>JAODKM010000058.1:20290863-20309546 GCA_026780845.1 Petrocephalus sullivani
TTTTGGAGGGGTGGGCGGCTTTTCTGTTTAACCCCCCGGTCTGCGGAGGTGGTGAGGCGGGGAAGTTGCCTTTGTTGTTGGTTTGTTTTTTTTTTTGGGGGGGGGGGGTGGTTTACACAGGCAGGGTGTTCTTTACAAGGTACCTAGGGTTATCGATCTCGTACAGTGTTACAGACATAGAATCATTTACCAGAATCCTTTACTTAATGACCTGATTAGACCGTTATCAGTACCTGCTATTGCAGCTCTAGTTACCACAGCCAGGGGTGTGTCCATTGCACTCTCCAGTACCTCTTACCATCAATGACTCTACAATCATTTACGTGAAATTATTTTTACCTTTATTACAATGTACTATGGATTTGGATTGGCACTCAAGTAAGGTAGCCCTGACATCTACATGCCATGCAATAATAAAATGAAGAAGATAAGGAGGATGTCAGTAAGGGCAGCATCCTCCTTTAAAGAATCTGAGAGATGTGTAGAGCAGTGTGTCTCAGCCCAGTCCTTGGGGACCCCAGATGGTCCCTGCCAGGCAGGCCACATTTTTTCTCCTTGGGAGCTGGGAGGCAGCAAAAACATGGACGGCCTTGGGGTCCCCGAGGATCGGGTTAAGGAACACGTGTGTGGAGTGACAGAGAATCGGTGATCGACCCTCTTATCGACAGATCAAACCTGTACGAGCTGATCAAGAAGCACGACTTCCAAGGCTTCAGCCTGACGCTGGTGCGGCGCTTCGCTCACTCCCTGCTCAAGTGCCTACAGATGCTGCACAGGGAGAAGATCATCCACTGCGACCTCAAGCCGGTGAGGAGGCCCTGGTCATCAAGGTGTCATGTTTCAAACAAACTTCTGGGTGTCAGGAGTCAACTAGAGGTGCTGAGTAGGACGTTTATAGCTCAGGTGCATCAGTCACACTTTCTTGCTACAGGAGAATATCCTCTTGTCACCGAAAGGACATAGGGAGATCAAAGTGGTCGACTTTGGTTCCAGCTGCTATGAGCATCAGAGGGGTGAGCAGCCGCCTTCCTCGCCACGGTGTGACAGGGATGCATTCGCTCTTCGCACGTCACCGATCTCCCAGCCCGTCTACCCTCTTACACCGTGTGCCTCTCGTTCCCCGCCTGCTCAGTGTACACCTACATCCAGAGTCGCTTCTACCGCTCTCCGGAGGTGATCCTGGGCCACGCCTACGGCCTGCCCATCGACATGTGGAGCCTGGGCTGCATCCTGGCTGAGCTCTACACCGGGTACCCGCTCTTCCCCGGGGAGAGCGAGGTGGAGCAGCTGGCTTGCATCATGGAGGTATCCTCAGCTTAAAAGAGGTCACAGGATGCTGCCGGTGCGGATGTCTGGGTAACAGTGGCTGACCCTGTGTTTCAGGTGCTGGGAATACCCCCCAGTGATTTCGTCCAGTTGGCACCCAGAAGGAAGTTATTTTTTGGTAAATGCTTCAAACTTCAGACTTTGTGACACTATATGGAGATAAGAATTGAGGCACCTGGCCATTACACCCACAGAAACTTTTATAACATTCCATTCTAAATCTTTTGGCATCATTATGGAGTTTCCCCCCCCTTTGCAGCTGAAACAGCTGCCACTCTACTGGGAAGGCTTTCAGCAAGACTTTGGACATTTTTTGCCCATTCATCCAGAAGAGCATTTGTAAGGTCATGTACTGATTCTGGACATGAAGGCATGACTTGCAATCTCCATTATAGTTCATGCCAAAGGTGTTTGATGGGGTTGAGGAGTGTGTCATGCTGGAGCAGAAATGGGCCTTCCCTGGGGCATAGTCATGCTGGAGCAGAAATGGGCCTTCCCCAAACTGTTCCCACTAAGTTGGAAGAATTGAGTTGTCCATTATGTCATGGAGAGCAAGGTTGGGGGAGGTGAAAAGTCAATTTCCCCACGGGGATTAATAAAGTATAATTCTATATAAGTACAGGTATGCCACTACTTTTGTCCATATAGTGTATGCAACTCGGTATTAATTCACAGTGTGGGAAATGTGACTGGTTAATGTGTTAATTTGACTGGCACAGATTCCAAGGGAAACCCCAGAAACACCACCAACAGCAAAGGGAGAAAACGAAGACCTGGCTCCAAAGATCTGGCCAGTGTCCTGAAGACCAATGATCCTCTGTTTCTGGACTTCGTTAGACGATGCCTGATGTAAGTGTAGATCAGCATGCAACTTCTTTGCCACCTACTGCTGTCGGACACTCATTGGGTCACTATGCCGGGCAGGTGGGACCCTGCTAAGCGCATAACACCGGATGAGGCCATGCGCCATGATTGGATTCAGGAGGCCCAGACCCAGAAGAACCGACCCAAGACCCACTACTCTAGGACTCCCTTGGAATCTCTGAGTGGTCCAGACAACAGCGACGAACATGCGCACCGCAAGGCAGCCAACAGCAAGAGAGGTGAAAGGATCGATAAGTCACTAGATCCCAACAACAGATCCCATAACACACTGCAAAGCAGCCAATAGCAAGAGAGATGAAAGGATCGATAAGTCACTAGGCCCCAACAACAGATCCCATAATACACTGCAAAGCAGCCAACAGCATGGGAGGTGAATGGATCGATCTGTCACTAGGCCCCAACAACAGATCCCATAATACACTGCAAAGCAGCCAACAGCATGGGAGGTGAATGGATCGATCTGTCACTAGGCCCCAACAACAGATCCCATAATACACTGCAAAGCAGCCAATAGCAAGAGAAATGAAAGGATCTATAAGTCACTAGGCCCCAACAACAGATCCCTTAACACACTGCAAAGCAGCCAATAGCAAGAGAGGTGAAAAGATCGATCCCTCATTAAACCCTAACAATAGATCCCATAATGCACTGCAAAGCAGCCAATAGCAAAATATGTGAATGGATCAATCCCTCACTAAGCCCCCAAATCAGCTCCAATAACACACTGCAAAGCAGCCAATAGCAGGAGAAGTTAATTTTTCAACAACTCACTAATCCCCAACAACAGCTTCTGATATACACTGCACAGACACAAAGACCCGTGACATTCCTCTACTATACCCCACGAGTATCTATTTCCAAACAACAAATAGACATGAGAGATTAATCTTTCATTACTTTTCATTAATCTTTCATACCATAATAAAAGCATTTGGTATGTCACAAATCAGACTGTGCATCCAAAAAAGCAGCCAATAACAGGAATAATCCCACTTAGCCCATCCCAGCAATTCTGTCCTGTTTTCCTCCTATGCTTACTTTTGGAAGGCATCACGTCTGGGATTTTGCATGCATATGTGTTCACAGCACAAACTCCTTCATACACAGCTGAGAAGGTCACAGCCAGTGGGCTGGAGAAGATCAAGAGAGGTAATTCTCGGAAAGGAGGCAAGACTTTTGCAACGGAACGTCTGAGGCCCGTCGGGGCGTCAGCGGAGGAAAAGACGTGTGACGTAGGCCCTGGTGACAGCAGGAAAACAAGTGAAAAGGCAGTGACTGGGGGAGAGAGGCCCATCCACATTATCATAAAGCCTCAGAAGGAATCAGCCACAGACTCTGGAAGCCAGGAGCAATTACAGCATCTGCCTCGGATCTTATGATTTATAAGAAGGAGACAGAGGTGACAGGTCACAGTGGGCTGCTGTATTTCTGGGGAAGCTGACAAAGGGTTTCTGGGTCAGGGGGTAATAGTAAGTAATTCAAACAGCTGCCATTGGTTCATTTTTGCTTAAGGAGGCATGTGTAAGTCATACATGTGCCTTTTTAACTCCAGCACGTGCCCGGGTTCTCTGTAGAATAGCGCCCTCTAATGGCAGAGAACGAAAAATGACAAATTCCTGTTCTGATTCGACGTTACTAAAGGCCAATTTTAAAAACTTAGGGGAAACACAATTCTCGAAACCGTTACAATTTATACCATTTCGCCTCAATATCTGGATTAAAGGTACAAATAGTTTTACAGAAATATTGGTGATGCTACATTGATAGTCATCTGCAAGTCTGAAGTTACTAGTTAGTAATATTGTCGTCATGTGGTTCCCTTGCCTAATATCTTTAATATCATAATTGATATGTAGTTAATATGTTAGGTATATTTAATTATAAGATTTCAAATCAAAATGATAACATCGGTTTTTGGAAATACATTACAATGACATGCCACATTTTGAATAATGAAACATTTATTTAGGCCTACCTCTTTTGAATAACACTGATTATAAACTGGGATATTTTGACCTGCCACATTACCTTTAGTACCGTAGTCTTTAATTTGTGCCTTTTGATATACATATTGCCAGATACACAAGGCATAAGTGGCAGGTTTTGTTTTGTTATTAAATGCTGTTATCAGGGCA
Source organism: Petrocephalus sullivani (assembly GCA_026780845.1). Classification (NCBI taxonomy): domain Eukaryota; kingdom Metazoa; phylum Chordata; class Actinopteri; order Osteoglossiformes; family Mormyridae; genus Petrocephalus; species Petrocephalus sullivani. Next base: position 20,295,210 of record JAODKM010000058.1, read on the forward strand.
GGTGTACTTAAACGGGTCTGTGTAATACATACCTGAGCCAAATTAAACCTAGATATATGAAAATGCCCTTGGAAGAACAATGTTTTTTCTCTCTTTGAATAAATAATTGATTAGATTATCAATTTGTATATTTTACCAAAAAAATGCTTGTTATTTTCCAATATTGAAGTCTGGCTTGTAGTTTAAATTGATGTGAATGTTGTTACATTTAAATTAATGGTAACAATGGTTACATTTAAGATATGCTGTGTAAATATATAGAGAATTTTTATGCTATAATAGTATATTGATGCAAGGTCCTTAATGTACATTTTTTACATACCAAAACAATTTATATGAATTCAGAGTTTTACATAATTAACAACACACGACCGTTGTGTGTATTTATTCCGTGGTGGTTGTTTTTGTTTTCTGTAACATGTACACAAGTTATTCATATAAAATAAATGTGAACATTAGGCAAGATTTTACTTGTTAATAAATGATGTCGAATTTAATGAGATGTTTTAATGAGATGTCTATGTTTTTTTTGCTATAAAATGAATATCTTTTTTTAAAAACATTTATGTTTTTGCATACATGTGATTTTAAAATGAATTCTTTTAATAAGTAGCTCGTGCCTTGCAGTATTAGAACCTTTGCACTTTGAGATTACACAGTATGTTTTGCGACTTTGAAGTCTGTAAACTGGAGGATGACGGCCTTCCTTTAACCAGCCGGCAACTATGCTGCTCAGAACATTCTGGACATAAAATGGACGTGTTACTATTGTTATTTGGAAAGCATGTTTATCTAAAATGATTGATTCATACTGTAACATTTTTACACATTCTTGTTTATTTCCTGAATTCACAGCAACAGGCATATTATAGGATTTTAGCCGTCAGTCTAGTGCTGGTCCATAGCAGTTATGCTACTTGCAGTCTTGCATGGGATATATAATTTCAGAAGAATGTGAGGAATGCATTCCATGCATATCTCTCATATATATTTGCTTGTGTTACCGCTGTATCTCCCAAAAAGAATGACTAGTATCAGAGACGGCAGGAGAGCAGAAGGCTCTAGGTTTCCATTCGCTGTATTTGGAGAAATATATAACAATATGAAATGTTAGAAAATACAGAGCTTAACAGTTACATTGAAATTTCATTAAAATTTGTTTGACAAAATTAAAGATGATGCAAAAATAATGGAGCCTCTCCGAAAGGGATCTTTTTGTACATGATCGGAAACGTCAGAGATGCAGCCCTCCTGTGACGTTTTATATATACACAATAAACTGTTTTGTCCTACCTTTGAGTATGTTTCTCAATCTGAATGAATGAATCTGCCAATCAAAATTGTAGTTATTCAAGCTCTCTCTCATTCCCTTCATCTTATTAAACTCTCTGAGGCCATGCTGTGCACCTAAGGTCGGAATATACCCATGGTCAGCTTTGATTCCATGTTTTCAATAATCAAACACATGGAAATGCATTTTTAACCTCCAATAAACGCATGATTGATAAGGAAGACGTCTGATCAGTTCAGACAGAAACAGACACACCCCACTGACATTTTCCAGTATAATTTTCTGAACTTTGCTGCACATAAATAGCAGAATCAATTGACACTGAAAAAATCCTCACTGGTCACCTGTCAAGGATCCAGAATCCAGAGTAAGAATACAGAGTAAAAAAGATTATTTTTACTTAAGGAAAAAATTTTTGCCGATTATCATTTTATGAGTTTGGCTCGAGATCAGTGAGAGCGGAACAGGTGCAGCACACAGCAGGCCAAACTGTACGCTGGAAAACAAGGCCATATCATTTCAATAAGCGCCATCCAAGAGGTGCTTTTCACCCGACATCTTGCCTGTTCTCCTCCTGCTCTCCTCTTTTTCTCCTGGAGGAGCGGCAAATGCCCTCTGTACCACTAGCTACACTGTCCTTGCCCTATTGCCCCAGTACGTTGCCAAGTTACGGAGTTATCTCCTATCTGCGTTTGAGCCACGTGACCAAGACGAGTTTCATTTTAAATAAGACGTGGGCATTCATGCTCTTAAGATAAATTTCAGGCTTCGGAATGAGCTTACCAATATCTATGGTGCCTTCCTAAGTCTGGATGTGTAAGATTGCTGAAGCCATGCAGCTACTACAGAGTGTGTAAAAGGAAAGTAGTAAGTAGAAGCCATTCAAGAGTACTTATCTTACATGTTCAGTGGAGCACAAAGTTGTCAACTGTCAGCCAAGTTTAGAAAAGTCTTGGTGATGTTTGTCATCTCGTATGTCTGTAAAAGCTGAGTTTATGTTCTTCAATGCTTCTGCTTTGCAATAATACCACTTACAGTGGAAATGAATTATTGCAAAGGTGGCATACTATGACAGAATCATGCTCGAACTCACTCAGCTCTTCAGAACCACCCATTCTTTCACAAATGTTTGTAAATCCGACTGCATGGCTTGATTTTAAACACCTGCGGCAATGGGTCTGAATGAAACACCTGAGTTCAGTGATTAAGGGGTGTGCCCCAATACTTCTGTCCATACAGTGTACCTTCCTGCTGGAGTTTCCTTAACTACTGACCGGGTTCCTCGAATGACTTGCAGAGCTTGAATTTCACCAGGCAGCAGAAGGTACACAACAATAGCAATTTGTGCTCAGTGTGGCATATAAACCAGAGGCAATCCACCAGAATGACTGTAACGGGCGCTCTGGAGAAACTTGCTTGTGTAACCAATTTATTTGTGTAGTGACGGCGCATAGCTAAAAGCGGCAGAAGCGGTGACTTTACTCGTCTGCTTCGCCGCGAACCAGAAGGCGGCCGCTGGGGCACGGATTATAGCGGAGCCCTACGGTTTGGGATCAATGAGGCTCCAGGCGCTCCGCGGGCTGCTCTTCCCGCTGGCCGCCGCCTTGGTTGTGCTCTACATGCACTGCGTGCTGCGACGGCTGCGCTCCCACGCCGAGCGCGACACGGCCGTGGGTCTGGATATCCTGCGGAAGCTGGAGGTGCTGGAGCGTACCATCGGGAAGCTGGGTGGGTTCGGGATCCGTTCGTTACACTTCCTTCATCTCAAATGCTTTTTATAAATGGTGTAGTCCAAAAAAACACTGTTTGGAGATTGATTTTTTATAAATGAAATTAAAACCGTTCAGTTGGGAAACGTGTAGGGAAGTTTCAGTCTCTTGCTGGGAGAACTAGAATGTTTCCAAGGGCAACTTCAACACACATTTGCAAAATATGGGTGATTCTAGGATTTGACCCTTAGGGGGCCTCAACCACCAAGAAATGTGAGAAGTCACTCAATGGATTTAGAATAATTTTTCATGGGGGTTGAAACAAAAAACATAGCATGGCTGGGATGGACTCTTACTGAATGTGAACCAAGATGGAGAGAGTTATTGGGGTTTTTTATTGTTTGCAGTTAAATCAACAGATGTTGATGGTCTGGAAGTTGTGAACAAATCAAGGGTGAAGAAGCTGTTTCCACAATCTGAGCTCTTCACCCGCTGGGGGGAGGGGCTTTCTGAGAAGGAGCAGAGGGAGGCTGAGATGCTGTTTCGCAAGTACGGCTACAACACCTTCCTCAGCAACCAACTGCCTTTGAAGAGGGACATCCCGGACACCCGGGAGCCCAGGTGAAACCTGCAGTGAGCCTGTCTGTCACATAGGGGGTGCCGAGCCACACCTGTACTGTCAGCTTCGACAGCTCATTGTTTCGAGACGTCCGCACAAAAGTAATGTAGCACGAAGAAAGGTAACTTGAAGGTCTCTTCATTCATGAGGGTTTACATTCTGCTTATGAAAGCATGTGCACAGACTGTGAATGTCTCCTGAAGGTCTCAAAGAGGATCATTTATAAAGTATTATAATTTAATTACTGTTGGCTCCATATGTCCTGCAGAACTATTAACTAGTTGTTAACTGGTTGTTGGGTGCTCTCATTTTCAAACCTTTATTTGTTTACTGATTTTTGTGGCACACACTAAACCATTCCCCCTGGTTGTGTTTTTTTTTTTTTTTTTTTTACATAATTCTTAATTCAAATCCACAGATGTGCAAGTAGAGTGTACCCAGAGGATCTCCCCACTGTCAGTGTTGTGCTGATTTACCTGGATGAGGCCTCTTCCGTCATTAAAAGAGCCATCCAAAGCATCATTGATAGGACACCAGCTGTCCTGCTGAAGGAGATCATACTGGTGGATGACCGCAGCACTAATGGTTTGTCACTATACCGTAGTAGGAATATCACGCATCGTGGTGTCAAAAACGGCACACGGGTGTCATGTGATTAAGCAGCCAGGCTTTCGTCCGAAATATCTATTGCTTAAAGTTCCTAGAATGACCATAAACCACCTGAACAGCCTCAGCTGAAATAACCCGTTGCCTGTGTGTTTAACGCAAAAAAATGAACTTCCTGATTATTTTAATAATTCGCCCAACGATTTATGATCATAACAGGTTATGAAATGATGTCACGTGTGTTCATGGTGTCATTGCTGTCATTGTAACTACCTCCACTGTTTCATCGACAGATGACCTGAAAGAGAATTTGGACAGTCACATCCGCTCCATCCAGGAGAAGAGGCCTGGCCTCATGAAGCAGCTGAGACACAAGGAGCGACTGGGACTCACCCAGGCCCGCATCTCTGGCTGGGAGGCCGCCACAGCTGATGTGGTCGCCATCTTTGATGCCCACATTGAGGTCCATGTCAAATGGTGAATTTTTTTTTCTCCCTAAAACACTAATTATGAGAATTGTCTGTTTTTAAGGTGAATATATTACTATGGTTTCCTAAGAGACATTTTTCCAGAACTTTCCATATACATGTTTTTTTTTTATTTGTGGCGAGTTATTAAAGTTGGTCTAGAAGTACCCCATATTTTAAAATCGGGTTACGGTGGATTCAGGACGAGTATTGGTACAATGATGCTGCAGTAAAAATGCCCATGAATGGACTCGAACCCTCAGCCTTTTGATCTGAAGTCAGACTCTTAGGCCACCCAGCAACCGGTATCAGTTCATGCTTTCAGAGACAAAGTGTAAACCTGAGTAATTTATACCATACAAACAGTAACGCGAGTTTGGTCTTGTGGCTGCCGACTTGGTCCTCGGACACCTGCGGACAGTCCACGTTTTTGGAAGCTGGGAAGTAGCAGACGCGGACTGTGTGGGAGGGAGTGAAACCATGGCCCGTTTCTGGGTCCCCAAGGACCGGGTTAAGAAACACTGCCACAAGACCATTTCTCTGTTCCTTAAGGGCAGAGCCTCTGCTGGCCCGGATCAAGGCTGACCGGACCGTGGTCGTCAGCCCCGTGTTCGACAAGATGAATTTCGATGACTTGCAAGTCACGCCGTACGAGGCCTCTGCCCATGCCTTCGACTGGGCGCTGTGGTGCATGTACGAGTCCTTCAGACCTGAGTGGTACAAGATGAATGATCGATCTCAGCCTGGGAAGTAAGAGACCTTGCCTGAATCTCACAAGCTGCTGAATATAATGCAAACAATAGTGTTGGTACCTGTCATGCCCTGCCCGTCGGATCCTCCTGTGTGCCACACCCCCTCGTTTCCCTCGTGCAACTCCTCCTGTTCCCAGCTGTTTTGTGTTTGCTGTCAGCGTTTCGTTGTATTTAGTCCGCCCTAGTCCTGTCTCCCCTGTCGGTTCTTGTCGATGTCTGTTGACGTTCGCATCACGCTTGCTCTCGTTTGTGCCCAGTATCAACCCTGTTTTCCCCGAATAAACGCCCTTGGAAGGGCTAAACCCCACACGCTGCATCCATGGGTCGTTCCTCCCGCCACCAGCGTGACAGTACCCGTCCACAAAAAAAAGAGGAACCTTTTTAATAACCTTTAATTGACAAAAGTAATTAGCGCCCATCATTGCTTATTCCATATTTAATTAAAAATCAGACTTTGCTTTAGAGTTTTGATTCAACAGGGTAATTGAAATAATAACATAAATGGAAATGGCATGGATGAAAATGATGGGCCCCTTAATGTAATATTTTGTTGTACAACCTTTAGAGGCATTCAGTGCAAGTGATTCCAGTAGCTCTGAAGCAAACAGACTTCTGAGCCTGTGAACAGGTAGTTTGACCCACTTTTCCTAAGCAAACTGCTCCAGCTATAATAGGATTGGAGGGCACCTTCTCCAGGCTGCATGTTTCAGTTCTCTCCATAGATGTTCGATGGTATTGAGATCAGGACTCTTAGAAGGCCGCTTCAGAATAGTCTATTGTCTTGTTCTTGGCCATTCTTGAGTGCTTTTGCTGTGTGTTTTTGGGTCATTATCCTGCTAGAGGACCCATGACCTGCGACTGAGGCTGAGCTTTCCGACACTGGGCAGTGCGCTTCGCTCCAGAATGTCTCGATAGTCTGGAGACTTCACTGTGCCCTACACAGATTCAAGGCCCCAAAACATAACTGGACCCCCTCTATGCTTTACAGTAGGTACGGTGTTTTTATTTGAAAGCTTCCTTTTTCCATCTGTGAACATCGAACCAATGTGACTTACCAAAAAGCTCCAGTTTTGTTTCTTCAGTCCAAATGAAGTTCACCCAGACACTTCGCAGCTTGTCAACATGCATTTTAGCAATTCCAGTCTGTTCTTCTTCCAACGGTGTCCTCCTGGGTCTTCTTCCATGCAGCCCAATGTCACTCAAACAGTGAAGGATGGTGCGATCAGACACTGATGGACATTGACCTTGGACTTCAGCTTGTATCTCTCTGGAAGTTGCCCTTGCCTTTTCATCCATCACTCTCACTATCCTTCTGCCCAGTCCGGGGTCGATCCTGGGAGGTTGACTACAGTCACATGGACCTTAAATTCCATAATTAAATTTGCAACTGTAGTCACCAGAACATCAAGCTGCTTGAAGATGGTCTTGCAGCCTTTGCCTTTAACACGCTCCTCAGGCAGCTCTCTCCATTGCTTTCTCTGATCCATTTCCATTGTGTCAAAACACATACCAAATAGCAGAGTGCCTACTTTTCTCCATTTAAATAGACTGAATGACTTATTGCAAGATTGACGTCATGTGTGATACTAATTAAAGAAAATGGTTAGTTTGAAAAATCGCTATAATCCAATTATTAATTATCTTCTCTAGGGGTACCAACAAACCTGTTCAGGGCATTTTTGAATCTTTATAGAATGTGCAATAATTTTATCTCTTCACTTGCTTTGATTTACTCGATGACATATCAAAGGCATGCAGGTATACGTGAGACAATTTGCTTTTATAATTTAATCTTTTTCAGCAAGCCTTACTGCACTTTTTCAATGAGCTGTAAGGATACCGATAAATTTGGCCATGTCTATAGTTGGCTTTGTTGACGGCTTTTAAGCATGGCTGGAATAAAAATATGAGAAGGTACCCAGAGTTCTTGCATTTCTGTTGCTGCAAGCTGATCACACAGCTGTCTCATCTTCTGTCGTCTTTTTCCCTGCTTCTGGTATCTGTTGACTAGGAGTCCCTCCATCATGGGTATCCTTGTTGCTGACCGGTTATTCCTAGGAGAAATTGGTTTACTAGATGCCGGGATGAAAATCTATGGTGGTGAAAATGTGGAGCTGGGGATCCGTGTAAGTGGCTGTATGTGTTTTCAGAGATGGAGGAAATGATCCAGCAGTCTTCTGTAATCCTTAATGAAGAGTTTTTGTTGAGGCTAATATGCTACTGACTTCTGCAGGCAGTAGAACATCAGACTTGCCTTTGTTCTAAGTTGCACTCGGTAACTTACTCGTGCAATTACAGGTGTGGCTGTGTGGGGGAAGCATAGAGGTGGTCCCGTGCTCCAAGGTCGCCCACATCGAGAGAGCCCACAAGCCCTACATGCCTGACCTCAGCATCACCATGAAGAGGAATGCGCTGAGGGTCGCCGAGGTCTGGATGGATGATTATAAAAGGAACGTCAATATCGCCTGGAATCTCCCCCTCAAGGTCTGTGGTGGGGAGCCCTCTGTTTTGGCTGACGCCCCTGCCGGTGCGTTCTTAATCCCCTCATGTCACTGGGACGCCCCTGTCAGGACCATGGGATCGACATCGGTGATGTTTCCGAGAGGAAGAAGCTACGGGAGAGGCTGAAGTGCAAACCCTTCCAGTGGTACCTGGAGAACGTCTATCCTCTGCTGGATCCCTTAGATGATCTCCTGGGTTATGGCGTGGTGAGGACATCTGATTATCTTATGCTACACACTTGCTGAAATGACTGGTTGCCAGTTTATTACTACAATCTGTCTGAGTACCAAGTGCTACTAGCCTTGTGCCATTGAATTCACATTGAATTATCTCTTGACAATTCATTCCTTGTACACTTGTTCCTTGTAATGGGTGCGCCTAAATAACTAAACATTTCAGTGTACTTGCCTGACGGAGCTAATAAAAACATGTTGAACTTTTAATGTTCTACCAAAACTGTTTAATATCTGTCAACAATCTAGAGCTACTCAGTACGTTCCGCCAGCCACTCGAGCCAGTTCATGTTTTCATTCTGGTCCACCTGATTTTCCCTGTTAGCTAAATTGTAAGGTAGTTGGTTTTATCTGGCTTGGACATGGAGCATGGTGGGCTTAAACAAAAATATGGACTGGCAGAATGGTGAGGATTGCCATTTCCAGTGATGTCACCAGTCTGAATGGTAACGGTTTTGTTTGCCAAACAGCTGGTAAATGACCTGAAAACAGACATCTGTGTTGATCAAGGAGTGAATCCAGGAAGTGTTCCTGTTCTATACGGTTGTCATTTCTACCCGACACAGGTTAGTGTGCATCATTCCAGGTGGGAAGAATTTCATGCCAATAGTGACCGCATAGTGACCGCATACACCAAAAATCATTTACTCTAACCCATAAAGAATTAACAATTCACAAATCTACTTTTGCATTTGTAGCACTGTTACTACAGAAAAAATGGAGAGATCTACATCGGAGGTATTAAATCTCACAAGTACAACAGCAATCGTTGTTTGGTGGACCCTGGCGTCAGGAACACGCCGGCCCTTTATGAATGCAAACTGGCAAAAGAGAAGAAGCTTCACATGTTCTGGAACTTCAAGCAGGTCTGTTATCAAAACATAGCCATCAAATATACCTGACTACTACATGCAAACCAGGCCACTCATTTACATGAGTATACATATCAATTACTTTACTTTAATATAATGAATGTAGCACAATTTACGTGATGATGAGCAACTATGATTGTGAATGTGTGTGCCCAGCAATGAACTAGCATCCTGTACAAAGGATGGATGGATATTTATTCAGCATTAGGCCTGCTCTTGGCTTGTTACCATTTGACATTTGAATTGGTTGATTTGAAAATGAAGGTGGACTTGAGGTTGTATGGTTGATTTCACAGGGGCAGGCTATAGAGAACAGAAACACAAGACGATGCCTTGAGATAGCTCTTGGAAATGACATGTACCATCACCTGGTCATTCAGGAGTGCACTGGACAGCGCTGGAGGATTCAGTATGCAATAGAAGACTTCTGACATCCAGGCTGGGATTAACCAAGTAATAAAAATGTGGAGATAAACTGTAAAATAAAACGGCTGATATAACTCATTGGTGTAACAGGTGTGTCAGTTCATGTACAATTTCCCTGCCTAATGTTCTCCCAAAGAGAAACTTTAACATAAGCTGACATTTTTGCATGAAAGCCAGTCTTTCTTAGTAACCGTTTGATGTCCGTTTACGAGGCAGCGTCCATATGTGTGTTGGGAGTGCTGTGGATTAAATCTTATTAGTGTAACTCGGTTACACTAGTAGCTTCATCTAATTAAAATTATAATTCAACTGATGTGGTTAATCAAAACGCATTGCATTAAATGTTGTTTAAGTATAAAAATGTATTAAAAGCATTATGTTCTGTTATCAGCATACCGCATATAGGCTGTTCCAATTATAAGTAGTATTATCAAAGTCAATGTACGGGAACTTCGCACATTTAACTGAAACGGCAAACGTAATTCGAAGGGTTTTTCCTTTTTATTCATTTCTATAAACAGCCTAAGCACCCTATTATTGCCATTTACTTTACAAGAAAGTCAAATTCTAGTCCATGAAGTCTATTTTCTTAGTGCCTCCTCTCATTCTAAAGAGCGTCGGGTCGCGAACTGCATGCTGGGAAAGCGCGCTGCCGAGTCCCGGTATCCTAGCAACCGCAATGTTTCCCGCGGTGGCGCGGTGTAGCGGCGGCGAGCCAGCGGCTGTCTCCGGGCTCCGGGCGGCCGCGATGCGGGACACCGAGTTTCTTTCGGACCCGGTGGAGGCCGTGAGCCTCGCCCGCAGGAGGGACCGGGAGATCCAGAGGCAGGGCAGGATCTTCAACACGAAACTCAGAACAATTGGGGTGAGTAACCCTGGGACCTATTACGGTACTGTGCGAGCGCACTGTGCATTAATTTGGGGCATCATTAAGCATGTTGTCATATAAAGTAAATGGAAGGCAGCGATTCATTTTTATTTTGGGTTTTTATTTGCTCAGATTGATAAAAATGCCCTAGATTGCCAGGTGAGAGAGCGGAAAGAGCTGGAGACGAGGGACGCGGACACACTCAGGGCATATGGTGAGCTCCCGCGCGCACAGGCAGGGGAAAGCTGCTGTTTTAGCTCAATTTAATGCTAAATGTAACTGGCTCTATGGCCACTGGCAAAATAACCGCTTTGTGTGAGTGTGTGGATTATATTGCATGCACAGGTATAGAATCACAGCAGTCACTCTATGCAAGCGTAGTATTGGGTTGCATTCTGCACATACTTGTGAGAGTGAAAGGTGGTTAATTGTCATTGTTGACACAATACGCAACAAAAATGTGTCCTCTGCATATAACCCACGTGATCTTTTGATTACACAGTCGCGTCCCGAACCACCACACCACCTGTAGACGCCTTAATGGAATTTCCACATTAATGCTTAACTGGGGTTTGTACTAGTACTAGTACTAGTGGGATCTAGCCGGTTTCTTATTTTTAACCACTAAGTTTCTCCTGCCAGCCGCGGACCTGCTTCGCGACGAGCGAGTCGGCCGCCTGCTGGAGCAGCGGCAGCGGGCCGAGCAGCGGCGCCTAGAGGGCGCCCTTGTGCACTTCCGGCGTGACTTCCAGCAGCCCGAGAGCCGGCGCGAGTTCGACCTGAACGACCCGGCCGTGCTGAGGAAGCAGCGCGGGGGGCTGGTGCTGCCCGGCCTGGCTGGGGAGGACCCGGGCAGCGCCGAGCGGCACCGCAGGCAGCAGGAGCAGATGCTGGGCTGGACGCTGCAGCAGCGACGCGAGCTGGAAGCGGCGAGGCACCAGCAGCGGCTGGACGGTAGCGCACCCAGGGGACCGCGGCATGGCCCCGTTATGCCCCAGAGCAGCTGCATGCCTCCAGCCGAGCTGTCTGCTAATTATGCCCCATTCAAATTTGGAGTAGAAAAACGCAAATCGCAACGATATTCGCTCCTTGCAGTATTTTGGCCATTCCCACAGCAGACCCCTTTGTCTTTTGGCCCTTGGTTTAATAAAACAATAATAAATTATCACATATTATCACAGTTTTTATTCTGTGGTACTGTAAAAGAAGGCCAAGGTACCAGTCTGTTTCACAAATTATCCAGCAGGAAAAACGGCACACCTCTGTTTTCCTCATTACATATATTTGTAACATAAATATTTGCATTTTACAAATCCCATCAAGATTCATTTAGTCAAGCCTTTAATCAAACAGAACTACTGTAATTGGTAGGTTAATGCGGAAAAACAGCAACCCTGGCTGGATACCTCCTGCAGCCCGTGGTGCTGTTGCAGTCTTTGAACCCCGGCCCCCACTAACATTTTGCTGCACACTGTGGTGTCTCCGCGCCAAGCTTACCTCAGCTACCTTATCACAGAGCAGCACTATGAGGACAGCAGGGTCATGCTGGACCGCCAAGCCGTCGAGCTCCAGAATACGGAAGCGAAACACAGGAGAGCGGTTGCCATGGCCACCAAAGACTTCAACTTCGCAATGGTACGCGCATGGGCTCCTATGCCGTCTCCACATCCCTCTGCCCGCCCACCAGAGGGCGTGGCCTCACACGGGTGCGGCCCGCGTGACCTTCCCCGTGCTTCCAGGCGACGGAATCCTCTGAGAGGCGACGGCAGGCGCGGCTGCTAGAGGAGGCGGCTAACAGAGAGGAGATCCTGAACCAGCTGCAGGGGGCGCTGCTGAGCGAGAGCCTGAGCTATGGCGAGAGCCTGCGTCGCACTCAGCCCAGCTGCTACAAGGGAATGAGCCAGGAGCAGCTGAGGCAGATCAGGGAATACCAGCGGCAGCAGGTGGAGGACAGACAGGTACAGTCCTGGGGGGTTGCCGTTATTATACAGTTTTCTGTTTAGCTACCATGATAAGCACTTCACATTTAAGTGGCTGGCTGAGGGATTGGGCCAGAGAGGCCGGCCGGGGTGACGTTGCCGTGTCCCCGACAGAGAGCCCGTCTGGAGCAGCGGCGGAGGGAGCTGGAGCAGGATGGGTGGAGCCAGGCGACAGCGCGCCACGGCGTCCTGCTGGAGAGACAGCAGGCCCGGCGCGGCAGGCAGCTGCGCTGCTCCCTGGACCGCGCCAACGCCCAGCTGGCCAGCGAGCAGCGAGCGCAGTACGGCCCGAGCCACGCCTTCCGCAGCGCCGTTACGCAGTGCCGTTACGCGTACAAGGCAGCACACAGCGGCCTGCACTGCTGCCCTAACATGCTAGATGTGGGATGAGCTTTAATTTATTAACTTTTGACTAATGCCTGAAGCACCAGGTGGGGTCATATAAACAATCATACAAACGGGTTTAAATCCAAACCTGCACCCCTGTGATTGTACAAAAAAGGATCTGAGTGCATGTACCCTGCACAGAATAATGCTGGATGCATGTTATGCTGGGTGCCATTACTGTGGGCTGTCAGTGACTGACAGATTCAACTAATTCTCCATTATTTACACACCCACCAGTCGTTTGGGGGCCCAGTTTCTTCCATTACAACATGCTACCCTTGACTGGATTTTAAAAATCAATTGATTAATTGCTGAAGTATAATTAGGGTAATCTATCCATTTCCTTTAATCATTTATCTAAACGAATGGCTCAGCCTGGAGCTTATCCCAGGGTTGGAGTGAGGTACATCCCCGACACGGTGCCAGTCCATCACCGGGCACACACTCAGCCTTTGGCCCTTGGGAGGAAAATTTGGACAAATGCACCGAGAACATGCAGAAGGGCGGGACTCAAACCCACAAACCTAGGGAAGCCGCTCAATGAGCCACCCTGGCTAAGTAGGATGATGATAGGTTCTAGTCCCCCCCCACGACTCGGACCAGGAGAAGTGGGTGGAAGATGGATGGATGGATGGATGGATGAGTAGTGTTACAAGTTAGCATATATACCTGTGGCTGTGTTGCTCTCCCCACAGGAAGGAGCACCTGGAGATGGAGGTGTTCACCAACATTCCTGACAACAGCTACTTTGCGCAGTTTAACACAACCAGTCGATAAGAGCGTCGCCACCCGCCCAGCTGATACCCGCGGTTGTGTGTGTGTTACCGTGGCGACGAGAAGACCAATAAAGGATGAATTATTCACTAAGAATATTTTGCATGGTGGAAGGTTTTGTTGCCTTAGCAGACAAGGGACATTGGAACTTAAAGAAAATGCTGAGAAACATTGAATTATGTAAAGGTGCAGGTTTATCTTGGGATAAAATACAAGACTAGGGAGCCTGTTTAATCTGCCTATATTTTCAAGGTGTCAAGTAGAACAGGTCAAAATAATGTGTTAGGATTTAAGCGTGCCCACAGAGAATCCGCCATTTTGTTGGGAGTGCTGGCAGAGCAGGCTGGGATTTCTGGGGCCGGCGACAGGACAGGGAGGGGGGGCTCCGCTTCAGAACAGTCCTTCTGGGAAACCTTGATAAAATTTCTGCCTGAAGCAACTAAGCAGCATCTGTTAGGATAGTAGGAGAAGCCAATTTTCCTTCGGAATCAGAAGAAGGAAGCCTGATTATCGCAAGGTCACATTCTTATAGAAAGCAAGAAAGTACAAAGCTGGATATGACATCTGGCTTTTAAAAAAATAAAACTTTAGAGTCTGTACAGTGAGTAACACAGATCCATGCCTTTTCCTGGCATAGAAACTATGAGCCTGAGTGACACCCCACCTGCCAACTTCCATTCTACTGGGAATTCTGGGAGATGAACTTGTCCCACTTTGTCCTCCAGAGCTCCAGAGCTTTCTCCTTCAGTTGAGGAGGTAGGGAGCTGTACCTAGGAAACAAGGAGAGTCAGATGGCTGCTTCCCGCCCAGCCACACACGCAGAGACACACATGCGATGGGACATACCTGAGG
>JAODKM010000058.1:20333929-20349939 GCA_026780845.1 Petrocephalus sullivani
CCCGCCCCTGTGCAGGTACGCTACAAGAACATGCGCTTCCTCCCCACTCACCCCCCCACACTCCAGCTCTCCCCTTCTGTAACGTGTGCAGATGAAAGGAACAGCTTTAAGAAAGCCCCCTCCCAGAGCCAAGCGGCAGACTGCGCCCCCACCAGCTGGGTGCTAGTGGCCGTCTCATCCAATAAAATACTCCGTCCTGTTACCATCGCCACTGCTCTGCCGGGGGCTGGAAGTGGGATCGAGGCACAGGCACTGGGGCGGGGGGCACTCCAAGGGGCATTTGCCAGCCTCTACCCCTCCATTGCCAAACCCACAACCCCAAGTTCAGAAAGTACCACAAATTCAGCCAGTGCATGGGAATAGAAGGCGGATGGATTCGGATACACACACCTCTGAAGAAGAGGGGCCACTCATTCCCATTTATGGCACTATCCTCCAGCTCGGAGGAAAAAAAGCTAGAATTATGGATGAGGCGGCGAAGGATCCCTGAAACATCGGCGAGCGCATCCTTAGGGAGGTGCCCACGGCATCCCCGAGAGCGAGGGGCTTCCACGCCCCACAGGGGGGCTCGGGGAGAGACTCACGTGATGTCGGTGCGCTGGTAGCAGCCCTGCAGCAGGGAGGAGACCAGCTTGGCCAGGAAGTCCCGGTCCTGCTTCAGCAGCGCCTCCTCCAGCTCCTGTCAGAAGGAGGCAAGAGCAAGGATGGGGGCAGATGAAAACGGCCCGGCCCAGTCCACTTGGAAAGTGCTCGTGGGCACGGGGGGGAGGTGGTCACATGACTGGGGCGGAGATTCCGTGGTTACCATGGACACAGAGGTTTAATTGTAAGTTTAATTTACAAGGTAAATGAAAACAAAGAGCAAATGGAATACGGAAATGAGCAAAGGCCCTCGCGTCACCTCCAGAAACTGTCATTACCGACCTGTTCCTCCAAACTGCGCGACAAGCAGCACTTCAGCACCACCCACTCCGGCACCTTTCACAGGAAAATGCCAAGCTGGAATAGTGTGGCGTCAGCTGCACTATTAGACAGACACAGCAGTCTGCTGGAAACCCCACCCCCCCAGAATGAAAGCCAAAGAGTGACGCTCTCCCACCGTGTGGTCATGCTTCTGCACTTTGGGGGGTTCCCGTTCGGGTCTGCGGCTGAAGACAGGCGTTCAAGTTTGGAACCCCCCCCCACCTCATAATAAACCACTATCAACTGAGGCTTATGAAGAAGGCTTGTCAACTGTGGTCAGCTGGCTGGCGTCAAATTTTCAATTCTGCACACAAAAGCACAGGTATTTACATGTATGGAAGAGTTTTATTACCTTGTAGATAGTCTGCAGGGTTTGCAAGCTGCCCCAACGCTTTTGGAGTAGCTAATTTGAGGTTTATAATGGAATAACATAGATCTGCGTAACATTTTTTGTGTGAGCATGAAAGTGTGAGTGTCACACCCGATGCGTGAGAGCTGGGAACCCTGATGAAGAATTATTAATGTGAAGAGCAACTTGCTGGCCATGAGGGTAAATACCAGCAACGTTGGTATACCCCATCCGTCCATCCATCCATTCATCCATTCATCCACCCACCCATCCATCCATCCATCCATCCCCACTTGTTCTATGAAGGGTTGTGGTCACCCAGAAGCAATGGGCACAAGGCAGGATCCAACCCATCACAGGACACACTGACACACACACGCATTCACACCTACAGACAATTTGACAACTCCAATTCACCTCAACATGTTTTTGGACTGTGGGGAGAAAAACTGGAGAACCTGGAGGCAACCCCACAACGACACATGGAGAACATGCACATTCCACAGAGGGAGAGATTCAAACCCGGTCCCAGAAGTATGAGCCTGCACACCATGCCAATCCGCACAGGCAGCCTCTACATGATATAAATCAGCAATCCCAGACCGGGGGGGGGACCTGGCTCGCCCCCTTCACCCCACAGATACCGCTTCAACCCACGTCTCTTCAACTCCCATGTGCATAATAGCACTACACCAAAAACCAAGTGTGTCCTCCCCCTCGCACTGCCGCCTGTTCCCATCGGAGCAGCTGACACAGCAGTCAGCAGGCCGCCCGAGTCATGTGGTGTGGGGGGGGGGGGGGTCACCTGGGGGTCGCCGCACACACCTCGCAGCTGTGGTGAGGGGCGGAAGCCAGCAGGCCGCAGTCAGCAGGAAGGAGGGCAGGAGAGCAGAGGAACAGGGTGGAAAACAGGATGAGGCGGCCGTCTCCATGTTCGGGTAGGACGCCAGGCCGTCCAGCCCTGGGGGGGCGGGGGGGTGTGGGTAGGACGGCGGCCCGGGGCACTGGCGTAGCGGTGGCACATCACACACATGCTACGGCTTCTGGTAATAACACGCGCAGTGTTTCGGAGAAGTCACACTGATAGCTCCTCAAAGGGGCTGTGGAATGGTCCAGAATGAGGTCCGGGAGGAGAATCTCCCCAAAATGTGATAAAAGCCTGCTATTTTGATGTTGCGGGGACCAATTTTTTCAGTCCCCATAAGGATAACCTCAATTTCATAAAAAACTGTAACTGCAAACAAAACTGAGTCTCGTATTTTGTTTGGTTACCTTAAGCTTAACCTTAACCTCGCTTGTCATAGTTGGGATTAGGGTTATGCCCATAGAAATGAATGAGTCCCCACAAAGACATGAATACAAACAGATGTGTGTCTGTATGTGTGTGTGCGTGTGTGTGTGTGCACACGTGTGTGCATGTGTGTAGGTGTGTGTGCGCGTGTGTGTGCCTCTGTGTGTGTGTGTGTGTGTGTGTGCACGTGTGTGTGCATGTGTGTGCGTGTGTGTGCGTGTGTGTGTGTGTGTGCCCGCCCTGGTCCATGCCAGCCCGGATGACCATGGGGAATGCAGGGCCCCTCATTATGTGTGTATGTGTGTGTGCCCGCCCTGGTCCATGCCAGCCCGGATGACCATGGGGAATGCAGGGCCCCTCATTATGTGTGTGTGTCTGTGTGTGTGCACATGTATGTGTCCATGTGTGTGTGTGTGTGTGTGTTTGTGTGTGCCTGCATGTGTGTGTGCGTGTGTGTGTGTGCGTGTGTGTGTGTGTGCGTGTGTGTGCATGCCCGCCCTGGTCCATGCCGGCCCGGATGACCATGAGGAATGCAGGGCCCCTCATTACCAGCTCGCTTTCCCTTCCGCCGGATAGCCGGACCCCCGCGCCCACTGACAGCCCCTTCCACACACCTCCGCTCTCGCCCGCCCCGCCCACCGGGAGCACCCATTCATCAGGACAGGCCACACTTTGATCACACTTCAGACCCCAGGCCAGCTGGGGGGTGGGGGGGGGCTCACTGGATTAACACCACCCTGCTCTCCCTTTGAAGTGTGATTCAGCAGTTCAGATGATGAAGAGGGGGCAAATTAATATTGCATGTGTCTTTTATTTCGGCTCCGAGGCTCCCGGCATCGCCTACTCTCACCTCAGGCCGCCGTTTAACACACGTTCTGATTACACCGGCTGCCAAACTGCTCCGGAGACCCCTTAGCACAGCTGGGCCGCTCCTGGAGGTACCCACTGCAGGGACCAAACGTGGTCCCACTCCCTCACATAGGCCCACAATGCGCAACGATTAGAGCTGCACCAGGGCCAAGAGACCCTTCACCAGGGTGAAGGCATGCAAGTTCTAGAGGGCGATGTACAGGGTATCTAATGGAAGGTACCATTCATTGGCTGAAGACAATTGTGGGAGGTGACTTGTCGCCTCTCAAAGTGAGCAAAAGGTCAAAGGTAATGCAAACACAGCCATCAATGCCTCTTTTCCCATCCCAGCTCTGAACAAAGACTAACTGTCAGGCCTCATCTGGTGATAGACTGATCTTCATCAGCTCTGACACCCCAAGGATGCAACATGACATGAGAGGAAAGGTCCATCTCAGGTACAACACAGTTACACCAGGAACAAGGGGCTTACATTAACAGATGAGTAAATGATCTGCAGGTCCGGGACTTCTGATTACCACCGTGAATGCCAACACAATGCACATCCATAGAGGACCGGCTATTGAAATAAATTAAGCTTTCTAAGCAAAACTGCTCTAAGCTGGAATAACACAGTAACCTGGGTGAGGGTTGCACTGTAGTATAGTACTCTGGCACTGCATTTCAAATGACCTAACAATACATGCATTGGAAAGTACATGAATCCATACTTGCAAGCTACGGTGAGCAGGTTAGAACCATCTAACATAGGATATCAAGGTGGATGCTGATGACCATAGACTACGGATGCTTGATAGAACCTGAAACAGCCTAGAGCTGCAAGGGCTCAGTGCAAACAGAGCTTCCCTATGTGCAGGCCAAGAAAGCATTGGAATATGGCATCTGTTCCACGGCCCAGTTCTCCTTGTGCAGAGAGCTGCCAGCTAGTAGCCGGTGGGGATAGACGAGAGCTTTCCACAAGAGACACAAACACACCTGTTTACAAGCCTTCCTACGGCCACGGTGTACTTTTGACCTCTGGCTGGCTGGCCGTGGAGCCCAGCCCAGCCTCCTGGAATGCATCAGAGCCCATCGCCATGGTGCGCTGACTTCCTCCGCATTAAGAGACTGCAGGACAGCCTGGATTTGGGACTGAAGGGGAAAATGAGCGAGGGAGGGAGCTTAATGGTCTGACTAATGGCCTTTCCTACAAAAGGCAACCCCCCCCCCCAACTCCAATCTAAACATCCTGACCCTGGGAGCACTAGGTAAAGTTTATTGCGGGTCCCAGCCCAGAAGAAGCCGTTCCAGTCTACCTCCCCGGTGGTCTGGATGCGGGGGCTTCGTCTCAATGTCAGGGGCAGGTGTGAGGGGAGGTGGGTCCAGTTAATGAGGTAACTCTGCAGGTGAGCATCATAAAATAAAACGGGGGAGGGAGGAGTAAGGAAGGAGGACAAGGGTGTCCCTCCACCAGGAGTGAAAAGAGCTCCTTTCTACATGGGCTAAACAGATCCAACCAGTCCCAACGAGAGCGCAGGGGAAATATATGGCACGAGCTCAGAGCCACAAGCAAAGACCAGGAGGATGTGTGTTCCCAGATGTTTCCCCAAAACAGACATCCAATTGGCAATCTAATGTACAGATCATAGCCACCACCTGAGACCCAGCAGATTGAGTTTCTTCAGAGTTAGGCCAAAGGAGATCAGTGATCTATGAGCATTCATCATCCCAAGCCCTTCAGGATGAGCTCTTGCTAATTACTGCATACAGGAGTGCAGTGTAGTTTGGATGGTACTGCTGAGTTGGAGTCTAACTCAACTGCTGAAAGGAGAGGCAGATGAGCCCAGGGAGGGCTTAGCATGGGTGCAGCTGATCTGGCCGTCCAGCGCAGTACCCGAGCAGGACGAGAGGGAATGCAGCATTTGATCTGATCCAGGCTCTCAGGACACCAAGGCCAAACAGCTGTCTGCTTAACTTTTGTCCTCCCCTAAATCCGGTCAGGCGTAACTCCAATCTTTAAAAAAAAGCGCTGCCAGCCTTAGATCTGAAGAAAGGAGCGAGCCCATCTTAAGAGGATTTTACAAAGGTAATATTTCTCTATAAAAGAGCAGTTTGCCCCAGAGGAGAGGTGCAGCGCGGATCTGGCTGTGCCTTTGTTAGAGCCAGTCCTCTCGACCCTCCTAAATCCAAGACTGGAGGAGCCCTCCTTCTCACCCTCCTCCTCCTCCTCCTCGACCCCCTCCCCATCCTACCCGTCTCCCCCGGCCATAGCTCTCCGATCCCTTCAAGCGTGCCCCCCCCCCCGCCGGCTGTGCAGTGACATTCCCGCCAGACACCATACAACATCCCCCCACCGCCACTGCCCCCAGCTGCATGCACCATGCAGGAGCCGCGCAGAAAATAACCGCAGGCATCACCAGCACCACATATTTCGATCACAGTAAACAATTACAAAAAGAGCCACTCGTGGGCCTGAATGATCTCGCTAGTATCTCCTCCCTTTGAAAGACCTGGTCCTGAACCAGGCAGCAGAGCCCCTGAGGAGCTGTTAAGCGGAGACCCAACGGAGAGGCCTGATGTCCAAATTGAAGACATGAAGTGTGTGTGTCGGGGGGGTGGGGAGGGCCAACAATGGCAGTGACTGAATGCGGCCCGGAGCTCGCCTGGCTCTCAACACCCCCTCACATCTGCATGCCGCCACAGGGCCCCCCCACACAACCTTCATGCATGTGCTCAGATGTCCCTGAAGCCTTGGGGTGGGGGCGGATGCTGAGTGGGCATGCCATTTGAGAGAATGACGCGTGAAAGCTGGATGGTGTGTCACCAGATGGCACTGGAGCCAGAGAGATGGGCGAGGGATTCGGCAGGCGCGTCCCACTCCAGCAAGGGCTGGCCAACCTCGTCTTAAAACACTACACTCCTGTGCGCATGGGTATGGCTACCAGTCCCTGACGGACTGATTATTTGGGCCCTCCTCAAATCACAGCGCCTCACAGCGCCTCTCCTGGGCCTCCTTGGCCCCCACTATCACATTTACATTTTATTTATTAAGAAGATGCTTTTATCTAAAGTGACATACATTTTTGATAAGGCAGGGTCAGACAGTCCCTGGGGTTAAGGACCTCGCTCATGGAACCAACGGGGAAATCACTTAGATAGCCTGGGATTTGAACCAGCAACCTTCCATCACCAACAGGAGACTTTTTCCATGAACAGAAACGAACTGTCCAGTTCTCACTATGGGTAATAAGCTCTTCCTCCAATGAAAGGCCTGGGGGACCCCGTGCCCACCAGGGGATAATAAACACGTGGAATATGGCATTGACGCAGAGCACCTTTATTCTCAAGGGTGAAGGGGAGGGCGAGCCAGCATCTGGGGTTAATCACGGTGTCCGGGGGACAGAGCTGCCCACACAGGATTAATTAAGGACGATTATCAATTATCATTATGGGAGGCCAGTGGCGAGTGGCGTGTGCAGGCCTGATTCTAGGAAACTACCAGGGCTGAGGGCAATTCCTGAACTGACAGATCCAATTTCCAGGCTGAAAGCCCATTTAGAATTAAACTATCACTCTGAGTCATGGAGAATAATTAAGTATGACGAGCGGTATAAAATACAGCCTAAAATATACTCCAACATACTCAAACTGGGTGTTGGAGGCATAAAAAAGTATTAGCTATAACTGAACCCCAATGGCTTTCAGCTTTTATTAATGCCAATCTTCACTAAACACTAAAGGCTTCTTCCAGGTCCTCTCCCCTGCCACCCCCGCTACCTGTGGACAATTAATGTACATTTTACTGTAGCTTGAAACTGCTGCAGTATCACAGAAGGACTCCGCAGACTGCACACTGAAATAAACACGGTGCGGCCCACGTGTGAGGATTCACAGCTCCTTGTCGACCATTTGCACGGCGGGAGGAAGCCCCGATCATCCCACCCAATAACCTTCGCAGCGAATTAACGTGACCACAGACAGGCTCGGCATCTGCTGGGTGTGATCTTGGCCCCGCAGAAGCTACGGAGGGCCTCTGGTGGGCCAGTTACAGGCCTTCACGACAGCCTGGGGGCCGCCAGCACACAGCCTTCAGAGTTTAATTGGCCACCAAGTTCACACAAACAAGCCGGGCCCTCAGAATCACCCCGGCACCTTAAATCACTGGGGTCGTGTTTGCACCGGTTGACAGCACACCGGGCGCTGTGACGGTGCCCTGCAGTGGCGAGGCCGTGGGGACACTGCCCGCCATGCCAAGCTACCAGACGGCCAGCTCCTGCTTATTGCTGTGGATAACGCACCCGTAGGATCATCCACTGAGTTTTAATCAATGTGCCCTTAAAACAAATGACCCCCAATGGGGTGTTCCACATTAAATAAATGGCTGCAGAAAGAAGCTTAACCCCACCCCCCCCAACTCACCAGATAACATCAGTCAGATAATGAAGATGTATACTAACAGAACTGTGGCACAAAAGCAGCCCCCCCCCCCTCCCAGCTGAGACACATTTGGTCCGGCCAGCATCTTTCAGCTGAGCCTCCTGAGGACATGGGAATTGTGGGGTTTGCTGCTGCACTGCTGGAAGATCAGGTATGTACCATTCAGAAGGGGGAGGGGGGGGGGCTAGGCTAAGCCTGGCTGGGGCTCCGCTCTCTCTGTCCAATTTCCACAAACCATGGAGACTCTGGGGGCAACACTGTATGATGTGCAGCCTGGCGTAACTGAGGAACGATGGGCAGCAATCAGATCATGTATCATTATAATATTCCATCTAGCAACCTATCCATCCATTCATCCATCTACCTTCCATCCGCTTATCCTGGTCAGGGTCACCAGGTCATTAAAATGTTATTAGA
The DNA here is from genome assembly GCA_026780845.1 of Petrocephalus sullivani. Taxonomy (NCBI): domain Eukaryota; kingdom Metazoa; phylum Chordata; class Actinopteri; order Osteoglossiformes; family Mormyridae; genus Petrocephalus; species Petrocephalus sullivani. The sequence goes on from JAODKM010000058.1 coordinate 20,342,236, forward strand.
ATAAATTCCTTATTAAAATACCACACTCCACGACCCTGGGCTGGATAAGTAGTTGAAAGATGGATGGATGATCACACATCTTAATCACAGCCAGAAGTCTCCTACCAGAGCATCTTCTCTGCACTCCTAATCGGTTATCACGACATCAACGTCCTTCAACAGGAGGATAAACGAGTGCACTTCTCATGAAGAGACCTGATTCTGCTGCTCAAGTCACCATCTTGCATGACTGGCACACGAGAGGAGCGCGTGAGCATGCCGGTCTGGGCAGGAATGCACCAACTGGACGTGGCTGCTGATGGAAGAGGAAGGGCCATGTGGAGATGCAGGAATGCCAGAGCGGCACGAGCACGCTCGTCCAGGGGGGCCCGCTTGTCCAGGGGGGCCCGCTCATCCAGGGGGGCCCGCTCCTCCAGGGGAGCCCGCTCCTCCAGTCCACACAGGACCCCTTCCGGCATCCCCCAGCCTCCTCCGTACCTCCTCTGGCAACCCAGCCCAACTGTTCTCAAAACCAAATCTCACACGTATCTTTGCACTGGGGTTTGGGGAATAAAACATTCCCAAAACCATCCACACTCAAATTTAGCAACTTTTCTCTAGAGATGCTCCGATCGATTTACAGTCCTAATTACTCGATTAGCGGCCTGTCAGTGGACATTCAGATAATTGCGTGCAGTTTCAAACAAGGCACTGCATTGTCTCTGGTCTCGCAGTTTTGCCAGATATCTATTGAAGGTAAAATATTTGTAATTTGCAGCATATGTGCAAAAAAAGTGATTTGTGGAGCATCGTCTGCTGAAGCGTCCATCGCCATGAACCTCATCGGACATTTGCACCCTCAGCGAGAGGAATGTGAGAAATGTGAGTGCCCGAGGCTCTCTCTGTGTCCAGTGTACGAGTGCGGCGAGTGACTGGATGTTCACAACACACAGTGGATGTGCATATTTTGGATGACAAGAAATTGACTCTCATTCATAAAACAAGCCTCTTAAATGCTGTCTTCTTATTTTTTCGGGGATCGGTGTCAGCCAATTCTGATTCCCCTGATCAGCAAAAAACCCCAATTAAAGCCTCCCTACTTGCCTGCTTCTAGCTCTGGAAATAATCTGAAAGGTTTTAAATCGGGTAAAACTATTACGTTTTTAACAAAAGGATTCATCAGTCCAATGACCATCATCTAGTGACCTTCCAGGTTTACTGTGAGAAAAAGGATGGCTGATGTGCTGCAGAGAATCTGAAAGAATGCCAAGCAAACCGCAGAGGTAAATCCTGGTATTACAGCAACATCCCTTTCGCCATCTTTGGGAAACCCGAGGTAAAGGAGCCTTTGACTCAGGGGAGATAAAACATCTCTAGTTAACATCTGCTTTGGCACACAATGGACCTTCACTGTATCTGACAGAACTTCCAATCTATGCAAAATAATCTCTGATCTGTAAGGGCACGTTATGGCCTTCAGTGGTCTGTGGGAAGGCCTTCACACAAACCCAGGCACTCAACTGCCCAGATGCTGTCATCATCAAGCCTCACACGTGTAACCAGGCTGGTTTGCATGTGGCATAAGAGGAAAGCTTCCCATTACATCCGCTAGGGTGGATTCCAGCATATAACTGCACCTTTCCACCAACTGTACCAGTGCTTCAAAGCTCATTTAATTCAGTGGCCAGCCTTCTCACACCGAAACACCTGACCAACCTACAGAATCCCCCTGGCACTGCTGCTGACACGCCACACTTGGGATGGTTCCTGAGCCAAGGCTGAGCAGGCTGGATGAACAGAAGCACTGCAGGTGCTCCTCATCCGACCTCCCTGCTCCACTAGGTGGCGCTCTGGCCCGTAGCAGGACCCAAACACAGCTCACACCATGTTACGTCACGTTATCTAATAACACCGCATTATACGATAACCTGACAACATGTAATCAATTTTCACTTCACTTGATACTGGGAACTGGGACTTCACTGGGAATTCTTGGATAATGAAGTGAAAATTTTAAGAGCTCCTGCATTTTGTAATAATCTGCCACATTTTGTGATAAAGTTTTATTTTTTTTTTAATGCAGCAGAATTTTACGAAATGGGATACGTTCTTAGAAAATGGAGTGAAAATCTATCCCATAACGGGGTGTTATTACATAATGCGACACTATACACATGCTTGTGAGAGCCGTGACACCTGGGGATTTTGGTCTGATTTTAACTTTACATATGGCTCATTAACAGGGGTTGGCATAAGTGGTACACAAGTGCGCATTCGCCATATAAATTGTAAAATGCACGGTAGTTTCTTGTTATAACAGTACAAATGCGTACTTATTTACGCAGCTATGACAAGAAATTAGTGTTTTTAGTAAAAAGTTTATAATGCTCGGTAATTTCATCAATACAGCGCGAATGCATTTATACGCCTATGTGCATTTGCACTTTTAAAGCGTTTATACGGCGAATGCGTACTAGCATACCACTTATGTCAACCCCTGCTTATTAATGTTCATTCCAGCAGCAGTTCATGCAACCTTCTGCTTGTACAGGGTCAACACTGTGCCCATCGCGCACACAAACACCCTGGTGCATATGGCAATTCACTCCACAGAGCACTTAACGGTTACAGACTCCCTTCGGTGAGGAACGGGTCGATGGGAAGGAGCGAGCTATTGTGCCAATCCGTATCAAATACGGATTTGTTTACTTCAATTTAGAAAAGCCTCAGAGATCAAATTGCATTTAATTGCTTGACTGCTGCTTTTACCAGGGGGAGAAAAGCTTAAGGTTTTGTTTTACCCATTTATAAGGGTGGGATTCTTATGGGAGTAATTCAGGTTAAGTATCTTGATGAACTATGCCCCTCCTGTCATTTAAACCTGCAACCTTCAGCAAGTCCTTCACCGCTACGCCCCCTGCTGACAGTCATTCATTTTGCAATTGCAAGACTGGTCTTTGCTGAAACAACTTTCACTTCCAACTTGGTCTTAACACAAACCCCACAGAAAGCCTGCTTCCTTCAGTTTACTTTCATACAGGAGGCAAAGTCACCAGAGCACCTCAGGACTAAATCTGGATACTTCTCATTAAAACTAACAGCTTGACTGTCGCTGTTATACTGTACTACTTGAGTGTCATACCTCAACACGCAAGTGCCTGTGGCTCACTGAGCTGAGCCTCTGTGCCTGTGATCAGAAGGTCTCTGGTTCAAGCTTTGGCAGAATGGTCATGTCTGGAGGCCCTTGAGCAAGGCCACTAACCCCCAGATTCATGGATGCAGGTGGCTGCCCTTCACTGCCAAGCGTGTGTGTCATGGAGAGCAAGATGGGGGAGGCGAAATGGGTTTCCCCAGGGGGCTCGGTGCAGTGTCATTATCATTCTGAACGCCAAATCTGCTTGCTTTTAAAACTCATACATGACGTACTGCATTAATAGCACAGAGAATAATGTGGTAACGTGAATGAGGAACAGTAACGCTCTCTTCTCCTTCTCAATGACGGACCATATGACTTTTTATTGTAGTCGTCATTTACACACAATTTGTAATAAATATATGAGCAGTGTAGAAACAGAATGGGGTCCGTTTACACCAGTGGGTTTTCCATGTCAGTTCAGGGTAATTAGGCTGGCCAACATACACCGTAATTGTTGCCCTTGCAGCCTATAGACGGCGGAGCTACAAGGCAGGACAATGGAGTTCTGTGTCCCCAGTAGCATCCGATATGGAACACGCTCCAAATGGGCCAGCCGTATTCTGTACAGATCACCCGTGCCCGAACTTATCTACAGTCCTCTCATACTCTCAGTTTAGTACGCGCAAGATTAAATTGCACTAGGGCCTTAAATTAAGGATTGATTACCGTTGTAATCTTGGTGTATTCGCAACGTGATGGATAAGAATGATCTCGTATAGTGAAACTCAGCTCATCGCGTATATAGCTTTACAGTTTATTTTATACATATACGCCTCGAATGCCTACATATATAATGCATAAAACGAAGGCTATAAGTGTTGCATGGTCACGGAGCCGTGGAGATAACCGTAAAATCCAGTAGTGCAGAAACGGTTTTCCGCACCTTTTGGGCACCATCTCACAAGCAGGCACTAAGAAATCGCCGCAGATAATCAGAATAAACTGTGGACTTAACGCAACAATCAATTTTACCACAAGCTGTGACATGTGCGACATCTGTGAGCCCAAGGTGAAGAGAACGCAGCTATTAGCGAGATGATGCATTGCCAATTAAAGGCTTCATTTATTAAAAGGTTTTTCACAGATTGCTTAACAGCTAATGCACCGACACCAATGCCTGCCAAGCCCCAAACCGCTTCTGTCTTAGCGATTACCTTTCAGCACAGCGGTCCTGGCACTAACGACACTTTAGGTGTCTGAGGCACCAGGGGAACACGGGCACCCACGCACATGCACCGCAAATGTTAAGGACTGCAACTGCAGAACAAAAAAGGTCACTTGAACAAAGTGACCTAAACGTAGTATCCAAAATAAAATTCGTATAGCCTGCACATATGACCTCTGCGTATAGAAACTGTAGTGCACTGGACTAAATCATTTTCTCCCTTTTCTTTGGCGATCATTTCTGGACGTGAGTGATAGCTTGGCAATGGAGCGGAGTTACGGGTTTCAACTCAGCCGCGCTTCCATCAGCCGGGTGAAAGCCTGCCGAAGTTGACCGCTGTGTGTGCTTAACAGAAAGACGGCGCTGGACAACACTTGACACAAGCTTGTTTAAAAGCCGCGCAATGTAATTTTGTGTGGCGCTGATTTGCCGTCATTAGGGTAACCTTTGCACCACATTGCTCTCATGGGAAAAAGTTCATATTTCAATTCACATCTGCCGAGTGGAATGCATGAAACGCAGGCTTAAAAGGAAAAATATAGTGCTAAATCTTGCGTGTCGCCCTCATTAATGTTTAGATGAGCGGCTCCCAGACACTCAGCGCATTAGGGATGCATTATTTTCTTAGTGAGGCTCGGAGTCCAGGCACCACGGCCAGGGCGACCCCGGTGTGAGCCCGCTAGCCCGGCATCTCAATTCGCCTGTGCACCCTGGCACGGTTAGCTGGCGGTCTTCATCTTCACGCAAGACAATGCGCTGGGGTGAAAATGGACAAGTCAAATTTAGGGAACATCCAAAACGTGTCTAGGAAGCGGACAAGCTCATCGCTCGGCAAACAACAAAGCGATGCGTTTCTAATAGCCCGGAAAGGGGATGTCGCGGAGTGCATGGGCGATCACTGATGCGTGGTATTGATCTTACTTGTTTTCCTCGAGTATCGTTACTCTTCTTAAAGGATCAAGACGATTCAAACATTACTACTTAGATCCATGCACAATCAAGCAAGTCTACCGTAATCGTTAACTTTCAGCATTAGATGTAACGCAGTTCAGGGCGGTCGGTGCAGTAAGTGTCGCTGAGACACTGATAAGCACCGTTATTCCGATAGATAGTGTGTAACGGCGCACGTACGGTCTCCACAAACCCCGCTCGCAGCGGCATATGCATGCGGTCATCCCAGCTATTAAACGGGAACATCGCTGGCAATTTGCTCATCCACAAAGGTAGATCATTTCAAAATATAACGGTATTGAAATATAACAACACGGAAACGGATAGGTTTCTAAAGTAGATTAAAAAATACATGGATCATAACCACATAATTTTCAACTTGATTTTTCTCGTATGCGTGGTAATGACACTTTGACGTGAATGTAAACGTGCAAAAATTCCATTCAAGCAGTTAAATCAAAACCCACAACACCTTTATCGTGTACCCTAATCGATATTAGATATATATCAGGTGGAAAGCGCGCAACAATATTAGTTTACAAAATGAGAACAATCACAGCCAGCCACACGATAATTATTTACAAAGGAAATCATTTGTGCGCATAAGATTAAACGTCAAAAAATGGGATCGTAAAAGTTTAGCGTATTATTGCTTAATTGTTCCATATTTATTTTGACACAATATAATAGATAACTGAAAAACAGTTTGGTAAACAGGTTGTCAAACAATAGTTACATTTGGAGCGGACCTCGCCGAGATCACATGTATATACATGTATGGAAACCATACACGCACGCAGATATCACTTATCTAAATGAACTCTTTCTTTACCTCAATTTCAAAGTCTGGAAGATTGAATGCAGTCCTGAAAAGTGAGCAGAAGTGGGCTATGGCCGGGAGTTCCCACCAAGACTGAATCTCTTCCACAGAAATTATACGTCCCTGGGACATTTTCCACCTGGAAATGGTAGATTTGTTGCTCACATTAGAGGTGATATCGCTAATCGATTCAGACAGCCTCCGTCAAGTAAAACCGCAACTCTTCTGAACGTAACAAAGTTATTATTGACGTTGCAACCAATCAGTTGCCATTGCAACCTGGTGAGACTGCCACAATCTGTTTCAGTCTGAATTTCACAAGTCGGGAACAGATGGGGAGACCCTACCAACTCCAGAGAGGGGGGTGCCTAATGAATAAAACGAAGTGTGTCGGGCTGGGAATGTTAAATTGAAACTTAGAAATTTTATATAACGCGTTTATTACATTATACCTGCGAATTCGCTAATTACGCTTCACCAAAATTGGGACAGGTATAAATACATGCTGTCTTGACAGCGCAAATACGGCTGCCAGCACCTTCTCGGCCTGTTAGACTGGCCTGCACTTAAAGGGATGGCTCGTAAGGTTTGAACAAGGTTGAAAAAAGCGCTCGTTCTGCATGCCTTCTTGAAGATGTCCTGCATCGCTGCAGCATCCACAGGGGACAAAAGCGGATATTAGGACAGAATGGGTCGGTAGATATCACCTTGAAATACGAAATTTGTTGGTCAAAAAATAATACGAATAATCAATTCTTTAAAAAACGCGTCCCCATTATAACATCGATTCTGAACCGAACTATCCACAACATAAAGCACTTCATTAAATAACTTAATAAAACGTGAGAAGTATGAGTTTCATTAGTAATCTTGAATGCAAGTCCATCTCATAAGGTGTTAATGATTACTTCACAGCCCTGTATAGTAAAAAAAAATAGCTTTGTAGTAATTTTGCAATTCACATTAAACATTTTTTGGGATAAGGAAGGCCATAATTTGAGATACACCCCTTCCCACTGGTTAGAAAAGCTTTTGTTTGTAAATGTCAAAAAAGTTCTTATGCGCGTTTTAAATTTTTAAAAACATGTAACTAGATTCGTTGGTTTTCCGTTTTGTGGTTATGCGCGCCTTTGGCTCCCTCTTTAGGTGGAGAAGATAATGTCTTATGAATATATAATCGTTGTGTAGGCACGGCACATTCGTGTCGCTGTTACCCGTTTGCATTTTCTCTCCTTGCCACGTGGGCCTCTTCCGTTAGTGTAGACATGGCTAATTGGTACCTCTGAATTGCCATTAGTGTGTGCTTGTACATGACTGTGAATTGATTGCATCACAGTTACAAATTCAGCTACAAAGGTGAGTGATTTCACATTTAAAATTCACAATAAAACACGTCTGACGATCAGTGCTTTGATAAGGGTTTACATGAGGCCAAAAAGGCGAAATTATCTGGGTCCAAACTGCAGAAACTTCAGCTGCAAAAATTGTAAAATGACATAATTAAGGATGATCCAGTCTGCATTGTAAGCGTCACAGAAGTGGAGTTTATGACAGAAAGTGCTTGGATCCAAGGTTAGTGCTAAAAGATGGATG
>JAODKM010000058.1:20369555-20380292 GCA_026780845.1 Petrocephalus sullivani
CAGTGCGGCCGAGTCCCTGTTCTTTTCCCTGGGGCAGACGAGCGGCGCCAGTGCGGCCGAGTCCCTGTTCTTTTCCCTGGGGCAGACGAGCGGCGCCAGTGCGGCCGAGTCCCTGTTCTTTTCCCGGGGGCAGACGAGCGGCGCCAGTGCAGTCCCTGTTCTCTTTACCTTGTCATACTCAACTTTTTTTTTGCCCAGACAAAGGCCCACTGAAAACGGGTTCGCGACCCACCAGTTGAGAATCACTGATCTAGACCATGGCTGTTGGTGTGTTCCGCGCAGTAACTGCAGACGTGTGTGTGTGCGTGTGTGACACAGAGCCCTGGACTATCCGCGTTACAGAGATGCAGTGCAGGACATCTCCACTCACTCTCAGGGAGGCTGGAGCAAGGTGAGCTACCCGGAATTCTACATCCCAGAGTGGGCACCATTCCCAGCACCTCTGCTAATTTCTGCCCCCCGCCCCCAAAAAGGTTCTGGTGCCCCTAGTGCTCCTGCAGGCCTTGCTGGGGGAGGGGCTGCCCCTGACGGAGCTGGTCCCCCTGGGAGTGCGCTATCTACTGGAAGCTGAGGCGGAATTTGTCATCGGGCAAGGTGGATGGGTGAGTAACCCTTTCTAGGGAATGCCACGATCATGGTCACCGCACTCGGCCATGTCTGATTGTTGACTTTCGCGGGTAAATTATTTACCTTAATTTCAGCCATTAGGTGGCGCCAGAGACATGTTCAAGCAAATCTTTAAATTACATTGGTTATGGCTGTAATTTGTCAGCGTTGTCCGCTCTAGTCTGCAGGCCCAGTGGCATATACCCCGTATTTACACTTCATCTTCATCTTGGCTTGGTTGTCTCTTGACTCTGTCCGTGTTTAGAACGTTGATGCCTGACTGCGAGACTTGGGCTGCTGTGGCATAATTGCAGTGAGGTTCTGGTAATGTCATCATTAGACCCTCAGGGCGCAGGGGGCCATGTTGACACCTGCTTAGGTGGAGTACTAATGACCTTTAATGACTATTATAATGACAATTATAGCCGTGAAGGGCTGGGGCATGTGGACATCTGTTTGCTGTCTGTAGCTGTCCTGGGAGGGAGGGATGCACAGTATCACACCGCGATTATTTGAAATAGCACAATATTAAGGAGGTGAATTTCACCCGAAATGAACTATAGCTAAACAGAACTTGTGTGTGTTGGAGGTGGAGGTGGAGGGGGACAAAGCAGTCAAGCCGCAAGATGCGACTGGCACAAAATGATGGCCGCACACCTGACAAGCCCTGGTCATGTCTGACCAGCTCCCTCCATAGGATATGGATGATAGCAGTTTCTGCATGTTACCTGAATGCCTTATTTGTACTCCCCCCCCCCCCACCAATGCTGGGGAGGACCTTGGGGCCCCAGCCTCACCCCCTCTCACTGCCTGCTTTCCTTCCCACATTTTATCTGGATGCCGGCTTCATAGTATTTGGCTTCCAAGCACATAATGCCAGCCGGAGGTGAAAAGTTTAGCTCCAGAAAGTGCAAATCCAGACTAGGGCTGAATGACAGGGCTGACTTTTGTTTTGACAGCGATTTATTAATTGAGCTTATGGCTTAAAATATTCAGGCTACAGCCCTAAGTGACCTGACCTAATGACGCCTAATGAGGCCCTAACCTGCCATTACTGGCTGAGTCCATGGAACCCGAAAGTCTGACAGACGCATTTTCATTTACTTGAAATGTGAAGTGCTTCCCCGCAAGTGATGCTGGGCTATTCGCGTAATGAACTTCTGCTTTCTGAGCTGCCTTAGTTTCACTTGAAACATTTCTTGGCTTAACTGTTCAAAGGTCCTTCATGGTAAATGATTGTATGCCTTTTTGAAGGGGGGGGGGTAATTTGCATAAACCACATTCTGGCATGGTTGCTGGGTGTAACTGTTGCATTAGGGACATTAGGGACTTTTATTTTGAAACCTGGGTCCGTGATGTATGCAGAGAGAAGGCAGTGAATTGCAAGCAAGCCGGCAATTATGTGCACCCCACACCTGAAGCTTAGGTGACTGGGAGTGCCGCACAGCCCACACTGGGGAGGCGCTTATTCACCTTTATATAATCAGGACTGTGTGTCATGCCCCCTAAGTCGGCTCGCAATGTGGCTCATGTCTGGAGCGTGTTTACAGATGATTCTTTTTATAGCCAACGAGGTATTTATCGGTTTGCATTTATTTTCTTGTGAGCATTTTTACTGTTTGTGAGCATTAACAGCTATTTTTACCTGTAATGCTGTGTTTTGTTAGTTTTCACGGTTTGCGGAGGTCTTTGGAGATGTGAAGACTCCATTAAACCCGTCAAGGAAATCACTTGCATCTGTACATGCTTGAAAGGGAGTCTCACTGGGGGTGGGGTTGACAATGATGTAAGGCTTTATGTGTAAGTGGGGACCAGTGCCTGGAATCAGGGACAGGAAATGTCAACCGCCAAGGAAGATAAGCATCTCCGGTCCTTGCAGTCATATGGGGCACAAGACGTGACAGGAGGTGACTGAGGAGTCTGCACGGTGGTGTGATAGTGTTATCACTTCATGCACCTTCTTGCTTTTAGTGTGTGTGGTTGATGTGTAACCCTCTGTTCTTCCCAGGGCACCGTGCTCAGCCTTGAGGAGGTGGACCCTGGTGTCATCGTGGCCGAGGACGCCAACGACATCTACATCTTGTCAGGGGAGCAGCTGAGCCCCCCTGCATTGCTGGTGTCCATGGCTGAGGGAGGCGAGCACAGGCCGTGGCAGGCGGACAGCCTCCTGACGGGCTCCGGGTCCTGGGCTCAGGTGGGCTCCACGGAGGACGCCAAGAGCCTGGACAGCGACGCCGGCACGGCACTCGCCGAGGAGCGCAGCGAGAACAATTCCTCCAACTCCGACATTGTGCATGTGGAACGGGAGGAGGCGGAGCTTATGGAGGGGGAGCTGCAGGAGAGCGTGCTGAGCATGCTGGGTAGCGGGAACGAGCTGGCGGAAATGCAGGGAGTGACTCCCACCGAGCCTCCCACCAAGGCCTCCGTGCTCCCCGAGAGCCAGCTTCTCACGGTGCAGGAAACGCCAGCTCCTCAAGTGCCCCTTTCTGTTCCAGAACCAAAGCCCCCTGTCCCAGCAGCGAAGGCAGCGGCCATTGCAAAGCCCCAGCCGGAAGAGCGCCCCCAACTGGAACCTCAGCAGAAGAGCACGCAGGAATCTGTGGCAGCAGTCGTCGGCGAGCCCCACACCGCTCTGCCGGAGGAGAGACCGTCCAAGCCCAAACCTTCCAGGCCCTCTGAGCTCCCCACGCTGCTGTGCAGTGGTGCTGCCCTGGCGGCTATTGCCGCAGCAGTGGCTTATGGGGCCATGGTCTACAGGAGGAAGTAGCAGTGTCACACCTGAAGCTTAGGTGACTGGGAGTGCCGCACAGCCCACACTGGGGAGGCGCTTATTCACCTTTATATAATCAGGACTGTGTGTCATGCCCCCTAAGTCGGCTCGCAATGTGGCTCATGTCTGGAGCGTTTTTGTTTGCTTAAGGCCCTCCCTGCGTTTTCTGGGTGGTTTCCCAATCGTCATACCATGTGTCTCTATGAAAAGGTTATAAGAAAGGATGGGTTGTTTGGGTCATGCAAAATTGAAGGGGAAGTGAAATTTCACCTGCAGGAACTGGACTCTCCGTGCGACGCGCTGGAGTCCTGGTCTGCCCTCCACACCACACTCTCCTCTGGTCTGGCTTGTGATCTCGGCTCCTTGGCACTGGAGCTTGACTGGCGGAGCCCCCAGGAGTCCAGAGGCCCCGTGGCAGCCGTCGCTGCGATATGGTGCTTCCTTCTGTCTTTGTGTGGCAGTGGCTTTTTATTTATCTTTTGGCCCCTGACACCGTGCTGCAGATGCCAGCCTGATGCTACACGGTACAGCAGGGCCCTAGACCTGATACAGTCACACGTGTCACACGGAAGATGCATCACCTTCTCTCTCGTGCTTTTTTTAGCTGCACCGCAAAGGATGTGTGGGGTAGCGGCCCTAAGGTACGTAGCAAACAGGAAATATGACTGTGCAGGCACCGTGCCGCAAGGTGGCTCCAGTCCAGTACCGGCATCTGTGTGACGGTGACTGAGGGTTTGGGACACAGAGGCACACGGCGACCAGAACTCAGCGCTGCACTTCACTGCATCAGTGCTGGTAGTTTCCAGTCCAGTTGTGACATGTTCCTGCCTAGCCCCCCACCCCCCACCCCCCAATGGCAAATGAAGTATGACAGTTTGGCCATCTGTGCTCAAAATGAAGAACCAAATGAAGGAGAAGGCATTTTTTCCAACCCGATGATGATTCTTAGGCCACAAAACTGATGTTTTAGCCCACAGGAAGGACACAGAGATCGAGTTTGACCGTGTGGTTATAAAAGCCCCAGCTTCTGATTTTATTTTTTTAATGAGCCTAGCCACACATGTAAATATACAACTGATGGTAAAATGCTGAAATTACCTTAATAAACTTCATGGTTTGATATGTATTGCTCACACCAGCCATGTCATCTGGGGATCCTTTCTAGAAGTTACCAATAGCTCCAAGCCAGCCTGTACGCACTGCTAGCCTGAACAGGGTTCCTCCGCCCTCACATGCTGGCTGGCGGGGGGGCTACGGCTGGAACCAAGCGAGCGTCTCGACCCCGGTCCGTTTGTGCTCCCTCCCAGCACGCCTGTAAAATGGTATTGTGTATTGTTTGGTTCAGGTGCAGCAAAGTGGGCCACAGAGCCCACTAATGGCTAAGACATGTTAGTGCTGGCAGTTGGAAAACCACAAGCATGACGCACTGCACTCACAGCCCACATTTAGCATTAGACTGTAAACATTACAGCTCCTTTAGCGGCACCCGAGTGAAGTGAAAAGATTACAGTAATTTTGAAAGCATATTGTTTTGAGATGCAGATAAAATCAAACTGGGAGACGTGTGAATGATATTTTTCAGGTTTTCCCCTCACAGGAAACTCCTAAACGATATTGTGCAGTATGGGTGTTAAGCAGTCCTACTCGTTTCAGATGATCACAACACGCACAGATTTGATGATTATTAGATTTATTTACACGTAGGCCATTAAAAATGGAACCACATAACCTATACAAGTGGTGGCCTGGTGTGTCAGAACTTGCCTCTGTCAGGGGAGAGGGAGGGGGAGAGAGAGAGAGGGTCTATGAAACTGCAGATCATGTGACTGGGTCCCTGCGCCGGACCAGATGCCGGTGAGACATTTCCACACAGGGATGCAGAGACCCTGGGGAGCGGAAGCGCTATTACATCATCACCATAAAAACCAGTTGCTGTTGGAATAACAATGACATATTCCCCGGGTGGCTGTCAGCCCCTCCCGTCCTATCCATCCAATCCTTACTCCTCCCCGCCCCCCAAACTGTACAACAGAGCTCCCCAGTTCCAGTCCCGGAGGGCCCGAATCCCATGCAGTTTGCAGATTTAGTAACACACCTAAACTGTGTTCCAGGACTGGAGCCCTGCTCTACAATCTCTGACCCCCCACACACACCCTCCCCACCCCTCCATAAAAAATATTAAAAGTCCAACTTTGTGTGATTTGTCTTAAGGTGATCAGCTTCACCAGATCTGCATCTGTGACTTTCCTTTCAGTGGAGACACTGCTCCAATTTTGGTGCAATTTGTTTCAAAATGAAATCAATCCCAGACCTACTATAGAAAGCCCCCGGTAAGCCTGAAAAGGATCCGGTAAAATCGCTTTGCGTTATCACGACGAGAATGAGTGTCTGAGGCCGTCCTTCTCTTTGAAGCTGTGCCACAATGTGGTTGCAATTTGGTGGTAGCGATGTGGGGTGCGATCTTCACCAATACAAAGTCTGAAAATGATTTGTCAAATACTTCAGTCATCGCCTTTAGGACATAAGTGTCCATGGCAGCGAATCATTCCCTAAACCAACAAATTAGAATGTGGGCGGAACTGGTATACAGCTTTTCCCAGAGCTGTATGCGAGTTCACAAGCAGAACAGATTCGAGTAGCCTAGTCTGCAAGAGGACATGCTCGGGATCCACAGGTCTTACCTCCGCACTGCGCATGCAGTCAGACGAGGCTGCTGACGTACTGCACTGCTGTGTCGAAGAGGCCATGGAGCAGATGGGGTGCATGCTTGCACACACCCTTGACGAGGGTGAACGTTAAGACCAGCAGGAGGCGCTCTTCGGGAAGCTGGTCCAGGCTGGGGTTGAGGCCTTTATGTAGCATCTTCTGAACCTCATGGTAGAGGCAGTGAGTCCAGCCCTACACAGGACACGGAATGGAGCCAGGTCGCTTGGTAGCAATCAGAACAGGGTGGGCACTGGCCATTTCTGGGAGGCTCTGCTGTTATACATTCACTAAATCATCTGGCTTTTGAAAAGTGCAAGCTACTCCCCCACGCTGTCCTCCCTCTCTCAGTCACACATACAAACCTCCTTATCACAGGTCTGCAAATTCCTGATTAGATTCATGGTGACCTGGGAGGTGACGGCACTCTCCAGCTGATCAGCGATCTCGATTAGTCCGGCTGCCACATTCCTCACCACCTCCTCGTCTCTGAGCTCATCTGGACATGCAAAGAGTTTGGTATTTATTACAGTAACCACAATGGGCGGAGGTTTCAGGTCCAACTGTGCCCACTCCTTGATCCATCTCAGCTATAAATTGATACAATCAGTCACTACTGAGCTAAAAAAAAAAAAAAGAATTTGTTCCAACACAGAACTCAGATTAAAAAACTGCAATGCATCTAGTTTTCTTATTCATTACAAAACAGGACCGAATGACCAAATCAGCTGCGAAACCAAAAATACCAAATGACTAAACCCAAACCAATAACGCCTGATCTGCAATAATGAGAAAGTGAGCAGTGAAATCCCTATACAGGGGTGTTCGGTGACGGAGAGTCAGCGGCAAGACCCCAGCATGAGTAGCGAGACGCCGGAGCGGCCCGGCAGCAGCCGGCACTGACCTCGCCACTGCGGGCGTGCCAGAGCCTGCAGCCCGCCCAGGTACTGCGACGGCTGGCAGCAGGTGAGTCCATCAGGCTGCACATCTTCGTCCTCGAAGGACGGCGCCAGCCTGGACTGCAGGGAGGCCAGCTCCTTCTGGAGGTCCTGGTTATCCCGGCTGCCCTCTTTCAGGAAGTAGAAGAGGAGCAGCGCGGGGCCGGGCTCCCTCTCCATGGCTCGCCGGCGCTTTCCTCCGGCTTAGCGCGGTCGCTGCACGGCACCCGGCTGGGCGGCCGCGCACGCAGCCGGAGACACAGACACCCCGATCGGTCACAGTTATTAGCAGCTTGGGAGCTCCTGTTAGCGGCCGGGAAGTACCGACAGCAGCCGGCATAAGCGGGCGTGTGACCGAGGGGCAGCTGCGCGTTTAAAAGTTATAAAAGTATTCAGAAGTGGCGCAACTAAGTTACAATCAGCAAAAAAGAGGGGGGTGAGTTTGATCAGCTAGCGACAGTATGTATGTCCCGTAAAAAAGCGAATTACTTTTTCTTTTTTGTTACAGCGGCGGCGATACGGTTAAAATGGGGGGGGGGGCGCATTAGCGTTCCGCTTTGACTGGCATATATAGAGACGGGGGCATCCACTTACCGTGTAACGGGACGCCGAGGCGCACGGGCTCCTCCGCGATCGGGGCGTCGGCGCTGCAGGACGGGACCCGCGGGCCCCCCCACGGCGCGCGGCAGCCCTGCGCGAGGCGCTCCCACGTCACACTGCGCAGGAACCCGACCGCGCGGGGAATTCTGCGGCGTCTTCCGCGAGTGCGGCGCTGACGGGAAAGTGCGTGGCGTCGGACGGCTCTGCAGGAGCGCTTTGCGGGGAAATTAGACCCGCCTTGCGTGCGTGCGTGCGTGCGTGTGCATGGAGCCCGTCTGGACCGGAGACCGCAGCGTGTGAAGATGATGGGGGGGAGGGGATGTCAGCACTCAGATTTACAGACCTGTAGCTTATTACTTACCCGTCATAATAAATAGGAATTAATTTACTCGAAAAACACGATGCATTAACAGGAATGTTCTAGAGCAGGCATTTTAAAAAGTCCTGACTTAACAGGGGTGGATTTTAAGGCCGAGATGACTTTCCACAGCACCAAGAACAGACTATCCAGGCATTCACACACGACATGATTACGAGTGATCTTAATCTTATCAGTTATTTTATAGCCTACATTTGCACCTCTGTTAAACTATGGTACTTTAAGGGCAGCACTGTTGCCTCTCACTGCTCCCTGCTCCGTGACCGGGCCGCCTATATGATAGCATCTCTTCAGTGCAAAAACTGGTTTAAAATCCCTGCCCTTTAAATCAACTTCTCCTTTCATATTGATCACGCTGATAGAAAAAAATACACCCTTAGAAATAAATCACATTATCTGACAGTACAAGTCCAGTTAAATGTCTATGTCATAAACAGCCATGTGATAAAAAAAAAGTTTCAGTGTCAGTATAAGTTCTATGGTATTACTTATATATATTTATGTAATAAAACTCATCTGGTCCTTAGGTTCTAAAATTATTTAAATCCAACTTTAGCTGTAAAACAATACGCAACAGATTCCACTGTACCATTATTTATTTAACAAAAATGAAGCCAAAATAGAAAGTCATGTGTGAAAATTGCACCCCCATAATAGCTAGTAGAACCCATAGAGGCTGCGGGCACCATCGGAGGTGGCGTCCTGGTTCAGTCCCATGGAGGGGTGACATCGATCGTGGATGTGACTTACAACCTGTAACATCGTGGGTGCAGCCTTCAATCAGCCACCGTGAACAGGTCGGCATGGAGAACTGACTCATCGATGGACTTTGGCTTTGCCCTCCACCACAGTTTGCACTTTGCTTTTATCAAGCAAGCTCACTCCTTCTTTTTCAGTGATGTTAGCATGCCCGGGGGTGGGTATGGGGTTGGCAGCCAGGTGACTTTGGATCTCACAAGGTTTTTTTTTTGCCCTAATTGGGAGTTTTTGGTTCCTCTCCTCTGTTGGCAGCTGGTTTTCTTTCATTCGTTTCTTTGTTTTTCATTTTCCCTGTTTTTGTATTATTCTGCCTCAATGATGGTGTGATGTATCACAATACACAATGTAAAGCGCCGATCGAATTCTCCACACACTGCTTCTGCGTTTTGGCTTAGTTTTTGTTAAATAAATAATGACACCTTAGAACTGAAAAGGGGTGCACTTTCTTTTTCACATGGCTGCACCTCTTATCCTCAGGCGTTCTTCTCTCCTGCAGTTACAGATATTTAACGGAAGCTGCACTCTGCAGGAAATCTTAAGTCTTAATCCTGTCGATGTTCAATGATTCATCTTTTATTAAAGAATAAACTGGCTTCGAGATGCAACTTTTAAAAGTACTGTATCCCTAATTAATGATATCCAATCCACTCTTTTCGTACCCCGATCCGATACATTCACTTTTCAGACCTGTCGATTCCGATCATTTAAGTAATATTTAAACTGACCGTCGCGACATTCTTCGATGACGGGGTATTATTCCTCCTTTTGGCGTTTCTGCAAGTGCCTGATTAGATTTGCTGTATTAAACGACACTCTGCGGCTAACTCATCATCACGGGAAGTATTTCCTGCAAAAAAGGAAACGAAAATATGATCTCCACTTTAATTCAGTTTAGTTTGTCTATGCGCATAGGTCCTGATAAAATGAAATAACACCATTTGCATTATAACTTTCCACTCATGCATGAGTCATTGCAGGAAATATCTCTCTCCCACACTTCTCAAAAGGATGGCATTGCAAGCTTTTGAGTATAGCGTTATATTTGTAGTTGGACTACTTTGAGTTTCCAAGTTAAAGAATTTCCACATAGTTTCTGTAAGGAATAGTCAATGACTGAAAACTGCTTCCTAGAACTCTGTGAACTACCCCAGCTAATGCCACAAAAATTCTAAAAGAATACGTTTACCTATTCAACAGCCTATTCAACAGACTGATTTCACCATACAAGTGAAGAAAATAGGACATTCCGCTGTTTCTGCTGTTGTGGTGTCAAATAGGCTTTGGTGCAGCTAGGCTGGGCTTCCAGCGAATGCCCAGATACAAATGTAAGCAGTAGTGAGCATTATGAGCAGGATCTACTGTGCACTATACAAGTACATATTACTGCATATAATGCACTATACATCTACACATATAACTATTAGCAAAGTAAGAACCTAATCAGACCATTAGGCCAGGAGTGCAATAGAAGAGCATTTGATTGTCTTCTCTTGCTGGGAAGTGAGCAAAGTAGACGTGGGGAAAGTCCAAGAAACGCGTGAGGAAGAGATGGCTGACGGCAGGCATGCAGGGGAAGCATTATCCTGGCCCAGTGCCCCCAGAGAGCAAGCCAGAGGCGACACTGGCAAGGAAAAACTCCCTAGTAGGGAGAAACCAGACTCAAAGGGGAAGCCCATCCTCCAGGGGCCAGCAGAGGAAGTCAAGTGAACAAAATGAACAACACCTAATTTACAGAGTCCAAATTTTAATATTCGAGTGTAAATGTAGAGGGCAGGCAGGTGATGGCGCTGCTTCTGAAGGCAGAATTAACAGTGAAACAGCAGCAGGGCAGGCAGGAGAGATGTCACAGGCAGAAGGGTGGGCCAGAAGGAAGGACCTCACAGGCAGAAGGGTGGGCCAGAAGGAAGGACGTCACAGGCAGAAGGGTGGGCCAGAAGGAAGGAACTCACAGGCAGAAGGGTGGGCCAGAAGGAAGGACGTCA
>JAODKM010000058.1:20392667-20402667 GCA_026780845.1 Petrocephalus sullivani
TGGTTTTTATCACACTGTGGGGACATTGGGTCCCCACAACGTAATATAAATATGTCCACACACACACACACACACACCTTCTATTCATTTCAACGGGAAAAACCCTAATCCCAATCATGACACCCTTAACCCCTACTCAGCCCTAACCTTAACCATAAGTAACCAACCCAAATACAAGACTTTTGCTATTTTTACTTTTTTGATTGTACTCACAGATTTTTACAAAACTGAGGTTATCCAAATGGTGACCTGAAAAAATGTCCCCAAAAGTAGGGAAATTTAAGGTTAACCACACTTTGGGGACATTTTGGTCCTCAAATGTGATCTATGCAAACCCACACACACAGAGGGGCTTATCATTCATTTCCATTTAGGTGTGATTAATGATTACTCAAAACAGCCGGTGTTTTGTTTTAAAAATGAATACAGCACAACTCAACCACAGGTAAATGACAGATAGACATTCAGATTCACAAAGACACATTCAGATTTACACAGACACATGCAGATGCACAAAGACACATTCAGATGCATGCAGACGCACACAGACACATGCAGATAGACGCAGATGCACACAGATGCATGCAGATGCACGCAGACGCACGACGCATGATACTGATCCAGGCAGTGACTGGTCACTGCTGTGTGACTGACCCGGTCTAGCAGGTTAAGGCGTGTGACGTATGCCTTTTCCGTCTGTAGCAGCTCATTGGCTATCTTGTACAGCTTCTGCTCATTGGTCTCCTTGGTGGGGGGGGGAGGCATCACATGGCATTGTCAGTCCCGTTACGCAGCTAATAACCTACAGCTGCCCCTGTCCACATTCTACCATCACCTGGAGCCTGCTTCTCAAGAGTCCCGTAAAGGTGGTCGGGGGGGGGTTAGCTTAGCCACCCCAGAAGCCCCATCTGCACGATGTAGCCGGTTCCCCGCCCGAAGCATCGCGCAGACGGGTCTCAAAAAAAAAAGTTTCTGCGTTTCTGCCACAGAATATTGGGCAAGTCTTAGCTAACTCTGTCAGACCAGCCGGTCAGGGGGAGGAGCCTAACAATCAACAAACACCTTGCAGACCTTCCCGGGCACACAACCATGGCCAGCAGAGGATGTCTGCTTGCCTAAACGCGGCGTGAAACCCTGAATGGGGACATCGGAGGTAACCAAAGGAGAAGTTAAGCAAAGGATTGCAGAACCAGGCCAACATGCCAACGGGACAGCACAAGAGAGCGGTGTACTGCATGTGAGGTCTGCGACAAAGGTGCCAATAGGTATCCTTACAATTACCAAAGCTGACGTCAATCGTCATCGTGTCAGAGGTCGAGTCAGCTAAGCCCCACCCCCTTACCTGTGGTGACTCCTTCAGGGGCTCTTTCTGAATGGCTCCCCCGTCACGCTTCTCTTCCTCCATCCTCTCCATCACGCCATGTCCTGCCAGTACATCCCCGTTAAGCATCCTGTCGGCAGCGCCGTCCGTCTCCTCCGTCCCGCCAATGGGCGGTTTCTTCCCGACACCCGTATCCA
Organism: Petrocephalus sullivani; assembly: GCA_026780845.1. NCBI lineage: Eukaryota > Metazoa > Chordata > Actinopteri > Osteoglossiformes > Mormyridae > Petrocephalus > Petrocephalus sullivani. The sequence goes on from JAODKM010000058.1 coordinate 20,394,186, forward strand.
TCTGGATCAGGGTCCCGTTGGCCGGCCGCCTCTCGCCATCCTGCCCGAGGCTCTGAGCCGCGGATCCGCCCTGCAGGGACTCCTGTGCTCTCTGTGGGGTCCTGTGGGCCGAGCCACTTTGGGGAGCCCTACTCTTCAGCGGGGAGGCATCCTTCAGCTTGCTGTGGCTGTGGGGCAGACAGAGGGGCCCGATGGGAGTGCAGGTGGTACCGGCAGGACTCAGAGATAGCTCACATCACAGAGGAACACACCGGCGTGCTGCTCAGGCTGATTTCCGGTACTTTCTGAGCAGGTCTACGTTTGGAGAGGAAGTGTGTGTGTGTGTGTGTGTGTGTGTGTGTGTGTACACTTAATGAATATGGGCGGTGGCAACTGAGGGGGTAGAAAAACACTAGAGGGTATTTGTGGATGTGTATGTCTCTGTGCACAGGAACACGAAAGAACTACCTACGCGGCCCCCTGATGTGTGGGCTGAACAGAATCTTTTTTTTTTTTCCATAAAGCAAAGCACGCTGCCCTTTAAGACGCTAATTCTGCACAAACAGGAAAGACAGGTCACCGCTCGTTACCCGCATGTCACACAAAGGACATTAAGCAAATCACCCTCAGACTGCCGAAAGTCAGCATCCCAACGCTGCAGTTTTCACACATTTATCGATGGACTAACTCGCTGTGGTAGAGTTTGAGAAAACCTGTTTAAAATGCAATTAAAACCTGTTTGCAGAATGTAGATCTAGAGATAGCAGGGACACTTTTACCACTTTTACCAGCTTTATTCCAACTTATTTGCCCTATATGTCAGGAGATCTACAATACAAATTTAGGGAAAATGACCAGTGTCCCACGTTGCTGACATTCAAAAGCAGAATCTCCTTTGGTTTTTACCGCTGCTCGCAGACTAATGCGCATGTAGCATGACCTCAGTGGGTTGCGAATGGTGGATTTACAGACACCAACAAAGCCCTGGCCGGCCGGGGCCTGTACCTGTTCTCCTCGAACTGGCTGATGAGGTCCAGCACCTTTGAGGGCTTCTCCCGGGCCCTGCCAGCTGCCGGCCGTCCCACCCCCTCCTCCATCCTGGGTCTGATGGCGTTCGCCTGGGCCAGGGGCGAGCGTGACTCTGTCACGGGGTTCTGTAGATGTGGTGGCTTTGGAGGCACTTTGGAGGGGGACAGAAGATCCAAGCCATCTGTAGTGACAGCTACACCACACTGACCAAATGCAAATGCACACTTCAGCAGCAATACAGCATTATGCACCCGCAGGGCCAGGGTCCCACTCCTGCTGACTTTCTGCCACCAATTCAAGGATCTGCTATGGGGGCTTTAATTACCCCCACAAAACTAATCATGGTATCTTCACTGTGATGTTGAGAAGCCTCTCAACTTGCAAGCCAACCAGCCCAGACAGGTGCCACGTATGAGACACATACTATTTGCACTAGAACAACAACCCAGCTCTGCAGTCGCATAAGACTGTAGACCGTGTTTTGGTCAGAAATGGGTAGGGGGGGCAGGAAGGGGGTGCTAAAACAGTACTGTAGGTAACCGAATTCCCACTGGCTGCTTTGTTGGTTCCTGTGAGATTATATCAAGCAGACGATTCACAGCTAAACCACCGAGTGTGGCACCTGAACCTTCATTTCACAAACTGCTACTGTAAACCACACTCAGATGGCGGTGTGTAATTGTCTATTCTGACCAGCAGGTGGCAGCAGAGGCTAAGCGCCATTGAGGATCATGCGGCATACATAGTGGCAGTTACATACCTGATGGCTTGTGAGGCAGATGCGGCCGAAATACTGAGCTTTTCCCATTTACACTATGCCGATTCTCATTGCTCCCAGGCGTCCGAAGGGCCGTCCCGCCTGGGGAGGAGTTGCCGTAACTGCTGCCGTGAGCTATAACAAACCACGCCGGTCACTGATTTCACCACATGCAAGCAAAACGAGCAAATACACATTAACATGCCTCTGGTCTGGCTGATTGGTTTATACTAATGTCACCATCTGCGAGCCTCGCCAGTGCTGACGTCAAGGCCGTTTTACTCCAAGGTATTACACAATACACAATGGAAGCGATCATATAATTCTGTGTTTCTCAACCCAGTCCCTGGGGATCCCCAGACAGTCCACATTTTACTGCCTCCCAGCTGCCAGCCAATCAAGGACAGCTAATACAGGGCACAGGTGTGCTGGGAGCTGGGAGGGAGCACAAATGTGGACTGTCTGGGGGGGTGGTGGGAGGGCAGGACTGAGAAACTCTGGTATTATATACAGAGTCCATCCATCCAACAATCCATTTTCTGAAATCACTTATCCTTCTGGGTTGTGGAGCGTCCAGAGCCTATCCCGGAAGCTATGGGCATGAGGGGGGGAACAACCCAGGACAGGGGGCCAGCCCATCGCAGGGCACACTCACATACCAGACACTCACACATGCACATCTATGGGCAATTTAGTGACTCCAATTAGCCTCAGCATGTTTTTTGTTTTAGACTGTGGGGGGAAACCGGAGTACCCGGAGGGAACCCCACGACGGCACAGGGAGAACATGCTAACTGCGTTACTTTAAACATGCGTTACTGTACAGGAGCCAGCAGACAGAAACATGCTTGTACTGGCATATGACAAAATTCCCTAGGTAGTTCACAGTGCCCCTCCCCCCACCCCAGGAAAAAAACAGACCCTCGGATCTGCAGCTAACTTGTGGGCGGCATCCCAGACAGTTCCTCCGACTGGCACGAAAGCTCACCTGAAGCCAGCTCGGATTCAGAAAAGCGGTAACCATGGCAACAGCCTTTCCGTTCCCTAAGTGCCGAGCAAACGGTGGCACGATAGCGGAGCGGGAATCTGCTTAGAGGCGTGCCAGTGTCATCTAGCGACCTAGTGTCATTAACACTGTACTCTGATTTACTGGAGACCTGGAGACCACAATTACTTGTTAATTAAAACATGCACCATAATCTAGACATCAAAAAAAAAGAAAAAATGCAGCCAACACAAACATCTCATCTGCCATAACATGTCCCAGCATGTCTGCCCCACGTCAAAGCATTTCAGGTCCTCCCAGCACAGAGGAAAAACATGGATAGCAGGTAATGCTAATATGAAATGTGTGATAAACGTGAAACAGAATCAGTAACAGCACTAAGGATCAGTGACTCCAAAGATGTCCTCTAACCCTTGGTTTCACTATAGATACCCCCCTCCCTGCCCTCAGCCCACTCTCGTGTTTGTATGAAGGATCTCCATGGTTGCTCTGAAGTTCTGCTTTGTTGAACTGGCCAAGAATCACCTTGAATCTCCTTAATAATACCTTAACTGTCACCAAAATGCAGATTCTGTTGCACCAAAAAAAAAACAAACGGACACCTGCACACGCACCTGTCACTATTCCATTTATACTGTGCAGGCTTTCTATCAGTGGTGGTGTGTGCAGCTGTGGATGTGCGTGTTTGACTTCAGTGTTCAGTGGTGTTGTGCCAGTACCCATATGAGTACCTCAGGGAAACCCAGCGCTTATGTCTGACACACAAAGGATAAGTTTAGAGTATCCCTGACCGACACAGGCCAAATTAGGCTATTATGGCACAGAACACAGCGCTAGAGACACCGCCTGCCAGGTAACAGTCAAACAAATCACCGTGACCCGGATCTCGCTAAATCAGCTGAACTCAGGTCAGCCCCCGGCAACGAGGCATTAAAAAGACAAGTGCGGGCAAAGGGCCGAGAAGGAAAACCTGAACACACAGCCAAACCTCAGTGACACTACTCCACATACGCTGGCAGAAACAGCCAGAAACCAGAAGCGTGGCTTCCCCGTGACGCAGGCGGGCTGGGATGTCGGGGGCCGCCGGTGGCCCACTGCCGAGGAAACGTCGCTTTGGGGGCAAATCGAACGTCTCTGTTCCTGCAGTGTTCGGGGAGAGTGATGCATGTGCCACGCTTTGGCAAGCGCTTCCTCTGAATGTTTATGTGCGTGCGTCCGCACACACCCCAGGTGTGTGCATGTGTGTGTAAACATCACACGCACGTGCACGAGAACACACAACAATAACACGAGGAGGGAGGGAGGCTACGGTGAAAGAGGCTACTTATGGCGGCATGGACGTGAACGCAGAGGCTGTTTGTACGCCTGGTCCTACTTGAGAGACATACATGGTCCAGAAAAACAGAAAGTCAGGCTCACACACCTCCTGGTCCGACACCTCCAGGTCCATTTTTGGGTCACCCTACCAGGCAGTCAAAAGCAGCCCACGTTATACGCGAACATGAAGCGATTCCTAAGGAAAGGAGGCTGAATTCTATCCAGGGACCAGTTATGAAATAATGTGGCGGCACGAGTACAGGTAGCAAAGCGCCAATAGACCAGCTCACAAGAACAAAAGGCGCAGTACTGAGGTGTTCACTGAATTCCACACACAGGTCGTGGCAACTGCATTTACGGCATTTCCATAGAACAGAGGCGCTCAGAAGCTTCCCCGCTGGCCCCCCGAGCCGCAGCGGTGCCGAGCTAGAAGGAGGAGGCTCCACATTGGCGGCACTAGCGCGCGGCGCTAACAGAACCCGACCTGCCGCCCCGCGAGAGCCGCATGTCACACAACGTGCTTTGATCCCCCAGAGAGAAACACCATCAGGAGGCAGAGAGAAGGGCGGCTCTGCAGTGTTGGCAAGCGTGCCTTTGTCAAGTGTGAAAACGTGACACGTAAAACCGGAGGGAAGGGAGCATTAAGCCTTATTAGGAAACGGCCACCTGGGTGAGGTGAGAGGAGTCACCTTGCATCACGAGCCGTTCCCTGGCGAACCCGAGTCCCTCGTTCAGCGCAGCAGCCGGAAGATACATGCAGAGGCGCGTCTATCCGGGACATGTCAGTGACCCTCTTAGCGGTGAATGGGGGGGCGGAATCAGTGGCAAAGGATGGGCCCTGGTCATAAGGGCGCACAGCAGAGACGCACACCAGAGACGGGAAACCTCACTCTGCACGGCAGCTGCTCGCCTGTGACGAAATCACCACCCACAAAAAACAAAAAAATATATCAACAGCTGTCTGCAAGCCCCTCCACCATCTCCTTTGACTGGGCTGCAGAAATGCACGCAGTTGGCAGCTTAAATGCCCGTGGCATTTCCCAGAATGCCTGCATCTCTCAGTTCAGAGCCACAGAACCTGTCCAACCTGCCGGGACTCATAGCAGCACGAAAAAAGTGACAAACACTCTTCTAAAGAAATGTAAAATTCTTCGTGTGATGAGGACAGGCATGCCACTCCCCTCAGAGCAGAGGAAAGGGCACCAGTCACTTCCGGCCACTCTGGCCCCGCCTCTGCAACCACGACCTGCCATGATGTCACCACACATCCACTAATGCTCCCACTGAAGAAGCTGCATCTGACAATTCCCCATGTTATAAAAGGTCCACGTGAAGAGGGGGCATGAACAATCTGGGAGAGTGAGGGTATGGCTTGGGGGTGCAGAAGGTGTGTAGAGGCACGGTCATCGTAATGGTGAGCAGAAGTGGGGATGTGTGGTAATTCTGGTATAGAGGAACCGGGGCCACGAGTGCAAAACAATGAATGGGATGTGGCCATCCGGGGGAGAGCAAAGGAGGGGCGTGGTCAGTCTGGTAGCAGGGCAAAGGCGTTGTGGGGTTTCCAGTGCAAAGTGAAGGAGTGGGCGGGGCCATTTTGGCAGAAGGGTTTATGTGCATTCCGAGCGAGATGGAGAACCTGCTCTCTCTCTTTATTCATTTGTTTATCATTGATAAGCTTTTTTTAAAATCCTGACTCTGACACCCACACCCAGTAACCGGACCACAGTTATACCCAGTAACCGGACCACAGACTCTGACACATTTTAGGGTCTGTGTGTCCATTCTCTCCCTATGCCGATGTTGAAAATGCTCGTTTTCTTATGTCCACCCCTGTCCCTGGGTCAGCACCCTGCCTGGGCCGAGCACAGAGGCGTTGCTAGAGGTAAAGTTTTACTGGGGCACGGCCCCCCCAAACCCACCCACCCTATCTAAAAATGCAGAGATTTGTTCATGAATGAAGGATTTTTTTTTTACTGGGGCACAGCTGATCAGTACTGGGGCACGCGGGCCTAGTGGTGCCCATGACCAAGCAGCAGATGCTGTACCTGATCACTTTCGATAACGGCTGGAGAGGAGCACCTGCCTGCTGGCCAGCAGGCTTTCATGCGCTCGGGTGAGCACCATCCACTAGTCCGACAAGTCATTAGTCGGTCTGATCAGAGGGCAAGACGGGGGGCGGGTGAGGGAGGGGGCTTGCTGGTCGACTGCACTACAGCTTAAGGAAGATGCCGGAACGACCACATGGCTGAACACCAATACCCCACTGCCCCCCCCCACCTCCCACTCAGCCCGAGTGCGCTCCGCATGGGACTTTTGGAGAGATGTGCCAGCCTGCTTGTCTTCTGGTGACAATGACTAAATGTATTTGCTCCCAGTGAGCTGCTCGCATCAGCTTTACATGACCACACGCCGGTACATGCAGAGCTCCGAAAAGGCCATTAACCACTTCCTATCTCTCAGTTATTCTCCGGAGTCTGGAAATGACTTTAAGTGCCCTGACTTGAGGGCCATCCCGGGAAGGTTGGGCCCCTCGATTCGGTGTGGCCGTCTTACCTCTGGTGCTGGTGATCTTCACTCCCACGCAGGACCCCTCATCCGCCGTCTTCAATGGCCGCCAGGCTGTCGTGTTTCTCTCCTCTGTGGATAAATAAGAACTTTAGCTCAGATGGCGAAAATGTCCCGGAACACGTCGAAGGTCCTGGCCCCCTTCGTTGTTCCTCAAATTTGTCCAGGCCGTGGTGATTAAATGATTTACGGCCCCAATAATAATTTATGGAAGTGAGAAGCCGCTCTGCAATGGGCAGGCTGGAGGCCAAGGAGGCTTTAATGTTTTCATTACTTTCACTCAAAACTGCACTTTGCAAAGTTCCCCTTTTAGGATCTCTCACGCCACACGAAGAGGATGCCATTAAACTGTGGAGTTCCCGGGGTCCTGGGCTCACTGGGGACACCTTCTATAGATAGACGCATGTATAAAATATAAACCAGCAGCTTGACAGCAGCATTATGAAGTATATGGACGGGCCGTCCACTCTCCTCCACACCCTAACCCTAACCCTAACCCCGCACCGGATACCCTCATCCACATCACGGTGGCTTTTTGGGCGGCTCATCCCACAGAGACCTTAAAATGCTGCTGCAGATGCTCTGGGGCTGCTATGGTACACAGGTTGCTCACCATAAAAGTCGCAAAGCAGACACTTTTCCACGAACCCTACGCATATCAAATAGCTACTAGTTTTGCTGAGGAGGAACATGAAAGCGCAGGGGAGGTGGGGGGGGGTGTTCAGTCAACATTTGTGGCAAAAACGCACTCACGGTCACCTTCCACCACCCACGAAACCCTCCCAGCACCACGGACAGACGACACCTGCGGTAGGAACATTTCGGAAAATAAAACGGAAACTTCACGGATATTGCTTCCACCGCATCTCAGTACGAAGCCTCTCAGCTCAAACTTCAGAGCATGTACTCCTGTACGGGCACATCCCCTGGGGGGGCAGGTGTCACTAAACCTGCAACACGGGTGACAAAACCAAGCGCTTTCACACCCACAGACAGACCGCATCCCAAAGCCCCCCGGCGTGACTGAGAGACACCGCGATCGATCGGCAGCCTTAGCTGTATTTTCCATAACCGTCAATAAATCCATAGAGATCGTTTTATGCCCCAGGAAGAAACTAAAAGCAAACTCACAGATACTGAGAGACAGTCACAGGCAGACACAGCAGTCACAGGTACTTCTTCTGTGATATTCACACAGAGAGCACGGTCTTCTTATGACCTTGACAAAACCTTACTTCATAAATAAGAGCGACCTTACCCCTCGGAATAAATAACAAAAAGCCTTAATATTTCCTGAAACCTGATTACAGTCAATTTGCTCTGAAAATCAGCATTATGGCATCTGAACTGGACTCAAGTTAGAAGAAAACAGACACACAGCTTCTGACGACCCTGCAGGAAACACGGAGAGCCCGTATCCACGGCGCCCGCGATGCCGCCCACGACGTCGTTGGTGCCAGCGGCCGGGAAAGGCAATCCTGACAGGGCTGGCAGACAAACCTACCATGATGTACGACCTTCCATAGCGGCCTGATCCTGCCGTGGCTGTCCACGTACGAGCGGGCCGCCATCGCCGAGTGAGAGATCACGTCGCAACTGGAACGGGAGAGGCCACCGCGATTAAGAGCAGGCGAGGTTCCTCCTGCGATGACGGCGAGCCTGTTTATACAGTCTGCGTCGGGAAAGACCGGTTCCTAAAGATGCCTGCTAATCAGGCCACTAACAGCACGGAGGCTCCCGCAAGCAGTATCTGTCTAACCAAAGGGGAAGCAGCACTCTAAAGGCAGCGCTTTGAAGGGCCACGGCTCACTGCCACCACCGGGGGATTG
>JAODKM010000058.1:20408319-20434799 GCA_026780845.1 Petrocephalus sullivani
CTGCGTGGGGGGTGTCTGTCTGGGCGGTGTCTGTGCGGGGTGTCTGTGTGGGGGGTCTGTGCGGGGGGGCTGTGGGGGGGGGTGGTGGGGGGGGGGGGTGGGGGGGGGGGGGCGGGGGGGGGGGGGGGGGGGGGGGGGGGGGGGGGGGGGGGGGGGGGGGGGGGGGGGGGGGTGCTCACTTAACGTTACACAATGGCATACACACACAAATATACTCACACACATACACAAACATACTCACCAACACAGATATACTCACATACTCACACATGCACACACACACACTCACACATGCACACACACACACTCACACATGCACACACACACACACACTCACACATGCATACACACACACACAAACATACTCACACATGCACAGACATACACACAAGCACACATGTTTCTGATGGGCTGTTTGCCGGGTTCCGGTTGTGTCCACTTAAACTGTCTCCTGAGATTTATGTCTCATGCAGCCCCCCCCCACGGTGCCAAAGGCTGACACCCACAGGCTGGTTCCTGTGCCAAACGCCAAATGGAAGGCTGGGGGCACTTCCCCCCCACGGGGGGAGGGTTGTCTCCGTCGTTCTTTACAGTCCAGTTGATCTGGCTCACTTTCAAGACTCACCCTAGTGGTGTAGCACATGTTGGACATCGCGCTCGGCAACATGAAGAAAAAATACATTGTCCAATTAATTTTATTTCAGTTTGCATGTTATTTTCAATGTTTTCTTATAGTTTTAGTTTTCAATAACAATAATAACCCTGAACCATATGGTAGCAGCTCAGAGGTATCTGCCTGTGTTCTGTTAATTAACATGACATTTCCACACCGTCAGAGTTTATTAAAGGTGAAACAGGACAGTCTGCGTGGTTTATTAATCCTGCCACCCTTTTGTTATGCCCCATGTTTCCCTTTGTTCTGTTCTGTGTTGCAGTTTGCCAGGACATTTGCAATTACGGGCCTACGCTGAACACCTGTTAGAAGCTTAAAGGGCTGGCCACTCTCTCTCTCTCTCTCTCTCTCTCTCTCTCTCTCTCTCTTCCTCTCTCCGTCTTACCTTAAAGTGAGCAATCATCTTTTGAAATGTTAATCAGCGGACTTTAGGAGAGCAATGTTTGCGAAAATAATTTCTAACATCACTTTCGCTGACGTTAAAATAATTCCACAAAGCAGACATTTTTCTAACAGTTTTGTGGATGTGCAAAGTGATACGGGTCACAGTGGTAAATACTGGCTCATTTTTAACCATCAGCCGATGGCCTGCTGTCGTTGCATCGGCTGATACCAATAGTTTGGTTATACAATTGGTGCCACCATTCCCCCCCTTTCTCTAACTTAATAAATATCATTGTTCTTTGATTTGTTTGTGGCTTGACTCTTATGTTAGCACCTGAGAGCCAAAGTCATAACACTTCGAATGCTCCAGGAGTATAACGAAGATGCAAGGCACTACTGCCCCCTGTTGGCAGTTTTGGGTTAATGTCCACAGTTAGTCTGTGGAAGCCTGCCTTACACTGGCATAATAAAGACAACATCACTATAAACATTTATTACAAAATCACAGGTGTGTAATACACCCTTGTGCAAATTAATTGAAGCAAATTGTCATGTCTATATACAGACAGACTGACCATAGACGCACATCACAGTGACAGAGTGACATCAAACTTATCACCAAGGATCCGGATTTAGGACCTGGGGGATTGATAAAAGATTGTACAGGAATAACCCAGGATGAGCTGCCAATCCATTGCAGGGCACGCACACCATTCACACCTGTGGGGGATTTGGCAGCTACAGTTAACCTCAGCATGTTTCTGGACTGTGGGGGGAAACTAGAGAACCCAGAGGAAAACCACCCCGCAGCAGTCTGTGGGCACAGCGCCTCCTCTGTCCATCCAATCAGTCATGCCACCCAGCCCTAACCCTACCCAAACAGGCTTGCCAGTCTGTGGGCACAGTGCTTTCTCTGTCCATCCAATCAGTCATACCACCCAGCCCTAACCATACCCAAACAGGCCTGCTAGTCTGTGGGCACAGTGCCTCCTCTGCCCATCCACTCAGTCATACCACCCAGCCCTAACGCCACCCGAGCAGGCCTGCCAGTCTGAGGGAACACTGCCTCCTCTGCCCATCCACTCAGTCATACCACCCAGCCCTAACGCCACCTGAGCAGGCCTGGCAGTCTGAGGCCACAGTGCCTCCTCTGTCCATCCATTCAGTCATACCACCCAGCCCTAATGCCACCCGAGCAGGCCTGCTAGTCTGAGGGCACAGTGCCTTCTTTGTCCATCCACTCAGTAATACCACCCAGCCCTAACACCACCCGAGCAGGCCTGCCAGTCTGAGGGCACAGTGCCTCCTCTGCTCATCCACTCAGTAATACCACCTAGCCCTAACGCCACCCGAGCAGGCCTGCTAGTCTGAGGGCACAGTGCCTCCTCTGCCCATCCACTCAGTCATACCACCCAGCCCTAACGGCACCTGAGCAGGCCTGTCAGTCTGAGGGCACAGTGCCTTCTCTGCATATCCACTCAGTAATACCACCCAGCTGTAATGCCACCCAAGCAGGCCTGCCAGTCTGAGGGCACAGTGCCTCCTCTGTCTATCCACTCAGGCAAACTCTGCCCTGTTGGCTGTGGAAACCAACTGATCCCAGGCCACTGCATACATGTCTGTGTGACAGCTTGTCTAATGTAATTCGCATAAGGGCATATATACATTTATACCACGACCAAACCGAGTCCCATCCTGTCAAGGCCCAGGTGTCCCAGCTCCGCTTGGGGCAACGTGAGTAAGACTGGGGGTCGCTGGAGACCCGCAGGCCAGAAGCCCCCCTAATGTCACCCCTCTAGAACACTGGGAGGAATTCCGCTCAGAAATGTCAACAGGCGATAGAACAAAGGGTGTTCTGGGGGCGTTTAGGGTGAACAGAGAAATATGAAAATAAGGCGGCGGGAAATCACAGCTGCTGCTGCTAATTCTGTCCGGGCAGTTTCATTGTTCATTTATCTCTCACACAATAGCCCAGGGAACGCTGGGCCTATTTATCAGAAAATAAAGGAAATTCTTCTGTAACTCTCAAAGCCACCGCTGTCCGAAAAGCAGAGGAGCACGCCATTAAGGTCTCAGACCGCCAAGCGCGACCAGAGTCCTAAAGCTCCTCGAGCTTTGGCCGGCGTCACGCGGAGGTGTAGGAGGGGATCGTGGATGCGGTCGGAAAGACGTCTGGGCTCATTCGCCTCATTTCTGTCAATCAAATGATGGCCATCAATTAAAACACTGACCATCTTAACAAAAGTGGTGGTGACCTGCGCTTCAAAAACTCCACACGAAGATGGAGGCCTGATACCCAGTACCCAGAGCACAGCTCTACAGCTACATCATAAACATAAACACACACACAAACCCACCATGGCAGCTCCCAGAGTTCCCAGGACACTTAACGAATTCCTGAGATTCTGAAGATTCCAAAAGAGAATTTAATGTTCTGGAACAATCTCTTCCCATAATAGACTTATGGAATTCTCTGGCGTTGCCGCTAAAGTAGGGCCAGGAGACACGAGGAGAACTTATAATAGCATGTACCTTTGAGACACTCCACTATATACAAAGAATTCTCTGATGCAGGGTCCCAACAAAAACCCACAGGGTTACCCCATATCACAGGCAGTGGGCAAACACTCAAATGACACTCCAGTAGGGGGGAAAACTGTCCTTTTAGCAGCTAACATTTAACACCACACCTCCAGATTAAGTAAATCATTAAATGCACATGACCGACAGTTTTAAAAGTGTACAGACAGAAAGAGCGTTGAAAGGAGAAAGGGAGGGATCCTCTCTGGAGACAACAAACAGCAGCCAGGCGAGTTCAGCTCTGCGGGAATCCCTACCTCTATGCTAGGCAGCCTAAACGAGACAGCCAAAGTGGCCGGATCTTGCTTCCTCCTGATTGGAATCCCCAACCCAACCCCCAACACGCACCCCGGGATGAGTCGGAAGAATGACATTATCATTCCCAGAATTCCAAAGGAAGTAGTGATTCCGCACAGTCCAGATTCCTCCTTCATAATTATCGCTTTATGCCTTGCTTTATACGGCTGCACACGGGGAACTTTGCACTAAGTTAATGGGTTATTAGTCAACAGGATGTAAAAGTCACACCTCGCCCGTGCACAGGCCCAGATAAGCTCTGAGGTCTGTCAAATGTTTCAAATATTCTGGAGAAACAAGATGGCAGAAACAATCTGCCATCTGAAACTGCCTTGATGGTATTACACTAATGACAAAAGATACTTTTATATTAAGGTGGGGACTGAATATAATCTGCAGGAGATTATATTCAGGTGAATTACCTTTTGCTCCTTATTGAGATTTGTTTTTCCCATTCTTGGTAGCTAATGCTAATGGCGATGCTAATGTTGACGCGTTAACGTGACATTACTATCCACAAAATATGCTTATTCCTCAACAATTAAGCTTTTATTAGTATCCTTCTCACCAGGACTTTCATAATCGCAGTTTAATCAGGCAAACCCGCCATAATCCGGCTACACACACTCATGTCTCTCTCTCTCTTCCAGAGTGAAAACCCGAGGGTTTGACCTAGGAATCCCAAGGGAATTCCACCTTCATTTTCCTGCTCCCCCACAGTCCATCTATGCAGGCTGCAACACTGTAGAGTCTTTTGCTATATGAGCCTAAAGATCCACAGGCCAGCCTCTGAGGTCTCCAAAGCTTAGCAGGCAGCAGTGAAGTGCAGCGTTACCTTCCGGCCTCCTGACCCAGTACTTCTGACGCCGGGTCCTTCTCATCCCGCGCTCACTTTCCCGCCAGCTTGCCGCGTGGGTGTCCCCCAAAGCTTTCTCTGGAACAGCTAGCAGCTGACATTGCCCATCAGAGGGCCTCTCTCCAGATAAGTGTATCCACTCACTCGGTGGCACGTCCAGCACACCGCCAGGCCACCCAGCTGCTGGCTGGGCAGCTCAGCAGGGAAGGAAAAGGCAGGACGGCACGCCGGCAGCCTGTAGACTGTGCTCAGGACACGCTTCCGGTGCGTAAATGACCCTCCTAAAATGCTGAGCAGCACCAGCAGGTCTGATTAACCACACTAACAATGCAGCCTTGGAAGTCCTTCACAATGGCCAGTATATCCATATTATTTATGCAGAGCTCTCTGTATCGGAATTAAAGACCAGCAAAGTTGCCCATTTCATATGGGGGGGTGGGGGCTTTCACTAACTGAACTCCATATACAAAGATCGCGCCTGGCTGGCAGGAGGGGGACATGCAGTTCAGAAGAAAAGGTGAAGATAAGAGGACGTGGTGGAATCGTGGGGGGGGGGCGGCATATGGAGAGCCTTCGGCTACCAGGGCTGCCTCACTGGTAAGCCATACAGCTCCCAGGAACATTACCAGGGCTTCATCAAGGTGCATCCCAGGCCGGAGCCCCGAGCTGCTGGGACACACTGTCACTCCAGCCCCCGTAACCCACACCACCATAAGCAGTTAGACGATGGATGGAAAGATTAATGGATATAGAGTGAAGACTACAACATTGACGCAAAGCTTAATTAACGTGCTCCCAGAAAGTCCCCACATGCTCTTAGAAGGTGCCCAGGGGCTGCCTTACGGCCAAGTCCCTCATCACGAATGCAAGGCTGCCAGCCACAGGCTCCCTCTTCATATCCCCAACTCCCAGAAAGGCGGGATAGAGATAGATTATATGCAGGGAAAAAGTTTATTTTCCCTGGGAATCTAATGTCCACACTTCACGATTTTAGCCCTGATTTTCCGCTCGCCGACTGAGATCGCTGACAAAACCCCCTGTTCAGAGGCAAATCTATGCCGGTAAATCAACATTTTATCGCTATTTGAGAACTGCTGAAAGACACGATGCAACAAAGTGTGAAGCGTACTGCACCCAGGCCCCCCCGGCTCTCTGTGGGCGGAGTTTCCTCCCCGCAGTTCTTAAGGCACACAGCAGGTAAACTGGCACCAGCCTGCCCAGTGCAGCCATGTGCCCTGTGATGGGCTGGAATCCTGCCCAAGATGAGCCATAGGCAGCTAGATGCATCACCCCAGGGCTGGAAATTAATCTCTGCTGTTCGCCTGAGGTAAGTAATTTAGACGAAGGGCGAGAACGAAAAGCTGAACACCAGCCTGTCGGCCAGGAAAAACACATCGCAAGTCGGACTGCATTTCTTACTGAACCAGTTCAACTGGCTAGTAGCAAAAATTCTTCACTTACATCCCTGGGTGTCTCAGCTCCCAAAGCAGCCTAAAACATCCATTAATTAAGAAACCATTTTAATTATGATTTTTAAAAAATTACTAATCATATGCATTACAAAAAGCAAGTTATGACTTTGGAACTCTACAAGGATAAGGTTCTTTATCAGTATCCCACCCAGAACAGCAAACAAAGGGGCCATACATGCTTAAGCAACAGAAGGTGTGGCTGGTGGGGGGGGGGCTGCAGACTTCCTGTAAACCCCCCCCATCTCCCCAGGAACTTACAAACTCCCCTGGTGCCCAAGGAGAGACTCCAAAACCCAAGCGGCACTGCGTAACAAACAATAGCGCGGTGAGAGGGGAGCATCCACAGCGACGGCAGCACTGGCCACTCATACCGCCGAACAATCCCAGGAAGACGCGCTGCTTCCCGCCGCGGTAAATACCTCCGCTTGGGCGGCCTGGGCTGGAGCACGTCTAAACGAAGGAGCGGATTCAGGAACGGACTCATCCTCTCCCTCAGTGAACCAGGTTGACAATGAAAACAAATTTTTTAAAAATGTGGATAGTAATATGGAGCCGTAGGGCTTAGAAAGCTACAATATGGGAGTGGTGTGTGACACAGCAGGTTTGAACACCTAGGCACAGGTTTGGTGCCTGTGATCAGAGGTTTGCTGGTTCAAATGACTGGGTTAACATGCTGCTTTCACCATTGGGCCTTTCAGCAAGTTCCTTAACCCCAACCGCTCTTGGGACCCTCTGACCCTGCTCTCTCAAAAACGGATGGTGCTTTGGATAATAACATCTGCTAAATAAATTAAATGCAGGAATCCTCCTGAGGCAAGCAAACCTGCACAGCCCAGCTTTTGACATTTTGTAGATTAACAGGAAGACATACCAAACTTCTTTTGGATATGTGTTACTTAATGCCAAGTGAAATTTTATGATATTTTAATATTCAATTCATTTTGATGTAGCGTAGGGTGACCAGATAATCCATGTCATCCCAGATGCTTTGAGCTACTTCAGGTTTTACAAACTACTTTAAACCTGAAAGGCTCTTTTGCTTGGCTAAAAGTTAAGTTCTTCTTGTGCTTTGATTGGTTTGTTTCCTTGATTGAAAGACTCATCCAGCTGTTTCACATTAACATTAGCAACATGCATGATTGTAGGAGACAGACAATCAGCACACAGCAAGAATGCAACGCTTAAGTGAAATCTAGGTCCTTTTAATTAAATGGTAGTTTACAAATCCTGTCTTAGCTCAAAGTGTCCGAGGTGACATGGATTTTCTGGTCACCCCTATGTAGCATCTTTCAGAGCAGAGTTGCCCCATGGTATGTTGTGATAAATTACAACATCATTAAGTAAGAATATTACAAAAACAGAGAGAATGAAAGACAAAGAAATGAAAGAAAGACAGATGACAAGGGACAGAGGGACCAGTGTTGTAGCCTGACATTCCTGCTAAACTGAAAATTAAACGGATGAAGCTAACATTAGCGGTTCAGGTGCGGAATGCATGGAGTGTAGGGGAGTGTCAGGGAGTTATGGAGAGGCCTGGGGGGCAAAACGCAGGGCCCGAAACCACAGCGACGAGGCGCATCAAACGGACACTCGCCTGTGATGTCAGAGGAGCGGTAGAAACTGAAACACTTAATTAGCATCTGCTTCCTTTGTGCAGTAAACTCGTCAGAGGAGACATATGTAGAAACTGAAAGAAAAAAAGACATTAAACAGGAAATGTGACTTTGGCTGTCCGACCTTTAATTCTGCCCATCGGCAACACCACAGAGCAGCGCACAATTTCAGTCTGACGCGTGAAACAGCTGAGATCCGAGTATCTTCGGGCTGCACTTTTTTTAGATTGTTCGATCACTAAATGACGGCAAATCAAGAGCAAGCCTCCATCGAATTGCCCGGGTAATTAACCCGCTAATCACACTGCCTGCGTTCATACATCAGGATCAGAGGATGGCATCTCAGGTGCAGAAAGTAAAAATCCTGAACAGGATTTTGTTTCAACTAACCAGCTGAGTACTATGTGACTGGGATTCGTTATGCTCAACTAGTGGGTTGAAACAAAATTCTTTTTTACTTTCGGGACCTGAAATATCCACCTCTGATCAAGATACGGAAGTCTTTAAATGTTTTATATGACATTTTAATTATACATCCAAAGCGGTGCACAAGTGCGTATCAGAGAGCCAGGTTAGACAGAACGCCTGAAGCAATTAGGGTCAGGTGCCTTCATAAAGAGCCCGACAGTGACATCACTGGGCCTACCATGGGATCCGAACCAGCAAACTTCCGATCACAGGTACAGTGTCCACAAGGCCACACAGCATCCACATCATGCATTATTATACTTTGCACTTTACAGTGTTTAGTGAGATTAAGTCTGTGAAATGCACTTAGAGTGGGATATGAAAACTTATAGTGACTACTGGTGTATAATAATAATAATAATAATTAATGATAGCTATTCGTAGGCTGCCCATTCTGTCGGACAGTTACATGTAAACTCCAGGCTCTTATTCGGAAACGGCTTTCTCTCTCCAGAGGTTTTATCATCCGATGGACGAACGCCAAGTTACCAGAGACAGAAAGCACTTAGACGGGGACCGGAATGCAGTTAAGATCGTTTTCTGGACTTTTTCTCGAACATAGGCATGGGTTGCGCGATTTATAATCATTTAAAAGGCGGCTCGATCATTATTGGAGAGTGTCAGGAATATGCAGACTATGGGAGGGTGTGCTGAACACTAAGTCCGGTCTGGACTTGCCCAAATGCCTTCAGCCGAGTTTCCATTCGGTTCATTCCCAGTTTAACCAACGCACTCTCCTTTGCAATGTCTCTATGAGCCGCGCTATCGGGGCAATTAAAGCAATTCCTCAGCCTAATTGCTCATAAGAAATACGCCCGCTTGCTGCGCGCATTTCTGCACCCCCTTCACACCGGGACGAGTCAGCGAGATGCCCCCGCGGCGCCGCTGTCCTACCTGTGCATTCTTCGTCTTCTTCCACGTCCTCCGCACGTGTATTTGGATTTTGGGATTTTCTTCTTATAGCGACGCGTCGAAAATCACTCATGTCGGCCGCAATGTTTTTCCCATCTAGTCCGGCATCGAAAGACTATGTCTTATTTTAAATTTCAAATGCGAGTTTAATGTATGTATAATTTTTCTATTCGAATTATTGTTGCACCAACTAAAATGTATATCTTGTCAAAACTTAAGATCCACATCTCGGCAAACGTTCCGTCGCCCATAAATCAAATCGCTTGTCATATTATTTTGGTAGTCGAAATGTGAAAGCAGTTCCCCAGCTCGACGTATCGTCTCAAGGTTTTCTTAGCGACTTGCAGGAACCAGCACTGTAAATCAAGCCCAGAATGCCCCGATCATACGGTCCCAATGTGCCCCTCCCCACGGCGGCCCCGCAATTGATGTCAAAGCCACACCCCCCGGACAGGCCACGCCCCCTGCATAGTTCACCTGCTCAGGTGTGTAAACAGGGTTATTGTGAAAGTGAGGGAACAGGAGCAGGCTATCTTTCCAGTAAGTGCAGACGCCCCCATTGCTTCTTTGTAGGAAAGTTGATCAGGACTGATATCGAAATGTACTGATACACCATGAACTGAGAAGTGTGATATCTGATAGATAAATAAAATTTGCATATTGAGTGGGACATAGGTGGTTCTCTAAGTAATGTATAACACAAAGTCATGCAGCCAGGGTTAGGCTGTTAGAACGCCTAATACATTTACGGTGCGACATGGTGAGCAGGATAAGCGAAGTGATGTACCGCAGGAGCCCAGGAATTGAGTGAAATATATCAGTCTCATCAGCAGTTCAGGGATAGTTTTTTATTCTGCATTTTTTAATTGAAACTGGCAATATTACATGTCTTAAATTTAATAAGAAATAGGAGTAATAAAATTCTGTAGAACATATTGCGATCCTGTTCGACTCTTCGTCGCCGCTGCAGAGCATTAGTCTCTGCGTTTTACTGGCAGCCTTGAAGGTTACTGCACAGAGCAAACTACGAGAAAAGATGTTTTTTACACTCAACGGGGCCGTTTCAAAAAGTGGTGTGACTGAGACTGTTACCTCCGGGAATTATGATCATTCCGACGGCACAAGTATGCGTATACAACTGTATGCAGAAAATAATGACAAAAGATTTTTACCAGCTTCCATTTCGTCGGTACTGTAAGAAAACGACATTTTGATAGCGTACAGCGCCACCTGAGAAGAACTTCAACACTGCATACATCCACATCTCCATTTTAGCGATATGACTCTTCCTGGTAGAGTAATTTACTATTGTAACATTCAATGGCTTCCAGCTTGCGTGTTGTTAATCTGGGGTAAACGTCAGAACAGATACAGGATAATGTCTGCCCAATGAAATTAAAGGCAAAAGAACCATGACAATAAAATAAAATAAGGTGTTTAACAATATTGTCTGGTACAGTACAACTGGAACTAGGGTGTTCCCAATCAAGGTATTTCTGCACAAATATGTAGTTCCCGCTAATTGGCATTTGTTTAATTGTCCATTAATCTTCTGTTCGTGATTTTACCACTGAAAAATTGTATTTTCAGTGGTAAATCTGTAAGATCCTGTGGGTTTCAACTCATAAATGTATGGGTAACCTACCAATATATAAAATGTATAATCTTTGGTTTTTAAATATGGCTTCAGGAAATGTAATACAGAAACTCAGCCCCTGTTTATCTGTTCTGTAATATGTAATATGTTGGAGATGTGATACTGTAACACTTTAGTAAGGCAAGAGATTTTCAGGTTTCAAAACACTAAGAGAAGTAATATTGTATATATTCCTACTGGAAGAAAGGCCACTTTCACCAACTCAATGCATTTTTTTCTTGAAAGACTTCAGACCTGCTGGTTTTGAAGGTATGATACTTATACCATGAGCGAGTCCCATTACCTTTAGATAATGTACAGTTAGAAATTAAATCCCATTACTGTGACAGATTGATGATGTTTGTGCTTCGGTTAGATATCCGAAAGACGGTGCTAAACTGTAAATCCTGGTTGTAACACTTATCGTCTTCATCAAAGGGTTGGCGGTGAAACCTTCACAGACACTGTGTGGGGGTAGGGAATTCGAAGTCTGGGGCACGGTGCCCACCCCAGTGAAATCAGCGTGATGGGCCTCTCTTGTAATAACACTGCTAACAGGAGTGATTGCGATGTGGTTATTTCTATTGGATCCCAATGCTGCTCATGCTATCAGCGGACCAGACTTTACCACTCTCGTGAGACAGACCTCATTGGTAATAAATAGATAAATAAATATGTAAAATATGTAAAAATGTGTTAGTGCACGTGCTTACATCACATGAATGTTACGTCACATGGAAGTTTTCCTGTAACACCCTAACACGTTACTGAGATGAGGATAACGTGTGTGTCCCCAGGCTCAGAGTGTGCACGGCTCGCCATGATCTTCCTCTACACATCCATTCGTCGTATATCATGCCAAAATATGGTCACCAGCAGAGGATTTCAACAAATGAAAAATAAACACTGATGACTTTAAGGTCGCAACTGTACTGTAAGTGCCAAAAAAAAAAAAAAAAAAAAAACGGGTAACATGTTTTTGTTTATGGCCCGGGAAATGTCTGAAAGCTTTGTGAGAAATCAGAGTGATGTTTTATCAAAATTCAGAGCAATTCCACGGTGACAAGAAGGGTAAAATGGAGATGGTTACATTTCATTTCATTATTGTTTTTTAACTGCTGTTCTGACTCGGCCACAGCATTGATTAAGAAGTGATGAGATTTTTTAAAAGTTCATAAATTATGGATACATTTCTATGTTATAAAAAAGGAACAGTCACTGCTTGGAACCCCCACCCATTGTCCTAAAACCAGCCTGCCTGTGGTGTGTGTGTGTGTGTAACCATTTCCCTGCCCTAAGCACCTTGGTCAGAGAATCCTAGCCACACCCCCAATCAGAGGAGGCGGGGCTTGCAGGATGCTTTGCTGACAGATATGGAGGTGGGCGGAGACCAGGTCCAGCATGATGTGGTGCCTCTGTACTATGGGTGATGCGGTGCCTGAGGACTGGAAGCTACAGGCCGGGGGTGAGAATGCGGATGAGCCAGGCAGCTGAGGGGAACACAGGGCGAGCTGCTGTGACTGCTGCTGCTGCTGCTGGACAGGTACTCCAGGTCCTCCTGGAGAGCTACCACAACCCTGGGGCTACATGCAGAGCCGGAGGGGGAGAGAGGAGGGGACAAGAGGGAGACATAGTGTCAGAGTCATGCCAAGTCGACACGTGCCAGCCGCCTGTCGTCCGGCTACAGGGGAAAGCTTAGACTGGGCCGGTGCTTTGTGTGTCCGGCTTGTTTCTGTTACTTTGGCTAGGGCCTTCGTGATAAAATGGCAGCCACGCCAGTTTTTAAAAGTGTTCTCAATCCTTAAAGTTGTTAATGCCTCTGTGTCGATTAAATTATAGGGCAATATTATTCTTTTCAATTAAAGAAATCCTAAGAGTTATGTTAAGTGGTAGATGCACTGGATATTGCTCAGTTATAGAAGTATACAAACATCGCAAGAGGATGTTAGATATTTATCTAGAAGTTTCCCCACCCACATGGTGTGAGCTGGGCACAGGGGTGCCTAAAATAGCCCTGCCGAGAGATACGAGCGGCGGAGCAGCTGTGAGGCTGCTGTGAAAGCCTGTGAAACGTCACGGGCGTGAAAACGTGTCACTGTGGGGCACGAGTCCTTCGTATCTGTGCATCGGTGCACGGACGTGAAATGCACGGATCCACGTGTACGACTGAACGCTGTATCTGTGTATTAAGGGTGTTGCGAAATAGCCCCAGGACCATCCATCACTGTAGACAGGGCTAGACATAACTGGTGCGCATTTGCTGTAATGTACACTTATTTTTGGTGCATTCGCACTGTTATTGCAGAAATGACCATGCTTTTTATCTTATACAGCGAATGACGCACGCATTACGTATGTAAGGATGACCTGAGCACATCAATCGGTGCGTGCGGTGCGGTATTAGGTTTATACGGGGATGCCCGGCTCAGTGTGCACACGTGTGCGGAGGGCGCCGGTCGGTGCTGTTACCTGCGGAGGTGTGGGGTTCTCCCTCGCCTTAAGTGTGAGGAGCGTGGCGACAGTGAGGCAGCAGGCTGCTGACAATCTAGGAGAAACTGACACATTAGACAGATATACAGAGGGGTGACGATAGCCATCAGCGGGAACGCGAACGCCGATGGGGACGCTATGAGGAACGGCTTGTCAGGGAGGTCCGTGCTGAAAGCCAGCCTCTTCGCCAAGTCAGCAGCAGGCACAATCAGCCTAATTTAATCAGACGTTTAATCAGGAACCGACACGGAGACCTCTACAGGACATTCTGTAACTTTAGTGCTAACAGTTGGTAATACTGACAGTGAGGTAGTGACCACTCTTATAAACAACGTTTTTCCTCACATTTTACATCTACAGATCACTAACCCAGCTTCTCAAAAGTGTTCTGTGCTGCATATAGTAACAGTCAAGTAAAGTGACATGAACGTGGACAAACATAGGTCTCCTGACAAAGCATTCCTCACTATATCCCAAATAAATATTACAGGAGGTTTACAAAAAATTCCCAGATCAAGGGTCGAAGCATGCAGACACACTTACATAAATTTTCAGTAGTTCTTTCATTTGAATGGTTAATTCGTTCGTATGGTATTACTGCTTAACTCAGTCCTCCTGCTGTAACGGCACCGTTGACATAAAATACTAAATAAAATCCACTTGAAAGTACAGTATGGAATGTGTACATTTTCTTCGACGAGATTCTAGACCTGAATTTACAAAATAAAATCTACATTAAAATCACGAGACAAAAAGCATTTGACAGGTTTTTTTTTGTCTGGGATTGCATTATCACACGAACATGTGTGTTGACGTTATTACAAACACTACCTGGTGGGCAAATACTGCCATCTACCGGCGGAATGTGAGAACTGCCGTACATACTGTTGGCAAAGTCAGTCGTCTGGGGTTAATGGGATTCAAGGCGGATATTGGGCTGTTGTGACTTTTAGTAAAACAGAGAGGAGGCTACACTGGTTTCCTTCCTGCTTATGCAAATCCTTCAAGTCTAACCCAGTCTAACCCATACTTTCTAGACAAATGATTCTGACCATCCACTCAGCCTCACTGAAACAACAGCGGGTCTGTGCTAACAATCAAGATCTGAAATGAAAAAATGAGCACACACACAGAAGCCCTGCTATTCTGCTGACCACGGTCTGCGGTGTCTGTGCAAACAGCCAATGGTCAGATGATGCATAGCTTCTCAAACATAGTTTTAGCTGTACATAGCCAAACAAGCTAGCTGGTCTTGTATACAAGATATGATAGATGCATGGGCCAATGTTTCCATATATGCCCCATGTGACATCAAAGGTCATGTGACATTTGAAAACAGCTGGTCATCTTTATGGTCCCACTGTCAAAACACTCGCTGTATTAAGTACCGCTTCTCTTTATATTGGAGGCATGCAGGATTGTTACTGTATTTTGTGTTTTTCAGTGAAACTCCATGACACCTGTAAAGATACTCGCAGTAAACCGGGCCCAACCCACAGCAGGATCAAAGGTCATATTACTATGTCAGACAGCAAGGAAGGTTTTACCATCCAGGCTGATGGCTGGCAGCTCTGTGGATTTTTATTGCCTGTCAAATGCTTTTATGCCACAATTTACTGGCGAAAAGTCACCGTAACATTCTTTTTAACACTGACCATGGCTAAATAAAAACGAAAAAAAAAAAAATCAAAATATAAAATGCATGGCAAGGGCATAGTTCATCCCTGTCAGTAAAATCAAAATGTCATGCACTACCTTTTTTTAAACAAATTCACAGAATCTTAACAGAATCATTTAGTAGCCAAAACAAAATTGAATCAAATCCACCCAAACTAAACTGGAGGCCCTCTAAGTTGCATAGTGTTGTCAAACTTCCCAGAAGTAAAATTAAACAAATCAGACATTAACCTCCAGCTACAATATACATATCAGCACAACATAGGTAACAGAGTATACTACGTGTACAGAGGAAGACAAAGTATCTCAAAACCACTTAGCGCGAAGTCCAGCGTGTCGTTAAGAAATTATACCACTAGGTGGCAGCATTCGCAAACAAACCACAGTATAGACTATTAAATTATACACCGATTACACACGTACAGACTAACAGAAGAAAAAAAGTACAATACATTTTGCAAATTAGGCCATCCTCTGTGTGTCAGTCAAAAGTTAAGTTAAGAAAAATTCAAATAAATTTCAGTTACTTGACATGATTCATTTCTTGATCTAAAACACACCACTGGAAAATGGCAGCCATTTTCATCTTATCAGATAAGACTATCCTACCTTTTCATCAAATCAAATACATTTTATGAATTATCTACACGGGACAGCCGTCCTGCTCAAGTAAGAAGGAGACACATCTTCACAAAGTATGTGAAATTCTCGCATGCAGTTATCAGCCACTTTATTTCTTAATTCAAATTCTGGCTTCTACATTCAATTTCCATGACGGCAGCGCCTTCACTGAACGGGATGATGCTCCGCATGCGGTTGAGCGAGCTTCTCCGGAGCTCAGACCGAACCCTCAGGCTAGCCAACCATCAGAGTGTCTGACCATTTGTGCTCCTTGACAACGTAAATCCCTGAGGAGAGTCTCACAGTACAGTCAGGCTGGGTAGTGGAGACTGTAGGCACAGGAAACAGGAAACCAGTCTGTCCTCCTCTCTGTGACGCTGCGGGGGCGTCAGTGGGGGGGGTCGCCCAAGTTGTAAGTGCGGGAAATATGCAGGCCAGGTGTGTTGGGGGGGGAGATCAGATTCAGGGGCCGGATCGCGTCTGTGAGAGCACGAGTCCTGGCAGCGTACAGCGCCGCCCGCCGTGCTCCCATCCCCATCGATCGGTAGGGCGAGGCGGGGGCGGAGCCGGCACTGCGGGTACGAGGCACACAGAGGTCCAGGCTGGGGCCGCAGCCCATGACGGCACTGGTCACAGGGGGCCGGAAGTCCACGCTGAACGTGTGGGGGTCTATCATGAACATCCGTGTGCCTAACGTCCAATGAGCGCGACCCGAGAGGAGGGGCTGGGCCGGGGGTGTCCACATGGAGGGCAGGGCCCCCAGCAAGGGCGGGCTGCCCGGCTCAGTGGGGGTGTTGGCAGGAGTAGGCGCGAGGGTTGTGGGGGAGAGGCCAGCGGCGGCCAGACTGGCACTTACTTTGGGGGGGCTGCCCTTGATCTTGGCCACCTTGCTGGCGCGGCCACGGTGCGACTGCTCGTGGTCAAACTCCAGGTCCTCCAGCCGCTGCGTCAGTGCCAGCTTCTGCTGGATGGCCATGCGCAGCAGCGAGTTCAGCGTCTTCTTCTCGTCCTCGGCGGCCGCCAGCTGCCGCTGCATCTCATCCAGCTGCGTCATGTACTCGTCGCACCTGGAACGGGGGGCTCCAGAGGTTAGGCTCCCTGTCGTGGTTACGGCTAGGCCGAAACCCGGCGACGACGGGCCTACCTGGTGGCGAACATGGCCCTCAGCGAGGAGAAGGTGGCCGCATCCTCCTTCAGGGCCTTCAGCTCGTTCCTCAGCTTCGTCATCGTCTCCGTCACCATGGCCTTCTCATTCTCATACTTACTCTTCAGGTTGGACAGAGCCACCTCTGCCGTCTGTTGAGGGGGGAATGGATGGGCAGTACCATGTATGCATTACTACAACCCTGGGAACATTCTCTGGTGCCTCGCTGGAGATTCAAATTTATGGTATGTTTGAATCATAAAGGTACTCAAACAACTTATATTACACCCCACAGCTTAGTAACGAATTTAATACAAATCGAAAGGTACGCTGTAATTCCAAGCTTTTGATCTCTAAAACGGTAAAACCAGCTGACCACAATGACAAATAAAAGTCTTAAGACTCTCCACACTATAAATGCCAGTTTATAATGAAAGAAAGTGCACTGGGGGGGGGGGGAGGCACGTAATTTCAGCTGACTGTAGAGATGCTAGCCACAAGTTCCTCAGTGGGGAGGAGCCCAAGCTTAGGGGGCGGGGCTTTCTCTAACTCCGGCAGGGCAAGTCTCACCTGCTTGTTGGCCTTGAGGACAAGCCGGAGCGTGGCGATCTGCTCCCGCTTGGTGCTCAGCAGCGACTTGAGCTTGAGGATCTCCTCCATGCAGGCCTCTCGGTCCTTGTCGAGGCCGGGCGCGAGCTCCTGGGCGGCGGCACGCTGCCGAGACAGCTGCAGGGAGCGGTCGACGGCGCGCTGCAAGTGTTTCATTTGGTCGCGGATGATGGCATTCAGGTTGTAGACGTTCATGGGCTCCCGGCGCAGATCGATACCGGGCTCTGGCGTGGAGGAGAGGCCGACGGCGACGATGCCGCGGGACGGGCTGCCCTGCGGCGGGTCCCTTGTAGGCTCCCTGGATGGCGAGTCGCTGGGGCTGCGTAGCTCTCCCGAAGACATGGCAGCCAGGCGGCGTGCCAGGCGGGGTGAGAGCAAAGCCCGCGGGTCCTCGGGGCCCTTGAGGCTGTTGCGGGCGGCTCGGCCCTGCCGGTAGTAGTCGAGCATGACGCGGTTGGGTGTCTCGTTGTTGCACAGGCAGACGTGGTGGTAGAGCTGCGCCAGCTCCTCACTGAAGGTCACCAGCTCATCCTGGGCAGCATTGAGCAGAGCTTGGCTCTCGGCGGCGGCTGCCACTGTGCTCCGCAGCTCCCCCTCCAGGCTGGCGACGCGCTCGCAGCTGTCCCGGTAGCTGCTATGCAGCCGGCCCACCTGCTCATCCAGGGCGTGCAGCCGGGTCTCGCCACGTGCCCGCTCCTCTGCCTGGCCCTCTATGTACCTCCCGTGCACATCCTCCAGGGCCTTCAGTTCTGTCTTCAGGTCGATCACCTCCGTCACAGCCACCTTGTACTTGCACTCTAGAACCTCAAAATTGCAGGCGCCCTTCTCGGCCGCAGTGTCGTCTTTCTCGGGCTCCGCCTCCAGCTCCATGCGCGCCTCCTTATCGCTGTGCGAGCGCCGCATGGCGCTGATACGCTCGGCAAGGCGGTGCGCGCGGGCGTGCTGCTCCGTCAGGGCACCCTGCGTGTGCTGCAGCTGCGTCTGTGACTCCTGCAGATTCGTCAGCAGTAGGGCCTTCTCCCGCTCCACCTGGGGGGACACGAGGCCACCCACATGTCACAAAACACCCCTCTGCTGGGCATACCCAGCTATGACATCACACATCATAACAAACATAAATAAATACAGTAAATAAACAGCTACAGACAGCCACAGCATATATAAAAAAACACCCCCCATAAACAGCACTGGATGGTGAGCTGCACCATTTGACTTTTGAGAGCAGAATCGGGAGTCTATCCCAGAAGATCATGAAGAGAAATAAAAATATAAGGTTAGTCAGCTTTGGCTCCAGGGAAATAAGTGGGTACTGGATCGGGCATTGGGGTCTAGGAGGGTGCCGTCTGGGCATGGGAGATGAAACGGAGGTCTATCTTATATCGTAAGTGACTCGGCACAGGTGAATGAATGAACTCATCACTGGACTTCATCGTGCCCTGGGACATCACAGGAGGTGTCTTACAAACAACGTCCCACAAAAACAAGTTGTGCTCTCTCATTGACTGTTGGAGTCACCTGACCGTGAGCTTCACTTTGGTTTGTTGCCGTGAATGTGGACCCCGCCCCCGAAGTATATAAACAGAGAGAGTCCCAGGAGAGGGAAGGTGATTCAGCAGTATGAGTGCGGCAATGACCCGGGACAGCAAGGAGGTCACACAGGTACGTGGGGCTCGTATTTCCCCCGTGGGCTCTGCAGCAATGTGCCATGAGACACGGCGACAGTCAGAACCCGAATCAGCAGTTTTACCCCGTCCCCTCTGTGCAGTGGAAACTAGATTCCGGAAAGTTCACTCTGGCATGAAACCCGCTCTCACGGCAAAGTAAGGATCGGGTAAAGCGAGGAGGGAGTTGTGCAAGACAGGCAGGGTCATTTCTTTGTTTCTAAGGTGTCATGCCAGACTTGTGCTGCACACTGAGCATTTGATGATGCAGCCACCCGCTATGTCCACTGTGCACTACAATGCTGAAGCTAACACCTGGCAGCCTGTCCATCAAGCCCCTCCTCCCAGGCTCTGCAGCAACGCCCACTGCCCACCCGTGGCTCTGGGACCCTCCATCCCACCCAGATGAGCTGCCCTCACCAGATCGCCTGACGACACTTTCTATTTCAGTGCGCTGACACCAATCTTAGAGCCTGCGGCTCCGCGAGAAGGAGTCAGCAACAGCGTCATCGCTAATGCTAATCGACCCGACAGATGGCTGCCGGCAATGAAGACCAGCCAGCCGAGTCCAGCCCCTATGCGCCAGCCCACACAGTCCAAAACACATGCTATGACCCACATGGTCCAGCCCACATGGTATAACCCACATGGTCAGAACCACATGGTCTGGCTCATCTCGCCTGAGCCACATGGTCCAGCCCACATGGTCCAGCCCTCTGCTTCTCTACATTTTACAAACTGTTTTACCTGGGAATACTGTGCATTATTCAGACGTAACTGTACAAACTGCAGCAGAGTCTATTCTTAGTCTTAACCATTACTCCATCTGCATTATTTATTGTATTTAGATCCAGCATAAATGGAAATTCTGCATAACCATCCATTTTCTAACAGCTTACTCCAGTCAGGCTCGTGGGAAAATTTCGTTCCATATTTTATCAGGAAAAGTCTGCTTGATAGGTGGAAACTCTCCAGCCTCGGCCTTGAGCTACACTGCCCCACCGCAGCCCGGACTCACCTGCAGTAGCTGCTGCTTGAGTTTCTGCATCTCCGAGAGATTGAGCTCGCTGAAGAGGTCGGACACGGGGTTGAGGGCTTCCGCCTTGCGGCCGGTGGGCCTGCAGTCCCTGGCCATCCCGCGGGGGTGCCCATTGCACCTGGAGCTGTCCTCGGCGTCGGCGAGGGCCAGGTGTGGGCCCGAGCCGTACACGCCCTCGCTCAGGCTCGCGTAGTGCGCCAGCTCCTTGCGGAGGCTGTTCTTCTGCTCGCGCTCGTTCTTCAGCGTGTCCAGTGCCTCCTCCAGCTGCGCCTCCGAGATCTCCTTCAGCCGTACCGCCTCATCCAGCTGCCTGTGCAGTAGCTCTGCCTCCTCTTCCAGAACCTTCATCTCGTGCTTCAGGCCCTCAAACTCCACCTGGACACCATGAGATGTTGATATCAGCAGACGGGTCATGCTTTTGCTCCCTCCCAGCTCCCTGCCAGACAGACTACATCCTTGCAAAAACATGGACTGTCTGTGGGACCCCGAGGACCGCAGTGACAAACAGTGTCCTTAACTAACAACCCTAGTAAGAAAAATATGGATTTTCTGGCAGGGAGCTAGGAGGGAGCAAAAACATGGACCGTCTGTGGGTCAACAAAGACTGGGTTGGGAAACATTGGTTTAGGAGACTGGTCATCTGGTGGACTGGTAATGAAGCTTGCAGGGGCTGGCAGACCTAGTACGTGCGCGTGTGTGTGTGTGTATGCTGGCTCGGACCTGGTTCTGCTTCAGCGTGGACACCAGCTTCTGCAGCATGATGTTCTCCTCTTCCAGCTCAGTATAGTCCTGCAACAGGCGGGCCTCTCGGAACTTGTACTCTCTGATCTCGTCCTTCATCCGGCTTTGCTGCAGCTCCAGGATTTCGTTACTCTAACGGGAAAAATCGAGAGAGAAGTGGCATTGAACACCAGCGAGAGCTCGGCATCCATGAGGGCGCCTCTCCAAGAAGAAACAACACCAGTGGGGCTCTCGGGGTGAACGACGTCCTGAACATTCCAGAAAATCTAGAGCACTGTGGATGAACAGAAAGGAAGCTCAGACCTCAATGCCGTGGCAAAAATAGTATTACAATTTTAGACACTACTGAGAATTTAAATGTTGATATCCATCCATTTTCCAGCCACTAATGCAGTACAGGGTCATAAAGGCCCGGAGCCCTCCCAGGCAGCAGAGCCGCAGTGCTTCTTCTGGGCTCCTGGGAGTCCCATTGCAGGACACAGAGTACACACACACGCACAGACACACACACGCACACACACACAGAATGGGCAACTCACAAAGACACCCAGCTGCATGTATTAGAACTGCAAGATACAGGATGAGTTATAACCTGATATTAGCTGCACCTTCATGATGCAAATCTCCCATTCCAGCACATCCTATAGGTGCTCTATTGGACTGAGATCTGGTGCCTGTGGTGACCATTTCAGTACAGTTATGTTCAAGAAAACAGTCTGACATTATATTTGTGCTTTGTGACATGACACATTATCCTGCTGGATCCTGCCATTAGAAGGTGCGTACACTGTCCAGGTCTGGTGAGCCTGCGCCCACTGTAGCTTCAGATTCCTGTTCTTAGCAGACAGGAGTAGCACCCGCTGTGGTCTTCTGCTTTAGCCCATCTGCTTCAAGGCTTGACGTGTTGTGCATTCGAGGATGCTCTTCTGCCAGACCTTCATACCTTCGTACCTGCATACTTTCATTTTAACAAATGGTTATTTAAGTTACTGTTGCCTTTGTACCAGCTTGACCCAGCCTGGCCATTCTTCTCTCACCTCTTCCATCAACAAGCTGTTTTCACACAGCGAACCGCCGTTCACTGAATAATTTTTCTTTTTCAGCCCATTCTCTGTAAGCCCTAGAGATGGTTGTGTGTGAATATCCCAATAAATCAGCAGTTTCTTAAATACTCACACAAGCCCAACAAACATGCCATGTTCAAAGTCACTTAAATCTCTGTACTTCCCTATTCTAGTGTTTATGTGAATATTAACTGAAGCTCCTGATCTGTATGATTGGCTGGTATATTTGCTGATGAGATATTTGCTCGAACGAACAGTTGAACAAGTGTATCTAATAAACTGGCTAGTGAGTAGGTGTGTGTATATATAAACACACACATGCACATATAAAGGATTGACAACACCCGACAACAGTGTCAGTCTGAAAAATCAGCCACAATAACATAACACACGGGGGTGCTGCTGAGTAAGTCTTTGGAGCTGTAGCTGCCTTGCTTCCGCATAAATAAAACACCCAATGATGTGTCAGGAAGCAAGGCTCCGCCTCTTCCATTTCATTCTCTTAAAGGGACAGACCCTGGAAAAATTATAGCATATACAAGTATGATGCTGCCCAGGCTAGATTATTAATGCTACAGTTGGCCCATTTGACCACAGTTACCTATCGTTCATGCTTTGGTGTGACCCAGTTCACAATCAATCAGGAAGCAGTGCTTCCTGTAATGCATATCTGTGACATATGAACTGCAGCAAAATTACTCCAATGTCATCTCCAAGGGGCAGACTCTGTAAGAATTTAATTATTGATATTTCATACACATCTAAAAAATGACTGAGGGACAATGGAAGCAATACACAGAAGGATGGTGCCATCCGCTTATATTTCTTTGCCTAAACTCTCAGCAGCATCCTACACAAGCCATGCCGGGAACTCCCCCACAGTAGATCCACTCAGCACCCCCCTGCAGTGACAGCAGATCTCAGAAACAGTGGGAACAGACATGTTTATTAATGTTTCATGACTTTGCTCGCTTCCTGTTCTCCCATCAAGTAAATGAAAACGCTGCAGGTCAGCACCCTGCTACCCAGCTCTGACGACACCGATACTCAGAGTCCCGCACGCGCCATCACCCTAAACTTCACTGAACCTGGCAATCAACCAGCACTGATACATCGAGTCTCTTTACCAACACTGATGCTCTTAGCCTCTTCCTTAACACGGACATAATAAGCCTCTTACCAACACTCATACCCAAAGCCTCTTCATCAGTACTGACACTCTAAGCCTCTGCATCAACAATGATATGTTCCTTCATCAACACTGATACTTGCAGCTTCTGTACCAATGCAGTCTTTGCATTCCATACCCCTACACAAAGGTCACAAGAATCAATATAGAATCCAGGTTATTCTAAAAGACTGGAGAAGATAATGGGAGTGTACCATTAACTGCCATCCTTTTGGAATGTAATGCCACAGGTCGGGCATGAGCAGGCTACCTCTCTGAGCTCCTGCAGCAGGCTGATGAGCCGGTCACTCTCCCCCTGTGCGTTGGACGCACTTGCACGGCTCTGCTTCAGCTCCTTCTGCAGCTCCAACAACCGGCCCACATAGTAAGCCTCCTTGGATGCAGACTCCTGCAGCAGTGTCTCCTCATTCAGCTCCCCATCCTCCGCCACCTTGCGCTGGGTGGAGTATGCCTGTCCAAAGGCCTGAAAGGTGTCACAAACATCAACAGAACATTCATGTTACCTCTGAGGTTAAGCAAGCAGCACAGGAATGACACATACATGTATTATAAGTTGATTCTATTTTGAGGTGAGGAGAGATGCAGTTCTTAGAACACTAGATCATTTTGGCTGAGGAATGTTGCTTCCCAGATGTAATGTGACATAAAGCTTTAACTCCAGGGATTTGACACAATAAGGGACAACTGCAATGGTAGGTGCCTTCTTCCTCACCATCCAAGGATGTATCTGTGGTCCACCTGTGGGCATGACTGCCCGTTGCCCCCACTCATATGACAGTGACAGGCTGAACAGTCTTCTGAGATGGCCCACCTTCACCATAAAGCACGCAATTGCTGAGCTTGACTACATTTCAGCCAGCGGTTGGTTACTCTGAGTATTAGGTGTTTAAGAGCAAAACCCTCTGGTAACATGCGGCTCCCATTTAGTAAGCCAAGAAATATGGTATGGACAAGTCTTTCAGCTCATAGTGTTGCTACACCTGACCCATTGATACAATTAGTAGGGCTTTCTCTGAGAATAACAACTTACAAAACTGTCGGTCAGGAGATCAGCTTTAACACAGACGGTTAAAGATACAGAGGAATGCCAGGGAAACTGCAGGGTGGGGAGCTGCTTTAGTGTGCATGTGTACCCATCCAGGGGAATTCCCCCGACTCGACAGAGACCCCTGCTGGTCATATGGGTCCTCATATTATAAATCCATAATATTGAATCTCTTTTCTCTGAAAAATAAAGTGTCACTGAAGAAAAGCATGTTTTATGTATATATTATTTATTACAAAGTATTAAATTATAAAAGACAATTACTGATGTATGATCATGTACCACACAATAAACCAAATAATTACCGTACCATGAACTTAATTTTTAATAGTGATGTGGTTCTATTAAACCAATATCAGATGGAATAATGGGGCCCAAATTGGACACAAATTGGACTGCTCCCTCTCTATGATTTTCCTAGAGGGGTAATTTATCAAAGTTACATCTGTTGAGTTTGACACTGTTGTTCACTGTGGAGATGAAGCAGCATTTCTGCACCACAAAGGCAGCTCATTATAAGCTACTGAATGATTTTAAGGATAAACTAATTGCCCCCTCGGATACAGCCCACTGGGCAAATGCCTTCAACTAATATGAATGTAGAAAACAGTTTAAGCAAAGCAATTTCTTCTTATTCTTCTTATAATGATAATAATACGTTGAAATTATACATATGCAACGAAATATATAAAACTCATGCTATATCTCTGTTCAACTTGAGATGCCCCCCATCCCCCCTCCCAAACTTCATGCATTTATGGTGGGATGGAGACTGTGAGAGAATCGTGGTTGTCATGGATGGGAGAGCAATAACATAGACTATATGGTAACAGACTACATAGACTACAGAATAAAAATCACCGCAGTGACCCCCATATGCCCACATGTTTATCCCCCGCCCCCAAGCAGATACACAAACATTCACAAACCTAGAAAAAGAGGCGACCGTCCAGTGCGGGTGAGGAGAGTAATAACGCCGAAAAAAATCGATACGATGCAATAGCCGGGAACTTGTCGCCCCATTAGAGAAAAAAAATGTTAGATCGCGTTTTAGATTTCAAATTTAATTTAGTCTCCTCATCAGACAGCATTTCCCGGCATCAAAAGGTAGATGCGACCTAAGCGAACCGACACCCCATATTGTTTTCAAATCAGGCGACCACTGCGGGCGAATGAATTATTCCTGCCCGAGGCGTGTGGCTTGTCTGTTAGGCCTCTGTAGTGTTCATTGATATTCAGCTTTAGGGGAGGATGTGGGGGCCAGTAGTGTGTATTAACCTTTGAATAATGACTGTGCTAGCATATAGACTTGTTCCGCGATGTTAAAGTGTGGAGAGTAATACGGGGTTGTATTTTCGCTATTACAGATCTGCAATCACGTCCGTGCTGATAACCGAAAGTTCAGTTTCGGAAATTTAATAATCAGTGGGTTTTCTGAAGGATTCTTCTGACAAATAACTTTTATATCATTGCAGTGTAACCGGTAAGCCGACAAGATGTCTGCGTCGTGGCTCCAGCGCTTAGTTAAAACTATATGCATGCCATAGCATATGCTAGACAGCACGGTAGCTCACCCTGTAACAAATAAGTAGAGATTCTGTTACGAAAAATTGTCCCCCTGCAGCTTCACCCAGATGGCAAGTTCACTAAAAAGCTGCACCTAGAAACCCAACACCGTGCAGATAGGAGCATATGGCTGGAAGTCTCTCCGTCCTCCGCTGTACGTGCGCTATACAGGCACCGTATCACCTCGCATGGAAACGCTTTATTTATTCGAGTGGCACTGTAAATAAAATAGTCTATCGATTGACTTGAACCATACAAAGCTTACGCCCACTATAAACGCATAGTTTCCATGTGCAGAAAGAGCGTTCTAATGGACGCACCTGAAATAATTCGACTGCCGGTTACTGCATTTCTACGGCGGACTCCGATGGTTAAATTATGCATGGCCTTCTGGAAAATCGACCGCAGGTTTGTTTTACATATTGCCGAATGTGTCTGCCTGGAGACTAGCATAGTTTCTGGACGGGTAGAAAATACATGAATGCGGTTAGCTGTTTTAAAGCCATTTTATATATAATGTGTGCTCTTATCTGTGGATTAAGGTAAGACTGGCGCCATATATGTGCCTTTGGGGGGGGGGGGGATGTTCGTGCGACCCGCCATCCCCATATGCAGTTTATAAAGATTACAAAGGCTCACAGTTCTGTATGCACCAGAAATTATGCCCTTATGGCGCTTTTCCACTGCATAGTACGGCACGACACGGTTCAGTTCAGCTCACTTTTGGGGGGGTTTCCACTGGG
>JAODKM010000058.1:20439424-20464069 GCA_026780845.1 Petrocephalus sullivani
TACTTATGTTTGCTTGTTCTCTTTGTTACCCTTTTTGTAATAAATGCCCTTTGGAAGGGCTATTACGCCTGCAGCCGCAGTCATGGGTCGTTCCTCCCGCCACAAACACGACAATCCTCATGGAACAAGAAGACAAATTCAGGACCACAAAAGCCCAGCACAGAAATATTCCCTGTAAAGTCTGCCAGCAATTCAGGGGAGATTATAAGATTTTTTAAGGTGGTGGGAATAAGAAGGTGCATAATTCATACAGTTGGGCCAACTATGTCATTAGCCGATGATTGACTGGGGGAGGGGGCATAGCAGGGGCCAGTCAGCTAGGACTGGTGGCCTTGCCCTTATATATGCCCCTGTAGCGTTTAGAAATGGAAAGTCAAGGTGAACTGAGTATGGCAGGATTTTGGAGGGGACCCACCTAAAAAAATCTGCTTCTGAATCTACAGAAGCTTTGGCCATGCAAGGCAGAGAGAGAGAGAAACTTAGATGTTGTCAGAGAGTGCATCACTCTGTAAGGTGCTTTGGAGCGTAACCAGTCAGGCATTCAGACGCCTTCCGCTGCCCGTGAGCGCTCCATAAATCTCACGATGGCAGCTGAGTCCGGGCTAATAGGCCGCGCAGACAAATTAATGCCAGCCCCCATTCTGGCTCAAATTGGTGCAGCCAAACAGCCCTTTTTGTACCACTGCCGCGACTCGATGACACATATTTTCATGGTGACACCAGATGACAAGCCCAAACCGAATGGGCCAGGCAGTAACCTGGCGCTCAGTAGGAGAATCCAAAAACATAACCCAAGCAAAAATCTCCCCAAGCCATATTTGGATGCTATTCAGTTGTTTGACTTGGAAATATGATTCAAAGTAGTAAATAAGAATGACAGCTAGCTATCTTCAATCGCAGGATGAACTTCTGTTCCCGTGCTTGGTGAACTGTGTTTCATTTTCTACCCGGTGTATTTCACTCTTCTTATTCTTCCGTTATCTGCTTGTGACACATGGCATTTTTTGCATTCCGGTGCTCCTAAATTAGGCACTATCATTTGGAACGAGCACCCCAATAACTGACCGCACAGTCCCCAAAATAAGAGGTGAGATATCACAGCATGTCCAAGGCCCCCAGTCTTATCAACACATCCTCATACAGCCATTACGGCTCCACAGAACCACAGGGAGGTCTGAGCCTGCAGTACCACCTAATCAATATTTCATGAGCATAGCCAGCCTACGACCAGCAATGTGTTTTCTAACCATTTTTTTCTGCCAGAACAAAAGACAGGGCGGCGGAACATGCCTGCGTATATTTCGTTGTTCTAGTGCACAGAAAATATATTTGAGAAGTGCTAAAGATCTCACAAAAGTTCTTGGTTTGCCTGAGCAGTAAAACCCTCATGCCAACAGTGTTTTGCTGACTGCTGACTACCCAAGTCTGAGCACTGTGTTTATACTTGGTGTGAAGAATCAGAGTCCTTCTCTGACTATGTCCCAGCTAACGGTCCAACTCCATGTCTCAGACTGTTGGAAAGCAAGGATCAGAGGTAAGACAAGTAGAGCTGGAGCCCAGGCAATGAGCTAATACATTATATGGACACCACAGGATGCCCTCGATACATTACAGATATAGTGCACATTTGCATTTATTACGTGTACACAATAAATCTAAATCTCTCGTTCTTATTTGTAATTTCTGAATTTTATTTTTGTTTTCTAATTTGCTTAAGTATACCACTTACTGTTCCTATTTTGTCTTTCTGTTTGTTACTGTAATGCCCAAATATTCCACCAGGGATTAATTAATTATGTATGTATTCACTTCAGTTTATTTTTATATAGCGCCTTTCACAACAGAGTCGCAGAGGAGCCAAAAACTGAAAAAACCCTGCGGTCCAAGGTCAACTGGCTGCCCAACCCCCTGGACATGATGGCTTGCTTGATAAAACATCTATATATGTATGTATGTATGTATGTATGTGTCTGTCTGTCTGTTCATCTTTATGTGTGTCCATCCATCCATCCATACATCACCACTTCCCTGCACTGAACTGATCTCCGTGCTGTGCTGGAATCTGTCTGCCACCTGCACATCTCAGACGAAGCGGGACAAACACACAGAGCCTTGTCACAGACAGGCCTGACTGCAATCGAGGATGACATCATAGCACAGTGGTGATTCAGAGACTCTGTCCCCCTTACTTGGGACAGTGTAAGGTCGCCGCTGGCCTGGGACCCACCCTCTGAAACACCTTCCCTTGATGCATAGGCCACTGTAACCAGTCTGCTCATAAATTATTCAGTCCAGTGGGTGAAAAGTAATAATGCATTCCCTTATACATAGTGCTGCAATACATATTTGTGTGTGGGAGACAAAACTTACTTCAGACAAAGTGCAAGCGAGAAATTCCAAACAACAGGGGAAGGATGCAGTTCCAGATCCAGGAACAGAAAGAGATACTGAACCAGGGATGCTGATTTCGGTGCTTAGC
The DNA here is from genome assembly GCA_026780845.1 of Petrocephalus sullivani. Lineage (NCBI taxonomy): Eukaryota > Metazoa > Chordata > Actinopteri > Osteoglossiformes > Mormyridae > Petrocephalus > Petrocephalus sullivani. The sequence goes on from JAODKM010000058.1 coordinate 20,441,904, forward strand.
TGAACCATGCTACAGCCATTAAAGGTTTTACCCATTAACATGCCTCGGTATTTTATTAACAGTTCCGGTATAGATCTTGTCTGAGAATATAATTACAGAGCTTTTCCTGGAAATTGCTTAGGTTATGCAGCAAAGTGACATTATTAAATAAACTGCTGAGAGTACAAACCACGTAAAATTATGAATTATCAGCATTTTTCAATAAAGTGTCAATCAAAAATTCACAATTAACTTTAAAGTTGATCATTCCCTTTTCCGAACAATATAACTGAAGCAGGGATCCCTGTTCTGAGTAAAACTTACGGCTTCATTACTTTGCATGTATGACTTCACTGCCTTCCCACTCTACGATTACCTTCATGATCTATTTATTAATACATGACTTCAGGTTGGGCGGCATCGTGTCTCGGTGGGTAGCACATCTGCGGGGGGGGGCAGGGGGCTTCATCCCTCCTCCACTGTATGTGTGTGTGTCTCTGTGCCTCAGGAATTGCACTGTGAGGAAAGAATTTCCCCACAATGTGATAAAAACCCTGTTACTTTGACGTTGTGGGGACCATTTCTTTTGGTCCCCACCAGGGGAAACTCAATTTTATTAAAATCTGTGACTGCAGTCAAAAAAACTAAAAATGCCCATAAACAATAAATACCTAAACATCTTTTCTAGACTGTTTCTGTCATATTTCTAATTATCTTACTTTGATTCCATATTTAATGTGCTAAAATTTTACATTAGTAAAAAAAGATGCTGACCAGGATAATCAGTTAGCATGGAAGGAAGGACGGAAGATGGATAGATAAAAGCTTAATAAATAAGACCAAAAATGCCCAAAATCTTGTATTTTGTTTGGTTACCTTAAGTTAGGGCTGGTAGGGGTTAAGGTTGTCATTTTTGGAATTAGGGACAAATCCAATTCTCCAAGTGATCCTAGCTACCAAAATCAAGTTCATCTAGAGACAGAACCGATCCTCTAGAAAATAAGACTGTATTTAGTCATAATAATTAGACCTCCGTCTCACCCTTAACTAGCATCTCACTGGGCAAATAGTAGCCAGTAACTCTTGGAAGACAAGATCTGGGCAACAAGCAGAGCACCTTCACAGATCACGTGCCCCATGGATTTACCTTTTTTATTTATTTGCCTTTTACAACGGACTAAGGGTCCCAAGCCAAAGCCGGCGTGAAACCGGAAGACATGTTGAGGGGTGTATACTGGCTGAATCCCAGTATGGAACTGGGACACTGGCAGTTGTGGATGAATCTGAAAATTATCTCTTGAAAGCCTGTGGGTGTATATTCAATTCAATTCAATTTATTTTTATATTCACAACTGAGTTGTCCTAGGGCGCTTTACACGGGTGTGTTAGGATTGGGCATGAGAAGACACTCCAAAAATGGGAGAGACAGTAGAACACAAGTCATCTCATTAGCATTAGCAGGCCAAAGTAGCACTGAGGATCAGGGTAGGCCCATTAGGCCCTGGCTCCCACAATGTGGCTTCTGCTCTCCTGACCTGAAAATGAACCCACTTCACAGCATTTCCACCGCCGCTCCCTGTCAAGCCTGTTGTGCGTGGGCTGCTGACAGAAGACGCCTCCATCGCCATGACACCAGCCCACGTCCTGTCTACTTCATGAAGGCCGCTCAGTCTTTCTACCGCTTCCTGCCGATGCTGGGAAGCCACCAGAGAAAGCAACCATGAGTGACGGGAATCCATTCGCGTGCCAAGGATCCTCAATCTGCCCTCAAAATGGCCAACAGCTCATAGCAAACTGACCAAAAACACCAGTGTATTAGCTCCTCCCATAATTTGGCAGATCTACCCTGAATCAATACAGCACCCCCCCCCCCCCATTTAAAAGTGGCAGTGAAATAAAGTTGTTTTACTTCCCTCTGACTGGTGCCATAAACAAGGGGGTCATGGCAGGGGGCCCACAGTACAATAATTACACTGAGCACTGAACTGGTAATTGACACATCACCTACTTTCAGAAAGGCATGATATTAATTGCTTCACTTTGGATATATACATCAACCTTTCCTGGAGGCAAACAAATCAAAATTTACCAAAACAGCCACAGAGGGCTTCAGTCCCTAATAAATGTCACGGGACTTTTCAATACAAAAGCTCTGATCGTGAGAAATGAGAAGTCACACCGTGCCCCTGTTGGCTGGCCTGTAATAACTTTTCAACAAATTCGCCTCCATTCATATCCCGCTAAAAGCATTAAGGAGACACTCCTGTGCAAACAGTCAGCAAGGCTGTCTTCTGTACTGTACTCAGTACAAGGCTCTCTTCTGTACTGTACTCAGTACAAGGCTCTCTTTTGTACTGTACTCGTAAGACTGTCCCAAAACCCTATAAAAGTAAAACGGATTGGCAATTACAATTTCACTTTGGGCACTGGCAGGTACACAGACAATTTTGTAGGTGCAAAATTGGTTGTTTGAATAATATTCAGTTCTCCTAGTATTGTTAATGGCATGTGAGTTTATACTCCGGAAAAGTATTGTCAATCAAGTGCTTTAAAAAGAGTAACAGAGTAATCAAAGTAAGATTTCATCGGCATGCCCCTCCAGTCTGTACATGATTTGAGCAAAACCAAGAAAACCTATTAGCTACAGATTCCAGAGTTTTCAATCGGTGCCTCTAGCTTTATTTCCTAAACTACGTATTCTTCAAATGTAAGACGAAAGTGAGAATACCAAAACAACCTCAAAGCTTCTTGGCCAAAATGAAAGTGTTCCAAATCTCCGTGAATAATGCTTTGGGATTGAGACTTTGTTCCAGGCGCCTTCATAAGTCACCACTGTGCATTTCAGTGATTGCATCTGTTATGCGAGAAGATACAGCAGGCCTCCCACTAATGGCACAGTTTTATTGTTCTTGCGATTGGCCTCGCTCTTCATAGGATGCTCACGGAAGCATCTCCCTGTCGTCATCACATTAAAGGCTTCCAATGTGCTCAGGCCTATCTTATTAAGCTTCAGGCATGGGTTTGCTTTCAGCGTTTTACTTTCCCATGATGACCTTGACAGAAGTGTGCAGTCAGCAGCTATTCCATCCTCTCCTCTGTGCAGATTTGAATGGTGCAGACAGGAAGGTGATATTCAATGACGTCCATGCGTGATGTGTCATGCGTGACAGGGCTCCATGAACTAAAGGTGCTCCCAGAACACTCAAAAAAAAAAACACTCATACGATCATTATACAGGCTTCATGTGTGACAAATCAACTGCACAAATACATTAAATATTAATGGAAAACTTGAACTAGTGATGCAAAAGGGTGCAGACAAAATATCTCACAATAATTCACTATTAAAACAAATAAAGTGGCAAAAAACTGATACTGATCAGATATTACTGAGAATTTTTATTGCTCCAGTAAAAATTAAAAAGCATATAAATTAAGCACTTTATTGTGCACTAATTATTAATCTGACATTCCATCCAGGGTGTTACCTGCCTTCTGGCTGTGATCCTGCATTGGCTAAAAAGTTCTGGAAGCTGGGTGGAGGAACAGCTAATTATTAATCCAACTGAAGCATTTTATAATGCATTTGTTCACATTAGAATTCTAATCAAAGGGAAAACACTTGCCTGTTACCCACAACGCACAGCTATGTAAGAGGAATACCCAGTCTGGACTGTAGGCACGGAGTATACAGCTGTGTAAGATGAGGACCCAGTCTGGACCGTAGGCATGGAGTATACAGCTGAGGTCAGTGTTTAAGCTGTTCTGACATCGACTTCCTATCCCTGCTAGATTGTAAACTTAAGATAATTTACTAACACGGGAAGATTAACCTCTGACCTTATTTCAACCAAACCCTCTAAGCACAAACACAGATTTACAAAGGTAATTTGAGGGCCACAACAGCATCTGGATAAAATCGGAATCACGCTGAATGTTCCTCAGCACCGACGAGCACAGAGCACTGGAGCCGATTCACTTGGGATGCATCCCCCCCTCTGTCTGCACGCTCCGTTGCTCGACCCAACACCTTCAGGCTCTCCTCTACCATCCTCTATTGCCTCATTTCCTCCACTCTATCCAGCTTGCTCACTCCCTCTTCAGAACCAAGCCAAAATGGAGAACGGCAGACCAGCAGCACTCTTCTGCAAACCAGCTTGGTAGGGGTGCGGTTAAAATAAAGCTCTGGAAACTAATCTGGTCATGTGATCCAAAGATTATGAACAAAATGCCCCAAATACACCAGTCACCAGCCTTATAAGACAAAAAATAAAAAACATATCAAACTATTAATCAACATAACAAAGTATGTTTTCTTTACTACATTGTGTAAAACATAGAAAAATCAATCAGTCAAGGTTTGTGGCTGGATCAGTGAGATGTAAATAGGGCTGGAATGAAAATAAAGAGGCAACAAGGAGATCTGGGATTCTCTGGAGATCTACTATCTCTGTGAATCCTATGTGACCACAGTGGTACCCCTGTGCCTTTGCTACGATGTCAAGCCGCATCATATAATATCACACTTCACAAGAGGCACCCAACCAGAAGGACAGGGGCCCATCAGAATTCTACACATACAAGAGAGGAGAAACAGGTACATTGGGGGTGGATGAGGTTTAACAGCTGGAGGTTCCTTTACATGGATTTAAAAAGCTTCTCTAAGAGGCTCCTTTCAGCACTATTATTCAAGCAATGACATTTAATGGAAATGCACCAAGTGCTGTAAAATATGGGAGCTGTTCCAACTCAGGTTCGGGGTTCCTTAGCCAATCCACATTTTATTGGCTTCTTTGTTAAATGCTTTTGGGAAACCATATCGTGAAAGGCCTTATAAACTGAACTATAAAAGTTGTGGAAAATGAAGTTTATGATAATCCAGGTTTGGTCACTTTTCAGCCTAATTTATATCATGCCACACCCCTGCAGTATCGGTCTGATCCTGCCGATCAAAACGATTTAAAGCAAATTGCTTACAAAAGAATACACTAGGAAAGGCTTAAAGTGAAAGGAATCGTTCTTCCTAAATTAGACTTCACACATTTTTAATCCCTTTTATCTTGCTGAATTGACAGCCTGAATTTGCTTGACCCCCGCCTATGACGCCAGATCTGATCTACTAAAGATACAAAAAACTGTGGACTCAGCGCCTAGAATTTGCAATGCATTTAGACTCAAGCGGACAAAAAAAGCTTATTTACACGGCTATAAAGGCCGGCCAAACGGAAAGTGTCGTGCATCTGGTTTGATGTGTTGGACGCATACAAATGCGTGGCTTCTTTTCGACATACTGCATCAGTGATGTGCAGGGCCTCTAAACTTTGCCAGATTATGTATGGAAGGGTCAAATAAGCAGTTATTACTTCATCCACTCCAACCCCCATTTAATAATATTAAATGCAATGTGATGGTATGTCATATCTATTTATTAATCTATATTGGTTAATAAATACTGCGGCCGGCGACAGACGCACTGTAGCCTAACAACATGTCGAAATTACATTTCTTATACCGATTTAATTGAGTTGAAACGGTGCATATTTCTTTGTCACTTTGTCATACTTGAGCTTCGACCCAGCAGTGATGGGTAAAGGACACTATAGTACCTCTTGTAACTGCTCCAGCTCTTGCTTCAGCGCCTCCTGCTCCGATTCCAGATCGGCGTATTGCTGCTTTAAAGCCTGGTTCTCCTCCAGCACCACAAGACCGCATTCCGCCGCTCGGATTTTCTCCTGGTTCGCCTCCGCAAGCTCCCGGGTAAGCCGGTCCACCTCTGCCCGGTAATGATCCAAGGTTTCCCCGCATCTTCCTCCTGCAGCCATCGCCCCTTCTCTGTCTCGCCGTCCCAGCGTTGGTTAGACAGAGAGGCGGAGGCAAAAGATAAAAAAATAAAATAAAAAATAAAAAATACACTACAGCCAACGTTACCCCGATCACTCTCTGTGTTGCCAAGTGCGGATGTAAACCGTGACGTTTAAAAATTACATAAATCCCATATTTGTCTTCAACATCAAGATGCGAGTTTCCCTGGAAGAGGCACGGCTATATTAATGTAATATATTGTTTAAACTGTGTGTTCAATTTCCCTTCCAGCATCCTGCCCTTTAACTTCAATTTCCGAACCTTTTTTCGCCTCTTTTTTCTTTTTTGCTTATTCATGGGGAACTGGACGCCATCTCTTCGGACAGATGGAAATCTAGACGCACAACTCTCGCCTCCATCCTCGGGCTGCTGACGTCAGTCCCCAAGGCACCTCGCTAGTTAACGCCGGCGAGGAGAGCTCCGATTGGCTCTAATATATTATTCACTGAAGATACATATTCAGCTACTATAATTAATATTAATTACAACCGTGACGAACGGCCTGCATTGAAATAATTTTATTTAATTCCTCGCATAATACGTAATACAAAAGTGTGAACCTCACATAAATGTTCCTATTTCCAAACTGCACAAAAATCTTAATGCAAAGTTTTAATGAAAATAGCCTACAATCATAAGTGTCTGTGTAGCGGTTTGTTTTTTATAGGGTTGCATTAATTTAGCAAGCTAGGGAAAGATATGAAAATCGAGCATATATGCATATATAATCGAGAGCTATAGAGTAGGCTGCTTCGCTTGGGATTATAGCTATAGCTTTGACTATAATGGAAAATGGACGTAGACTACTAATAAAGCGATATTATTTGTGACGGTGGTGGTTTCATAATTACACGACTTTGTCTTTCCCGGTCAGTTGTGCTTGATGCTTTATCTTGGAACGCAAAGGAGAGAGAGAGAGAGAGAGAGAGAGAGAGAGTTGTGTATATATTGCATTGTGGGGACTTTGGTTGTTTTGACCTTGGGACTTTTTTTGGTCCCCACAAGGGGAAACTCAACTTTTTATAAATCAGTGACTGCGATCAAAAAACTAAAACTGCCTCTTGTATTTTGTTTGGTTACTTATGGTTAGGGTTAGGGCTGGGTGGGGGTTAAGATTATCAGTGAAATTAGGGTTTTGTCCATGGAAATGAATGTGGAGTCCCCACAAAGATATGAATACATGGACTGTGTGCATGCATGTGTGTGTGTGTGTGTGTGAGACATGAGCCATTGTCTATGTGTATGTATATATCCATGTGTGTCTGCTAGAGGGAGTTGCAGTTTATGATCTGTTTACTTAAGTGTATGAGCATTTTGACGCTCCATAAACTGTACCTTGTAACCAGGATGTTGAGAAGCTACACTATGTCATTCCAGGAAAAATATTTAATGTAAAATGTTACATTTAAAACTGCTGTACATGTCAATAAGGCATATCATATGAATAAACCATTATAATTGATTTGCACTCTCAGAGGACATTGGGATGCACTTGATAAGTATTTGATAGCGCATGGACCATTAGGAGGTTATAAAGAGAGATAAAAACAGGGTGAAGTTGGAGTCAAGGCAAGAGCAGCATCATAAATAAAGGTGAACGAGGAGTCACTGGAGCAGTCTATGCGTTACTCGCAGCACAGTCCTCACTGCCAGAGATACACTGCATTTCCACAGGGATTCAGCCTCAGGGCAATCTGGCACCCTCGATGAGCTTCTCTTGAGCCAGGGCAGCAGAAAACAGATTTTCTACAGTGGCCCAGTTCAAACTGAACATCCAGTGCTTCTCTCACTGCAAAGACTGCACAATGGTAGAGAAAAATGAAACACGTGGTTGAAGTCTGTCATGGAAAACGCTGGTTCTTTATGATGTGTCCAAACCACTTCTTGGTCAAATACCCTTTATGTAGATAATAAGGAATAAGCAATCAGGAAGTCATGACACATTTTGTGTACCCACTTCCTTGCAGATTTCACTGAGCTGAATTTGAACAGACAGGTGTACAGTGTGTCAGATGTGTTGAAACACTCCTGTCTATGACTTCACCCCTTGTTCTATGGACTTCTTAGCCGTGGGAGATGAAAGTCACTGATAAGACTCCATAATCAATTGTCAAATATCTCTCACATCAATCTCCTGTAGATTGATGCTTAAAATGCTTTCATTTTAGTAATCTGTGATAAACAAGACAGAATAGCTGTGATGTGGAAGATGACTGAAAATCTCAGTGTAGGCCTACATTTCCAGTCAGCTGTCCAGCTGAACATGAGGGGAGTTCTCGATTCTACCACCTGGACCCTAACCAGGCTAATCCTGGAAGATCAAAGAATGCAAGGAAAACTGTCACCAACATAATCTTAATGATGCAAGAGTTAACAGTATAAAAACCTTTTCCTTTAAAAGTACTTTTTTGTCACAGAAAGTCAAAGACGACTTTAGGAGGATCACAGAAAACAGACAGGGGATGTTTTTGGAGAAACTGCTTGTTTGGATTAATTCCCAAGTCTTATTACCATGGTTGACCGGCCGGTGACCCTCTAAATTAAGATAAGGAAGAAATCTCTCTATATAGACCCATAAACTCATTGAGCAATAATTAGACATTTTATCGAGAATTGGCATTTACGGCTGCCATAACCAGTAGAACATCTGTTGATCAGTGATACGATAAACGAATCAGACTTCACTGCAGCCTTTGCTATATAACAATATTGTAAGCAATGCTTGCAGCAGTGGTAGGTATGTGTTTCTCGGCCTGTCCAATTTGTGTTAATGAACAATTAATCAATTTATATTCCTAATAAACTCGTCTGCACATAGGTCAGGAATTCAGATTGATTTACAAAAAAAGCGTGTAATTTGAGCTTTGGTGACATAAAACGTGCTGGAGCTCAGATAAACAAACCAAATTTTATTTTAATGCTGTTATCTCATTAAAACATTTAAACACAGCTAGCCAAAGGCAAACAATGGCAAGCAGAGGTAAATCAAAAGTCTTACGTCTTATTGCGTAATAATGCAGTAAATCTACACCTAGATGGAAATTACCCCTCATAATAACGACATGGCAGCATCAACATGGAAGTTTGGTTTTAGCTGCATGCAGGGTTTGGCAATGCATGTGGACGGTGATCAGATCAATAGTTGACACCTCGCATTGTGTCCCAGTGGCAGCCAATCACCTTGAAGCATCCCCAAGGGTAGGTCACAGGGGGGATAATCGAGGTGCACGCTGGGGCCAAGGGAGGTGGGTATAATATGGCGGGTGTGCGGAGCTTAGAGGGGAAGTGGGAGAGGTGTCCAGAGGGTAGTGGTAAGCCCTGGATGTCGGCCTTGCGTGCCAAAGGAATGGACCAGGGTAGAAGGCCACAAGGAGAAGACAGACAAAAGCACTTGTTCTGCGTAGAAAGGGGGAAGATGGATTTAGAAGGTCACTTCACTGTGAGCCACAATACAACTATAATAATCTATTACCAATGGAAATGATTATAGTCAGCATAGACAGGGCATGTGACTTTCAGAAGACTAACTTGTCTAAAGGAAGGTGCGGATTCAGGTACTGGGACTTCACTTGTGAGTTCTTGGTCCCATGGGCTGCCCTTGGCTTCACTCCTCCGCCATCTTGCTCTGCGGTTCTGGAACCAGATCTGGGCGGGGCGACGTGGGACTCAGGTCAAATGAGGGGTGGGAGGGTAGGGCCTGTTAACTTCGTCGTTTCTATTCTGCTTGAACCCTAATAACCCTAATTCCAACAATGACAACCTTAACCCCTACCCAGCCCTACCCTTAACCGTAAAAAAACAAACAAAATGCAAGACTTTTGGCATTTTTGGCGTGATTTATTAAGCTTTTATCTATCCATCCATTCATCCATCCATTCATCCATGCTAACTGATTATCTTGGTCTGCATCTTTTTTTTTACCAATATAAAATTTTAGCACATTAAACATGGACTCAAAGTAAGAGAATTAGAAATATGTTTGAAAGATATTTAGGTATTTATTTTAGATATTTCAGATTCCCTTCTTATTCCCTAAACTATATAAAAGAGGGCTCAATATTGATCCTGCCCCGATCAGTCTCCCTGCTTTGGCTGCTGTCTCCCTGTTCGGCCAGCAGGTGTCACTGGCCCATACCATCCTTTTTGTTGTGTTTTGTGAGTGTAACACCATTATGTGGTCCTAGTTTCTTCCCCTGCTCACCAGGGGTGTTTGAGATCAGCATCTCCTTTTTGTTATGGGCTGAAGGCTAGCCTCCATACTGTTGGTCATTTTAGTTATCAGTTTCCCCAGTGATATTATGACCTTGTGTTCATATTATTGAATTGATTTATGTATTTGCCTTTGTTTCTGATTTTCCCCTCTTTTACCTGGTTGTGTCGTTGTACAGTTACCACCTAATCCATGCCAGGAAGGACACTTTGAGCTACTTCAGGTTTTACAAACCACTTTAAAACTGGAAGGATCTAGTGTGCTTTGACTGGTTTGTTTCCTTGATTGAAAGACTCCAGCTGTTTCACATTAACATTAGTGACACATGCATGATTATAGGAGACAGACAATCAACACATAGCAAGAACACAGTGTTTCAATGAAATCCAGGCCCATTTGATTGAAATTGGAGTTTACAAATCTTGTCCAAGCTCAAAGAGTCCTTTCCGATGTGGATGACATGGTAACCCTATGTCATTATGTTGTGCTTTGCCTAGTTCCCAGTTTTCCCTAGTGTTCATTCCCTAGTGTTTGCTTCAGTGTTAATTATCCACATCTGTTGCTTGTCTACCCTCGTTATCAGTGTATCTATGCGCCTGCCTTTGCCCTGTGCTTTTGTTAGTCACTCTGTTTGTCTCCCGCATGTTAGCCAGATGTGACGATGTTGTTTGAGGTGCTTCCTGTTTCTTCTGCAGCCCTTCCGGGTGTCAGAGCTATTCGTACATCGTTTCACCTTGCCTGCCTTGTGTTGTTACCCCTCGTGGATCCTTTTGTTATGGTGCCTGTTAAGGTCCATTTATAATAAATTTGCACGGCAGCGTACGGACATTATTAAAATGTCTGAACACATTGTAAACTGCCATGCATATATTCACTGAACTCCCTTCTCATTCACGTGTAGCCATCCTGCTTCACTACGTACCTGCACTCGGCCCTCAGAGAGCTGTGTGCGTGTGGCCAGGAGGTCTCGGGTCAAGGCATCGGGGTAGTGTGTGTTTCTGAAAACGTTCTCAAGCTCCTCCAGCTGGTCTGGTGTGAAGGTGGTCCTGGCCCGCCGACCGCCTTGCCGTCCTGCTGGGCACACACCATTACAGCTGTTACCATATTATCGGCAGTTCCCTTGTCAACACTTCCTGTCCATCTCCACTGAAATGTCATTCTTAATAAACCTTAAAAATGTTTCATCTACTGTGATAAAGACAAAGAAAATGTCACAATGTAGTGAGTGAGCGAAATATGAGATGTTCGGTAAGTCTGACAAGTGAACATGCCTAATTAAGGCACTTTACATAAAAATTCTTGAATGCCTCACCTGGTGAAGCCAGGGGGGGAGTGCCACCCTGCCTGATCACTTTCACAACCCCCCAGCACTTGTCTCCTGGGGAGCTTGTATGGGAGGGGCTGAGTGTCTGAGTCTTTGTCCGGTCAGCTAGGGGGTTCTCAGTGACGCAGTCAGTGACTCGGGTCACATGCAGCACAGTGTCTCTATCCTGCTGCCTCTCTGCAGACACACAGGTGTCCTTAATCAATTCCCAGCAGGATCACAGAAGTATTCTGCTTCTGAGCAGCTCGGCATGCTAAAGGTGCAAACTTATCATGTCCGCAAAGCAGAGAAGCTGGAGCATTCAAAGGTACATTTATTAAATCAAAAGCAGACCTGAACTTACAAACTTTCTAGATCCAAGTACAATTTATAGCCAAACAGTACAATCCTAGTTTTTGTAGATACACGATTAATATTTCACTCAAAAGTTACACACCGGTAAATCAGGAGAAGTGTAACTGGTAAGCAGAACAGTTAATGGGTAGAGGATAACTAATATCAGAAAACAATATATAAACGAGGTCTTGTGATATTTGAATACCCTGATCAACTCAGATCTTTGAGGGTGGTGAGGGTAGTGAGGGTAAGAAATTTCTATTTTATTATACATATGCTATACAATAGGATAACACAGAAATGAACCCCTTTCTGCAGTCCTAGATGCGGCAATATCTATTGCAGTTGGACAATCAACGAAGCAGCCTGTGGATTCATACCTGAATGAATAGCTGGCTGCTGAGTTTCTTGTACATCCTGCACTCCTACACACAGGGCAGGAGCTTCCCCGCCACGCTGCTTGGCCAAACACGGCTTTCGTAAGATTCCCTCAATGGAGTGAGACAGCATTTGGTGGGAATTCAGGGCTTGGCAGGCTGGTGCATCTCCTTTGGCTGTTTTTAGCGGTCTCTGCCTCTCAGGGTCTCGGACCGACGGTACCATAACAATGCTCCTCTCCTGCCTTCCCGTCAGACTTGCTCAGGCCATCAGAGTTTGAGCTTTGCGCCAAATAAAGTCTCCAAAGTAAACTCCAGAGTCCTCTGCTCAATCCTTTCTCTTTAAAACCAAACGCTGCTACAGTTGCTGTTCCTCAACTTTGTTCTGATGTCCCTTTGATGTATTATGAAAGTCTCTTTACTTGTCATCCACTTGTCTTTCCTCCTCACTGTCAATCCCTCATTCTTTTCCTCCCTTGTTCCATAATGGCACGAACACTGTCTAGTGACCTCTTTCTCCCCCACCCCCCACCTCTGATCAATTAGGCGAGTCCAGGGTTTACTGTATAACCAAAGTGCCAATAAACAAGCCCCTGACTGTGTTCAGACTCATTTCTCCACTCACTTGTCCTAACTGTTCCTTCTCTTTGTCATCTCTGCTATCTGCCTCTGCCTCCTGCTAACCCTACCCTGCCTTTTTATTAGACTTGCATTAGTCCTGCTGTTTGTGATGTGGTTCCTTCTCTTTGTAAATTGTCACCACTGTGAAATATTTGTGAAATATCTGTTTCAGCTAATGTTTGTCTTGATGACTGGGAAAAACGTGAATATGTAAGATCTGCATGTAACATTGAACATAAGTTCCTTTAAGGCAAGTTCCAAGTTCCATTAAAGTGCTTCTTTTCAGATATTTTTGTTACAAACTACATACCGAATAAGTAATAAAATTCATATATTACCAGTGTACCTTAAATATACCAGGCCAGTGTTTCACTTAAAAACTTACACTAGTGATGCACAGCGATACATTTAGCCCATGAACAGACTGAAAACTATAACTTACGTGTTTCCACAAGCAGGTGAACCCTGAGCTTACATTGATAAGATTGCTGTTAAATTAAGTACAGTCATTACAATAATATTGACACTTTACCTGTTCACATTCTCTTGCCTGGTTATTAATTTAGAAGCTCCTGAAAAACATGTGCTCTGAATCCAGCCCGTTCAAAACATTTAAGCTCTGGTTAAAATTAATCTTAAATGTGAATTGGTAATTGGTGTTACTGAAACTACTGCATTTTTTTTACGATAGGCATGACACAGACACGTGGGTCTGGTATCTCTTAAGCCTCTGGCCTCTCGCTGCCCTTTCATACTCAATTTCAACTTTGCTCCACAATGTCGTTGTTGGTTGCGTGCTAAACAGTGACCCCTTGTGCCAATTCCATGCATTGCATTGACTTCGTGCAAAACCGTTCCCTTGTATTAAGATGGAGTTCCTCCCCATCTAGTGGCGATAAGCGTAAAAAAACTGATCCATTCTACCCATCCATCTTTTAACTGCTTAGTGCTTACCCTGGCCAGGTCGCACGGGGGCTTGGCGTCTCTCCCAGATAACAGAGGCACATGCCCGTACATTGCAGGGTGCACATAAGGACACACAAATTAGTGTGTCTTTGAAAATCAGTGGAAGCATTTGTTTGGTGAAAATGAGAAATACTCCTCCCAGCATTTTGTTCAAGGAATTTTGTTATGGCCACTTGTACTCTTGATCACGTTATTTTGGTCATAAACCACAGCTTATGGTTCTCAGCTATGTATAGGCTACAAATGGCTTTGAGGCTTGTGACATTCTTAGAAAATCACATGATCGACGATAAACGAGGCTAGCCTTTCGGTTTGTTACGAGTTATGAATTGTCGATACAGGGAAGTGAAGCCTCATGTATTTTGTGGGTTGTATTGGTTGGTTTGAGGATTTTGAGTGTAGTGGTGACTAACGAGAGCTGAAATTTATAAGGATGAGATTTTTGTTGGAGATGCCTTCAAGGCAAGATAAGATAAAAAAGGGAAGTCGATTAAGCCTTGATACAGTGAAACAAATTATTTTTCTGAATAAGAATCTATAAAAATGTATCATCCCACAAACAGTCACGTCCACTGTTGCCCAACTGAAACCGATATATATTTATTGCAATATTTACATTTTCTAGTCTAGATTCTAGTCAGCGCCATGCTGATTCTCCTGTCAGAGTCTTACGGTCTCCTAAGATTGTTAAACTCCTTTACCAAGGGCAGACTGTCCCTCCATCCCCTAAGGGACAATCCCGTCATTTCTGTCAGAGGACCACTGCATTGGATTTCTCATCCCCACCATTGCTATGAAATGAATACTGCTTTGCTCATTATTTGGATCAATCATTTAAAATGACAAAACCAGCTCTTTACTAATGCAATCTCTTCTGTTTGGATTTCAAACCAGTACGATTACAGTAAGATGTCATTAACATTACTACACTTGGGAATCTTTCAGTGTTTTTAGAGCCACATCTCTTTGATTACATGTGCATGCATTACACAATGTACTCATTCAGGATCTTAGCTAATAATAGCTCTTTTGGACCGAGTACAAGCATAACTTGCGGCTTCTGAAGCTTAGAATCTCTCACCCAAGATTGATCAATTGTCTCTCTTGTCCTGGTTGGCTGGACTTGGGCCAGCACACTGTTGTCTCTTTGCTCTGGATTGGCCGCATGATACTGATAACCTAACATAAACGCTTCAAAGATGGAGGCAATGAAACATTTTCATGCTCAGGAGCCTGTGTATCTCTGAATTATCTGTAACAATGCTATGAGATTTTTCTGGGAGTAACCAAATTTATAATTCACTGGAGTTATCAGTCTGGTATGTACAGGATTTGTAAATAGCGAGGCATTTTGTATCTCTAGAATAAAATTATGTTAATATGGTGACCACAAGTCATGTGAACGCAGGTCTGAGAGTGAAATGAGTATAAAACCCTACAGCACACTTAAGGCAGCGGATCACGCATAGATGTGGGATGATGACCTAGAAAATGTGATTCAGTTCCTGACAGGGAACTCATGACAGTCCTCAGAATCCTATTCCAGCCGCTCATCATGTGATGCTGATTTCCTGCTTCGCGCCACCACTAGATCCGTACGTTCCTCCACTCACATACATATGATAGCCATTAGTCCACTGATTTATTCATTTAAAAGGCTTAACTCCAGACCGTAAATTTACAGTCACTTACGGCAGTTAGGAAATGGTCAGCCTGTCCTCATGTGACCATTTGACGTCATGTGTCTCAGGACTAACTGAGGTCCATATCAGCATCGGGCATATAAGATCATTCGGTGTGCGGCTATATTGCCAGCTGCCCCATCCTGCCAGTTTCAGCAGCAGAAGATAAACTCATTTACTGCCTTGAGGGATTATATCAGCTGCTGACAGCAGTCAGAGGAGGGAATGACCTAGAAGAGGCCACATTTTATGGAGCACATTAAGTCGGTTCAATAGAAGCACAGGGCCTCTGTTCACACAAAAAGCATGTGACTGTTCTGAGTTCAGCAGGGCAGGGCATGTCCAGTCAGACTGCTACACTGTGCACACGCACACTCCACATATTCATACCATTGTGGGGACTCTCCATTCATTTCAATAGGCATAACTCTAATCCCAACAATGGCAACCTTAAGCCCTATCCAGCCCTAATCTTAAGTAACCAAACAAAAGGCAGGACTTTTACTTCTTTGATTGCATTCACAGATTTTTATAAAATGAAGTGTTGAGTAGTGAGTAGCAGTCTCTGTTTTTTGCGGATTTGCTATACTTGAGAGGTCCTCTGGTCATCAAAAGTATAGCAAGACAAGGAACACACACACACACACACACACACACACAGCCACTGCTTCATTCTCTTTTCTAGATTTCCAAAATTTCCAGCGTTAAATTCCGCGGTTCTTCTGATAACCAACAATATTCTTCACACTCAGACAGGCCACTGCACAGCCAGGTTGCAAACTTTAAATACCATTGAAGATTTTAACTCAGTCATGCCGCTATTTTTAAAGCATGAAATTAGTTGTGTTCCAGAGTTTATTAAAAAAAATTACATTTACTCATCAGCAATAGAATTAAGTTGACATTTAATTTGACTGACGAATAACTGTCCCAATTACACAAGATTTTGTAATACAATAAAAATCCCATGACCTGATGCTTATAAATCGTGTGACATGTAACATAAAAGAGACAAACATGTTACCTACTAAGAGCTCAGTCACATGGATCTATGTGGCTGCAGGGGACAGGAGATCACACCCATGACACATGCTTTTCCATGCCCAAATTATGCAGATGAGGACAGTGGGTGTGTGTATGGGGGGGGGGGGCAGTCTCCCAGGCTACCCACACGAGTCTGTAATCAGTTGAAGATTTGAGGTAATTGGGCTCACATGAAGAGTTTGCAGCACTCAATCACTGCCACCACCAGCAGCGGTAGCATTGGTGGTACCCCACGGTAACACCCCCCCAGCCCACCGGCCTTCACCCCATCTCTCTTCCTCCTCTACACCGCCCTCAGTCTATCAGACGCTGAGCTCGCTGAGCCCTATGTCCTCCCATGGCTACCGAGAGGAAAAATAATGGACTGGAAACCTACACCTTTCATGTGAGTACTGAAATAAATATTCGCAAAGCCCAGGCTTTCCAACGGAAGCAATTAGGGCATTTTTTTACTGCCTTTGGGTTTGTTGATGTTAGCTAGGACCTGTCAGTAATCTGTTCAGAACTGTTCAGTTTTTCCAAACAAGGAAATTTGCAAAAGTTGATCACCCAAGCTGCTAACTTTGTACAGAAGCTCGTTTTCCCCGAGTCTCTGTGAGTCTGTGTTTCTCAGCTTCCTTACACATTTTCCTGCACTGTACTGTCACTTATTCATCCACTTAATTTTACAATAAGTAGATTATTAAGATTCCTCAGTCTTTGTAATCTATGCCTGTAACGACGGTAACAATGCATTGTCTTAGAAACATCACCTGAAAAACAATCTTTTGGTCAGTATCCTCAGTCTCTGACTTTTCCTTTTATTGCTCATTTTCTGTGTGCATACTGCACTTAAAAACAAATTTAACTTTGATGGCATTTTTATTATTGATTTTAAAGAGATTTAATGGTTTGAAAAAATAACTACCTGCAACGCTGCTCCTTGTCTGAGCACCACAGCATGTCAAGCGCTTTTTTCCCCCCACATCCAAATGGTTTCTCTGTGCCTCCTGATAAGGCTATGGATGGATGCCAGGGAGACGGAATTCTTCTTTTTTTTGAGCACAAGCAAAACAAAAGTCCTGCAGCCATGTTTCTATGCCGTCTTTTTTTCAACAGTGATTGCAATAGTGAGACCTCCCAATAATGCTGCTCTGTGGGCCCGATATACTGGATAACCAATAGTGAAAATGGGTGCATAGATAGATGGGTGGATGGTTGGATAGATGCATGCATAAATGGCTTAATTGATGCATGCACGCTTTAGTGGATTGATCAGGAATGCAAACTACATTGTTTATTGTTCTGAGTAATAGTATTTTACACAATACAATACAAACTTACTCAGATGAAGTAATTAGATTTTTGCACGAAGAAACCGGCTTTGCAGGCAGAGTAATCTGCTTTTCTGCTCAATTAACCTGATGGTCGGAAAATGAAATGTAGTAAATGGCTACTCCCGCTGCAGATCGATACCAAGGGCCATTTTTGCAAGCTGCCTGGAGGACCAGAAGATGACGACCTAGTGGAGAAGGAGAGCAGAAGCAAGCTGGCATACTGCGTCACAGACGTCCCACCCTGGTATCTGTGCATTGTCCTGGGTGTGCAGGTAGGGTCCCGCTCTCTCTGTGCATTGTCCTGGGTGTGCAGGTAGGGTCCCGCTCTCTCTGTGCATTGTCCTGGGCGTGCAGGTAGGGCCCCGCTCTCTCTGTGCATTGTCCTGGGTGTGCAGGTAGGGCCTCGCTCTCTCTGTGCATTGTCCTGCGCGTGCAGGTAGGGCCCCGCTCTCTCTGTGCATTGTCCTGCGCGTGCAGGTAGGGTCCCGCTCTCTCTGTGCATTGTCCTGGGCGTGCAGGTAGGGCCCTGCTCTCTCTGTGCATTGTCCTGGGCGTGCAGGTAGGGTCCCGCTCTCTCTGTGCATTGTCCTGGGCATGCAGGTAGGGCCCCGCTCTCTCTGTGCATTGTCCTGGGCGTGCAGGTAGGGCCGCGCTCTCTCTGTGCGTTGTCCTGGGCGTGCAGGTAGGGCCCCGCTCTCTGTGCGCCGACTCCAGAAAAGAATGAAAAGCATGCATTGACACATTAAGTCTTGGCTGGAAGGTGCTGCTCTGTACCATGGAGCTCCACCTCCGCTCTGGAGACCATGCCCATCCGAGTAGCCGTAAGCACTGCGGTTTCTGCAGGGGCATAACCAAAGGTTTCCTGGCTCACGGGTCTTCTGTGTCTGGAGATGTGCTTCTTTTGTGACCTTGCCCCCCCCAAACACACAGCACTGCCTGACGGCCTTCGGTGGGCTCATTGCCATCCCACTCATCCTGTCTCAGGCCCTGTGCCTGCAGCACGATGGACTCACCCAAAGCCACCTCATCAGCACCATCTTCTTCGTCTCCGGGTTCTGCACCCTGCTGCAGGTCATTTTCGGGGTCAGGTGAGGCGCCCGAAATGTGTGTATGATGTCCTAGATCTGCAGCCTTGGGTAGTGGGGGGGGGTGTGCCTCACAGTTATTGGCCTAGAAGCCTGTAGATTTCTTGAGACCTTGAGGATGCTGCTAATCCCCATTAGCATTTGAACGCTGTAATGTGCATGAACGTGCTTTATAATCTGCTTCAGAAAGCAGACCCGTTGCCCAGACCAATTAGGATTTACAGTCCACCAATACCAATTATTCACAATGCATAACGGCAAGATTAGGCTGGAATTTCCATCCGATCAGCATTCCTCCAAATCCTTCTCCTTTGGCCCTGGAGCACTGGGCTTTTGTTTAACAGTCTGGAAGTCATTTAAACATAATCAGGTTTTTACATTTTTTTTATTATTTTTTTTGCTGACTGTTTGATTGAACTACAGCACCAAAGTGCCATCATTGCATTGGAAAAACCATTTGTGATAGCTTATAAGCTTTCCTCTTACTCTCCTTCAGTAAGGCAGTAACTCCCTGTGTACTTCTGTGGTTCCTCTGTCCCCCCCTGCCTCCCTCAGACTGCCCATCCTGCAGGGGGGCACCTTCACCCTGCTGGCCCCATCCCTGGCCATGCTGTCCATGCCCGAGTGGACATGTCCCGCCTGGACGCAGAACGCCTCTCTGGTCAACGCCTCCTCACTGGCATTCATTGAGGTCTGGCAGAGTCGCATGCGAGAGGTCAGGAGCCGTCAGTGAGCCGTTATATCTCCAGACAAGGTCTCCTACCATGCAGAACGCATGTCAAACACTGTCACTATCATTTACTGCCAACTATTCAGACGACAATGTGAGATATATAGAGGATTAATTAATTAAGTGAGCTGGTTGTGAAACTTTACAGATGCATGGAATGGTTGGGGTGCCCCTTAGGAGAGGTTTGGGAACTGCAGTGGAATTCTTCTAGCCATCCAGCAAGATGTCAGTAACATTTTGGAGGACAAAAAGTTGTTAGTTTTCATTGTGTTAGTATTGTTGGAGCACCGCCTAAGACTCAAGGCTGAGCCCAGACATCCTCTGGAGGAAACTCCTTTTTGCTGTTTGTATCTACCATATATGTGTCAATACTCCAGTTTTAATGCATCTCTAGATCAGATTTATCTGTAAATCACTGTAGACAATAGCATCTGGCAATGACTATACATTATTCTACACATATTAAATCTTGGCATTTTTCTAAATCTTGGCCCATTTTACAGATTAAAGGTGACAAAAATGGCAACTTGATGAGTGTACCTCCCTACACTAGGGCTCAGTGTTTCAAACCTCATTTTGTCTACCTGTGTGTAGCTGCAGGGTTCCATCATGGTGGGCTCCTGCTTCCAGATCCTGGTGGGCTTCTCCGGCCTCATTGGGTTCTTTATGAAGTTCATTGGGCCACTCACTATTGCACCCACCATCTCCCTGATCGGGCTGTCCCTGTTCGACTCGGCTGGCATGAGCGCGGGGAATCACTGGGGCGTTTCGGCTATGTGAGTGTGCTTCCAGTGCTATGAGAGACACGTCCCAACTGTGCCAACCTTAGAAAGAGCCAGTGCCACTTGCTATCTTCTGAATGCTTTTGCATTTCCTCCTGCAGGACAACAGTTCTGATTGTCATGTTCTCCCAGTACCTTCGTCACATGACTGTCCCAGTTCTTGCATACAGCAAGACCAGAAAGTTCCACTCCTCCAGGATGTACATATTTCAGATTCTACCTGTAAGTCAAACTGCAAAGAACGTGCACACATTCTAACAGGTGATAACACCTAGTTTTCAGTAAGAAGTGCGTAATTGGAAACAGGAAGTATAATCCAAAGTCAGTAGGTTCCACTGAAATTATATCAATTACATGAGCCAGTGAACTAGAAAGTTCTAGGGTCTCGTCTTTGCCTTTCGGACTGCAGGTGCTCCTTGGAATCACGCTTTCCTGGCTGGTCTGCTACCTTTTGACCATCTACAACATCCTGCCCTTGGATCCAAAGGAGTATGGCTACCAAGCCCGCACAGATCTCAAGGGTGATGTCATCGCCCAAGCCCCCTGGTTCAGGTTCCCCTACCCAGGTAAGGGTGTCAGAGATCCCTCTAGATTTGTCTTATTCTATATATCAGGAGATGTATGGCCAGTCTTTTTAAGGAACAATGAAGGTCATGAAAGATGTATAATAATTTTTCAGGTTCCTTTGCCAAGAAAAC
Organism: Petrocephalus sullivani; assembly: GCA_026780845.1. Classification (NCBI taxonomy): domain Eukaryota; kingdom Metazoa; phylum Chordata; class Actinopteri; order Osteoglossiformes; family Mormyridae; genus Petrocephalus; species Petrocephalus sullivani. The sequence goes on from JAODKM010000058.1 coordinate 20,462,915, forward strand.
AGAGATCAGCTAAACATGCAAAATAAACATGCTATATTGCTGTTGTCTTTACCCCAGGTCAGTGGGGCATGCCTACTGTGAGCTTGGCAGGGGTTTGTGGAATCCTGGCAGGGGTCACATCCTCCATGGTAGAGTCTGTGGGTGACTACCACGCTTGTGCCAGGCTCTCGGGGGCCCCACCCCCTCCTAGACATGCCATCAATCGGGGAGTAGGCATAGAGGGGGTGGGTTGTCTGCTGGCTGGGGCCTGGGGCACAGGCAATGGGACCACCTCCTACAGCGAGAATGTTGGTGCACTGGGCATCACCAAGGTAAGTCTAGGAAATGGGGTGGTGCAATCTGGTGCCCCATTTTCTTCATGGGACAGACAAATTCAACGGGCTGGGTCTCATGCGCAGGTGGGCAGCCGCATGGTGATTGTGGCCAGTGGAATACTGATGATCCTGATGGGGGTGTTTGGGAAAATTGGAGCCATCTTCACCACAATCCCAATGCCAGTCATTGGAGGAATGTTCCTAGTGATGTTTGGAGTCATATCTGCAGCTGGAGTTGCCAATCTACAGGTAGGAACAAACTATCAGGGTATGGCATATGGAAATATCAGTACCACTGAATCGTTGGCATGCTCTCTAAAGCATAATGAGAATCAGTAGTATTTGAAGTATGATACCCAGTGCTTGACTTTTGACTTGGAGCTTTTGATGCCACTCAACCTTAAAGCCATGATGCAGTTGATTGTGAAGGAAACACGTCTATTTCTGTCAGATTGCCTGAATTGTATTATATTATAAATATATAAATAAAATTATTATATTATTATTATATTAACAAAAACATATACAAACACCAATACACTATGGCAGACTCATGGTACGTTCACACTGTGAGCGGCGAGATCGTCAAAGCGACCGGAAGTCATTCATTCTCTATGGGAGGGCGCGTCGGCAGGCGGCGCGGCGCGGCGCGGCGCGTCGCGATCTGGGCGGCGGGAGCGTCAGACAAGTTGAATCCCAGTCAACTTTATGGTAATGAGCTATGACGCGGTTGGGCGGCAACGAATGGGAATGTAGCGATGCTTCGCTAAAGAGAGCTCCGCAGAACATAAGCGCGTAAACGTTTGTTCCGACCCAACAGTTCCTACGCACAATATAGGAG
>JAODKM010000058.1:20464169-20474330 GCA_026780845.1 Petrocephalus sullivani
AATTTTGGCGCTATAGCATTTAAAACAGCGCGAATTGTCGGTAACTTTAACGTTATTTATTCATAACAGTAGTGTTTTTTTTAACATAATTTCATGTGCTTTGACAAATATCCCATCGGCAGTCGACACAAAGATATAAATTACACGCTTGTTTGCTTTGCGGCTGATTAAAAGTTCTCAGAGCCTGGAATTCTGAGCGGCCTTGTCCCCGCCCACTCCGTGACGTCAGAGAGCGTCTCCGGCGTTGGCCAGCGTCGCGTTCAGGGCGGCGAGGGCGACGGCTGGCGTCTTTTGACGCTCGCAGTGTGAACGTACCATCAGTATGTGCCATATTTAAACCTTTTCCTGTTACTGAGATTCTAATTTTCTCACTGTCATTATGCTGCATAACATTGTTAGATATATTTGCTATGTTTCTCTGGGCTTGAGTGAAGATTTGTTGCACTTATTCATGGCCTTGTTTCACCAGTACGCAGATATGAATTCCTCACGGAACATCTTCATTTTTGGATTTTCTGTGTTCACTGGATTGGTTATTCCCAACTGGATAATAAAGAACCCAGCCTCCATAGCAACAGGTAGGAGTCAGAAAAAATGCTAAAATAAGTGACTAGGAACAACTATACCAGGTATCAGAAATGACAGGGACCATAGCACTGTAATAAATCATAATACAACATGTCTCATGAAAAGTCAGGCCAGAAAGGTTTCTGAGATCTCCAAGGTTGATGGACTTGGCACAAGTACCTCTGGGTGTTTCTCAAGAACATAAAGATCGTACTTGTGATCTTAGCAAGAGCAGTCATGCTAAATTGGCTCCCTAGAACAAACTTGGGGTGCAATGAATCATGGGATTGGTCTAGTTTTGCAAGGATGCAACCGATGTAGCCTCAGGCACTTTCATATGAAACTACTGGAACCTGGTCCCTGTTTACAAGTCCCTGAGCTGTCTCGACCTGGAACTGTCATGTCGCTTTGACACCACACAACAGGAACTGGGGCCTTTATGCTAAATAAGCACAGGAGTGTTTTATTTGTATATGATTCTTAATATATCTGGTTAGCAGATCAATCTTTCCTTTTCGACGGATTAAAAAACCATACAACGTGATCCTGCTAATAAGCTCTGGCAAGTTTCATCTTTTCTCCGCTCTTTTGCATGACTTCCAAGTTAGCGCCAGTGCTTGTGGTCAACCAATCAGCAAGCTATGGCTGTAAGTGCCAAACAATCAGCATGCTATGTCTGTAAGCGGCAACTAATCAGCTAGCTATCGCTGCACGCACCTCCCCAGTAGTTCGTGTTAGAACGAAAAGGACCGAGTCTGGAGTAGGTACTAAAATAGGGTTCTGGAACTGCCACTGAGGAACTACATTCGCATCGAGCTCCTGCAGTGGGAACACAACAAATGTCCCTGGTTCCGGTGTAAAAGCACCTCCCCCGCACTGTTCTTAGTATTGGAACTGGCCTTCGGCAATTGAAGACGATGTAAAACAGGTACACAAGAACAAAAGTCTGGTCAAATATGCATATTGAGAAACACAATCTGTCTTCTGCTCTCAGGGGTCAATGAGCTGGACCAGGTTCTCCAGGTACTGCTGACCACCAGTATGTTTGTTGGGGGTTTCTTTGGGTTTGTCCTGGATAACACCATCCCAGGTGAGCCTTTATACATTCAAGAAGATAAAATGCAATGAAACTTCTACATTCAATGACTTCTGAAAGTTGGCTCTCATCATCTCCTCTTGGGTGACTCAGGGTCCAAGCATGAGCGAGGCCTTGTAGCCTGGAACGAAGCACACCATGAGGTTGTGGACGACGTGCCAGACACCAGCGAGGTGTACGACCTGCCCTTCGGCCTCAGCTCTCGCTTCTCGTCATCCTCCTGGGGATGGCGTCTGCCTTTCTGTCCTCCGGTTGGACGGGAGCAAGGCTCCCTGGGAGACAAAGAAGATATGACAAAGCCTGATCTCGCACGGACCCAGGCAAGCAGCTCTCAGTGACTGTTCTGACTCCTGACCTGTGTTTACAAAGTTTTGGACCTGTCGTTGTGGACATGCACACTCCCCTGTCCGTAATTCTAACACAGGGGTGGGGAACCTGATCGATGGAGAGCTGATGTGGGTGTTAGAGCTGAGAACCACTGCTTTATTATTGGCTGATTGAGAGGTGATCGGTTCCCCACTCCTGTTCTAACACATATCTCTTGCTAATCCATTACTTACTGTTTTCTCTAAATTATGTCAAAATGAATTCTTTCATCCAATTGGTTTAATTTTATATATGTAACAACTTTTGTATGTTTACGCAAAATTTAATTCAAAGCAAAAATAAATCAGTCAGACCACATTATTTTCATTCAACTTTTGGGGCCAATATTAACTTTATGTGATGTCCGCAAACTTTTTATGTACTCTCTGTCTTTTAAATGAATGATCTAACAGATCATAAAAAAATCAAATAAAGCAGAATTTTAACTTTTAAAATTAAAATTCCCTACATTTATTCTTTGTCTAAAGTTGCAGCATTGTGTCATTTTAATACTTAATTAAAATCCACTAGTCTTGCCACATGCTGGACTAGGAGGAAACTTCATTCTTTTTGCCTGGTTCAAAGCCAGCACTTGTAACTCATAATTACTGAATGCGGTGCTGGTGAGCAGTGGAGCTCAGGGATGCTAAGGAGCCCTCCTCAGATCTATCTTCACAGTTTTATAGAGGTTCACAAAGGACTCTGCCCAGGCGTCCCTCTGGTGCCCCATGGTGTTGGCCATCCTGTAGGCTGCATATACCATGGTGAGCACAACATGTTCAAAGTCCTCCCTGCAGAGGGAGCCAGGGGGCTGAGACATGGCAGACGTCAGGCTCTGGATGTCAGACAGCTTGGTGCGCAGGAAGTTTCTGCCAATGTCTTCCAGCCTGCGGGACAGTCGCATGGAGGCCAACTCATCGTCTTGCACACAGAAAGGTGTGCATTCCTCTCTCTCCTTTAGCCCCTCCAGCAGGATCTGGGACAGAATGACCAGGCTGAATTCCCCATGGGTAATGACCAGTCAAAACACACATATTGTGGTTGTGTTTGTGTTGGTTTTCTGTTGGCTTACAGCCTGCCATTACTGAAGCTTTGACTCTCTTTATGAATTGTTCATATGATGATGGTGTAGTACATTCTGCCCTCTCTGGCTAGGAGCAGGAATGACAAAAACTCTCCATTCACAGAGGCTCTGCACTTGGTAGCATGCAGCACAGACAATAACTCCTCAATGCTCCTAAGCAGTTCTGAGGTTAACGCCTTGCACCAATCACAGGCCTGCCTGCAGTGGCACCTACACAGCTGATAGGACTGGGGAACAGGCTGTACCAACAGCCTGATAAAGTAAAGATAGTGAAACATGTCTAGAAAAAAACATGTCTATTTGAGGTTTTCTGTTAAAGTTTCAGCATTAACATTATTAAGTATTCATCAACCTTGTTTTTTAAAGGACATTAAATTCAAAAGTTCTTGAATATATAGACCATGGGCTATGGTAAAACATAGGCATCTGATTACAAGGCTCCAAATACATCACGTAAAGAAACTTCTACAGGTGACTGTTAATGTTGCCTACCTTATAAAAAGTGCTTCCTGGGACTGGCTCCTGATCTGCACAACCTTAAATCTGAGAAAGACCGATCGAGCTGATGGAGCAGCTTAGTCTGATTTTATAGCTTGTATGTTGTGTATACTGATTAGTGGGGACTAAATACAGGGAATAAAGCTTCTTTTAACCCCAATATATATATAATGTTCTTGATGATCTCACCTCAAAAAATAGGCTGGCATCTGCTATGGAGTTCAGAATAGAGGAGCTGACCATGGACGTACCACCCTGATTGACGCTAGATTGGAACAGAGCTGAAAGACAGTATGAAACCAATTTTAGCATCAAACTAAACTAATAAAAATACTTCAGCAAAATGATGATCACCAATCAAACGTAGCTTATGTTTCTTTTCATGAATGAAAGTGGTACACACAAATAGTTGAAGCAGGAGGGAGGGGGTGCATTTTTAAACTGTGAAGCACATATGTGCTGGGCAGCTAATGGGAAATGTCTGCCAGTCGTAAAAAGATTAAGGAAACAGAAACATTTGCGTGCATCCGGCTTGACCCCTTGTTTTTGTTAAGCATGTTTAAACTAAAACAACGTGTCAGCAGTGGAGTGAAGATACGATGGGATGAGCCAGTCACATTGGGTGGGCATAAGTGTGTGTGTGTGTGTGTGTGGGGGGGGGGGGGGGGGGGGGCTTTGTTTCTCCCTGGTCAGAACGGGGGGGGTGGGAAGGGGGGGTGTGTGGGGGTGGGTGGGGGGGGGGGTGTGGGGGGGGGGGGGGGGGGGGGGGGGGCGGGGGGGGGGACCGGGTCTAGCTTTGGTTCTCACTGATCAGAACACAGCTGGGTTTAGGGGTGTATTTTACTTATCATCTTGATACCTAAGGCAACAGGTGAGGTGACGCCATAATCATTTAAAGGTTCCTAAACTGGAAGTTCATGAAGCCTTTGGTATGTAACATTTCAGAACAATCCCAGATGAAGTCAACAGGAAAAGGGGCAAGGATTTAGCCAGGGGAGTGTGTGTGTGTGTGTCTGTGTGCGTGTGTGTCTGTGTGTGTGCGTGTGTGTGTGTCTGTGTGGGTCTGTGTGTGCGTGTGTGTGTATGTGTCTGTGTGCGTGTGTGTGTATGGGTGTGTGCGTGTGTGTGTGTGTGCGTGTCTGTGTGTGTGTGTGTGTGTAGTGATGGACTGGTGTCCTGTCCTAGGTGTCCCCTGCTTTATCACAGCCTTATACTTGAAAAGCTGTTGGAAGATGGATGCATGGATGCAATTTAACCTGCTTTGAAGACAAAAACAAAAAAAAGTGTGACAAACACCAACTAATTTCAGGCAACATTTTGGTAAAGGTTTAATGTTCCCAATATCGAAAATCACAGTCTGGCTTAACTAATCTGTAAACAATACAAGTTTTTTCAGAAGAAATGTCCTCTTAGCCATGACAGTGACCTGAGTCTAATTCTGGCTGGAGGCTGATGTTTCCATTTAAGAAAGATAAAGTTCAACAAGTGAAAGGAAGTAAAGCTGGAAATCATCACACATCCTGGATGCCTTTAAACTGGCCTTTAATCCATCCATCCATCCATCCATCTTCTTATCCTCTTTCCTGGTCAGGATTGCCGGCTATTAGACGTTGATCAAAACGTAAATGGAATATTACTCGCTAGCAAACCAGTGCCCTGCTGATCTTTTTACATGCCCAGAAAGACGTGGAGTTAATTTACTGGCTCTGACATTGTTTAGCATTCCTGTCCCCTAAACGGATGAGAAGGAGCAAGTGAAAGGAAAGCCTCTCCCCTATTTTTTTAAACAGAAGAAAACCCAAACAAACTAAGTGTTTACGCCCTGAACCAGCAGAGCTATTTAATTCTCTACGTATTTAGAAACCCCACTGATAATAACTGCAAGAGGGTGTGGTGAATTTGTGAGAAATACTGAATTATTATGGCAGAAAGTCAACAGATGGAACAATAAACCTAACAAAAAACATAATATGCAACGGCAAGGAGGCACTATAATATTGTATTTCAGGGTAAGAATAACCCAAAATAACTGGTGTTATAACAAATTCGTTTTTCATGGCTTTCATTCTAGGGCAACTATCAGGTTTTCAGGTTAAAGATGATATGGAGCAGTTTTTTCCCCGAAAGTTTTCATGTGGTCAGCAGGTGGAGGCTGTTAGAGCAGCATACGAAGCCTTTCTGAGAGCCGGAAGCAGACCTGGGGTGGACGCAGATGTCTGGCAGCAGCAGAGGACAATGAGCAGACCAGTAAGCCCTGTCTGAGCAGCACTATATCAAGAGCGCTGCTAATGCCCTCAGGCAGCGAGCCCCAGAGAGTTCGATACGATACGCTTTGTTTGCCTGGGAGCAAATTGCTTCTTGACTTTCCCTCCTTGCCTCCTCTCCTGTCAATCGCCATCTGGCTGGACATCACGTTCTGGAAATTCCAGGTCTCTTCATATGCGATGAGAACTCCCAGCTTTCCTACCATAGTAATGTTTGTAGGATTGTAATGCATATTGCGTCCTCCCTAATGTTCTGATGCTATAGTAATAAATCACACTGATCATGATGGTAAATATCCACAATTTAAGTCACATGTAACGTTATATAGTCCACAGAAAAAAGTAATTAATTAGGGCCTTTATCTAGTCGCCCCATCAATATAATAAACAGCCTGTGTTTTATTCTGCATCTTTCCTGCAAGATAATATACAAAGTGCTAGTGGACCATCTGTGATTAGCCATCTACAGTAGCTATAGCAGGTACACTGCCTCCTACTTCAATACCTCCTGATTACCCCCCGCCCCTCGAAATGATCTAAATGCCTTTCCATTAATCGACCTAAAGAGTGCATCCGACTCCTTCAGAAAGTCCTACCTTTTCTGGAATGATTTCACTACTAATAGACATACAAAACAATCACCATTAGTATTTTCACTTATGTTTGTAAAAGTCTCCCTACCTTTGCTATGGCACTGAGTGTCACTTGCGTAGATATTGTGCAATAGAAGTGCAATGATCACCATCTCCCAGCCGATCATGGTCAGCCTGCAACCAGAAGCGAGTGCCTGACTCTCTATCCTGCGCAGAGCCTGGGTCCTGCGGTGAGCCAAGAATCACGTGCTTGTAACAATAAACCGCGGCTCTGACTTTGGGTGCCGTTCTGCTATCTGGTGCTCACCCTGTTTTCTCATTTCTCGTCCCCTCCCTCGGTCTATCCTTCTCGTTCTTTCTCTCGCTCATGTGACTCGGTGTCACGGTGTCCATCTGGAACTCATCACGCTGCAGAAGCACTCTGTCTGCTGTGTGCTGCTGGCTTTCTACTGGCACAAATTAGAAGCTTCCACATGTTACCTTTAGCATCTGCGCTACTCCTGATGCTGTCAGCATAATTAGCACCCATCAATCCCACTACTTCTTCATGCTGTTACTGTTCTTACCGGCATTTAGTAGGACACCTGCATAGTTGCCATTTTATAATTCAATTCAACTTTATTTATATAGCACATTTTCAGAACAATACACTGTCTCAAAGCACTTTACATTTTCCCTGTTCAGTGCCCCCAGAAAGCAAGACTCAAAGGGGGAGCCCATCCTCCAGGGGCCGGCAGAGGAAGTCAAATTAACAAAGTCTCTATTTATACTCTCCAATTCGTTAAGTCTGGGTGTGTAGCTACACCAGTCACATGGGAGTCAACACTTCATACTGATGTACAAATTGCCGTTTTATTTTTCCTCTTCATGCAAAAGAACACCGTGAAAACATGTTGTCTCTTTGACCAGTCATAGAATGAGACGTGGCTTGTCATTCACTGTCTATGACACATCCGTGGGCCCTTGAGTAAGACCCTTGGCCCCCAGCTCCCTGGCTTCTGCAAGAGGTGGCTGCCTGTCATGGCAAAGTTTCTCTCAAGGAGACCAAGTTAGAGATACTTTGTTTATCCAGAAGGAAATTTAGGATTGGGGGGTGTGAAAAGACGCCCATGGGGATCAATAAAAATAATAACTAATAGAGTCAGAAGCAGACAGGAGAGATCTCGCAGGGTATCTTGCTTTTTTGGGTCTCCAGGAAGCACAGGGGCAATAAAAGGCGCATAAGCCAAAGTAGGGGAGACTAGAGTGCAAACAGTTAGGTGAGTGCAGTGTGTAAATTCCAGCAGATATGGCAATGACAGCATAAGTAGGAGGGAGAGGCAGGTGGGAATGCAGGCATGGGGAGTCCCTGAACATCGGCACTCCAGCTGTGAAGCTAGAGTGACAGCTCACAGCACTGACACCACAGTTCATCCAAAGCCATTGGCACTGTAAGAGAATGCTCCTACATGGGAATAAGTAATGAAATATCCCAGGAAGGTGCACCAACCCATAGCAGGGCACACTCATACACCACTCATTCACACACACAGACACACACACACCAGTTTTTGGACAGTTGGGAAACTGGAGTACCTTAAGAAAACCCAGCAAGAACAGCAAACTCCACACCCACAGAGACTCAAACCCTGGTCCCAGAAGTGTGAGGTAACAGAGTGCTAACCACTACACCGCAGCACCACTCCAAGTCAATAGCAGTATCTTGTAATCAATCCAAAACTTAACTACCAGGAAGCCAATGAAGGGAGCATAGAACAGGGCTAATATGGTCATTTCTTTTCGTTTTTGTAAGAACTCATGGGATGTCATAACTGTTCCTTTGAGTGTAATGGCCAGGTGCCCCAATACTTTTGTCCACCTAGTATATTTGACTGAGAATGCTTGTCTAAATGCCACTACAAATCCCAAGAATAGATATAACACCTGAGAACAAGGTGTCTGCCATGTTCCCAGTTACAAATAGTTTGGTCCTCACCTGTCACATGGTTAGTCGGATAGGGATCTGGTGAATGTGAGACCACAGATGGAGGGCTATGCCTGACGGTGTTCAGACTCCCAGCTGATCAAAGGTAGCTTCACTCTTACTACCAAGAAGTCCCTTCCAGTGTAGATTCCATCAGCCCACCATCACCAGCCCCTACTGATGATCCTTGCAGGACAGAGCCATGCCCTGGTGGGTCACTCTATACCCCCTGCCTCTCGGGACAAGCATGATGCATAGCATGACGTTTTATCCATTTTTCAGTGTTTCTGTTGCTAAGGCCCTGCCAACATGTCGCGGGTTGGAAAAAGCCATGTTGTGGGGCTGGTACTTTGCCATCCCTGCTTCAAGTTACCTCTGTCTAAATTAAACAGGCAGGGCTGCCATCAGGAGGAGGGCAGAAGGTACTCCCATACCGGACCCGATAAAAATATCACTTGCCTGGGGCCCGGACATGCGTCGCTGTTATGTTGGAGCGGTAGAGCCGCGCCCTGGCAGCCAGGACATTTATGCCGCAAGTGACGCCAAACATGTCAAAGCACATGAATTTTAATGCGTATAATACACATAAATAACACGTTGACTTTCGTGAATTGATTTGTGTGTACAATTCACATTTAATAGCTGAGCTCTCTTGCTTACAGTCTCCAACGGTGAAAGGACACATTGCATTTTTTACTAAAAGGTAAAGGTTACAGTTAGCGATTTGGGATTTTGTTTAATTTATCTTGACTGTGCAGTGAGTTGCACTAGTAAACACAGTGGCATTTTTTTATTTGTGATTTGACAGTTCGGATGATGTCACCCCACCCCGGAATCTCTCAGTACAATACTTCGCCTTTTTATTGTCAAGCGCGAATAATCAAATAAGTCCACAGGTCATTTGCCAGTGACCAATAAGTAGGGATGTCCCGATCCGATATTGATATCGGAAATAGGTCCGATATCAGCCCAAAAAAACTCTATCGGATTATATCGGACTGCGTTAAAGTGCAATGACATTAAACCTGTTTTGACCATGTACATTGTAAATTAAAAATTATGAATTATGTAAACGTGAACATATATGAAATATATAAACTTAAATTCCAGTGGGTAAAACGGACATCTGGCACCTACACTGTTATTTAATGACACCATATGGTCATTATTAATCAATAATCATAATTTCCTCTGTGTTTTAATATAATGCATTTTAAGTCATTTTGTTTATTTAGATCTGCTTGTATTCATATTAAGAAAGATGCGTTAGTTGTGAAATTAAAACTAACCGACATTAAAACACATTATTATCGTCGACAGAATAAAATAAAGTTTCACAGGATTATGAACGAACCTGAAAGTGATGCACGGGCTTCATCTTGGGCTTTTTTTTTCTTTTTTTTCTCGGCGCCGGTTTTTTATATATATATATCTTTATTTTTCAATTATCATTTGTAAAACGTAACATATAATGTACTTGAAACAATATAAACCACTTTTTTTCCCCTTTCCCCTTCCCAAAAAAAAAAAAAAAAAATTAAGGATGATGATAATACAATAATACAATTAAACAATTAAACACGGGGAGTATAATATTTCTGGTGCAAAATATTAAATTGAGTTTGTCGGTGTTTAGTAGAAATTAAAGTAGTTTGCACCCTCTCAACAAGTGACTCCCACTCAACCAAACTGTATGTGCAGCCAAGATCCGCCTCCCACCTCTGTTTTAA
>JAODKM010000058.1:20485227-20524818 GCA_026780845.1 Petrocephalus sullivani
CATTCGGCATACGTAAGGCCAAACAAATATGGCAGTGACTGTGTCCCATTCGGCACACTTAAGGCCAAACAAATATGTCAGTGGCTGTGTCCCATTCGGCATACGTAAGGCCAAACAAATATGGCAGTGACTGTGTCCCATTCGGCACACTTAAGGCCAAACAAATATGCCTGGGGCTGTGTCCCATTTGGCACATGTAAGGCCAAACAAATATGCCAGTGACTGTGTCCCATTCAGCGCACGTAAGGCCAAACAAATATGCCAGTGACTGTGTCCCATTCGGCACACGTAAGGCCAAACAAATATGCCAGTGGCTGTGTCCCATTCGGCACACATAAGGCCAAACAAATATGCTGGTGACTGTGTCCCATTCGGCACACGTAAGGCCAAACAAATATGGCAGGGACTGTGTCCCATTTGACACACGTAAGGCCAAACAAATATGCCTGGGGCTGTGTCCCATTCGGCACACGTAAGGCCAAACAAATATGCCCGGGGCTGTGTCCCATTCGGCACACATAAGGCCAAACAAATATGCTGGTGACTGTGTCCCATTTGGCACACGTAAGGCCAAACAAATATGGCAGGGACTGTATCCCATTCGGCACACGTAAGGCCAAACAAATATGCCTGGGGCTGTGTCCCATTCGGCACACGTAAGGCCAAACAAATATGCCCGGGGCTGTGTCCCATTCGGCACACTTAAGGCCAAACAAATACACGGGTGGCTGTGTCCCATTCGGCACACGTAAGGCCAAACATATACGCCAGTGGCTGTGTCCCATTTGGCACACGTAAGGTCAAACAAGCAAGTGCACAAGTACATTTAAAGAGCCCAACTGCACTAGGATTTCTAGAAACCATGGGGATCTGAAGAGGTCAACAAAAGAAACTACAGCTTTGCTGTCATTTTTGTTAGTTGTGTTTGAGGTTGTCTTTCACTATAGCCTAGGCTATTTAAACATTTGTTATACAACTTTGAACACTTACATTGAAACTTCTTTGGAGGCACGTTGGGCTCTGATAAGCCGGCAGTCTTCCTTGTGTTTGATGTAAATGTTCATTGTCACTGATGTGGTGCATTGTGATCTATATACTTAGCCGACAACCGCTTCCATGTGGTATTTGTGGATAAATTGTGGATAAAGTGTGGATAAAGTGCATGTCATGTGGCTGATTTAAGGAACGGGACACCCTTGAATACTTGCACTAAATGCATGAATGTGCACACCACGTGTGGCAGTGTGTAAGTGTGGACCATGTGGCTTAAATGGATGAAAGCTGGTGGGTCTCTGCTACGACCCCAAGTTTTAAATTAGTTTTGTGACACTGCTGTCAGTTGCACCCATAATGGCTGAAATAAGATGACCAGGTGCAAAAGGCCTGCCAGAGATGTCCGATCAGTGGAGCCTTCAGTATGATTGTGTCGAGAAATCAAAAGTGGGCATAAGTTACATGTTTTGTAAGGTGTGTGGCAAGAGACATAAGCTTAAGTCGTCTTTTATGATGGCTCACAGTTTCCTGTCACCCACCTCCCTGTTTTCACTGCAGTTAGGTTGACGGTAAGAGAGCCCCGGAACTATCTAATTTATATTACAGGAGCAACAATTATATGATTGTCTGAGTGTGACTGAAAGGTGTGGATGGGATCATAACATCAGCCCGATTAGGAAAATAAGGCAGACTCTATGGAGCATGCAGACACCTCCGAGAGTGAGTTTGGAATGGTGAACATTCCAGGCATAGTGTGAACTGCAGCAGCTAGGGCAGACTCTATGGAGCACACAGACACCTCCGAGAGTGAGTTTGGAATGGTGAACATTTCAGGCATAGTGTGAACTGCAGCAGCTAGGGCAGACTCTATGGAGCACGCAGACACCTCCGAGAGTGAGTTTGGAATGGTGAACATTCCAGGCATAGTGTGAACTGCAGCAGCTAGGGGAGCAACTGCTACTGCCTGTCTTCCAAGAAAATCATCAGCTTGGCCCTTGGCGTGAGGTGCGGGAGTGCCCCTAATTACACTTCGGGGTGGGTGGGAGGGGACACCCAGCAAGCCTTTCCTGGACTACAGGATGTGGAGTAAGATGACCAGTGCTGCGGTTACAGACACACGCTCCCTCAGGATGTGGGTGTATGGAGGCCCCTGTCTGATCTGCCCACTTCTGAAGTACGTTCTCTAACCCCCTCCCCCCTTTCCTGCCCCCCTCTGATCCCATTCACTCATAACTACAACAACAACAACATCATTTTAATGCGGCACTCTGTTGATTGCTGGTACTCACATTCCTGAGGAGGAACCGTCAACAAAAACTGGACCTTTTTAATCTGCATTGTGTTTTCTTCCTGTCAAATCAGGCCTCTGAACATTATCTGACTGTCTTCCATCGCCTCGCCTCTTGGTTCTATGATTAGCGCGTGGCTGAAAGGTTTGTGTGAGCAGAAGTGATCCGCCCTGTGTCATCCTTCCTACACAAGTAACCTCTTCCACCCAACAAGGGAAACCGCAGCAACCTGGTCTTTGCCGCGCCCCGTTCACTAGAACAGCAGTATGTTATTCATTGCTGCCACATATTGCTCTCCATAAAAGACACATGTGCTGTATATACAAATGGGAGCAAGTTCAGTTTCACAAAGTCGGCTGACATCCAGCACCCCTGGAGTTGATCTCATTTTGAGGCCCAATGGTGTTATGACTGCTCTGCTGGCCCTGCGACTGACTGCAGTCCTGCACATTACAAGATGCACCATAACCTGCCCCCCTCACCCCCGACCCTAGCCCAATCCGCTTGCTTGTTTGACACATTTTTACCCCCACCCACCACCCACCACCACATGTGCCTTTTGCCACGACACTGAGAGGCTGGTGATTTTCTGCATGACCCCAGCATACAGACACTAACGCTGCACCATCCATCAGTCTTTCATGCACATGTCTGCCAGTCAAAGCTCCGCCCACTCCCTCAGAATCCCCACCCACCCTCGGGAAGAAGGCTTGGCCTGGAAACCACACCCCGCCCCCTCCTCAGCAAACGAGCGTGACTTCAGGAACAATAGGCATTGTTTTTCCCCACAGCCTGGGAATCAGTAACGCAGCTTTGTGACGGAGGGACACAGACACGGAAAAAAACCAGGGCTGTGACAGCGAGACGTTGCAGGCTATTGTTCTAAAAGCATCCCATTCTTCCCCGTTCGGAGTCCCTCATAGTTGTCCGTGGGAAAACAAAACACAATGCATGTATCTGATGGGGAGACTGAGTGTCACGCTGCATTTTGGGACACAGAAAGGACAGAACTCTGGAGCTAATTAAGCCTGGAATTTTAATAACTCAGCGAAAATGCCCTGACTTTCCCCTTTCACACACTGCTGAAGGGACGATAAACAAGCTAGGAGTTAATTATGCTCGAATGCCCCTGGGAAAATGCAATGCGCACTTCTAAACCGATGATTGGAGGCGAAACAGAGGCTGATTACATCAGAAATTACACAGCTCCTGGGCCCAATAAGGACACAAAAATTCTCCTGCCCCACACCCTTCAACTCTTGCTCTGTCACATCCTCCTGTTCGTCAGCTAATAATTCTCTTGGTGCACAGAGAGCACCATCACCCATATTCAGTTTTGAGAATCATCCAGATTGGGCAATGAGGGGGGGCATATTTCAAGCATTGCTAATGGAGACTAATCCCTCTAATCATATCACTTCTGACTTACCATAGTACCAAGTAATCAAATTTAAAAGATGAGCAGGTCAGGTAGAAGAGATGTCTGCCGGGCATCCTGGCGGGTGGCATGCAGAGACAAGTGATGTTGTGCAGTGATGCAAGCTGCATCCCTGTTCAGGAGAATGGCTTTTGGCGTATTTGTGGAAATACTTTCCGGTCTAAAGTTCTGAAAGATAATGAGGTAAAGAGAGTGAGAGTAAAGTAAAGTAAAGTAAAGTGAGGTAAAGAGAGTGAGAGCGAGTGCGGAAGAGAGAGTGAGACAGAGAGAGGGAGAGAGTAGGAGAGAGAGAGAGAGAGCTTTCCGTCCTGTAAAATCTCAGTGAACACAAATAATACTGCCCACTAATGTCCCTCCTAATTATTTGCTTCAGTTCTTTCTCTGAGCAAAAAGGGGCAGCTCCTTCCAAGGGTCTCCACACCGCAAAAGCCCAAGGAAGAGAGCATGTCACAGAGTGTCCCTTTACTATGTGCTGTTAGATTAGGGACGGAAGCCGCTGCCTCTATGGGCCTCTTCACTCCCAATCTGCCAATTAGAGGCAGACTGAAAGGCAGGAAGTACCGGACTGTTTTGAGGCAGGTCTCAAAAATGAAAGAAACTTAATGGAGTTATGGAACCGTTTTGTTGCTTGATGGCAATCAAGAAAGAAGGTCACAGCGCGAGATGAAAGGGTCATTCGTGCCCTGGGGAATTGTTTTAAAAATCAGCCTCTTCCCTTACATGTTGTTGCGGTTTGCCTGGCTCACAGGGTAATTAACAGAGAGTAGCAAATTGCTGGCTCAACCTCATGGTTCATAGTCAAACCTCATAAGATTGTGAGGGTGACCAGATAATCCATGTCATCCTAGAGACTTTGACCTAGGACAGGTTTTGTAAGCTACCATTTCAATCAAAAGGACCTGGGTTTCACTTAAGTACTGCATTCTTGCTGTGCGCTGATTGGTCAGTCTCCTGTAATCATGCACGTATCACTGATGTTAATGTGAAACGGCAGGATGAGTCATCGAAACAAACCAGTCCAAGCGCAAGAAGAACTTAACCATTTAGCCAAGCACAACAATATGATGATTTTTCCAAGAAAACAGCTTACCCATTAAAATAACTAAATTAATAGGATGGGAGTCAGATAATTCAAATATTCAGTTTGTAAATCCGATATTACATTTATAAAAATGTACGTGAATAATGTTAAAAAGCATAATATATTCACGGTTGTCGAATTTGTCAGCAATTTTATGTAACAGTTTTATTACCCTCTAAACGGTCTGTAGGGTTTGCAAAGTACCCCAACACTTTTGATGTAGTTAATTTTAGGCTTGTAATGGAATAATATAGATTTGCAGTAAGATTTCTTGTGTGAGCGGGAGAGTTGGTGAACCTGATTATCTAATATGGAGTTATATGGATTCTGCGTCCGCTATGCCGATTTTTTTGTCTTCAGGTTAATGCCATGCAGATTATCGGTGTGCGGATCGATCCAAATATCGATAGTATCGATAACAACGTTGGTATTGGTATCGGATCGATACTAGTGTGATGGGATCGATACTGTTCCAATTTCTCTCCTCTACACTCCCAAAAGTAGACAAATCTGTGTGAACAAACACTGCTCCGTTTGCATCTTGCAGTTCACTTTGCTTCTCCTCCCCCTTGCTCTGCCGTAGTTTGTTGTCGTAGTGTCAGGTGACTCAGCAGCGTGAGCGTGAGTAGTAGTGGTGTGCGATACTGCTATATTTGGTATCGCGATCCGATACCAAGTAAACACAGGGCCTATATCACCGATATCAATGCCGATACCAGTACTTTTTACTTACAGAAGCAGCTTATGTACTTTGTAGGGGACAGCAATGAATCATCAATATGCTAAATCTGATTTAATTTTCCATAACCACCAAATGATTTTGTGATTTCTGCACTCCACATTTAATTAGTTTATTATGTGTATGCTAAAACTCAGGACAGATTCTTTAGCAAAGTTTTTACTAAAATGAAAAACTTTTTTTATTACTGTAATGAACTAAATTTAGAAACGTGAAATCTGCATACATTATTGGAAAAATGTTTTAAAACTTAAATTGCTCTTTTCAAGTTACTCATTTAGAAACAATAAGAAAAAAAATCTCCCTTTGATTACACTTATCTGCTTTTCTAAACAAAGTGCACACAGTTATTTGTGAAAATGAAAGTAAATAAAGTGCAAATAACTAAATAAAAGCACAAACTACTCTTGTTGGCTCTAATTATCAGCCTTTGGCTCCTCTTTTTCAATGCCATGTTGCCGTGCTACTCTCACTCAGCCATTGTCTACTGTCAGCCACTGCTTCTGTAAGTAAAAAGTACTGGTATCGGTATTGATATCGGTGATAGGCCCTGTGTTTACTTGGTATCGGATCGATACCAAATATAGCAGTATCGCACACCACTAATGCAGATGAGGTTAACTGTCGGCACGCTGAGCCCTGCTTAAAGGGGTCAAGGGTTACGTGCCGTGGAACTGTTTACCCCAATCAGGCAGCCCTGGGGTGACAGGGAGTTACGGCTGACGAGGGAGCAAACGCCATAACCTCAGGCAGCAGCAACGCACGAGACCGACACATGTCTAAGACTGCAATATCGCATAAGGACGTTGTTGGGGAGCTTTTGATCTGTGACAGGTTAAATGAGAAATGTCTGCCTGTCTCAAGCTATGTTGCGCGCATTTTAGCTGAAGACATTTTAGGTCATTCGTTTCGTTTGGTCAGTCGCTGGAGTTAATTTTGCCTGCAGAGCAGTAATTAAACACTGGGTGGCGCGCTTTATGTAAAATTATAATTTCTTTTCAAATAAATGTTATTAACTATATGGCGAATTACATTAAGCTCCACTACAAATGCCAATAAACTGATAAATCAAATGCATTTTAACTAAATAATTTAAAAGTTTACTGTTGCCCAGTACACCTGCTTAGACAAAAATAATTGCCAGCAAGTCAGTCCGCGTGGAGAAATTAGTTTGTATTATTTAACAACCCCAGTAATACGGAAACAATTATGTAATTAAATCCACTGGCGCACTAATTGTGACATAACTGACAAAGCAATGTTACTTTTTAAAATTTTAAAAACCTGCATTATAACCTGGAAAAAACGATTAGTGAACAAGCGACCTGCATTCCAGGCAAAAGGGAAAAGCCTCTGTGTATATATGGAAATGACAGCGAGTTAAACGGGATCTTATCTTTTTTCGTAACGATCGTGCGCTAAAGAAAACTGGAGATCAACTGATACAAAAGTGCGATACTGTGTCCACTTTACAAATGACATATGCGGTCCCCAAGGAAAGCAGATCCCTGAAAGCAGCTGACTGCATACGTTGTTTCTAAGCTGTTTACAGCAGCGTGGTGCACCGGCATGCCTTTTCCTACGCCGACGTGACCTGTCTTTGTGTTTTTGCAGGAATCCTAGCGTGCAAAAGCTCATCTGACAGCCTCCGAGTGTGATTTGCAGGAATGTGCCTTTAAGTCGCAGGAAAAAAAATCAGGGGGCGGAGTCGCGATGCCCTGTCACTCTTTCAATATTGCTCAGATATATATCTGCAGGCAAAAGTTAGCGATTGAGGTGCGAGGGAGGAGACGAGCGCTGGGGCGCCAGCGTCCGGCAGACGGAGAAGCGCTCGGCCCCCATCCAGGGGACGAACTTTGCCTGAGTCCTGGCTTGAAATATCTGGACCGCCGTATTTGACAAGCAGTGGGTTTTCCGCATTTAATTGTTGCATTACTGCTCGATGTCATTAGCATTGCCTGGGGGAATCTGCTTGGTTGGAAGAGTTTCATCTGGACCTATCCCACTCATAAGAGCTTGCCGCCACTTGTTATAACAAAGATTAATATTTTTGATCTGATGTAAAAAAGAAAAGATCTTAGGAATATTTCAGAATCCCGAGGACCTGGTGTACCATGTGTAATAAGGCTTCGCTGCAGGGGATGAGCTGGTCGGCGTTCCTTGCCTTACTTCTGTGTGGACTGCAGCCTCTGTGCGCAGGTAGGTGCCTCCCGGGCTCGCCATGCGCGGATGTGATCGCGGGATAGAAAGTCGAAAATCCACACTGTAAAGATCAGATCAGCCACTGCAGACAATAACGGTTCGGATGCTCCCTGCTTGTCACTGTTAAGTTTAGGCTTATAATTACCACGCGGCGCTTTCTTGCTGTAAAAACAGGTGTAGGTCGTTATTAAATTCGGGCTTTTAAATAAGTACCATAAATACTCGATGCAGATCTTGTTGCGTTTATTTTTATTGAGATGCCTGGAGGTACAGCGATGAAGGCAGTGTGGGGGGTAACTGCCACCCTCCCATTCAAGCTCTCGTATGTGGTTTTAAGCATTTCAGATTGAGCACCATTTGTATTTAGTGTTGTTATTTACATGCGCGATTTGAGTTTATCTTCGGCGGCCTATGTGTAACAAGGGTAACGTAAAAATAACTGTACAATTATATAACTAGTGCACAATATGCTGATTTTGACCTGTGCGCCCCAGCTTATATAAACGAATGGTACGCTGGTCCCCACGCCTAGTTGCATTATCTAAAATGGTGTAGCTGGAGCATCCTTGTGTTAAAGCATTTATTACCACATCAAACATCCAACAACACATACATGCATGCATTCATCCTTAATAAGTAACTCTAATGGAAGCCCCCTCTACCCCCCGGGTTCTCAGATCTTGGCAGACTGGCGGCAGGTTCTGGAGGCCGGACCCGGTGTGAGAGCCAGGCTTGTAACCCGCGCATGGGGAACTTGGCACTGGGCCGGCGGATGCAGACCCGGACGGTCTGTGGCTCCAGCTCCACCGAGCTGTTCTGCTCCTATGCGGGCCCTGCTGTGGCCACAGGGTCCTGCCCCCAACTCAAATGCGACAAGTGCAGCTCGACACAGCCCCAGCTGGCCCACCCGGCCTCCGCCATGGCGGACTCCTCCTTCCGCCACCCAAGCACGTGGTGGCAATCGGCGGGGGGGGCCAGCAACGAGTTCGTCCAGCTGGACCTGGAGACGGAGTTCTACCTCACGCATCTGATCGTGGTGTTCCGCTCGGTCCGGCCCGCTGCCATGGTGCTGGAGCGGTCGCAGGATTTCACAAGCAACTGGACCACCCTTGCCTACTTCGCCCAGAACTGCACAGAAGCTTTTGGCCTTCAGGAGGGAGCCCCACGTCTGGATGGGGTGACGTGCACCTCTAAATATTCAGCTCCATTCCCCTGCACAAGGGGAGAGGTAAGTGGATGGATGGATGATGGATGAATAGACTTTACTAATTCTTCTGAGGCAGGGCCTACTATGTGTGGGTGTTAAGCCTCCGCGCCTGTGATCGGAAGGTTGCTGGTTCTAGCCCAGTCTAGGATTACCCCTAAATGGCGCCTCCTGGAGGTGAGTCCCATGGGTTGTGAAGGTCCTGTCCATGTTAGCTGGCCATGCCTGCCACTCGCTTGGTTATCCTGGACTGAGAGCCATGCACCACAGTGTAATGCCGGGTGTGGTCTGGAGTGATGTAAAGTTCTGGTCACATGTCTGTGGGCCCTTGTACAAGGCCCCTAACCCCCAGCTCCATGGGTACTGCTGCAGCCAAGCTCGTTTTCACAAGGGGAAGACTCTCAGGGGCCCAGACACTAGGGGGAGCCCATGAGTGTGGGCAATGGTAGCTTTGATTTGGAAATGGGGGGAGGGGGGTCTTTGGGTAGAATTTTTCCGGGACCTAGTCATGTATTTGTGCAGCTGTGCTCAGAGGTAGTTATGGATGCATAAGGTGACTGGAGAAAAAGGTTTGTGGTTGATGGAGAAGTTGGGTTGTGGAGATCCAGAACATCGGGGTTGGGGTTCTGGCTAACCCCATGGGTTGTAGAGATCCAGAATATTTTGTTAATCTAGTGTTTCTAAAATGGGGATGCCAGATTGTCTAAAACATTGCTGGGTGAACTGTCAATGGAGAACACAAAAATCACCCGGAAAGCCCTTTTTCACCAAAAGAGGCGCTGTGGAGACGTTAGCCAAATCAAAGTCGAAGCGGGACGTTTGGAGACAGCAGCTCATCTCCCTCTCTGAGGCAAGATGTGAGAAGAAAGCACGTAACGCAGCGCGCTGCCGTGTGCCAGCATGCCCCCCACCCCCGGAGGTGTGGCTGTTGGGAATGAGGTGACGCTGTGCGTCTCCGTGGTGATGGAGGAGGAAGACGGCACTGTGGATTGTTCTTTCAGAAAGGAGCTTGCCCCAGAGGCCCATATCTCAGTCGCCCATTTCAAACAATTTGAGGAGTTGGATTACATCTAAATGACCACAGTCCTGTCCTGGATAAGCCATTATGGAAGATGGCTGGCTGGATGGATTACCATTAAATGATAATGTGCTTAGGATGAACTGAAACAGGTGGCTTTTATCTGTAGAAAGGGACATTCACGTGCACCTTAAGGAATATTGGCAAAGGCTTCTCATTTCAATAGTCAATCAATCAGGATTTTATTGAGCCAGGCTAACATTAGTGCAGTCCCGTGATGAAAAACAGTGTGATTTACAGTGCTACGTGGTTATGCTTAAGTGTTAGTATTCCTTAAGTGCTTGCCATTACCTAGATATATTTACAGTTTGGAGCAGCTGTCCGGAGCTGCCGTTGTGTTTGAGGAGGCTGAGCCCGCGTGCGTAGAGCTTGCGACTGTGTGAGCTCTACAGCGGATCCTCCGCTTGTCATTAGAGCCAGGCGCAGATGTTTACAGAACACCTTTCAGTTTAAATATATGTGCTACTCAGTGTGTTTAGACTTAAAGCCCCCCAAGAAAGAAACTGAAGTTTTTTGGGATTAATAATAATAAGCAGCAAATCTCTGTGCTTCTGTCAGCAAGATGTGACTGTCATAAAAAATAACAACAGCAATAATAATAATAATAATTTCACATGTTGCTGAGGGATTCAGAGAGGGAAGCACAGAGATTTGTCACCAAATGTTTTGAAGAGGGTTGTGAGGTCCGGCGTGCTGTCGGTGTCCTGGCAGAGGGAGTCCCTTGGTACCTCTTGACGATATATCCATTTCACTATCAGCCTGGCCTGTGGGCGTGACTAGGCCCACTTAATGTAACAGCAGCCTTGGAAAGACTGTTTATGATGATTTTGTTGATATGGAAACGTGCCACTAAACCCCTGCTGTGCATTTCGTCACCATCCTGTAGTCCATGCTGGGCTGTCTGTGGTTTCGCCGTTCGGTGGGAGAGCAGCATTTTAAAGCCTCCTTAATTTACCAGGCATTTATCATCCTGCCGAGTTTTTACAAGCCCTGTGAGCTGTAACTCTCTCGGGCACCCAGGCCTCCTGCAGTGAGGGGGGCGAAGGTGGGTGCACCCCCCTGTTCCTCATTCAGCTCCCTCCGGGACGTCCTGGACACAGAGTAATCAGATGCCTTCGACCGAGAAGCGTTTTTTTTTTTTTACCTGCGGGGTAGAAGTGGCAGAGAAAATGATTTACTTGTGTTTGCTTCTCTTTAAAGCAAAGATTTATACCCGTATCTCATTAAGCACTTTTTATCTCAGCACATAAAGTGGCAGAACAGCCTGCTGGCCTTTTAGCGTTTCATTCTGCCTTTGTGGTCCTTAATCGTGAACCGTAGCAGTGGGGAAAGACGCGGGGTCACGCGGCTCGATGGCGTCCCCTGGAGGTGAGTCTATCGCTGGTTAAGGTACCGTTCATATCTGTTAGCTGGCCATAGTTGCCCCCCCCGCCTTTGCTGGCCTGAGAGCTGTGCACTGCAATGTGTAATGCCAGGTGCGGTTTGGAGCGATGTACGCTGCTGGTATTTAGGGTTCTCGGGGGCAGCTGGGGGGGGGGACATTTAAAACATGTCACCTCTTGCGCTGAAAGCCAAAAGCATTCCACTGAAGAGCGTGCATCGATGAGGTCGGCTTCACTGCGGAAATGGGTGATTGTAGCGGGGCACCTTCGGATGCGGGGTTTCTGAGGTGGTTGCTGCTCTGGGTGCCCGAGGAATGCGTCGCCATTTAATTGTACCCGACTTTTTTTTTAATGTATGGCCATACTGTTGTTGTCCCCGTTATGCTGAATAATTTATCCAGGAGTGAATGGAGCGCAAAGGCAATGTGTCCAATGAGACCTCAGCAGCCCACACACATCCATCCAGAGACAGCCTGCCTGTCTGTTAAGGAAATGTGGCTTCACTGATGGATTTGGGTCCTAAAAGCCCCCTCCTCAGCCCCCCCCACCCTCCACACACTCTGGGATGAGCTTTGGTTTTTTACAAGAGAATTACTTTATGTATTATTATTATAATAAATCTATTCACGGATTACTAGTATGACTAATAACTAGGGTACAGAGTGTATGATCTGAATGGCCTTCAGGAGAAGCGCTGGCATTTCTGAGATTCTGACGCTGTGAGCTTCTGCAGCCTTTTTGCAGTGACCTGCTCAGGCGACAGCCCCCCCTCCTGGCCCAGGCGCTCTTTGTTCCCCACGGAGTTGTGTCAGGTTGGATCTCTCACATGCCCTTTTGTCTTGTGAGTTTTCTCGAGTATCTCCGCGCCCCATGGTCTGTTCGTGAGGTCCCCTTAATTGCGGAGTGCAATACTGCGCCCGCGTGACCCCCCCAGGCCACGGGGGGAAATTGATATTGTCATCTCTTTCACACCGGGCCACTGAATGAAGAAGCAGCCAGCGATGCTGCGATTCCCAGCAAAGAGAGACCGGCACGCACCTCTTTGGAGTGGTAAACCTCATCATTGTTGGTGGAAGGAGGCAAAGCTTACCCTGAAAGCAGGATTGGCAAGGTTTTGTGCAGTGCTTGTGCATCAGCTGCAGTTAATGCATGACTGCTGCATACGTTACAGTTACAGTGATGAGAGACGGCAGCAGGCCGGCAACAGCGGTAATGTTTTAAGGAAATCAAAGTTATAGAAATAGCATAAACAGCAGGAGCAGCCAGAGCAGGAATAGGAGAGCAGGAGCAGGAATAGGAGCAGCAGGATCAGCCAGAGCAGGAATAGGAGAGCAGGAGTAGGAATAGGAGCAGCAGGATCAGCCAGAGCAGGAATAGGAGAGCAGGAGCAGTAATAGGAGCAGCAGGATTGACCAGAGCAGGAATAGGAGAGCAGGAGTAGGAATAGGAGCAGCAGGATCAGCCAGAGCAGGAATAGGAGAGCAGGAGTAGGAATAGGAGCAGTAGGATCGGCCGGAGCAGGAATAGAAGAGCAGGAGCAGTAATAGGAAATCAAGTGGCTTTTTATTGTACAGTACACAGTGAAACAAAACAATGTTTCTCCTGGACCATGGTGCTACATAAATCACCACAGGACTACAAAAGTACACAGGATGACAGGAGCAGGAAAAGGAGCAACAGGAGCAGGAATAGCAGGAGCAGGGGGACCAGGTATAGGAGCAGCAGGAGCAAGAATAGCAGCGGCTTTCTCTGGCTGCTGAGGAAGGCTTCTCGCCCAAGGCTTGGGTTGCTGTTTGCTCTCACAGTAGCTTTCAAGGCAAACTGAGAAAACTTGGTGCTTCGCCAGACCTGAAATAGAGAGGGTGGGTGTGTGTGTGTGGGGTCCACTTGAGGAGTAGATGACAGGCCTCAGAATAGTTTTGTGAAGGAGCTGGTTCGTGAAATCCCTCATCCTGTTGAAATGAGGGTGGGGGGAATAGGCTACATAGCAAGCAGACCTGGAGATATAGCACCACCACCACCGCCCACTTTGATGCCTGAGATATGAAACTTTGAGTGCTGGGAGACCCAGCAAACTGTAAACAGGAAGGCAAACTTGTAAGTGGGACAGGGGAAAAGGTGGGAATATTTATGTGGCATTCTGATGGGGGGTGCTGTTGTGGGGGTGCAGCTCATGTGCTGGAGATGTAAGGGTTTGGGTTAGGACACATCCCAAAGAGCACCTACACACCCTCTCAGCTTCCCCCAGCACATGAGAGACCGTGCCAGGTCAGATTCTCTGGCCATTTTCCAGACCAAAGTCAGCCACCAGGGGGCACCTGTTTGACCGGGATGCCCATCTGGCTGCCATTGACACCCCCTGTCCATTTGCCCCCAGGTGATTTACCGTTTCCTGCCGCCCTGGTACCCCCTGGACCCCTACAGTGAGGTGGCTCAGCGCAAACTACTTGTCACCAACCTTCGGCTGTGGCTCCTGCAGGACCAGGAATGTCCCTGCAAGGCCAAGGAGCCCATCGCCGGCCCCCGGCCCACGGGCCACTTTGCCATCTACGACTTCATCGCCAAAGGCAGCTGCTTCTGTAATGGGCACGCTGAGCACTGTGGCCCCGCCCCTGGCTACCAGCCCCTCCGGGAGAAGACCAATCACGTGGTGAGTGACAGGCGATTTTACCCACAATCCCGTCTGCTCCACTAGATAGGATTCTTTTAAGAACTCCCAATTTTGACCCCAGCAGCTGTGCAATTCAGGTTCAGCTGGGTCATCCTGTTAGTAGCAAAGTCAAAAGGTTAAAGGGGCAGTTCACCCCAAACCTGAAAATGACATGTTTTACAGGAGCTTTAATGCTACCTATCCATCTAGGCTGTTCTGCTGGGAGCTGTCTAGTTAGAAATGTTCTTTTCTCTCTTAAACCAGTTCCCTGGCCTAATGTTCTATGCAGTGATACGATTGGTGTGTGGAGTTCGGTAGACAAAAATAGTTAATATATTAAACTGCTCACTACAAAGTCTGGATTATCTTCAGTGACTGGGTCACGATTTCTGGTAAGAGACATCGCTGTTGAGTTTTTCAAAAGTATTTCTCTGGCACCATAGAAAGAATACCGTTCACTCCCATTATATTTGAGAGAAACCCAGCAATTCTCTGGCCAAAACCATGCAACCTCCTGCAGAACAACCAAGATGGATAGGTAGCACTAAAGCCCCTTTAAAATATGCTTTTTTTACATTATGGGGTGAAATGCCTCTTTAACATTGCTAGAAGCTCATCTCTCTGTTGCAGCCCTGGTAGGCAAAAGGCCTTTTTAGTTTGGAGAGCTTACAGGAGTAAGGCTCCATTGCTGCTGAGCTATGCCTCACCCAATGTCATTGATGCTGGCATTCTCACTTTGTCCACTTTCGCATCCCTACCACCCCGAGGTCAGGTAGGGCAGCTGAACACACAGAAACACTGAGCGTGAGTAACTGCCAAAGGCTGCCCCCTCCCACGTGGACAACACACTGTTTACCATCACTCAAACCACACACCGACCTCCTACTGGCTACTAACATTCACTGCACCGTGCGGGGTGTGTCGCCTTGTGTAGTGTGTGCCTGTCGATTTGTGCTCTCCTGCGTCACCATGACTCACAGGTTTCCTGCGTGCCATTTGCTGTCACCTTCCTTCCGCAGAAGGATTCCCAACCTGTCAGAAAGTACCCATGGATAAACAGGATGAAGATCTGTTTAGCAGATTATGACCCGAGAGGAGATTTCATTTATGTAGATCACGGTGAATGTTAAGCAGACGTGCGTGTTCTCAAATCCCAGGGTGGGATGCCGGCTGGCACAATGCGAACAAACAGTCGCACTCAAGTTTTTACTTTCCGGCAAAGTCCAAGGGCACACAGAATGGAAAGTGCGTGTGTGTGTGTTTCCTTGCTGACATCTGATTGGTTTGCTTGACCACATGTTTTTTTTCCACTTTCCTGGTTTTGATCGCATAAATCAAGTGTGTGAATGTCTGTTTCGTCTACAGTATCTTGGCCAGATGTGAGGAGAGTTCATTCATACAAACAGATCGGGGAGGAGGCAGCAAAGAGCATGGGGAGGGCAGTAGGTGATCTGAAGATGGCCAGTGGTGGCTGAATTCATTTAGACCAAGTGTAGAGTTTATTTTCTTGCATGGGGTCTTTGATGTTCACGCTCAATGTGGCCTACAGGACAATACCTATACATCCTTCCTGAACCTTATGTCTATCATGTTATTAGTGTGATGGAGCCCAGAGATGACTCTGTAAGATTTTTCTGCTTAGATTCTGCATATCCCGATACCCCTTGGTTAGCAGATAGCATCTTGCTCTTCCTTAGGTTGACATGTCATATTTCAGCTTACTAGGCTGTTATGACCCCCGACCCAATCTCCCTGTCTGGGGTTGGTGGCTGGGTAAATGACAGCTATCCATCCATTTTCTGTAATCACTTGTCCTAATCATGGTCGGGGGGGTCTGGAGCTGGGCACAAGGTAGGGAACAACCCAGAGTAGGGCACCGACCCATTGTAGGGCACACACACACACACCAGGCACTCACACATTCAAACTCAGGGAACTCCAGTTAACCTAGGCATTTTTTATGGACTGAGGGGGGAAGCCACAGTAGCCCGAGAAAAAACCCATGATGACACGGGGAGAACATGCAAACTCCACTGACATGGAGCCATGTTGAAGGCTCAAACCCTGGTGCCAGATATGTGAGCCAGAAGTGCAAACCACTGCACCATCGTTCCACCCTGTAATGACACCCCTGTTCTGCCAAATGACCACACAGAGGTCTGATAAACACGTATTAGACAAGAGTGTCTGGCTGCATGGAGACGTCCTGTTTCTATGCCTGGGATTATTGTTTTTGTGCGTGTGTGTGCGTGGACATATTATATTACGTAGTGGGGACCCACAGTGTGATAAAAACCAGTTATTTTTTACCTTTTGGAGAAATTTTTTTGGTCCCCATAAGGATAACCTCAATTTAATTAAAATCTGTGTCTGCAATCAAAAAACTAAAAATGCCAAAAGTCTCATATTTTGTTTGGTTACTTATGGTTAAGGTTAGGGCTGGGTAGGGTTAAGGGTGTGATAGTTGGGATCAGGGTTATGCCCATAGGAATGAATGGAGTGTCCCCGTAAAGATATACATGGTGTGTGCGTTTCTGTTTGTACGTGTGTGTATGCATGTATTTTCTTTCACTTGCAATACATTTCAAACCCAAACACCGATATCAGGCAGAGATGGACTCAGAGATTAAACATCTTAGACGCAACATCCAAGGGAATGTTCCGGAAATAAGCCCCAGTGAATAAAATCCTAATTAACTCGTTGTGAAGCCATGCCCAGCTCTGAAGTGCTTATAACACACGCAGTCTTCTGCGGTTTGTTTTGCTGCGAGTGTAATTAACCACAAAAACATTTTCCTTCAAAGTGGCACGTATAAAATTATGGCAAGAGGAAATCCAGGCGGGCAAATTCATTTTCCGTTGAACTCCTCCCAGTTCTGTTTGATGGATTTGTGTTTAACTTTGCATCGGAGCAGAACAGGCCAAATTATTTTTCTTCACAGGCCAAGAGTGTGCTGGGAAATGATAGTGTTGGTGGCACGCAGGCCTGCTCGTCTCGTGCTGGTGACAGAAACCATCGATACATTGACCCCATCTGAGAGACCAGCGTCAAGGGGCCCTTCCTCACCTTCAGACAGCTACAGTGGCACTCACTGCAATTACACTCGCATTTCACATTCAGCAGCTACGTGGTAATTAAGGGAGCTGTAAACACACGGATACTGTGAGATGAGACCGCTGCTGTGCAGTGCTGCCCATCGCCTGTTTGTGTGTAAATAGACACACACGTCTGTGGTAATGAGGGTTCCCACCTTCCCACTGAAAGCTGGCAGGGGATCACTGTGGCCTGTGAACCCTTCAATGCCAAGTCTTAGTCTCAGTCCCTCAATGGAAAGAATGGACATCAGGAGGTACTACTCAGTGGAGCCCCTCACAGGTCACAAGGCTGTTCACGACATATGGGGGCCCTCACTCATTCTCCATCCATCTCTCGCAGTTTTCTGGCTCTCTAACCATCTTGTGTTGTATGACCTCTTTTACACACTCCTCGTTACCACTATCACTTCTCCGTGGGCCCTTAATGACGAATATAAACAAGAAGGTCTGTCCTCCACTGGCCTACAGATAAACTCCAAGTAGAGAGCAGAATTATCAGCTCAGGTCGCAGCCCGACTTGTAGTTCAGCATGGTCGCGACGTCTAATACAGCTCAGTTGTTGTTTTGAAACGTGTTCCAGCAAACGTGGACCTCCTGTTTTGGCCTGAGTCCTGACCTTGTGTTTTGGACCTGAGGCGGGCCATCCCACCACGTCCTTCATGCCAGGTGTGTGTATCTGCGGGGAAGGTTCCGGCTGGCAGGCCAAGCGACCAGCTGATCCGGCCACCGCTCCCCGTATGGCAGGGTTCCCCAATTCCGGTCCTGGAGGGTCAGTCTCAAATCTGCAAACTGTGTTGCAGACTGGCCCTCCAGGACTGGAATTGGGGAACCCTGCCGTATGGCCTCGTCTGAAGAGATGGCGGCTTTCCGCTTTGGCTGATGCCCCCTGGTCCGGTTTCCGTGGCCGGAGATAAGATTAGTCATCCCTCTTCAATGACTTGTGGCCTGGGAATCCATTCGCTTCCCAATTTAGAAGGCTTTGAGCTTGCTTCACTTTACCTTTGCCAACAGGCGGCACTGGCCAGGTCTGC
Organism: Petrocephalus sullivani; assembly: GCA_026780845.1. Lineage (NCBI taxonomy): Eukaryota > Metazoa > Chordata > Actinopteri > Osteoglossiformes > Mormyridae > Petrocephalus > Petrocephalus sullivani. Next base: position 20,503,411 of record JAODKM010000058.1, read on the forward strand.
ATGGAAGCTGTTCCGGAAGGTCTTTCCGACCCAAGTTTCTCTTTGGGCTTGAGGAATGTTACCCTGGAGGTTGACTTGCGGGGTCCAGTTACTGAACCTACTGTAAGGTCGATTCTCCCAGCAAGTTCAATTTCACGTCCAGTATGGAAATGCAGAGACCAGTCGCCAGCTGAAGGCTCCTTGTTGGGCATGATGGATTACTGTTGACAACGAAACTGCAGACAAAGGGAATTAAACCACATTTTACTCTTGATTGCAGGAATTACTCTAATGGTAGCTTGTGGCTAAGTTTGTAAAACCTACTACAATTAGCCCGTCTGTTCTTGTGCAAGCAGGCTGTTTGGAGTGGGGCATGGGCATATTCACAGCAACATAAAACCTTTGTTTCTAATGGATTCTATATTATAATGTACATTAGTAAGCTGATGCGCAGCAAGCTAGTTATGTCAGTTTGATAAAACAGCTGCAATCTGCTACAAACGAGACAGAAAATCTATTGGTGGTTCAGTTCCACTTCGGCTGTTATTGTAATTTGATGAACTCGCAGACGCCACAGATGTTTGCAGCTGGGCGGAAGCTTCGAGGAGCCACTTTTCATGCTAATGTGCAGATATGATGAGTATGATAAAAGGAGTATTTGTAAGGTGTAATGTTATATTTGAGAAGCAGTAAATACTCTTTTGAAAGGCCTCCCTCCTAGCTTGTCACACTATAATTAACGCAGCATGAATTAACGTTTTTTAAGTGCAGTAATAAAACATGTGACTTGACGTGCGTTCCCTAATTATAGGCTGACGCGTTCCAGGATTAAGGTGATATGTGTTTTCATACCTTACTTACTGAATTACTCCAAGCTTACAAGCCACATCGTGCACTTAGGTAACAGAATGCAGGTCTCCTTGTTGTGCCACGTATAAACAAAGTGACAGTTGGCGGTAGAGCATTCTGCTACAGGGCCCCCATATTGTGGAATAGTTTGCCAGCTTTTGTTCGGGATGCCAAATCGCTCTCAGTCTTTAAATCTCGACTGTAGACCTATTACTTCAGTTTAGCTTACCCGCAACCTAACACGTAACACAACGTAACTATGGCCGCTGGTGTCGCTGTACGTGCCGTGTCTTACCCATTACGCCTGTCCATTAGTGTGTCAATGCATGCTCGGACCATCCATGCCATTTGCCTTCCTACATGTCCGGATGGTGCCTGGGGTGGGCACCATCTGAGCTGGAGTCCTAGTCCAGTCCCAAGAATGGGGTGACGTCGTGGATACGGCCTACAACCTAAAACATCATAGGGGGCAGCCTTCAAGGGCCGGCACGGAGGACTGATTGATTCATTGACAGACTTTGGCTGTTCCCAACAACAGCTCTCACTCTGAGCAAGCAAGCTCACACTTTCATTTTCTCTGTTCCACTCTGTTTTGCAGGGCAATGTATTCTAACACACCCATGTAAAGGGCCCTGGGACAACTCTGTTGTGAAGGGCACTATATAAAAATAAACTGAATTGGATACCTTCATTGCCGTGTGCCGCACCGCATATGCGTGTTGGGAGTCATCATGGGCCCCTCCCACCCATTCCCAAAGCGCATCTATTGTTTCTGGACATTGTGTTGCTGCTGAGCTGTCGCGCTTAGTAGTCATTTGGTCGGATTGTCGGTCCCTGTTATGGGATGGGGGGTCTGAATGCACCTGCGAGGGGAGGGCTCGCTGGTCTAGGCCACTGGGTGTTTATTCACATATGTATCCCCCATTGGTGTGGGAATCCAGGGAAATGTTATGTAAGAATGATGCACTACTTCACCGTTCCACCTATCGCTCTCTCTCTCTCTCTCTCTCTCTCTCGTTCCCTTTCTCCCTCCCTCTTTCTTTCCCTCCCCTCGCCTCTCTCTCAGGTCCATGGTAAGTGCGTTTGCAGGCACAACACCGACGGGGAGCACTGTGAGCGATGCGCCCCCTTCTACAACGACCAGCCGTGGCAGCCCGCCAACGGGATCACAGGGGCACCCAATGAGTGCAGGAGTGAGTGGTGCCGCTGTGGGGGAATGCAGGGGGTGCTTATGCATAGGCTGGGGGGGGGGGCACACGACAAAAAGGTGCAAAAAGACGCTTTTAATTACACTCTCTGGTTTTGTCAGAGTAATTGGGTTGTATGTAAATCTTGACATCTTTATGCTTTGTACAGACTGGCTGTTTGTGTGTATATATATGTATGCCCCCCCCCCCCAGAGTGTAAGTGCAACGGGCACGCGGAGGCCTGCCACTTCTCCAGGGATGCGTGGCTGGATTCGGCCCGGCGCAGCGGGGGCGTGTGCATCAACTGCCAGCACAACACGGAGGGCCGGAACTGCCAGAGCTGCAGGGCCGGCTTCTACAGGGACCCCCAGAGGCCTGTGTCAGCCCCCGACTCCTGCAAACGTAAGGGCACCTCTCCCTACTGACCCCCCCCCACTGCTGGCTCAAAATATCACGGATCTGAACTGATTCTGGGTCAGAAACCTTCATCTAAAATATGACCTTATTTTTCTTTGACTGGCACTATTATTTACCATAATTATATGAATACATCAGAAACATGTTTGGAGAGATACATACAGTACATGCCTCACAGAGAGTGAAGTACCTGAGATCCTGTGAGTTAGCCTAGTTATCTAGGGAATAACTAACCACCCAGTGGAAATTCCCGGATACCATGCGGGTTCAGAGGTTATCCTTAAATGAGCTGGTGGGAACTAATCGGTTTGGATGTGTAGGGTTTACGAGGCCATCAGAGGGGTGCGAAGGCGGCGGGCCGGCCCACTACGCTGGAATGCCGATGGCCCGGGTGCGAGCTGGGACAAGCATTAACTTCCCGTGGGCACCTGTTCGGGGGGGGGCAGTGTGGTACCAGGCCATGGAGGGGCCCTAAACAGGAGAGAGCACCATGGGCCTTGGCAGGCCATCTCGATGCACATGACAGGGAGGGAAGTCTAGACAGGTGACCTTTACATCACTGCAGACATTAAGCAAACTCCTTTCCGCCTTGTTACACACTCATGCAATGAATGCCACGCCTCCTACCTGCATTTTGACTGTATCATTTCAAAGAAAAGGGATCCCTGTGCTGTCTGTAGGACAGTGTGGCTGGACAGGTGAGGCACTGTGTGAAAACAGAACCTAAAGACTTCCCAGGAATTCATGCTTGCTTTGGGTGGCGTCTGCCTTCAATTTGGGGGGGAGGCTTGTTATCTGGTCAGTAACACTAATAGCTCAATACAGGAACAAATACAGGTACTCCTTGAGATAAAAGCCACCTAAAGATTCATTAATGATGAACAAACACAAGATCAGTATTTCACTTGTGTTACGCATTGCTAGTTCCTGTTCACTAAGGTTTACTGAATTAACAGTGTAACAATAACAGTATATTAACTGCTTATAATAAATGTTCATTAATGATGAATTAACATGAGATTGGTATGTAAGTAAGACTTAGTTTGTAGTTAATTAATTTGAAATCGATAAATCGTTCAGCACTAGTCCTTCCCATCGAAGCCATCAAGCAGTGCTTTACTTAAGGAAACGGAGATCTGGTATTTCTGTATTACCAAACATAACTGTAGTGTTTAAGAACTTTGTGCAGGGTCTGACCTTATTGCCCATTAATATTGGTGCATTTGGAAATTCCTGAAGGGAGTTTGCTGTTCCTTCCTTATCGGGCCACTTTTCCGTCCGAAGGCACTTACATACTATCCAGATAATCAGACAAGCGCTATCTGGTCCTGCTGGGACAGCCAGCGATAAGGAGCTGGCGTGCGCCTCAGCGTCCCTGTGAGATCAGAGGAGAATGGCTGGTGTAGTGGGGCAGGTGGCACAATGCAGGATGGAGCTCGACCTTGTGGGGGGGAGGCTGCCTGGGGCGGGGACTGATTTATTGTCATATTAAAAAAATGCTTCTGTACCAGTCAAAGGAAAAACGTCTTTGGTGCCTTCTGACAAATATAGGGCACTTTTTAATCGTCGTCTTTGGTGAATTTTGCCGCTGGGCTTCCCTTGGGGTTATAAACCGAAGAGCAAAGATTCATTGGAGCTCGGCTCGACTAGGAGGGGGTGGGGGGCGGCAAAGCCCCGCCCTACTGACACCCTGCCATAGCTGCCCACCATGTACAAACTTCCCATGCTGTACATATTTCCCATTCCTGCCTGTTGTCGTGCTGTTCCTGCGAAGTTCTTGAGGGAGAGTTCTCAGAAAGGTGAGGGAGGGAGGATATTATTGCATAAAGCTCAGATCAATCAGCCATTGAAACCCAGACTGAATACCGCCTGTTTGCTCTCTGGGTGCGTCACGCGGTCATGCACACGCACCGCTGCTTTGTTATTGCTCGTGAGGACACTAAATGGTTGCCGTTTCCTAGGCTTTGTGGCTCAGGGCAAAGCGATTGGGTGAAAGCACCTCGGCTATTGGGGGAGGGGCTTTGAGATGACTGAAGCAGGCTGGTTTGAGGGTCATTGTGATGTCATCATCAGTGATACAATGTACACTTAGGCAGCATCATCCGAACAATGACAACCGTCACCCCTACCCAGCCATAACAAAATGTACGACTTTCGGCATTTTTACTTTTTTGATTGCAGTCATACAATTTTTTATGAAACTGAGTTTCTCCAGGTGGGGACTGAAAAATTACAGGTTTTTATCTCATAGTGAGGAGACATGGTAATGTAATATACATGACACACACACATTGACAGGTTGCTAATTTCAGTGTTTTCATAATTAAACTGATTACCAATGACCCTTGTTTATTACACCTGCAAACTTGCAAAACATTCTCCAAATGGCCCAAATGCTGAAAGGTGCCGTTTTTCAAAGCTGTCAGAATCTGCGGCGTTTCACGAGAGATCTCAGAAGCCTCTGCGTGACTCAGACATGAAAAGCATCGTCCTGTATTTTTGCACAAAAATCCCCCAGGCTCCTTCCAGCTTCAGTTTCATTTCTGTCCCTTCATCTTCTAAACCTTAAATGTGTGAGAGAAAAACACCTGTGTGTGTCGGGCGTGGGAGGTGGGGGATGGACAGAAGGGGGAGTCAGGTGACCTCAGCCCCCCTTTAATCACACGGTCCCTCATAAAGGGCCATGCAGTGTTTAGTTTCAGCTGGTATCACCAACCGCAGGTTTAGACACTTATCGCAGTCATTCTTCTTTGTTTTTCCAGCCGAAAGCCTTCTCTCCTTCTCGTGTGGCATCCCTGTCTGCACAGAATAATAAACACTTCCAGGACATTTACCATGTCATATCAGTGCTGTTTTGTGAATTATGAGGGGAATGCTGGGTAATTTTACGTCATCTTTCCTGCCTGTCTCTGTGTTAGGTTTGCTAGTCTGTGGTACTAATCTGCGTTCTAGCAAGAGACACAGAGTCAAATATATCTCCTATGACATCCGACGTCAAAAACCTGGGTGAAGTGACGTGTAGAAATGCCACCACACCTACAGCCGACATAAGACCTTTTCTTCAAACTTTAAAGTGTTTTCTTTCCCCCAGAAGGCCGCTGGCAGCTCCATACCCCCCGGCATGAGTGGGACGGAGATGTGGGCGGTGGCTGCTGCTGTTCAGGCTGTAAATCAGCAGCTGCTGGGAGCTATTTGCCCACACTGCGTCTTTCGGGCTGTGTGCTATCAGCAGGTGGATTAGCACGGAAAAATGGCTCCAGAGCACCGATCCGATCTGATGCTCGCTCCAGATAGCAGGGCCACAGAGGAGCCATTGTGGTACCAGCCATGTTAAATCATAAAAGAGCCTAAATATGCCCTAGTGTATCTGGAAAAGAGGTCATTATGGAAATGATAGCATCAATCTCCTCTTTCTAATAATGTTATCTCTGCCCATTCAGGGCTTTTTTGTTGGTGGGTAGTGCAGGGGACAGGGTGGGAATGTCCTGAGGGGGCGTAACTGGGGCTGTGTCACTCCAGGACTTTCAGCGGTGTGGCCTAGTTTGCTGGGATACATCCGGATTTGTTCACTGACTCCCAGAAAATGTGGCATATACGAAGCAGAAAGATTGTTTGTTTAGCGTGCATTACATATGGGTATGCATGCATGTTGAGAAATGTATTCAGAGACAATGTATTGTTTTTATTTTAAACCCTCCAGCCTGTGCCTGTGACCCGATGGGGTCCTTCCCCTACCAGCAGAGCGGGGGCTCCCTCTGCAACCCCAGCAACGGGAACTGCGTCTGCAAGCCCGGGGTAGGCGGGCTGCATTGTGACAGGTGCATGGTGGGATACTGGGGGTTCCACCAGTATGGCTGCAAACCCTGCACCTGTGCCGGAGACTGCGACCCCTTCACGGGAGACTGCATGTTCGGGTGAGCCAGCCACGGTGCCTTAGGGGGACGGGATGATTCCCGAAAGTTAGGTGTGATCGCTGTACCCATCGTACCACGGTATTAAAGGCCAGTCTCTCTTTGCCCACTCAGCTTAGACCTGGAGCCCGACAACAGCCACAGACACAGTGACAGCGATGACAGGTCCATCTTTAGGACAGATGAGCTGTTCTCTGCCTTGCACTACTCAGGTGGGGGCACCGCTGAGGTCTGCCCATGGGTCGGTCTGCCTGCCCAGAAACGCATCTGGAACATTTGCCTTTATTTACACTTGGAGTCATGTGATTCTCAGACAGTGAGAGGAGGTATCAGAGTTAAATTCAAACCTGGGTCGTAATTTAAGGGGGGGGACCCCAAAAATCCCGGCAATCCTCATTGGCTAATGAGACATGCACGTTGATGAGTGTTAAATGACCGTAAACCCTATTGATGTTTATCCATCATGTGTCCTTTGCAGAAAGGTGTGAATGCAAGGAGCCGGTGCTGAGCAGCCCCAAGAGCTTCTGCTCCATGAAATACGCTTTCGGTGAGTCCTGCACACGGAACGCAGAGGCAGCTCTCTAATAGAACACCAGTCTGCACTGCAAACCCGCTGCTGTTCAATTCTGTGTTTCATCTATCAGTTACATTCATCTGGCATGGGACTGCTCTCAGATCCATAATGGATCCGGGCCTCTGGTACAGGACCGTTCTCTGACCCATACTGGTTCTGGGTTCCTGGTACAGGATCATTCTCTAACCCATAATGGTTCTGCTCCCGTAGTACAGGCCCGCTCTCTGACCCGTACTGGTTCTAGGCCCATGGTACAGGATTGTTCTCTGACCCATAATGGTTCTGGGTCCCTGGTACAAGATCATTCTCTGACCCATAATGGTTCTGGTCCCATAGTACAGGCCCGCTCTCTGACCCATAATGATTCTAGGCCCATAGTACAGGATCATTCTCTGACCCATAATGGTTCTGGTCCCATAGTAAAGGCCCCCTCTCTGACCTATATTGGTTCTGGGCCCCTTGTACAGGACCGTTCTCTGACCCAAAATGGTTTTGGTCCCATGGTACAGGGCCACTTTCTGACCTATAATGTTTCTGGGTCCCTGGTACAGGATCATTCTCTGACACATAATGGTTCTGGTCCGGTAGTACAGGCCCGCTCTCTGACTCATACTGGTTCTAGGCCAATGGTACAGGATTGTTCTCTGACCCATAATGTTTCTGGGTCCCTGGTACAGGATCATTGTCTGGCACATAATGGTTCTGGTCCCGTAGTACAGGCCTGCTCTCTGACCCGTACTGGTTCTAGGCCCATGGTACAGGATTGTTCTCTGACCCATAATGGGTCTGGTGCAGGGGCCCAGTAGCACAGGGCCTCTCTCTGACCACCACTTGACCTGTTGCAGTGCTGAAAGTGAAGATCTTGTCGGCCCACGACATGGGCTCTCACGCTGAGGTGGAGGTGAAGGTGAAGAAGGTCCTGGCCCAGAGCACCAAGGTGAAGATCCCACGCGGGAGGGTCACCCTGTACCCAGAGTCCTGGACGATGCGGGGATGCACCTGCCCCGTCCTTAACCCGGGTAAGGCTGCTCGGTCTCTGCTGCTCATTTGTTATAAATAGGCCCATAAAACTACAACACAGCAAGAGTAAGGGGAACTTCTAGGGTGTCCAAATCAACGGCAACATGGTGCCTAGAACAATCTAAGCAAAGTTCGCTTGCAGGGGAACTTACATACCTAGTGCAGGACAACAAGAATGACCTCAGGGTAGTGGGGTGGCCCCCCATGGGTGCACAAAGCTGGCACGTTCACTGTTGATGTGACGGCTGCATGTCTGTGATCATGAGCCTCCTCTCTGAACCCTAACCCCCCAGGGACTGAGTACTTGGTGACTGGATATGCGGACCACAGGAAGGGCCGGCTGGTGGTCAACATGAAGAGCTTCGTCAAGCCGTGGACAGCCAGCCTGGGCCGCAAGGTGCTGCAGTTCCTGAACGTGGACTGCAGCGGGCAGAGGAGGTCCTAGCGCAGAGAGCGAAGAAAGAGAGGGAGAGAGGGAGAGCGAGAGAGCGAGGGAGAACGAGTGCGTGGGAAAAGCTGAGAATGAGAGACAGCAGTGGTTTTGTTTCTGTGCACTGAGGATGGGGAAGAGGGGGGCAGACGGGCCGCCATTGTGGAACGAAGATAGATGGTGAGGAGCATTCTGGGAAAGGAAGTGTCAGGGAAAAGACACAAACTGAAACGCGGAAAGAGCGTGACGAGAGAGTCACCGGTGGAGAGCCGGCGTGAGCCGCAGCACACTTGGAAGCACTTTAACACCCCCCCCCCCATCGCCACCTGGGAGGATTCCATACGTGACGGTCAACTCGTACGTCCCGCTTGAAGGGCGAGCCGCCTGTGCACGGGAGCATGCGTCAGGGAGGACGCACGTGAAGACGGAGGAGCCGACCATGTCGCGTCATTAAGCCATAACCATCCCTGGCATTTCCTCAGCGGTGGATCCCCCTTATTCTATCTCTAACTGATGCATTTGCAAAAGAATAAATAAAAACACAAAAGAATGTGCACTATTTAAAAAGACAATATTATAAATCGTGATGCAAGACTGAAGGCACCTTCAGCCACAAAAAAGTTTGGTGGAGAAGGAGAACAGTGATTTAATTTGTACGGAAGGTGTTAATTTTCCAGTTAAAGCATGAACCATCTCTTTCTACATACAGGCTTTTCCAAACAGGGATGCTAGGATCCAATAAACATGCAGTGTAGAAACAAAATATACATATTGCTGTTCTTTTAAATGGTTACAATAGACACTTCTCTGTTGTCCAGAAAAAGGAAAATATTTGTACATCTGTCTGAGTAACCGTGTGTGTGTGTTCAGCTCCATACTGATTGTTAAATACTTGTACTATCAGAAATGTAACGTTTAGCACATTACAATATTGTCTCAGAAGATAAGTGCTGGTGCCCTTGGGCCTGTTGACCACTCACACATATTTACAGAACATGCTATTCCACTGGCAAACACACACTAACCTTCACTGGTATGTTTATGGTATTTGTTGCTTGGTATTTTCACCTCCAACAATCAACTAACCTCTGACTATAAAGAACAGAATCTGAACAATTCTAGTTTGGTTTATTTTAATCGACGGCGAGCTAATGGGAATGGGAAACAGGAAAGAAACTCATTAGTCCAGGAAAGGTATTTTCAGGAAATGCAGGATCAGGCAACTTCAGAAAGCTGTGGGTGAGAGCCATGTGAAATTGGGAATGATGAATCTGTTTGGGGATGGGGGGTAACGTTTTTAGGTGTTAAGAGGTGGGGTGGGGCACAGACAGTATCAACAATTCCAACAAGAAATAGTGCGGTGTTTTCGGCAAGTGATTAATAGGGGTAAAAACACAGGGTGCACAGGAACTTGAGTGCAATAGTGACAGAGAACGGCGTCACCTGACCTTTAGTGTCAAGACACCCAGAGGTCATGACCCCACCACCCACTCTCATAATGCTGTGAAATTTTATTTCGTACATCTCCCCGTCACTCCTTCTGGGTGCAAAACTCAAGTTGATCTTTGTGGAGATGTTTCGTGTGGGTAAAACTAACAAGGGAGCATTGTACAAACATCACAGAATATGAATTAAACATAAAATTGATCACTATTGAGAAACTCTCAACATGTTCTTGATGCCTTTCCCAATAATCCAGACTGAAAGGAAGTTATGAGGAGGGTGTTCGAGATAAGCCCCAGAACAGAAAGTGAAAGAGATGGTGAAGATTGTTAAATATGAAACTTCTTTTTGTGTAAACAGGGGAACATTAGTAGCTGTAGGGGCAGAGAACTGAGACCAGGCATCCTACATGAGATAAGGTGTCCCAGGCAGGGACACAATGGACTGAACTGTAAATCTGGGCAAGAAAGTCTTGGCGGGGCTTCAAGATTAAGTTCAGAGGTGTATTTAGTTAGAATGAATTTTAGATGTTTGAATTCTGCTTCCTTCAAGCGGACCAGCCTGTATAACTACACTGGTTACTTAGATTAACTAGCATTAGCTAGACATTAGCGAGCATTGGCTATACAAGGCAACCCTTCAAAGGTGAAGGGGTTAAAACCAACGGAGAACAACAGACTGCCCGAGTCTGAGCGCCAAGCTAAATCGCTAATCACTAAAGCGACCGAGATTCACAAGATGTAACCCACCCAGCTCACCACCTTGATGCGGTGGTTGTTCACAGTGCAGTTTGCTTCTCCAAGCTGTAAAAATATTCCTGTCAACAGTCCAACAGTGAGATCATTAGTTTGATCGCATGGGACTGTATTGATTTTGCAGGTAAACCTACTGGCACTTTGACTATTGGCTATATGTGGCCTGACTGCTATTGAAATAGGCACTGAATGGCTGAAGGCATATGCCCGCTGTGATTGGTGTGGTGAAGCTGATGATTGCCACAGCACACCAGTCCCATATGAGGGAGGCCTGCACCTCACCATGACGACAGCAGCAGCATAACTTCCTCCCCTGCTGTGGGATCTGGTTGGAAGTGGTTCCAGGAGAAATTTCTGCCCCATGAACGTGCTGTGAGATAATATGTACTATTTAGTTAAGTTATTACCTTTGTTTGTTGGACATTCCAGTATTTTTAATCACCTTTAAGCATGTGGCCAGGTTTAAGAGTGGGGGGGGGGGGGTTAAGCGCTCCTTGAGAGCTGAATCGAAGAAGGGGTCCAGGTAGTTCTGGAAGGAGGAGCCGTGGTGGAGTCAAAAATTGGGTCGTGCCCCTTCCGTGGGCCCATTAAAAACTAAATCCTGATCATTAACCCAAGCTAGCCAGCCTGTTCTTGATGTCTGCTAGGAAATTCGGTGACAGCATCCAGTGTAAATGAACGCAATTCACTGAGGTCCAGTCGACTTTTCCTCTATAAGTGAAATTGTGCCAACATTGAATCATGTTTCATAAATCATCGGAATGACAAGGTACAGGTGAAACGTGCGAGAAAAACCGCAGGTACTCACAACTACAACCGGGCATGTGATCCTAACCCTCCCCGAGGAATAAGTCTCTTTTTGTGAAAGTGAAAGGTCAAGAAATATCATCTTTTATCTGGTTGCAGGGATGACGGAAGACATGAAGTGGGGGTGCTTTTTTTCCCGGGCGTGTGTTGAATGCATCTGGAGCACAGAGGTGTTACGGTTGCTAACCAAACAGAAGAGGAATGCCGACGTTCCCTGGATGGATAATGACTTCAGTGTTTGGCAGCGTGGGCAATTTGCTTGAGAAGAGGACGACACAAGGCAGAAAAAACAAAATTCACAAAAAAATTAGGAGAATGGTAGGAGAAGGGCCAGTACCACGAATCCCACAAAAACGACGAGTGCATGCAGCAGAGCTTGCCAGGTCAAACAGGGTGCCACAAAGCTGTCATCACCCTGAAGTGTAGGGGGAGAGACATTTCTCAGCATAGCACACTGATCTGCCATCCAGGAAGTTGTGCAAATGGTCACTTTCAGGCCCCCAACTGAGGGACACATGTGAGATGTGATCAAAAAGGCAAAAATAATTGAACTATCAAGGAAAAGTTAGCAAATAATTAATGTGAGCAAGTGGGTCATTGACTGGGTATGAAGCAATATGAGCTTAAACACTAACTCCCTGTCTTTCTAGTGGTAAAGGGGATGATATTAGACCTTCCTGACTCACAATGATCCAAGCACACCAAACATCTAAATCTCCCCCTCTTGCCAAAAGCACCGCATTTCACAACAAGACCAAACAGAACCACGTCTGTATCCTACCATGTATTTCCCAGCCTAATTGAAAGATGAGACCCCCAATGCTGCGTCCCAACACCACTGTCCTCTTATGTCATCAAACTGTTAAATATAAATTATTCACTACAGAACATATGGTCCCAGAAAACACAAGGGTGCAGAGTGACAGGCAGTGGGTGCCCCCCTCCAAGTTGAAGTATTTTGCCTGACTGGGAGTGGCCTGTGGACCATGAATAAGTTTTTGGGCACAACTGGCATTTCACCGCCGGGTTCTGTCTGGTCATAACTGCACCACAGCAGCTCCTGGATACTGACATTATGGGGGCAGCAGGTGAAGTCCGTAGTGCATTTCTTTCACTAAAATCTCTTTCCAGACAAAAAAAAACTCTAGAAATCATTTACAAATTTCATATTGGGCCGCTCTTTTGGGATCCATTTCAAACATCTAGAAACCCCTTAGGTCACAAACAACAATACATTCTGAATACTCAGCATATGAATTAAACCCTTGTTACTGACTAGGCGTTCACCTGTAAAACAAGTTACTTAGTTTTGCTTAACAGCATCTGACAAGCTGCGCCTCTTTGTCTGGGCTGGTGAACCAGGCATGAATCAAAAATCACTGGAGCTTCAACATCTTCAGGTTTCAGGAGCAGGCTTGAAGAATAGCAGGCAACTATAGTGCGGTGAAATGGCTCCGCGTAGCAAGGTTCCGGAAAATGTCTGGACACCCAAGGATGTTGTCGTGCCAGGCCATGTGTGCTGACCATCCAGGGCCCTGCACAACCATGCCTCACCGCCAACAAGACCCCTGGCCATCTGTATGGCATTCAGAGCCATGGCATCACTGCAAACCCTTCTTTCTAGTTGCGTTTGTCCCTTTTGAATGCAATCTACAGATTACCACTGGCACCATGAATGGTTCACATTTTTAAAAAAGGGCAGGGCAGGCTCCTGGCCTCCTCCATGTCCCTGCAAAGACAAACGCAAGGGTCCCAGTTCAGGAATGAGGTCTCGAAGGTCTACAGTTACTGAAAGGTGATGACTTATCACAAACACTGAACCATGACGCATTTAATCATTGGACCTCTACAATAGCAGTCGGAAATTCATCCTTGGCACAAAGAAAAAGTGAGAAGTATTTTTTGGAGCAGAGTACAACCCGAAAACCAAACCAGCCCAAGTATAATAAAACAAAAAGGGAACCAGGCAATACCATGTGGCAGAATCTAATTGTACAACATCAGAGAACATTGCAATAGGCCTAAATCTAGACACAGAGATCACATTTAAAGATGCATGAGGAGGCTTGCTCTGCTACAAGACCCCTGTGTCGAGTGCTCAAAACACTGGTGCTGTGAATATTTTTATAATACTTTTAGCAAAAAAAAAAAAGGATTTTTCTTCTTCTTCCTCTGCAGAAACGTGTTTTTTAAGCGGGAGCAGGACAGGTGTGGGTGTGTGAAAGCGGGTTCAGCGTGTACCGACACGAAGAGCTGATTCTACCCCCAGGGGCCAAGATACAGAAAAACATTTAAAGCAATTCAAGAGGAATCGGGTGCCCGATCTACAAAGCCGACAAAAAACAGAGGACATAGAAATTGCACACAAACCCACAACAAACCACACATAATAACAGTTTATGTGCAGGGGTAACCCATTTAACAGGTATGTCTTTAAAGAAGATTTACAACATAAATTCGTAAGAGTGGGTTAAGAGTTCTTTATCGACACTAACATCAAAGTCACATTTTTAACCAGAGAATTGTACTGTAACGCTAAGCCTTAATGCTGATGCCGAACAATGATAGCAAAGCACACCAAGCGACCTTTTAAACCAGCTGTATTGGGGTGACAGTATTCTCTGTGCATGCTGAGAAACTACGTGGCATTTAAAAAGTGTCGGGATTGTTTTTTTTTACAGATCTCAAGAGGTCATCAGCAATAATGCGAACGCTCATCAGGTCATCCAAGAGGGCAGAGATAAATGAACCGGATCTCAGGCATTTGCTTAATCAATAAGCTATGTTTGCTCTGGTTGATATGGAGAAGGGGCTGGATGTGACACTGGGCGCCTCAGGAGAAAAATTCTTGTCTCCTGACAACACAGTTAATGACATCATTCCGAGGCTTACTAGCGTTCCTCTCTTGGCCATAAATGGGATAAGACTAGATAGCAGAAAGTCAACTCGGGACCATTCCCAAAACACCTTGGCGAAAAACAGCATTCCGCTTACGATCCACGATGTTTGCCATGTGATTTCAGGGCACAGCCCCCCCTCTCTCACGGGAGAAAGCCTAAACACATCCATCTGCCAGGTGACAGGTGCCAATCATTATTCAGAGCAGTGTTTGCCAGTACACCTCCCTCAAGTACCACCAGATAGATAAATTCAACAGACAGACACATAGACAGATAAACCAGGAAACAAGTTTCCATTACCGTTTGCTATATGTCAAGTAGGTTTCAAGCAGAGCATCTCCAATGAGTCATCAAGAATTTATCCACCTTCCATTTTTTATTCAGTACAGTCTGGGACATACCTAGAAACTCTGTGGCCCCTGACAAAATGTTACCTTGGACCCTCCATCCATTTTTATGTCAAGGGCCCCTGTTACATGCTGGGCCCCCTGAATCTGCCAGCCCCCTCCAAGACTGCTGTGTACAGTCACTCACTTTAAGGAAAATGAAGTGAAGCAAAACAATGACTCATGTGAGCAAGACGAACGCCTCTGCCGTGGTCATTTGCACACTGGGCTCGACCCAGGGGCAGAAACACCAGAGGCCGATGACTCGGGGCGGTATTCTCAGCTGAGTTTCTTCAGTGATGCAGGCGAATTACATTACTTGGACACTGAAACACCAGTCTCAAGCTCGACTTTTAAAAATCATATGGCAAAAAAACAACAACCCTGAAGCATATTTTTGAGAAAGTAAGGATACGTCTGTAGGGTCCAGCACCACATGGTACGTAACCATGTGTCGTTATTAACGGAAGAGTGCAAATGCCACAGCACACCTTACACCCAGAGAGACTACTAACTCATTTTTTTGAGGAAAATACTTAAGTGCATTTCATAATTACAGATCGAATAAATCCCACACGCACCCAAAGAACATAAGTGAAAACTTAGACCAAATAACACGCAATAAACGCAATGAGGCTTAAGCATAACGTTGATGGCCGCGATAGCATCGCTACACCACCACCCTGCATGAAATACATAAAGGGATGGCTTTAGAGAGTCACTTAAATACCATTCGTAGTCTTACAGTGCCCTCGCCTGGTCAATATATAGCAGGAAAGAAGGTGGGATCGTACTCCACGTGGTGGTATATAATAATAAACATTAAATTCCCGAAGGAATAGCCATACAAAGGAAATATTTTTAAAAATCATAATTAAAATTTATCAGAAACATGAAAGCAATTCCCATACAGACAACATATCACACGTGATTTTTACATGTTGCCTTGGACATACGTGTATTATATAAATATGTATTGTAACCGAGCATTTAAAATATCAGATTAGAATATCAAATGAAATGAGGCAGGAATTAGCTGTGGTCAATATTGCAAAACGCTCTCAAGTTCAACCACTGCAATGGGCTGGAAGGGCGGTTCCTAAAACTCCCGCCATTGTGAATTCTTTACAAGCTGGAGCCTTGGTCGCAGTTTGTCGATAAAAGTACGGTTAAGAATTACCGAAGATCACCCTTTCTCATTCATTACATGCATCAAAACTTCGCCTCATCCAGGGTTTGCAGCTTAATTAACCCGCAAATGCGTAACCAGTTTTATGACGTTATACAGCTGTTTTCTTCAAAATGACACGAAGTAGGGAAGCTCATGAATCAACAATAAACTTTCAAAGAACTCCATGAATTCACAGAGATCACCCGCCCATGTGCGCTGAGCGCGGCAAAGGAGTTTATTCGGAAAATGACCTTTACGGCTTAATTGATGGGCACGTCCATTGATGTAATTTCCCCAGTCAACGCTAATTATTCAGTAGCAATTAATTATTAACTCTGGAAATATAATACAACCGGTTTTAGAAAGTGCGCTTCAAAGTGGCAGAAGTGTGGAAATGCGCTTCTAAGAAGCGAGAGAAGTCATATTTTTATATTTAAGCTTTTTCTTGACATTTTAACTCGTCAAAGGAAGACGGCGCCTTGGCGAGCAACGTCTCGCGCCGCGCGCGAGCTCCGAACAGCAAGCACGCTGAGCGCCGTCTGCAGGCTCTTTTGTCTCGCGGCGGAGGGGGCGGGGCGGGGCGGGGCGGGGCGCTGCGTGACGCAACGAACGGGCTTCTCTGGGCTCCTGACGTCACCGGCGCACGCGGGGGGGCGGGCGGAGCCGACTCCACGCGACAGGAGTAGACAAGATGGCGGCGGTTGTAGTGTCAGCGGAGTGAGTGCCCTGGCGTGAGAGGTACGTCTGAAATCCCTTTTGGAGAAGAGAGAGAAGTATGTCGGTATGCCTTTATAACGCGAAGCCGGTGAGCGCGCGGAGGCCGGCGAGCCGCGAACGTGCCTCGGAGGCTGTATCGGGCGCGGGTGGAGGTACCGCGAGGCGGACTTGACATGATCCTCATTGTACCGGCGGCGGTGGCTGCGCTTGGCCGCCCGGCTCTGTGGACCTGGCTGCCGTCCGCGCCGCCCGCCCGCCGGGAGCCGACATGCTGCCGTACTGGCTAAGCGGCGGCGGGGGGGTCCAGCGCTGGCCGGGGCTGCAGCATCCCTCCAGCCCCCCAGCGCACCCTTTCGCGGTCAGCCCCGGAGCTCGGTGACCGCTCGCCGCGCGTGTTTCTCGGGGACCCCCCCTTTCCGAGAACACAGCCGGGCGATGTAGGTCGCCTTCGCCGGCAGAGCCGAGCCGGGGGGCGGGCCGGGCGAAGCGTGCCCGAGTCCCGTTACGGGTTAACGCGCTGCCCGTCCGATAGGTCCGGCCGGCTGGGAGGTGGGCTTCCCCCCGTGTTTGTATACAGCGCGGCCCGCGTCGCCTTTTTGTTCGCCGTGCTACTTTTTACGGGCTGCCGTGTGACGCGCGGGTTTCGGCTCCTTCTCGCCCGGGGTTGCGGTGTCTGGCCGCCGTGAGCGGGGGCAGGAGGCCGGCCTGTCACACGGACGCGCTCCCCACATGGACCATCCAGCCCCCGGCCTCCTCCCCACCACGGCTTTCTCTGCAATTTGGAGGAAAACACGACCAGCTTGTCGGCGTTTGTCAGGCTCGGTTCTGTAGCTGGGGAGAAATAAACAGGAAATACGGTCTAAAAGTAAATGTCTGGACATATTAGCTTGAATGTGGAGCCCAAGAGTAAAAGACGCGTTGTGATCCTGAGAGAACCTCTGTCCATTTAATTTGCCATTTTTGTTCTCAATGAGGTTTTTGCTCGATTTTTTTTATTGCTGCCTAATTTTATGACTTAATATTGTAGCTTGTGGCGACCAGGCCTTAAATGGCTTAATATTCCATGCAGATCTTTTTTTTGCCTTTTCACAGTTTGTACTTCCACAGCTTTTGTTAAAGCTTTCAGGAGCTGGCACTGTGATTTAAGAGTGCATTGAAATGGTGTATTTTGTAAACTGTGAAACGTGGTGTCCGCACAGTGTTGGTTTCTCAAAATCCCCTGCCTTATTTGTGCCTGGGTTTCAGGGCCAGGTCTTCATGAGGCCTCAGAAATCTTGTGATTCTATCAGTTCATCCTGAGAGCATTGTGGTGAATCCTGGCTCCTGATATATCAGCAGCACTAGTGTGTCTTAAAATAAAAAATGGTTGACCTGAGAGAGCATAGCTCCCTGGCTCTGTCACTGTGGATGCGGGGCTCAGTGTGTGTGTCAGCCTGTCCTCAGACAAAGGGGCTCAGCTTCATCCCTCGGCCCCATTTTACACCGTTAGCCCCCCTTTTGTTAACCAAGTAGAATGCAGCCCAGCTCAGAGGCCTGAGGTGGTTGGGGGAGATTCCGACCTTTTCAAGGGGCTGTATCCCCGACGAGGGATTTAATTGCGTGGGATCATAGGGGGACATGTGTGTATTATGGGTAATCTCCTGCAAGAAGTACTTCCTAGAAATGTCAGAACCATTCTTGGAAACTGTCTTGCGGAATACAGGAAAATCATTTTGAGATTATATTTCCCAGAAATTGAATTGGGGGTTGAAAATGCCCATGGCATAATTACACCCCTGAAACGTCATGGGGCAGTGCTGCAATTTTCAGTGCTTGGAGAACCGCTTTTCTGCTGCTGCGAAACTGAGCAATTTTTTCTTTCAATTTAATTCTCAAACGTCGGTTTCTCCCTCTTTCTCCTAGATAAAATGCTGTGGGCGGGTCCTGTTTCACAGCTTTCCCCAGTTGCCATGATGATCTGAAGTCGGAGTGGGCGGCGCGCACGCGATGGACCGGTGCAAGCATGTGGGCCGGCTGCGGCTGGCCCAGGACCACTCCATCCTGAACCCGCAGAAGTGGCACTGCTTAGACTGCAACACCACGGAGTCCGTGTGGGCCTGCCTGAGCTGCTCGCATGTGGCCTGTGGCCGCTACATCGAAGAGCACGCACTCCGTCACTTCTTGGAGAAGCACCACCCGGTGGCCCTGGAGGTGAATGAGCTGTACGTCTTCTGCTACCTGTGTGACGACTACGTGCTGAATGACAATGCCACGGGTGACCTGAAGCTGCTGCGCGGCACGCTCAACGCCATCAAGAGCCAGCGCTACGAGTGCACCACGCGCAGCGGGCGCACCCTGCGTTCGGCAGCTGCCGCGGGAGACGACGTCCTCCAGGGTGGCGCCCAGGAGCTGCTGCTCAGGGATGAGGATCGCATGTTCACAGCCCTGTGGCACCGGCGCCGAGCACTTATGGGCCGGGTCTTCCGCTCGTGGTTCGAGCTGACGGCGGGGGGGCGACGGCGGGCAGAGGAGGAGCGGCGGCAGGAGGAGGCGGAGGAGAGGAGGCGGGAGGCGCAGGAGCGGCGGCAGGAACTGAAGCGGCGGCGCAGGGAGATCCTGCGGGGTGCTCCGCCCCGGAAGAGCCGCCGCCTGCAGCAGCGGCAGCAGCAGCCGCCGCACGGCCGGAGGTTTGCAGGCAGGGCTGCAGCTCCCAGGGCCATCCGCTCTGGAACCGCCAAGACCTCAAAGAGTCCCAAGACCCCCAAACCCTCACCCAGGAGGGGGAGGGTGACGGCAAAGCCCACGCCGTCCCTGGCCCATCCAGTCCAAACCAAAACGGGAAGCAGAGCCGCCAAAGCCCCGTGTTCTGCGCAGCCGGCGAACCTGCCCCCCAAGGTGGGCGACTCACCCGTCAAGCGGAGGCCCACGGTGACGCCAGGCGTGACGGGGCTGCGTAACCTGGGCAACACGTGCTACATGAACTCCATCCTGCAGGTGCTGAGCCACCTGCATATTTTCCGGGAGTGTTTCCTGCAGCTGGACCTGAATCATGCGCTGGAGCTCCTGGCCAGTGCCGTCAACGGGCGGCTGGTGGTGCGAGGGGGTGGCAGCAGCACTCAGGTCCCCCACATGTCACCGGGGCCCTCTGAGATGGTGGCGGCCCCCCGGAAAGGCTCGCTGGTGGGCTCGGGACTGAGCGGAGGTGCCTCGCGCTCCCGTAGCATGGAGCTGATCCAGCCGAAGGAGCCCAGCTCCAAGCACATCTCTCTGTGCCACGAGCTGCACACCCTCTTCCAGGTGATGTGGTCGGGAAAGTGGGCACTGGTGTCGCCCTTTGCCATGCTGCACTCCGTGTGGCAGCTGATCCCCGCCTTCCGTGGCTACGCCCAGCAGGATGCCCAGGAGTTCCTGTGCGAGCTGCTGGACAAGGTGCAGCGTGAACTGGAGAACACGGGCACTCTGACGCCCGCCAGCGTGCCGGCCAATCAGAGGCGGCTCATCAAGCAGGTGCTCAGCGTAGTCAACACCATCTTCCACGGCCAGCTGCTGAGCCAGGTATGAGAGACGCCCACGTGCTTCCCTTTGCTCCCCGCCTGCTTGGACAGTGGTTTTGGCTCCGCCTTGCCCCGTGTTTACTATCTCGGTTTTCTCTCGAATTTCCTTCAGTCGAGCAGCCCGCCCGTTTAGTTCTTTTTTGTTGTGTTGTGAGAGTGTTGGCTGGGGCTGTAACCTCTTACTCAAGAATCATGATTCAGTGAAATGAAATTGCTGCTACTTCAGGCTGTGCAATAAACAAGGAAGAAGGATAATAAAATAAAAATGTTGTTTTTATTTAGTTGTCCTTCTATCTTGTTAATTGGGGTCATGGTGAGTCCCCATCCCCTCTGAAGCCACCCCTGTTTCGCGCTGTTCCTGCACTGCATACTCATGTGATTCAGTTGCTGTGTTTGATTCTCACAGCGGCCTGTGGGGGTGCCAGGTGGATGGACACACATGCTTGGGCCCCTCTGCCAGGTGTGGCTGTTGTAAAGAAAGGGGATTAGGAAACCAGTGAGTGGAAAAAGAGATTCAGCTCCGCCATGGCTAACTTTGTAACGGGAGTGGCCGTGGCCTGACCACCAGTCAGGCGGTTTTTGTAAAACCAGGTTCACAAGTCCAGGCAGGGCTGATCCGGACTGCGCCATCGCCACACCTCAGCGCGACTCTGATCTGAGTGGAAAGCTTTATGCGCCTCAACCTGAGAGGATTATGAAAGTCACCTTCAACATTCAAACCCTCCTCGTAATCCTGTTAATGTTGTTTTTCAGCCCCCCCCCCCATGTCAACTATTTTTAGAGATTTAAATCAGCCAGTGTTCCTGGAAAGACCCAAAGACTTGCCCGATCAGTTTCCACATGTGGTTTGACGGCGTAACCAGCGGCTTGTTATGTCACCTTGACTGTGTTAATTCCATTGGCTGTGCGTAACCTGACAGATTAGGCGGCCCATAAGGGCAAAGTCTTCTTAGGAATGCGTTTGTTTCCTGAGAGGCTGTTACTAGTGGAGTTGTGATGTGTTTTGGAGATGGATGAATCATCTTGTATTGTTGGTGAAGTTTCCACATATGCCTTCTGTTATCAGGACCTGTGCCGTTAGGTGTGTCTCCCGTATCTGTTAAGGTAGCCTGGATTTATCTGATTGGCTCCCTTTCACCCTCCATACTGCTCCATCTGCGTGCAGGGGCCCTGCTGTTGGTGGAGGAAGGCCTTTGATGTCAGACTGTAAATAAGTGTGCGCCGTCGTGCGGAGCTTGGTTCGTAGAGGTGTCAGGCTGTTGTACGAAGTGTTTCCTGCCCGCGTGGGGATTTCTGTGAGGCTTAGCATGTGGATGATTAATTGGCCTG
>JAODKM010000058.1:20524918-20537757 GCA_026780845.1 Petrocephalus sullivani
TTGGTGGAGGAAGGCCTTTGATGTCAGACTGTAAATAAGTGTGCGCCGTCGTGCGGAGCTTGGTTCGTAGAGGTGTCTTGTCCGCCGCCGCTTGTTCTCGAAAGTCGTGGCGGGGTTGCAGGCTGTTGTACGAAGTGTTTCCTGCCCGCGTGGGGATTTCTGTGAGGCTTAGCATGTGGATGATTAATTGGCCTGCGTATGATTGTCCTGCTGATGGGTACGAAAAGCTGCCCTGGTGTGGTCACAGCATGGATGCAGACATCTGAACTAGCGATTGTGACCACAGAGGTCTAGCTTGTACCGTTGTTCCCCCCCAGACCTTAGTGGTGGGAGTGCCCTTGTGAGAAGTTTGCACTCCGCCTTCCTTCGCCTCGGCCCCCCCCCCCCCCCCCAGGGCCCCTCTCGGTTTCCCCCTTCTGCTAGACCCGGGAGACGGGGGGGGGGCAGGTGAGCCCGGTGCTTGTCTCTTCCACCGAGATGCCGGGTGATATGCGAAGCGTAAACCCCTGGAAGGAGGCCAGCATGCAGACGCTGCCACCTGGTGCTGATGTTATTGTGGTGTGGGTGACACTGGGGGCTTTGGGCCTAATCGCTGCCCGCCGTAGGCCCTTCCTTAGCCTTGTCCCGGCCTGTGTGTTTATCCACTCACTGCCCCGCCAGGCTCAGCTCCCCCGACATTCTGCTCCCCCGTGTGGCAAACGCTGGCGCTTTGTGGGTTCGCTTTTTCCCCTGAGTCATCCCTCACAGACATGTTTTCTTTTTTAAACTCGGCCTTCTGCTGTTGCCAGTGTTGTGTGTGTGGTTTTTTTTTTTTCTTTTCTTTTCACCGCGACTTCCCTTAGCGTAAGAAAGTCAGCCGAATGCTGTCTCTGGCGCCCAGGGGCTGGCTGGCTGTCTGACTTTGGCCGCGCTCGACTGCCTGGCTGGCAGCACGCAGCAGGAAGTGTGAGCCAGAGGGGCGTCATAGAAAGCTGGGTTTTCCTCTTGCATCCTGGTATTTGTGGAGTGGGGGGAGCTTTCTCTGAACACCGCTGTTCCTGACAGTATCTGCGTTGTGTAATATTGATAAGGGGATGGGAATCATCTTGGTCTTGGCCAGTCCCCCCCAGTGTAGGTATGGTGTAACATCGGAGGTTGTATTGCTTTATCACAAGGACACACTTGCATGGAACATGAAGAAAAGACTGAGTGACTGAGGAATTTAGGATAAGTGACTTAAAGGTTGTACGCCAGAGCTGCTCCCGGGACTTTTTAGGAGTTTGCATGAGTCCAGGTGCTCCGGAACCTTGCTGGTTGGTACCGCCTCCTCCCACCTGTTCAGAACCATAAATGCAGACATGCTGATATGAGTTGGGCCCGCACCCACGTGACCTGGTTCTGGGTATGTGAGGGCTGCACCTGCTAGACCAGAGTGTGGAGAGCCTTCACTGGGTCCCTGAAGCGGAGGCCACCTGATTCGGCAGCTCCAACAGAGGGCCCTCTGTCTCTCTGCGAACAAACATGTTGCTCCCAGGGAGGCGGGCACGGCCTGGGGGTGACTGACCCCCCCCCCCCGACGTGTGTGTTTTTGGGCTGCAGGTGTTCTTATGTGAAAGTCTGTGTGTGAAGAAGGGGGTGGTGAGCTTGAGTGAGTGTTTGTTGTGGTGAAGGCTCTTTGCTGCTGGCAGCCTTACAGGAAACCGCTCTCTATTTACCGCTCTTCGTTTTTTTCTGCTTGCTGTGTTTCCAGTTTGAAGTGCTCGCATCCTTTCTCCTCCAAATGACCCAGTTTGTCATGTAAGGACTGTGGCCAGCTGCAGTTTCCCGCCATTTCGCTGGCAGTTCCTGCCTTGTCCTTTTCGTCCACGGTCCTGGTCATAATCCTTCTCGATTTCTCCCTACCCCCCAGGTGACCTGCCTGTCCTGTGACAACAGGTCCAACACCGTTGAGCCCTTCTGGGACCTGTCGCTCGAGTTCCCCGAACGCTACCACTGCAACGGCAAGGAGTCCAAGGAGTCGGCGGCTCAGTACTCCTGCCACCTGATGGAGATGCTGGCCAAGTTCACTGAGACTGAGGCTCTGGAAGGAAACATCTATGCATGCGAGCTGTGTAACCGTGAGTGTCATGGCCGCGGTGTGTCCCCACACCCCTGTCTCCTTGCGGCCAGCTGACCTCTGGCCTGTCACGCTGGGGTTCTGTTGGACCAGGCCGTGTTTTCAGCCGCTAAAGTGTAAACCAGCAGATCAACATGTGTACATTGAAGCCCGATTTACAGAACAGCTGAGTTCCCAAAGGCCAGGGTTAGAAAGAGCGGCGCAGGAAAGATTCAGTTCTATGGAGCCCTGCGACCCTGACATGCTATCATCCTCCCTTTGCCCTTCAGACAAACGACGGAAGTTTGCCACCAAGGCAGTTGTGCTCACGGAAGCCCAGAAGCAGCTGATGGTGCACAAGCTGCCTCAGGTTCTCCGGCTGCACCTCAAGCGCTTCAGGTAGGTGGTCGCCCCCCGCCCCCCGCGGTCCTCACACACGTCATCGCTCATCTGTCAAGTGCGTCACCTTCTGTGCACCTCCCTGCCCAGATGGTCTGGTCGAAATCACCGGGAGAAGATTGGCGTTCACGTCCGCTTCGACCAGGAGCTGAACATGGAGCCATACTGCTACCGGGACCCCTCTCCCTCCACCCCCAAGCACAATGAGCACTTCCTGTATGACCTGTCTGCTGTAGTGATGCATCATGGGAAGGGGTTTGGTTCCGGCCATTATACTGCTTATTGCTACAACACGGAGGGAGGTAAGACTGGCTGCCAGTTCGGCAAGATTAAATATATGTGTGTGTGTGTGTGTGTGTGTGTAATGTAATCTCCCTGGTGAATGTGTTCTCACATCCTCTGTTTTTTAAATTGTGAGGCCTCTTAGAACCACATTAAGGAGAACTGGTGTGAACCTCGCTGATTGGGTAGGCAGGCCTTTTTGTCCCAGGACTGCCCTGGAGGCTTCAGCCTTGTTCTGGCATCCGATTGGCCACGCCAAGTCTGTTACAGCAGACCAATCGGACGTGGTGGCATTCCACAGCGTGATCAATCCCAGTATATGTCGCAATGCTAGGCTTCCTCTTTGTGTCATGCGGGTTTTACTCAACGTGTCCATGCAATACCCACAATGTGAAGTGGTTTCCCTTCCCCTGCAGGCTTCTGGGTCCACTGTAACGACTCCAAGCTGAACGTGTGCGCGGTGGAGGAGGTGTGCCGGGCTCAGGCCTACATCCTCTTCTACACGCAGAGGGTCTCTCAGGACAAAGACAGGCCTCCCTAGGAGTGGAGGCCCACCCTCCTCTCCCTTGTCATGGTGCCCTTGGCGAAGGCCCCTTGGGTTGGGTGGGGGTTTGTTAAATCCCCACCTCCAACTGCCCATCATCACTCAGCAGCTGAGCACCAGCAGCCTCACTGGAAAGAGTCCCCCCCCCCGGGTATCTCCTGCCAAAGAAGGAGTGGGGTTAGGGTTAGTGGCTCCAGGGAAACACCAGGACTCTTCCTTTGTGAATTAATTTTTTTTTTTTTTTTTTTTTAAACATTACGAACTGGATACAGAAAATGGTTTGTTCTCGTTTCGTTTATCTTTGTGAATTCATGTACATGATGTTTATAGGGTTTTGTATTAAATTTGTAAACATTTTTATCAGTATAAATAATGTACAGTTTTTTTTTTCTTTTTTTGTGCCCCATCCCAAAAGACTAGACTTGTGTGATGAGCGTTCTTTGTGGAAGTTTGATAGTGATGTTTGCATCATGGTCGAACATTTATTTTTTTTGTTTGTTTTTTCTCCCCTTCTCTATTGTCATTGAAGTTGTTGGCTTTAGTGACAAGTATGAACATGGACATATCGAGATCTTTGCCTTACAGCCCCACATCCGTGTTAACTGTGAACAGACCTGCCCTAGGGCATGGGTGGCAGCTCAGTCCTGGGTGATGCTTTTTGGACCGTGCCCAACCTGCAGGTGGCAGAGCACTTCAGCATTTAGGGGTGTGTGGACCACTTCCCCTGGCTTCTCGTTTCGGTTAAATGTAACCTTACGTGCCCCATGTTTAAAGGCATGCAGGTTTAATATCAATACGCCCGCCCTCTTTCTCTTCAAGTTAGAATGTATTTGCAATTAGAAGAATGAGCTTTTTATCGTTGGACTATTGGTGGAGAGAGAGGGTCAAATGGGGTTCTCAGTTTTTCCTCAGGATGTTGGGAGTGTACAGACAGACCCCCAGCTGAATGTTCCTGAATAGTACACAGCTTCAGGAACATGACTCGTTTACAGCCACTCTGATAGGACAAATCTGTCCAGTTACTTTTTATACACATATTTTGTACCCCTGACATTGAGTATTGGTTCCATCATCAACAATCAAGCTGATTGCCTCTTAACTGCCCTTCATGACTTTTTAATGGTTGGCTCTGAGATCGCGGGTGTGGCTTCATGTTCCTGGGACACTTTTTATTTTTTTTTATTTTTTTAAGTGCTCTTAAAATGGTTTTGTTGTAGAGGTAGCAGTATAAATGACAGCAACGTGAACCGGAATTGCCAAATAAAGAAACAGTTCAAGTTAATTTTGAAGTTAGAATTAAAATTCTGCTGGAGAGGTAATGTAGACAGATGTTTTGTTAACTACAAATGTGATACTCGTGACTTGGATTGTTTTAGAACTTATGTGCTCCTTGTCCAGGAGTATCTTCAGGAGTCATTTCAAAACCAGCCTTTTTCGACCAGGTGAGGGTAACGCATTGTCAGCAGCAGTGACGGTGCACAGGATGGTGGGTGGTAACATGCCAACTCCAATGCCATGTCCATATGTGAATGCATTGAAGGCTTACATACATACACACTTACATACTGACATTAAGGGTGATTTGCAGGTGAGCAAATGCCCTTCGGGTGTCAAACTGCATTTAATTTTCTGTATGGGAAGAATCAAAGCACAACATTGCTGCTTGTCTTTGTTTTAAATTTTTTCCCCCTAGATGTAAATTTATGGAAGTAATACTATGCAAATTGTTACCTCAATTTTTAGAGATTTACCTCAATAAAATGAGAATATTTTTTCATTTTTTTAACAAGGCTCATGTGTTTTTTTTTGTATTCAAAATGCTTGCTCATCCTTCATCATTTCCTGTTAAATTATAGAAACCATTCCTCTGACACTCACCTCATATCTGTGGTCATAACCACCCCCCAAACCATCTGATTTGTTTACACACTACAGCTATCAGTGCACTTTCTTAAGCTAACTGCTGCAGAGCCGTCCTTCACAGGAGTGAAGCCTCTGTGCAGCGATATTCCTGCATGTATGTCTTCCTGCTCCTATGCGAAGGAGATCTGTTAGCTGGCATTTAACACATCCCAATCTGGTGTCATGCTGTGTTTGAAAGCATTCTGTGCACAAAATCGCCATCATTATGAATGGTTTCCTGGAGAAGGTGCAGCAGAAAATGAACACAGTGATGTATAAAACTGAGTTTCGTGTGAGGGGGTTCCATACTTACCCGGTACCTGGCCAGTGACTCACTTCCCCTGCCCACCCCATGGGAAAGCTTCCTCTAGTCTAATGAATCATGACTTGCGGGTTTCACGGAGTCTTCCAACACATTATGAAACTCAATGACGTCTTGTGCCATCAGAACAGGCTATTACAACAATGTTAAACACCAGACTTGAAGTCTTCACTCATTAACAACATTTCTGAGTAAGTAAAGTTGAAACAACTATGCTGTTTGCTAAATGTTTATCAGTGGATTATTTAAAGGGGCAAAAGTCAATAGGTAACAGCCTGACTTCCCCATATGGTTACGACCACAAAGCCTGTAGGCCTAAGCTGATAAACACACAAATGATGCTTTAGGCATGACTTTCAAGCAGTAAAATTCTGCCACCACCTGGTCAGTAACGGGATTAAAGTTTCTAGTTCCACCATCAAACTGAATTCCTGCTACAGGCCCAGCTGGACTCCCCAGGGCCACACCGTGCACTGACCATTAAGAAGCAATTTGGAAACGGCAAGTTAACTTTTATATAACTTTATTTTTCTACAAAAGACATTTCAGGGAATTAAAAATGAACTGCACTGGGCACAGAGGTCAGACGCAGACATTTCAAATAATATTTCTCAAAAAAAAAAAAAAAACCCAATATACTGAACGGAGGAACAGGCCGCAGATTTCGAATAACTTTCTGGCCGGAGTACCTTCTGCTTTCGCTAGAAGCCAAACTCGCACCCGGTTACATTTCCCCTGGGGGAGGATTTCGCAAGATTTCGCATGTCTTTTAAAAAGCGAGCGCTGAGATTTCCAGGACGCCCGATGCCGGTGTCACAGCGGGCGTTACAGCGCTGCATGCGGCCGCTCAGTGTGACTCAGTTTGAAGCCACTGCATTAGCGGGACGGCATGGCGCCGGGATCGCCGCCCACAGCAAAGCGATAGTGAGAACGAAGCAAGCTCTTGTTAAATGCCTTTATTTTTAATACATTTCTGCCTTTTTCTTTTAGTGCGCATATGACATTTTCGGTTTGTTGTGGGGTTTGTCGGCGGGATGGGATGGTCGTCAGTAGTCGTCACCCCGGCTGACCACCTCCTTGCAGGTGGGCCGGAGGAGGATAGTGTGCTCAAACTGTGCGGTGTAGCACCCCTTGGTGTCGCACAACGGGGGGTACGGGTCCACGATGCCCAGGTCACACAAGTTCTTCAGCGCCATCAGGTATTTACTCTCCCCAAGGCGGTCCAGCCAGCGGCGGCAAAAGGCCAGAGTCCCGAAGTTCTCGTTGACCACATTCAGCAGATGCTTAGCCCTTGGGAGTCTGTCGGGGTAGACATGGTAAGGTAACTGGTATTACATCCCAAACACTAAAGGGGAATCACTCAGGTGTACTCGTCTATTAATCTTACACATTTAGCAGATGATTCTGTCTAAAGTGATGTACAACTGAGGTAAACGGCACAATGCAAACATTCATGTTGTCAAGGAGTCACCAAGGCATAAGTGCGGCTAGGCTGAGCTTCCAATGAATGCCCAGGTGCATCTGCAAGCCATTGTGGGGCAGAAGCTATACAACAACTACGAAAGACAGAACCTATAAGGATAATTCAAGGGCCAGTAAATGCAACATGGGAGATTCCGAAGAATGGAGTCATGAGGCATCAGCTTGACAGATGCCATTGCATTGTCTCGTCCGTCCAGGTCTATTTAGCATACCCATACAGCCCTCTGACACACACGCGCGTGCACACACACAAAGGCCCACCATGCGAGGGGGCGCAGACAAGCCAATCCACCAACCTGATTGGAACATGCCCGACATCGAAGTTCTTCATGTAATGGGAACATTCCATGTCGTCGTGCACCACACCCTTGCCAGTGCTGCCGAACGTCTCGATGGCATACACCTCCCCCTCCTGTGGGAGGAGACTCGGTTAGGGGCAGGGCAGACAGAAGCACAATAGTCAAACAACAACAAGCTCCCTCAATGGACCAATCACGTCTGCCAGCTTGTCACTGGCGTCTATAGGCACAGTACAGTAGGGCTCCGTTTTCATTGTTCCTTCATCCAACGAGGGATATAAAAAGCAGGATATTCATTGTCTCTATCCCTTGATACATATTTTTCCATTGCTCTTGAGAATTAGGCTAAAAATTTGACAATACAGTACTGCACAATGTCCTTTATTACTTTATTTAATGCTAGTAATGTCTTACTGTGCGTAATTTGCCAATTACCATATGTAAGTACATGAAAATTACATATGTGGGGTCTGCGGATGGTTCGTTATCTGTGGCCTCGGCTATCCGCGGGAGGTCTTGGAATGTACCACCCACAGAACAGGAGGACTACTGTATACGGGAAAACTTAAAAGCAAGTTGGCGGTTATACAAGTACAGAATGTTTCCATGAGGAATATATAACTGCATTCTGGTGTGTTTCTGCATTTCTTTTAATTTTTACTGCTAAGATTGCCAAAGCAAATGTAATATCATTTAGTTTCATTCTACATGATTCAGAAAACATGTCAGCTGCAGGGCAACTTCCAAACCATTCTGCACAGTAAGCAGGAATCTGAGTCAACAGCCCCTCCTGCCAATCCTTGGCATCTATTCTGCAATTACTACAACATATTTAAAAGGTAACTGAGCCCAGCGGGATGCACGATATGCAGGCCAGAGTGCAGATCAAATAACTATGTTAGCATTAGCCACCTAGCCGCTCTCTTATCTGGGCTCTGGGGAATCGGGGAAATCACGAACTCCGGCTGACCGGATCACAGCTGCTGGCTGTGATGACCACCAGAAGGCTTCACGACACTTGTGGAAGTTTTTCCTCTCATTAAAAAATGAACCTTCCCAAGTTGACTGCAACCTATTAAACCAACCTCTGTCACCAGTGAACTTCTAAGCACGGCCCTGCCCAAGCCAAGCATCCAAAAGGGAGAAATCTATATAAAGATTGATCAGGTTGAAAAACTGCTATAAATACAGTCAACTCTGTCAACAGCCACCACTGATCTGTGGCTCTCTCTGAAGCACGGGTAAGGCAACAGCCACCTGACTTGTTTTACCGGTAATGCTCTCGACCATAAGCGCAGATGCGCTAAACGTGCAGAACCTCTACAAAGTGCGACGGCATTGTTGGCTTGACACCCACCTCCATCCTCGTGGCCTCTCCACCCTTGACAATGGGGACAGTCTTGCCTGCGTGTATCCTGTACTGCCCGATGGAGTGGCCATTGAGATTCCGAATGGGTTTCACTGAAATACAAAGGGTGGTAAGAGTTCCTGACGCAAGCATCGCGTCAGCCAGAACAAAAAGATCTCAGTACAAGCGAAAGCCACAACAAGAGCTGTTCTGTAGCTGACAAAGGCTCAACGTTTGGCTTCCCGAGAGCCTGCCCCCCCCGCCAAGGGCTGCATAAACCTACATCACCTCCCATTCCTCAGCTTCTGTACCTTGGTAGGTTTTGCCGTCGATGTCGACCTCGTAAGACTCCATCACTTCCTGTATCTGTTCGCCGACATCACAGAGGCGAACATCGATTCCAGCACACTGGAAAAGAATTTTCCAGCAAAAAACACCAATCAGAAAATATAGAAATGATACTGAGTCAAAGAGGAGGCGGTTGGTGAAAGAGACCCTGGACAGATGTGTCTGGGTATAAGATCCTGGGAACAGCAGAGGACTTGGAACCTACCCTAATTCCAGTATTGGTGGCATCTTTCACAGCCTCCAGCAGCTTATCATACTTTGGGTTGAAGGTCACGGTAAAGGCACAGTCAATAATTCGACCTGTGGGACCAAGGATAGTGCATCTGAGGTTAGAGAAACAGAGCATCAAGCATGGTGAAAAACGGCCAAACATCTCACTCTCACACACACCTTGATTCAGATCTACCAGGAAACCGCATGTCACTGCAGGCTTAAAATGTCAGCCGAACCCACCTGGGTCCGCAGGACTCACCGTTGATGTGCGTGCCGAAATCGATCTTGCAGACGTCGTCATACTGCAGCACGGTGGTGTCGCCAGCGTTGGGGGTGTAGTGGGCGGCGCAGTTGTTCAGGGAGCAGCCGGTGGGGAACGCCAGGCCAGCATTCAGTCCATTCTCCTTTATCAGCTTCCGAGAACAGTCCTCCAACTTCTCGCTGCCGGGGACACACGAAAAGATGAAAATAGTGGAGAGGCTTTTGGAGCTCAGAAAACAATATTACCGCCCCCAGCTAGAAACCAAAGTATGACATGTATAGAAGACAATCTGCGGAGAGACGTGGGAATAACGAGACTCACCAGATCTCGATCATGGTCAAGCCGGGCTTAATCCAGCTCATGACATACTGCCGGACTTGCCGGTGGGCCTCCGCTGCCTGCCTGAAGTCATTCCACACCTCCTCATTGGCCTTGTCCAGAACCTTCTTCTCTTCGCTGGTCATGCGCCATGCTGCGGTGCGCCTGCCGGTCAGGGGAGTACCCACAATGCATTTCAAACCAGCTCTGCGCAGTGACTGGCCCTCTAATGAGCCAGCAATGAAGGGGGCCACAGAGAACTCATCACTCATCACTATACACTGGGATAAATACAGAGGCGCCAGGCTGGAGCCAGGAACCAGCCCCCTGGATTTACAAGCAAGGTGTGTACATGCTTTAGACATCTCGTAACAATGCAGGTACGCTACAGCTCAGCCTTGGAAACAAGGTGCTCATTATCAAAATCCCCCTGTGAGAAGACCAATAAAGGACCTCAGAGAATTTACCGCAACGTCAAAACCACCGTTGTAACCGTAAATTAAAAAAAGGGCACTAGAAACTCACCCATCTTGTGTCGAGGGATATTCACATTCCTGCCCCTTTGGGAAAACCCCGCTTGGGTAGAGCTCGCAGATGGGGATAGAAGGAGGATCAGTCTGTCCTTTAGCTGTATGGGAGTCAAAGGCAGAAACGATGATGTAACATGTAATTTTTTTTTTTTTTAAACATTCGAAATGCATTAAGCCAAAAGCTCTGCACATTAGAGTTCCTAGCCGATGGCTGCATGAGCTGATCATCAAATGTGATAAACTCCGTAATTTTCAAAATATCTTCTTTCGGTTTTGCATCTGCATTTGGGGGGGGGGTAACGTAAGTATCTTACGTCCTTTCTTCTTTTTCTTTTTCTTCTTCTTCTTCCCAGCGGAGTTCTCTCCTTCTTCTCCATCTGTGGGGGACACAGCATTCAGACTCACAGGCCAACGGCACTCTCAACGCAGGAGCAGAGGTGTAACAATGTGGCCGGACACGGGCCGGGGGCACTGTACCATCATCGCCGTCCTCCTCTCTCTCCTTGTCCTCGATGACTTGCCTCGCCAGCTGTTTCGTCACGCCACTCACCGCGCCAGCAATGCCTACACCCTGAGCCTCATCATTTGCAGCTGCAGACAGCACACAGAACGTTAAGCTGGCGATGCGCAACTTAATGTCGGACATCCAGCACTTCCCACATCTGGAAAACCCACTGCCTAAATACGCGTCATTCAACTAAACACCATACCTTCGACAGGTCATACAACATTCAGAAAGGAATGCCATTTCCCCCAGGTCACACAATCATTTCACAATAAGTGCAAGAAATATACGACAGGGCATCCAGACGGACGTTGACTAATAATAAACCATATCTAGGCGCATATAATGGGAAAGGTAATTTTGCAAATGGGACAAGCTGGCGCATAGCGAGCAGCAGTTCTGAAGGCATTTTGTCGCGCTGTAACCTTGGAATCGCATCCTCATACTTTACCGCGCTGGCGCATTCTGCTCCCCACGGCAGTAGCTTGGAGACAGGAGACTTCGCTGCCCTGGAGCTGACATGGGTAAGAGGCACTGCAGCCCCGGTGCCAAACTAGCAGT
This sequence comes from Petrocephalus sullivani, assembly GCA_026780845.1. Taxonomy (NCBI): domain Eukaryota; kingdom Metazoa; phylum Chordata; class Actinopteri; order Osteoglossiformes; family Mormyridae; genus Petrocephalus; species Petrocephalus sullivani. The sequence goes on from JAODKM010000058.1 coordinate 20,536,308, forward strand.
GTTAGCTTAGTCAAGAAACGCTCCAGGTAGCTGTACGACTCCTGCCCTCAATCTCGGCGGGGGCTGGCCAGCTAGCCGCTCCTCATTCGGAAGGCGTAGGGCTGCGGGTGCAGACGGCCCCCATAACGGCAGACGAGTGTGCGGCCGCTGGCGGGGGATTTTACCGAGTGTTAGGACGTCTGGGGCGCTCGCGCAAGACGCCATTCTCCCGCACACGGCCAGTCCAGAAATTAGACACCCGAGCCGACGTCTCGCGATTTAACAACCGGCGAATCGGTTTAATGACAGATGGAGCGTTCTCCTGGTGCGACATGAAAGCCCGGCGACTTAGGCAAACTCTTCTGTGTGACACGCACCCCCGCGTAAGAAAGTGCGGCCTTCAGCACTCACCGACGCGGCCTGCTCCCGAAGCGTCCTCGCTCGGGGCCGCCGGCTTGTTCTTCTTTCTCTTTTTCTTCTTCTTCTTCGCTGTCTCTTCCGAAGGGTCCGCGTCGTCTCTCTCGTCGAGCTCCGCGTCCCCGTTCATCAGCTTCTCCTGCTCGGGCTTCGCCTCCGGTTGCTGCACCACGTCCGCCATGACTGCAGACCCCAGAAGGGAAGGGAGGGGGGGGGTGAAGCGACGCGCGGGGAATGCTGGGAAAAGCCGACCGGAGAGTGACGGAGGCGCCCGAAAGCGAGCCGAAGGCGAGCGCGAGCGCGGCACGAGAGAATCGCGGTATCGGGACCGAAACCGTCTGAAGTAGCTCAGTTTCACGCCATCGCCTGTTTAATATGTCTTTTTTACTCGGGAATGACCGGCCATTCATCTACATCCGCTGACAGTGAAAACTGACAGTCAGGTTTTGCGAAGCAAAAATGTTACCTACCTTAACATTTAATAGGCAAACAAGCAAGCTTAGACGTTTGGGCGTTTTCAACAACACAGGCGCGGTAACAAGAGAGGCTCGAATGAAGTATCATTTTTGTGTCAAAATATTAAAGCGCCGGTATTTGTTTGTCTATTAAACTAAAAGCGCATGACTGGGTCTTGTCAGTTACCCTAATTTCAGTAAGTATTGGGAACTGGTTTCGTACATTATCATTTTCTGAGTGAGCCGTCGTTGGATTAAATCTTGTGATTTATTTATTTGTTTGTTTGTTTTTGCTGTGGAAATGCACGGATCCGGTTCCGGATTGGGAAGAAGCCCGGCACCGCGTTGGTGGAAACGGGGTCGCAATGATCCCACCACTGGTTCCGACACCTCTTTGCTCGCAGCACTACAGATAATGACCAGAGGGAGGCGCTGGCGCATATGTCAGCCTTCCGTGTAAAGCCCACGTACATCTCCCCCAAATCACTTTCCAGCGTCCTTGGACGAGGCTGGCTCCTTATTCGGATTTTCCGGTCCACCTTAAATGCTGCTGAACCAATTGCAATTCTGCTCTTGCGCCTCTAGGAGGGGGAGGAGGA
>JAODKM010000058.1:20537857-20561370 GCA_026780845.1 Petrocephalus sullivani
CACTCGGCGGTGTGCGCGGGGGGCGCCGCAATTGGTTACGGGGAACCAGACAGCAGGGAGAACTAGGAGAGGGGGGGGGAGCCGTGGAGAGGATGGGGGGGGGGGGGGGTGCTTTTATGAGTCCCTGCACAAGAATAAAGGCGTGCAGTGGGGGGAGGATGTCGGCTGTTTGAACTGAACTTACCACTTTATTGAGCTGAGGGGGCTTGTTAAAGTAACAATAGCGGCCGCTTACTACACAATATTCAGGCTCGGCATAAGATAAAACCTGCTCACTACCGCTAGCGTGCCCATGGGGCCAAAGGCCATGCCTGCAAAGCAGCCAGGCTGCAAAAAATAACTCATTTCCTGCTTGAAAAGGAAATCGTAGCCCCATGAAATTTAGCAAATGATCAGAATTGTAGGGTAACACGATGGGCTCCTTAGCGCAATGTGTATTTCATTTGAGTGTGTGAAAGCCTTTTGAATTATACACTACCGACTGTAACGGGGCAGTGTTTAACACTAGGGCTGTGTTTCACGGTTTATGCTTTCAGTCTTGAGGTACTGCATTGACTGCTGCTTTTGATTGGCAATCCGCAGTCAAATCTTCTGGTTTTGTACCCCAAGGATACAGCTATGGATGATATGACAGGCAGCAGTGTGTTAGGATTCTTTTTCCAGTCAATGGCAGCAGGAATGAGCCAAATATATGACAAATTTGTCGTTCCTTCCAAATATGCCTGACCAAACATGTAGACTCCAATCATCCCGGGAGAAGCCTGCCAGTTCTGTTGCTCAGTATTTCAGGAATTCACCTTTCAAGAATTTCTCCCTGGGATCAATATAGTTTTAAGAATTTGATCTGATTTTCTGATTTCTATTTATTAAAACAGAACGTACCATTTATTGGAGAATGGAGATGTACATGCAAGTTATTATAACCATCAGGGTGCCTGGGGATTCATCATCCTCTCCTTTCCAGAATAGAGGTGATAATATTTTTTTGGTTGATAAAGCAGACTGGCGGCAGGCTGATGGGGAGCGCTGAGAGTGCCGCGCGTTCCTTTGTTACGCGTCAAACCGATATGATGCAGGTGATGCTAATTCCGCCAAGGACCTGGAATGAAGCGAAATAGCAGTATGCAAATGTCGAAATAGATGTATATAAATAAATAAACTGCACAGCTACAAGCAAAAAGCAGAATAATATAGATATAGTGGAATAATATTGCACCAAGGGGGTGAAATTAATCAAATAGAAAAAAAAAATCTACTTTGATTGTATTAGTGTACCACCTGAAGGCAAGAAATATAAATGAAAAATCAACAACTGTTCCCAGGAATAAGGCCAAGAAATTAATAAATGCCCCACGTCACCTGTGCCCCCCCCAGGGGCCGTCGGTGACACGGAGAGCAAAGTCGCCATTTTCCGGTCCGTGGGCTGCAGGCTGCGGCCTACTCCGGCACTGAGCACAATGTGTGGGTCTTACTCCTGCAGAATTACATAGGGGGAGGCACTTCTGTACCATTAAAATGCTTCTGTGGCCGAGCTGGGTGCCCGTTAGTCTTACCAGCTGGCCGGCTAATACAGCAGGCTTTTTCACTGGTGCTCTAGCTTAGGGTACAACATCTGGCCGGCTCATACAGCAGGCTTTTTCACTGGTGCTCTAGCTTAGGGTACAACAGCTGGCCGGCTCATACAGCAGGCTTTTTCACTGGTGCTCTAGCTTAGGGTACAACAGCTGGCCGGCTCATACAGCAGGCTTTTTCACTGGCGCTCTAGCTTAGGGTACAACAGCTGGCCGGCTCATACAGCAGGCTTTTTCACTGGTGCTCTAGCTTAGGGTACAACAGCTGGCCGCTCCTGAAGCTCAGTCAGCTTCCATCCAGTTTTGCACTGATCCTTCAAAAATGCTGGCAAAAGACACACAAGGGGGAACAAGGCGGACTCTTGCATGATGCACCTGTGCATTTTCTGTGATGCAGCCATGCTTCGCAGTGAAGCATGCGGCCCTGCAGAGGACCGTCTCACCCCCTCCTGCTGCCCCTTCCTTCCCACAGGGCCCTTGGATGATGGCCTGGACGAAGAGGGGGAGTGCACCCTCGACGAAAACGAGCTTTCCGTGCAGAGGAACTTCTCGGCTGAGGTGGACCCCGACGGCGAAGACATGGACTACTCCTGTGGAAAAGGTGACCCTCTGCCACATACGTCATCCAGTCGGGGTGCTCCTTCACCCATTTTCTTTTAGCTGGGGGAACACATTCAGCTTCAGGCGGAAGCTGGTGCACCAGGACTTGCTAAGATATTCAGAAACTCCAATAAGGCAGGGTTAACGAAGAAGGAGCCATCTTTCCCATCTTTACTGGGAAATGTGCCCTGTTCCAGTTTTCAGTGTTTGTCATGGTGTGGACTAGCTTTGTGCCGTCTGCTTCTTGAAATATGCTCCAGACTCACCTGGAGAAGCAAGATGGATGGGTTAATAATAGCTAATATCTAATATAAGCATTGCACCTCTAAACATACAAAAATAAACAGAAAGCTAATCAGAATGGTGAGCAGAGGCATGCGGCTTTAACGGCTCGTCGAGACTGTAAACTGTTAAGCCTTCCGTAACAATTGCGCAAATCGCGATTCTCGCGCGATTCGGGCGAGGTGATTAATCGTTAGGTAGAAGTGCGGCAAGCTACCCGGACAACATCCGTACGACGGGAGAGCGATTCCGGACTCGGAGGGACTGTGACAGTGGGAATTTCAGCTGTTTAACGGAGCAGAATCCAGGTGCTTCCGCATAGGAAGTCGAGCGTGATGCACTCGCAGATATTATATCCTGTGTGTCATCCTGGGAAGCCGCAGCGCTCCTCTAAAAGGACCGGGGAATTCCCTTCGGAAACACGCATCCGTGCAACTGGGGTAGAGGCGGTGTGTGGACAGGAAACTCTATCGTTTGTGTGGCTCTTCTCTCGTCCACGTCCATGTGAGGCGAGTCAAATGAGCAGGCAGAGCCAAGGTCTTCTGTCCTGCATGGACTGAAACGCGCACACACACACACACACTCAAACACATCACTGCTCCCTCATGCTGATATATGTACATCAATCCACTCCAGTGCAATACCCACCATATTTGCATTATATATTTACATTGCACTGTACACCGATAAGCCAAAGCATTATGACCAGATGAAGTGGATAATGTTGACTGTTTAGTAAAAAACAGTGGGATATGAAATATGATAAGCTAAGATCCGGTACTTGCGGTCGACATGTGGAATGCAGAAGGAATGAGCACGAGATATTCTGAGTGACTGACGAGTCAAATCATTATGACCAGAAAACCGGTTCAGATCATCTCTGAAAATTCAAGGCTTGTGGGGTGCTCACAGTCAGCCGTGGTGAGTACCTGCTGAGAGCGGGCAGAGGAGGGAAAAACTGCAAACCACTGACAGGGGACCTGTTGATATGTGACCTGAATGAAGACTATCCGGCCTGGTACAGACCTGCAGAGGGGCCACTGTGGCACACATCACAGATAATTTTGATGGTCGTCTCGGGAGTAATATGTCATGACACACGGCGCATCTTGCATATGTGCGACACGTACCCGGCCATCCGCTCGATGCGGCAGAAAACGAGATTCACCAGACCACACAACCTTTTTTCCAGGTCCAACACTTATGTGCCCACTGTAGGCGCATGGGCACTCTGATTAGCCAGCGGCTAAGCAGCCCCAGATACAGCAGGGCATGATGCACTTGGTGTCATGTCACATTACTCCCATGACCGTCATAAAAATTATCTGCTATTTGTGCCACAATAGCCCTTCTGTTAGTTCGTACCAGATGGGATAGCCCGCATTCACATCCTGCACCAACAAGCCCCGGGCGCCATGGTCCCTCCTCTGGCTACTTTCAGTAGGTACTCACCACAGCCGACCACGAACACCCCATAAAACCTTGCCTTTTTTGTTGATTCTTTGACCATGTTGACCATGATCAAAGTCATTTTGAATTTTTACCTCATTTATTTTGCATTCGACACATTGACTGTGAGAACCAAACTGTCTAATGTATCCCAAACCTTGACATGCATCACAATGTATATTATATTCAAATTGCACCATGTTTACATATATATATATATTGTCATATTTGTACCTATATTTATTGTCTTATTGAAGTACCTTATATACCTTATATGTAAATGTATATCTGCATTATGTGTTTAATTTGTGTTTACAGTGGCCAGAAGGACATTAAGAGTACGATTTTCAGTGCATAGTGTAACCGATGGTCTGCTGTGGTTCTGACAGTAAACTTCTGAATAAATAATTAGTGTGCTGGATTACAGCAACTTGTAGAAATCTTGCATCTGTGCAAACATTGCATCCTTGGTGCAGCAGCCTTGGAGACACAGTCAGATCCTGGCTGATCTGAAGACTGTCCTCTCACTGTCTTCCAGATGAGGACGGATGTGTCCAGGAGGCAGGAGACCTGAACGGCGAGGGACGCAAAAGCAGAAGCCCACCAGACCCCGAGACCTGGGACGGGCCAAGTAAGTGGACCAGCCGTTACTTATTAGGGGATCTTCCCTAACGAATTAATAACCGACCGAGAGTGTTTAACAAGACCGGTTCTTGACAAACCATAGTAGGAAACTCGATGAGCAGATTCGTCGGGATTAAAAGTGCTCATTATCGCCATCGAGTTTCCTTTCCAGGGCTGAATAAAACTAATTAAATGACTTTGTTATCATGCTTTCACAGTGGCTTGGGTATGCGCTTATCCAGAAGCTTATGACAAACATCATTATTTCTCCACTTGAAGGATCTATTTTTTGCCTCCTCTAAGGGTTTAGAAACACTTCTGCCTAGATTTTTTTTGTCCTTCTGGAATTTTCCTTGGGACAGCTCGAGCTCTAACTGGGGAGCAGCGCAGCGGGCGCTGGGTTTTAGCGAGCCATCTCTGGGCTCGCGTGGCGACGGCCCCTCCTGGTCCCGGCGGCTGTCGCCCGATCGCGGCCGGCGCTCTCGCCGAGCGCGCCGTCTCTCGTGCTGACAGCCTTCACGGGACGTGTTTATCATTACCGCTCAAATTAGCATTTCAGTTCAGGGGACCGGGGATTGTCGGCAGGAGATAAGGGCTCTCAGACAACTGTAATGGATAATCTGTGTGATCGACTGGACAAAGAGGGCAGCGGAGTGATGACAGGAAGATGCATCGCATCCGCGGGGACAGGTCGCGGGAGGACGGCACAGCTAACGGAGACAGTCTCACTCCATCAGGCTGTCAGAATATTACGGGCAGCGCATGGCTGTCTCACAAACATGTTTAGGCATTAAGACGTTAAAGTAACTGTCAGACTCGGGGGATGTTGCCATATGGAAGAAACCTGGGGGACAGAGGGGATGGGAGTGACTGAAGGGATGGGGGGTGGAGGAGGAGCGGAGGAGAGGGAGGTAGTGCGGGAGACGGGGGGTGGGAGAGCTGGAGGGAAGAAGGAGACTGTGGCATGGGTCCAACAGAGAGAGGTTAATATGATAGAGAACAGTGAGGGGACAGGGGAGGGGGGGCTTATTTATCGAGGCTTACGGTCAGAACGTCGGTATTTCGATTTGTATTAACTTATTAAACGCTTTGACCCGAGGAAAACGCACTTCAGAAAGATATAATATGATGCCTGCAAGTGATATCACTTGTTGCCAGCCTGGTTCAAAGCCTATTTTCACCTTCAAATCCACCTGAGAACATCGCTCACATACACATTGGTTGTCATTAAGTGATGATTTCCAGGCAGGTGTTTAAGGGGTTAAACACTTTGAGCCGGGGAAAACTCACTGCAGAAAGACAGTATATGATGCTTCCTAGTTATATCACTTGTTACCTGCCTGGCTCAAAGTTGATTTCACTTTCAAATCCTCCTGAGAACATAGCTCACATACACATCGCTTGTCATTATGTGATGATTTCCAGACAAGTGTTTAAAGGGTTAAACGCCTTGAGCCAGCAAAAACACAGCTGAATATCAAAGACTGTCATGTTTGAAACTCAAATCACTTGTTAGTTGCCTGGATCAGTGTTTTCTTCACCTTCAAGTATACCTGGGAACTATCAACTGACATTTACATTGTTTTTTACTATAAAATAAAAGTATAAAATGATTTGTGCCACTGCAAAAATGAATGGTCTCTGTTCCTTGGCATGGTAGAAAGGAATACTGGAGTACAAAATAATGTTTTTAATCTTATAACATTGTAAGAATTGTTCAAACATGACAGTCTTTGATATTCATCTAATGACATAATGACAAGCAATGTGTATGTGAGCTATGTTCTCAGGTGGATTTGAAGGTGAAAACAACTTTGAGTCAGGCAGATAACGAGTGATATCACTTCTAGGCATCATATACTGTCATTTTTAAGTGCGCTTTCCCTGGCTCAAAACCTTTAACCCCTTAAACACCTGCCTGGAAATCATATGATGGCAAGTAATATGTATGTGAGCTCTGTTCTCATGTGGCTTTGACGGTGAAAACAACCTTGAGCCAGGCACGTAACAAATGGTATCACTTGCAATCATCAAATACTGTCTGAAAGAAGTGATTTTCCCTGGCTTAAAGTGTTTAACCCCTTAAACACCTGCATGGAAATCATCACATAATGACAAGCAACGTGTATGTTCTCCGGTGGATTTGAAGGTGAAAACAACTTTGAGCCAGGCAGGTAACAAGTGATATCACTTGCAGACATCATATTATGTCTTTCTGAAGTGTGTTTTCCTTGGCTCAAAGCATTTAATAAGTTAATACAAATCGAAATACCGACGTTCTGACCCTAAGCCTCGGCAAATAAGCCCCCCTAGAGGCGCAATACCAGAAGTGCGATTGGTTGTGCAGCATTTAAGGTGGACCGGAAAATCCGAATAAGGAGCTGCGAATAAGGAGCCAACTTCAGCCTCGTCGTCCACGGTGAGGGATACATCTAGTACATTAAAATAGGTGGGGAAAAGCGACTTTTTAATCCTTATAGGCTGGAAGAAAGTTTTGCCTTTTAATCACGCAATACGGATGACTACTGGACTGTTTGATTCAATGTACTAACTTGGAAAACCAGCCGTATCCAAGCAACCGGTTTTTACAAACGCAAAGAGGTAAATGTGACGTTTTCGTCAGGCGCGCTTAATGCTGCGGCATGTTTGCGGAACCATACGAACTGGCTTGTAACAAGTGGTAAAATATTTGATTTGAAAAATGTATTAAACAGCTTATTTACTGAACAATGATAATGCTATTTTAATGCAATATTAAAAGTTTGATTTAATTTAAACTTATTATATAAAGGTTGGGAATGGAAGACAGATCTGGACCAATATACTTCTTCGATCAGGTAACGACGTAGATATAGTTTACAGTCATAAATAACTGTTATAAAAAAATTACTAATAGTTTTCTAATATATTTAGCCTTCAAGTAAAAGAGACAAGCAATCAAGATTTTCGGCACACCGTCTTCCGTTGCCTGTACCATACCACTGTGACCAGCCGTCCCCTGAATCAGTCGCTAATGGGTAAGCATCCGGAGACGTTTGTCCTGGATTCCGACCGCCTGTAGTAACATTTATAACATGCACGTTTATATGATTGGGATATATAACGGAGACAGAATGGATTATAAAACTATGAATTTGTCACGCATGTCGACTGAATAACAGGTTGACCGCAGACGCTGATTCTGAAAAAGAGGACGACGACGACAATGAAATGAAGAGAGAAAAACTGAAAAAGGAAATAAAATGGGAAACGTTGCCGAGTACAAATGATCAAGGATCTGCTATGGCTTGGCGATCGGGGGTGGAGGGCAGGGCGCATCTGAGTAGGCTCCGAAAAAGAGCTTCTCCTCTCCTCCGGGAGCTGGGAAAGTTGCTCCATCAGTGTGACAGATGCGATGAGGATTTGTTTTTGCCCCGGGGGCTGATGAATATACTGAATTACACCTGGAATGAGCTGACGGCAAACGCTTATGATAAACGACAGTGGGAATCCCAGGACCGCACAGGTAGGAACGGGCGCAAGCAGATGGCCGCAGCGGAGCTTTGCGCTGGGGCACCTCCGGCGAAAGGCTTGCAGGTCAAGAAAAAAGCTAGAGAGACGGCGGAAAAACTCAGGGAAGAAATCGACCTGGAATCCCCGAGCCTGCAAAACAAGCAAACCGACGCCAAGGCACACAGCTGTGAGTCTTCGATAAATCGGTGTATTATTACGGTAATTCGATCCTTATTAATCGGTAACACAAAATTGGTCAATAGTCTTTCAATCGCAACTTAAATTTTCCCACCGGTGTTAATTAAATGGTCACTCCGTGGACCCCTTCATCTGCAATGAAATGGCTCGTTAAACATTTATGACTCGGTGAGTTGTTGCCGGTAACCTCGTAACAAGGGGGCATCTCCTGTTACCCCTGACTAGCCCGGGTGCGCGGAGGGCAGGCTGCTTTGCAGGAGGCCATCTAGGGTGGATACCATTACTGGTTTTACAGCGTGTATTATTACCTGCTCTACAGTTTTACCACTTAAATAATTTATCCTATTAATCGAAAAACTGAAAATGTATATTGTCTACTTGCTTGGTAAATAGTTCACTGAATGCAGTCCATAAGGACTGATTTGAAATATTTAAAGTCACATTATGATATTTATGGCTGGAGGTGTTCTAAAATACCTACAATGCTTAAATGTAAATTTTAATTTCAGCAGAACCATCTGAGGGGTCAACCACTATAAGCTTCTCAATATCTTCTGAACTCTGCAAGGATCAAGGTACAATTTCCATACATTTGTAGTTTTCTCTTCCCTTTCCTCACCCACATAGGCAGTTCCGTTCCCGGGAGTTGGTGCTTCATAAAGACCATTATGAGTTACGCGGTCTCCACATTCCTCCGCCAGGTTGGCTTACCTACCCAGAGCCTCCGCCTCCTGATGACCCTGATTGGCAGGCCCAGTGCCAGTGGGTTGTGCAGAGGCTTCAGCCAGCAGTGAAATCCGTGTGAGTAACGTTAAAGGGGAATCATACAGGATTTACGCGACGCAAATCGATGGCTTCTTTCATGGCTCTGAATTTCAGTTGGGGCACAAGGAGTAGCGTGACCCAGTGCACCAGGGAGCCTAGTCTGGTAGAGTTAGTAAGGTCTGTAGGGCAACATTCACCGCTTCTATGTGCAAGGCAGGGGTGGACTAACTGATCCGGGGGCCCTATGCTGACAAGGGTGGGGGGCCCCTGAGGGGGCCAATTGAAATGTTTTTTTGGACCCTAATAAGAAACGAGAGAGAATTAAAAACCTGATTAATATGAGCCTCTGCTGCACCAAGAACATTATGCACCCTTTATTATGCACCCTCTAGGGTTGCAGCATGAATTAGAATGAAGAAGGTGGTGGCGTCATTTTAAATTAGCATCAGATTGTTGTCACCAGCATGCTGTCCGTCTATCTGTCTGCCTGTCCCGCCATTTGTCTGTCTGTCTGTTTAATCATGGGAGTAAAAGTTATCCTGAAATTAAACTTAGCTTATTGTAAGTAAGTCCTTTACATTTTTCCCCCAATGTTAGGAAGGAGCAAACTGCAAAGCTTAAGGAGCGAGGACTCACCACGTCACTGGTGTTGCGTCACTATGGGGACGACGGGAAAAGAGCCAACCATGGCTGCCGGAGGGGGGGTGTCTCCTTCCACGGTCTTCCTCTGCTCCCCCAGATGGTCCAAGAAGAATCATCACTGCCAAAGCTGCACTACAGAACCAGTGACGGGACATCTTTCATCTAGTGTCCTTTCTGTCTCGGATCGGCAGTCTTGGCTTTGGTTTCCCTGTCATTAGTGGAAAAATGTCTGTAATGGAGAGGATCTTTATTCCAAAATCAAGTGCAGATGATGTACAGAGCAGATGTGCATATGTACAGTGCCTGTATTTGTTTTAATTGGTGAGGTAGTTCTAGGGGGGTTGAGCTTTGTGCGTAACAGTCTTTCGGGGACAGGAGGGGTGCTTGGTTTGGGAAGAGGTGGTGAAAGCCACAGCTCTGGGACCTGATTGCCCCGAACAACTTTCGGGATACCAGCGGGTGAAACAGATGATTGCAGCGGGCATGTTATGTCTGATGCTGTTGCTAGACTTTGTGTTCAGTCAGATAGCGTAACAGTGTCCAGGTTTGGGGGGTCAGCCCCGATGACACACTGGGCAGCCTTCCCCACACAAAGCACATCCTCATGCTCTGCAGCTGTGCATAGCATACTGTCACATAGCATCAGCATGACCCTGCCCTGGAAATGTGCTTATGGAAGATGGATAGAAAAAATGGTTCTAACTGGTGAGAACATCCATCCTTATTATTTGTTTTGAACCTATTTCTTACATCATGTCTAAGTTTCAAAGTCTTAAAATGTTGATTGAGTCCCACAGAAAGACAATAAAAACATAGAAATCAGATCCCAGGCGTGCAGCAAGTGCAGACTAAGCTAATCATCAGCTCCAGGGCTGGGTGGAGAAAGCAGGCCCACATCTTTTCCTTGACTGTGCCAGCTACCCTTCCGGGCGTGTGGCAGTGGGCCATACCCATTCCGGCCTGCTGTGTGGCGGCTTCTACACCAATGTGTTTGGAGACACTGCCGACCAGGAGATTCTGGCCACCTTCACGCCATCGGGCTGCGGCAGTGTCACACACCCACTCAGGTAGGATGATTCCAGCAGGATCATGCAGACTGAAACTCCCGTTGTAGCACTTGTCTGTAAGTGGTCGATCTGCTGTTTTTGGAGTTGCTTTGTGGGGGGGGGATACTATAAGTAACAGCTGATAACATCGTTCCGTCATGGCTCTAGTGGCACAGTGACGGCGATGTGGAATCAGAGTGGGGGCTTCATGTGTGCCCCAGATGGGGCTGTGACGAAGGAATGGATCTGGGGCCACAGAACCCCATCGACTGGCCCAGTCCTTATACAGGTTAGAAGAGCCTCTGAATCCGTCTGTCCTGTGTGTGTAGGGGAGGGTCTAGATCTGTCTGTTCACGTTTCCTGCCTGCAGGTGACTGAGCTGATCTCAGTACGAGTGCGGAGCCCAACCTCCGCTACACTCCGGTTCAAGGCTCCCCAGGAGAGTGTGCAGCTCTCAATCACTTCTCCTTCAGGTGTGAAAAGTCTGGTGAGAAGCTCTGGACCACAACAGCGAAACTGTCCTGCCACCTCACCTCTTTTCCAGAGCACTGACCCCTCACACATGCTTATTGTGATCGCTGGCCATCCTGGCGTGTATGCTTGTGGTGTGGGATTTGCTATCTGATCCCAACGCCTTCAACACCTCCACCATGTACACCTTTAGGGATGGATGAAGGACAGAAAGTGATGCAAAAAAGAACACTAATGTAGTGGGCTTGTGATGACTGTGATTGTATTTCACTAGCTAGGTATGTTCTTTATGAGGGAGAACTTAATGTAATTACCCTTGTATATTATGCTACTAAATGGATACATACATACACTGTATGGACAAAAGTATTGGGACACCTGGCTATTACACCCACAGGAACTTTTATGACATCCAGTTCCAAATCTGTTGGCATCAGTATTGAGTTGGTCCCCCTCTGTATTTGTAACAGCTCTACTAGTCTTCTGAGGGGGCTTTTCCCAGAACTTTTGCCCATTCATCCAGAAGAGCATTTACAAGGTCAGGCAGTCACGATGGATGTGAAGGCCTGGCTCACAATCTCCATTCTTGGAAGCATAGAATTGTCCAAAATGTCTTGCTATGCTGAAGCATTAAGAGCTCCCTTCACTGGAACCAAGGGGCCAATCCCAACCCCTGAGAAACAGCCCCATACCATTATCCCTCCTCCACCAAACTTTAGAAAAGGCACAAGGCAGTCAGGCAGGTAATGTTCTCCTGGCATCCACCATCTCAGACTATTCCAACAGACTGCAGAACAGAAAAGTGTGACTCCACAGAACACGTTTCCACTGCTCCTGTGCCCACTGGCGGCGTGCTTTACACCACAGTTGTGCTTGGTGATGTGAGGCTTGCATGCAGCTGCTTGGCCATGGAAGCCCATTCCATATAGCTCCCGGCGGACTTTTTTTGTGCTGCGGTTAATGGCAGAGGAAGTTTGGACCTGCATCTACTGAGTCAACACAGCATTGACGACCTATACGCACTATGCACCTCAGCACTCAGTGACCCTGCTCTTTTACTTTACATGGTCCTTCACTTCGTGACTGAGTTTCTGTTGTTCCTTAATATACTTTCCAATATTGCCACTTACAGAAGACCAAGGAATATCTAGCAGGGAAGAAATTTCATGAACGAACTTATTGGAAAGGTGGCATCCTATGACAGTACCACACTTGAATTCACTGGGCCATTCTTTCACAAATGTTTGTAAACCTGAGTGCATGGTTAGGTGCTCAATATTCTACACCTGTGGCAATGGGTCCGAATGAAGCACCTGAATTCAACAGTTGAGAGGCGTGCCTGTGTAGTTTTGTCCATATAGTATACATTCATATACATACATACTCACTCACGTCATTAATCCCCAGAGGGAAATTTAGGACCCATGTCATATGATTTTCTTTGTTCTGTCAGTAATGTATGAATCTCATTTGTTTGGTTGTGTCACTTACAAAAAGCTCTCCACACCATTTAAGGCTACGTCCTGGGGACCGGTAGCAGGGAGGCCAGCAGGTGCGTTGAGAGGGGAGGTGAGGGGCTCTCGGGAGACGCGTGTGACTCAGCGAGGAGGACAAGCGGACCGGGAGCTCAGACGGCTTCAGCAAAAAGCTCGGAACATTGTGGACAGCTGGCTGGAGCACTACCGGGTCACCGCTGGTGTGTGGCTTTGGAAAGAGGTGTCCAAGAAACTGATCCAGCTGAACTAGGTCACTGCACAGCCTGTGATTATAGAACAGGGGTGGGGCACCTGATCCATGGAGGGCCGGTGTGGCTGTGGGTTTTTGGGATGATCTCTCAATCAGCCAATAATAAAGCATTAGTTCTCAGCTCTAGTCCTGGGGGCCCACTCTTATTGGCTGATTGAAGGGTCATCCCAAAAGCCCGCACCCACACCGGCCCTCCATGGATCAGGTCCCCCACCTCTGTTATAGAAGAAATGTCGCTATAGCAGTCTTTCCCAATCCGGTCCTTGGGGACCCACAGCAGTCCATGTTTTTGCTCCCTCCCAGCTCCTTGGCAAAAATGTGGACAGTCTGGCAAGGAACTCCAAGGGAGCAAAAACATGGACCGCCTGTGGGTCCCCGAGGACCGGATTGGGAAACGCTGAGCTACAGGGTTAAACATTCAACTGATAAACTTCATTTGCCACCCTTCATAAACTTTGTGTTTACAGAACAACATAGCCATTAATTTACTTATGCTTTTAGATTTGAACAGTGGTAGCCTGTATGTGATTTTAATAAAGGCTTCATATTTAATCCTTGTGTCCTTCATTTCTGTGTCTATTTTACCCACTGACCAGTTGTGTTTCAGGTCTGAAGGTATCAGAATCTACGTGCTGGACCCCTCTGAAACAGCACCTCCAGGCAGCAGCCTTGGTTTCCTTTTCCACCGCTGGTACAGAAGTCCCATATTCAGGGCAGCCGTTAGGGGGCAGTGCCGAGAGGCACGTGACAGCTCAGCGTCAGTCTGCACCTGCAAACAGCAACCAGTGGGACTTGCCCACCTGCACACCGCTCTCACGGTAATCACAGGAGGAAGTATGCTGAGAAATACGTTTATTGCTAAACAGATTATTCCTAACCACATCTGACCCGGAAGACACCCGGAAAACATCCATTTATTTATTTGGTAATCTAATGGCTAGCTAATTGTGTCGTGTGCTCAGGTTGATAATTAATGGATGATGCTTTATTTTATTACCCCAACCCTTAGTTGGCAGCAAAATATGCTGTCATGGGGGCACGCTTTTACGTAATTAAAAACCTAGTTATGATAAATTAGAGTAACAGAGTTTCCCTTTGATTAGTGGTTCATTGAACACCATACAACTTAAAAGTGCAGTTTGGCTTTGGTTCAGTGTCTTTGTGTCATGGCAGGTTGAAAATCCCACCGGATGGGAAAAGTGGGGAAGCTGAGTATGTCAGAGAGGCTGGGCCGCTCCGGGTGTACAGCAACGTCATGCTGGAGTAAGGCTGAGCCATCCAGCTGAATGCATACAGCTGTTACTCACCTGTGTTACTCATCTTCTGCTCTCTAGTGGAGACACCAGCATGCTGCTTTTGTTTCTCTCCTTCAGTCTGCTACTGACCCCCAGAAGGCCAGAAATAGCCCGGCCCAGGCTTGTACCCCCAGGCCTCTGTGTGCCCTGTCCCAGCCTGCTGCGGGCTGCCCTGCTCGGTCACGAAGGGCGCTGGCAGTGCCCCTGCAGTGCCATCCACATGCCCCTACTGACGGACCTGGAGTATGATGCCTTTGTGTCCAGCCAGGCGTCGTGCGGCCAGCAGGTCCTGATAGTGTGCGTGACCATGGCACAAAGCCCGCAGTCTGCACCTGCTGAGGATCTGCTGGAGGAAATGTACAGGAGGAGGAATAAGAACAGGAGCATGCCATGTGCCCAGGTACAACGTCAGCCATTCAGGTACACAAGCCGGGGCTAGCATGGGGTGAAGGGCCTCTAGAAGGAGAATCTTAGAGATTATATGCTCTGTGCATGAAGAGCCTGATTTATTTCCGGCCTCCTCCTTCACAGTATGGAGGGTTTCCAGACAGGGTTTCCATATGGTCAGAGTGCAGTCTTACCAGAACCCTCTTTCTCCAGTGCTTCCTGGACTCATTCCGCATGGTAAGATACGTGACCCACGCCACAGGGTCGTCGACAGCCTCACAGCCATCTTTGCTTCAGCAGAGACACAATGTAGCTCCGGGGATGATCATGGTGAGCCGGCATGCCGCCTGAACCCACAGAGGAAATTGCTTTGTCTGTATTGCTCTTAAAAACACCCAGTCAGCCATTCATAATGGAACCGCATTATCATTACTGACCACAAGGGGGAAGCACTGTCAATGGTAACTATGTTGAACTGAAGGAATATACGTGTTTAAAACAGCTCACTGGTAGACAGAAAAAGAATTTGATTACATGTGGAAACAGAACTGGGCAGCTGCCAGTGAAGATGAGAGTAAATGTGTGGCTTTTGCATGCCATTGTACCCATATGAAATGTTATAGGTCTGCATTCAGCGCGTGTGGAGGAGGGGCTCTGTAGCCCTGGTGAGTAAAAGCCATGAGGAAACTTCAGAAGAGTAGTAGGTCTGTTAGTGGAGTATATGGAGATAAAGCCGAATGTGTGTGTGATAGCTGCCAGCCCTCTGGTGCTGTACAGTCCCTGACACTTCTGACAATAGGAAAAAAAACTTCACCAAAAATAGTTTCTTTGAACATTTGTGGAATTAGTAATTAGTTTGTTGGCTTGGCAAGAACCACCCTAAGGTGAGACTTCCTCTGAGTGTGACACTGGGGAGAGGTGGGGGGTAATTTGGAGTGCAGAAGGTTCTTTTATTCTCTGAACAAAGAGAGGGGACCCGGACCGGTAGGTGGTGATGGTGTGCTGCTGCTGTAGCGAGTTCTAAAGCTTACCTCTGCGGCTTCAAGACCATGTAAACAATGATAGTAATGTAGCACAGTTATGTTGGGGCATCTTTGTGGATGATGTGCATGACTGGCAATGTGAAGATGAACAGTGGCCCAGTAACACGGAAGATGGGGAGCCAGAGTCACCTTTCACCAAGGAGAACAGCAGTGCCAGAGAATTGATTTGAGCCTCAATCCCAGACAGAAACTGTTTTAATAGGTAAAAACATTTCATCTTTGACTTGTTGATTTCTGATAGGCTGGTTCACAGTGATTCAGCAATAGAAGAACTGCAAACGGTGAATAATATCAAAGCATACCAACACTGAGATTTTTCCAGTTGGGAGGGAAAAAAAAGCACACCGTCATGAGTGTGAATTTGTTTTTATTAGAAATTCCAAGGCTTTCATCTGATGACAAATGTCTTCTGAGAAATGTTAGCTAAGCAAGACTTGAATCAGCCAGAGTAGCTATTTATTACATGCATCAATTTAATTCCGCACATGGAATGGCCGTGGGAGGGGAAAATACCCAGTCAGGCATTCATTTGTTGCTGCGTTCAACATTTTGAACATCTGTTGCAGGAAGATAAAAAAAAATGCATAAAACGCATGGACTGTTGTGTCAGCGACAAAGGAAGGCTTAAACAAACAGAGGGTACTTGAGTTTGTGCAGGGGGTGAAGTTACCATTTAAAGCCACCACTTGTTCTTTCTGAGTGAAACTGGAGCCGGGTTCTGCACTCAGTGGCTTATTGTGGGATGGGAATGGCAGTGAGGGTGCTGAGGGGGTGGGCCAGCCATCTCGTCTCCTGCACGCAGCTCTGCGGTACGTGCATGCGCACACACACACGCGCATGTACACACATGCAGTTCATATATCATTATCATTGACTCTCCATTCATTTGTATGGAAGTAACCTTAACGCCTACCCAGACAAAACTTCAACCATAAGTACCTAAACAAAATAGACTTTTAGCTTTTTTAGGTTTTTGATTGCAGTTACAGATTTTACAAAAACTGACGTTTACATTGTAGACTGAAAAACGTCCCCACAAGCTAAAAGAGTAACTGGTTTTTCCACGTCGTGGGAACATTTGGTCCCCACGATGTGGCGAATGCAAACCCATACATAGACACAGGTTCACCCCAGGCTACAAAGCTGCCCGCAAGTCTTGTCTATTTTTAGAGAGCCGGACTCAATCAGAGCTAATGGGGGTGGGGGGTCATTGCTAGGCCAGAGTAATTTGTGAAACTAGAATCATGTGAGGAGAAGTAGTAAAAAAAAATCGTAAGCAATAACTCGTCATTTGTGTGGCTTCTGTGGGCGTGAGGCAGTGATGGGATGAGACGCCAAGCAGGAACTAACTGTTGGCTTTACATTCCGAAAAGCAGGCTGATTAAACACGGTGGTATTTGTCTAACAGAGGTAAACTAGATTCTTAAAAAGGGTGACTGATAGGGTATCTGTTTATTCAGCAGGCACACTGACTCATCCTGCTTCCTCTCAGTGGCTTTCTGACGGTTTCTCATGCCTGGTTCCTGCCATAGACACTCAGTTGACACTCTTCATGCGCCACGAGCGGCCTGCCAAACACGCCCCGAGAATCCCAGGTTTCCAAGAATCTCGTACGTCAGCTCGTGGTATCGAGTGGCAAAGCCAGGGCCAAGTGCAGCGAGGTTCTGATGATGAGGCAGAATGTGTCAGAGTGGGGGTGCCACCCTCCAGCGCCAGGTCAGGTGACATTCACGGCTACCTCCACCCAGCGAATACACAACAGGGATGGCGGTGAAGGTGTGGATGTTTTCATAGCTGTAGATCCCCTACCCCCATGGGCTCTCAGCCAGACTCACACGTCGCCGGGAAACAGGCCCATTCCTCCCACGCAGGCTCTCCTTGTCCGGGCCCCCGGGCCGCCTGTCACTTTCTTCCTTTCCCTCAGCCCACCAGGGTCTGATCCTTGAACTGACTCTGTGGCTGACAGACAGGTGCTTCCTGGTCCCTGCTGCACATGTGTAACTCCTCACCAAAGCTGAAAGACTAAACATCACAGTCCATTTGAAGGGAAACGCTGCTGAAGACATGCAGATGAGGATGCAGGCTGTACAAACTATTGAAGATTTAAAGGGATGGCTCCGTGACAACCACTTCAATGGCACTTCAGCCAGAATTAAAGGGGGGGAGTTCTGGGAACAGAGGCTCTTTGCTGTGGCACTGAAGGAGGCTTTTTGGCCTGGTTGTGTTGGCAGATGTACATTGGGGGGAAGCTGCTGTTTGCAGATTACATATCCGATGGTGCCAGATGTTCATCCACGGACCTCCAGAAGCAGATCGGCAGAACGTGGGCGGCCTACCGTCGCGGCCACTGCCTGCCGCCCAACAGGTTCAGGTACACAAAGTTCGGCAATGGGAAGGGCACGTCTCACTCGCCGTCCAGCCCATCCGTTCAGGAATGACCACTGACATCAGAAGCTCTTTGCTGGCGTATTCTGGCCATAGGGAGGGTAATCCCTGATGCCACAGAGGAAAGACCAAGTGGCCTGCTGTCATCAGTCCTCAGGTGGGGTGCCCAAGAGGAAGGGGCTGGCCGTCCTACTGCGCAGGAGCTGGGAGTGACACTGCCAGAGAACCGGAAGCCAGAGGCTCACCCCGGGTACTGGTGCCAGTCCCTGCATAGATGTGTCTGTCTGCCTGTATGCCAAGCCTGAGAGGCTCTGGAGAACTAATGTGCACACTCTCTATTTCTATATAACAGGCCACCTTGTTGCAGAAGAAACAAGAGAGCCACTGGCACTAAAGAGGAACCGGCTACAGGCAGAGAGAGTGCCCTCAGCTATACTGTTCACCTTTCCCAATGATGATAACCTAAGTGGGGATCCAGGCCCGGGATCCAGGCCCAGACTCCAGCCCCAGGCTTTGGAGACCAGGCCCTGATTTCCAGGCCATGCTGCTGCTACCACCTGCACCTGGCAGGCTGATGGATTACCCAAGCAGGGAAATGGCTCGGGAACGAGCATCGGGGGGGCGGGGGATCAACTAGAAACAGAGACATGGTGTCCTTAGAAGGTTACTTTATTCATCAGATGAAAAGTACAGAGGAACAGCAACCGACAGGACTGGCGGAAGTGTCACAGAAACGGAGAAGGCAAACAGGAAGCAGAGCGCCTCCTACAGGCCGCCAGCAGACCCAGAGGACAGAGGCAGGAGGGGAACGCTCCCAAAACAAAGTCAGAGATGACATCGGCATGGCTGCATTTAGTGAGGACAGTAGCGGTGGTGCTGGCCATGAAGCGGGAAGAGCTGCCCTGCGACACCAAACATCCAAAGTGAGGCGGCCGGTACCGCGATATTCCTCACCTCCATCTCACTCGCATGCAAGGCTTTTTAATCCACTTTACAATCACAGCCAAAACTACAAAACAAAATGTTTTGTTCCCGTACCATCCGACTATCATATTAATATTATTTTAGTGCTTAACAGAAGAAAACTTTTGTTAGTAAAAACAAATTCCAGGCAAAGAATTTTCAACAATTATTGCAGTTAAAAATTGCGTTTTCTTCCAGGTGTCAGATAAAACTGTTAAAAGGCAGAGGGAGGAGCGAGATGAATTAGGACGGCAGCGTGGCAGTCGGATTCTGCAGATGAGCAGTGATTCACAAAAATGTCGATTCAGCACATTTGGGAAGACAAAAAAAACAAAAACTGATGTGACAGTAGTATGGCCACGTGCTGTATTACGCAGTCAGTCTCGTCTACCCACAATCCCTTGTCAAAGAGCTTTGTGCACAGGAGTTCTCGAAATAGCATGCCTCACTCACGGAAAGTTTAAGGACACGGACAATGCATAGATAAAATACCACTGGTTAAGAGAAATAACGTGGTTCCCCCCCCCCCCGTTGCAACCTCAGGTCACTGTAAGCATTCGTCCCTTACCTGAAGGCCCCGCGTGACGACCCGTCAGACAGGTAAGCTTCATACAGGAGAGCGCGAGTGAGACGGCCCTGGAGCTCTGTGCCAGCAGCACGCCAAACCACGTGGGGCAGATTTTTAAAGAAAAAGAAAAAAAAAACTGATTGCACATTACGTGAATCTGCTCATTAAATGCAACTGCAATTACCATAGGGCACCCTCTGCTGAGAGACAATTAGACACATTCACGCGCTTAGTAACATCTCTACATTCGGAGCACGGCTTACAGAGGAAAAATGTACCTGAGAATTTAGCATGGGCTGTAAACACATTAATATTCTCCTTCCCCCTCCTTCCATGCCCCAGAGTACTACTCTATATGAACCTGAACAACCCTCTTCACTTCCTCGATTAGCGAGGCTACCTGTTCAAGATCCCTGTTAAAGATACAGGCAGAATGGATTGGCAGATTGCAGAGCGGTAAACATCCAGGATTTCAGCTGTGTCACTATGTGGGGAACCCCAAAATTAGCACATAAAGAAGCAGAAATGTTTAAAATTAGAAACCTCTAGCATCGTCCCCTCAGCACTGGCCCGGGAAATTCCTAGGAGAAACATTTGCCCCGTAAACAGAGTCTCTTAATCATAAGCAAAGTGTAGAAATATGGCCCCCAAATCCTTCAGGAAAGACGAAGGATTTCACCCGGGCCGTGAGGACCGGTTTGGGTTCAGGGTCTGGACTGAGTGAACCCTGCATTGAAGCAGAATCCCTGAGCGGCAGGGGAGAGCGCTTCCACGCATCTCTCTCTGTGGTGGTAGCTGCCCAGGGGGATTGTGGGAAGGCAGGGCGAGGAATGGCTGACTTAGAAGTAATGGCTCATGACGACAACCAAGTAAACCTTTACAAAAATACATGAACTCTGAAAGGACAAAACGAAACTACATACACATTTCAAAACACGTCACAAAAAAAACTAAAAATTGGGTATTTGTTAAGGAAATTTTCAATAAATAACAGAAAAATCCTCAAATAAATATTCTTGCCTACACTGATTTTTGACAAAGCAGAACTGTGATTTATCTAGTCCTCTTCCTCTTGCTTATGTACCAAATTATGCAAGGTCATTCCATTATCCTCCCGCTCATCTTCATCTCCGAATGTCTGCTCCTCCATGGTGGTGAAGGAGTGAGACCGGGCCGCCACTTGGGCCGCGAGGGCCGAGCTGAAGCTGAGGGTGGCCGAGCCATGCATCTCTGAAAGTCTGTCCATCACAGACAATGTGGGTGGTCTCCCCAGCAGGGGGCGCCCTCTTCCTCCCTTCCCATCTTCCTCCCCCTCGGTCCCATCATACTGGTAATGGACGGTCTCTCCTTCACCGCCAGGGATGTCTGCCCAGGCCTTGTCCTCTTCCTCCTCTGACTGTCCACAGCAGAACTCTGTCCCCACAGGGAAGGGACTTGATTCTTCCCGGTCTTGCTCAGGCGCCTGACTCTGACCCTCCACATGGTTTCTGGCCCCACCCCCTGGCTCCAGAGGGGAAGGGTCTGTATCCCCGATGGGTTCCATCAGTGGTGCAGATGCTATAGGCATCAGGGCAGCTGTGAGGGAGACGGGGGATTTTAAATGGACGTACCATTCATTCATAAGGAAAAAAAATGCTGAAGGTGTAAAAGATGTGTTTAGAAACAGTAAGATTAATATTGTACTCACTGAAAGGTCCCTTGACAATTTGTTTTCAATCAGCAAAGCACTATTCAAAGCTTTACCTATTGAATTATTTGGTGTAAGGGGGGGGGGAGGGCTCCCAGTAGAAATGGGACCATAAATGTTGACATATATGGCCTAATATAGTGTACCACCGCACATTGCTACACATTGGGTCTCTGCTGCAAGGTTTCGCTGGGTTCCACCTCACTCTGCGGGCGATATTACGGTTACTGTGACGGTGCTCGCGTGAATTCCAGCCTTGTCTGCTGGTGCTGCAATAGAGCCGCCGTCCCCCACCCCCTCGCTACCACAGCTGGGCTCAGGGGGCCCACAGCATGTGTCATGGTCACCACCAGTGTGCCCCATGGGGGGGGGGGGAGTAACACTGTCATCATGGCATTTTAGTTCATCAGTTAGGTGGGAGTCACAGCACATACTAGAATGTGGCTGGTGTTCATTTGGGTAAGTTATGTATATATTTTTTCAGTCCCCACAAGGGGACACAATCAAAAAAGTAAATGCCAAAAGTCTTATTTTGTTTGGTTGGACTGGGTAGAGGTTAAAGTTGTCATTAGAGTTCTGTTCATATAAATGGAGGGTCCCCACAAAGATATGAATGCGAACATGCTTGTGTGTTGGACTGGGTCTCCTCTGTCACGCACTAGCAGGATGTCCCCGCGCCCCCGCACCTCGATCGCTGAAGAGCAGCTGTTTCCACTTCTGGCGCTCGACATCAGAGGCGCGCAGGCCCAGCACGGCCTTCAGCTCCAGCAGGACGCGCCGTGACTCGTCCCGCTCCCACCTCTGCCGCTCACCCTCCTCCGGGCCCAGCCGGTCCGAGACGCCGCGCCGCCACTCCCCGTCTGAGTCCGAGTCCGAGGCGTACGCCTCCAGCTCCTGTCCGGTAGGAGTGCCGCTTAAACCCAGCAGCCCACCAGCCCCCAGCCTGCACCCCGCATGCGCCCGCTCCCAAACCTCGACACCTGCCCTGATTGGCACCCCAGGTCAGGCAGCTCACGATCCTGAAGGAGCCAGACAGTTCAATTCACCGAAATATCGGCCATTCATTGGCCACTGCTGTAGTAGCCACATTTCTGACCTTCACCAATCAGGGCGGAACTACAACAAGACCCCAACTGTCCAGGAGGACAGCTTTCTGCTGGGACACAGCAGCAGTGACTCGGTGCGGTTTTACGCTGTGCTGTAAAATCCGGGATTAAGCGTAGCGCGACCGTGAGGTTCTCTCTGTTTCAGTCACTATTCAGAGGCGATTCGGGCCGTCACCTCAACCGCTTAGTAAGAGAGGATAACACGCGGTCAGGATGCGTCACTAAGCCCCTCCCAGCCCTGTACAGGAAGCAGAACATGTAAATGTATCATTAAATGGTGAGAAGGTCTACAGCCACCGCAGGTAAACTGTCTTTCTGAGGCAGCCTTAAATTCCGGAAATCACAGAGAAACCAGAACTCTGGAAATCGGACAAAGCAATTGAGGAAGGAGCCGCCTTGGGGCCTGACATCCCGGCCATAAGGTGGGACCCAGGGGGGGGGACTTCAAGGCTGTGGGGGGAACCTGTATGAGCAGGATCAGGCGGAGGTGTGACCTGCTCCTCAGGGACGGGGTCTTGGTCCTGGATGAGGGTGATCGGGCGTGGTGGGGGGGGCGGTAGGGTGGGGGTCCTCTCCTCCGGAGTCTCAGGGGTTCCTGATAGAGATGTGCAGACCATAAGGTGCATGTTACCCGACTGGCAGACCTCCATCTGCAGGCCATGGGCAGTTTTACAGATCATAATTCAGGAAGACAGGAATGTAAACAACCCAAGGGACACATTTTTCATGGACAAACACTTCAAGGAAATGTCCACAGTGAAGATGGAAGCCTCTGCAGGCTCCACCAGACGAGTATGGCTCAAACTTTGGAGACTCACCTACAAAAAATATTTAAAGGTTTACAACAAAAACAAAACAAAGGTAGTAATCAGTTTGATGACATGGGTTCTGGGAATGCGGGGGGCGGATCAACAGTTTAATTTTCTTTTGAGACATCGTGCCTTACCCCCACCCCAACACACCCACCCTGGCTGATTTATGGCTCCCTAAGAGTGGCTTTGTCTCAATAGTAACAGATGGAAACACTTATTACAACCAAGACCAAAAAACCTCCTCAGTAGGATGTTTCGGTATAAGATCCCCCCCCCCCCCCCCCCCCCCCCCCCGCCCCCCCTCCATAAACCCAGGCATCAGCCACCCCGCCACCCCCCCCCACCGCCCCGGCCGACCCAGGGGCCCGAAGGGGGCGCGCC
>JAODKM010000058.1:20608234-20626057 GCA_026780845.1 Petrocephalus sullivani
TGTTGTTTTTTATTTTTTTTTTTTTTGGGGGGGGAACCTGCGGGGTGGGGCCCAACTCCCCCCCCCCCCCCCCCCCCCCCCCCCCCCCCCCAAAACATAGGTCGTCATTACGGCGCAGTGAGCTGTGAGGGCTGCAAAGGCTTCTTTAAACGCAGCATCCGGAAGAGCCTGGTGTACACGTGCCGGGGTTCCGGGGAATGCGTCATCAACAAGCACCACCGCAACCGCTGCCAGTACTGCAGGCTGCAGCGCTGCATGGCCTTCGGAATGAAGCAGGACTGTAAGCGGCCTGCGCTTGCACTCCCCCCCTGCCTGAGGCTGCCGCCCGTCAGCGCCATCAGCTACCTCTCTGTTTCCCCAGCCGTACAGTGCGAGCGGAAGCCCGTGGAGGTGTCTCGGGAGAAGTCTGTCAACTGTGCAGCTTCCACAGAGAAGATCTACATCCGCAAGAACCTCTGCAGCCCTCTGGCAGCCACCCCCACCTTCGTCACTGACAAGGAGACGGCCAGGTACGGAGCCGGCTGCAGAGTGCAGGGGCCGTTCTGCCTCGGTGTTGGCCCCCGTTTTCTGTGCAGCGAGGGTCATTTGCTGCTGATGTTCTCTCTGCAGGTCTACAAGTCTGCTGGAGTCAGGCATGTTATTGAACATCCAGCAGCCTTTCTCCAAGTTGGAGAACGCCATCATGGTTCCAGTGTCCCCAGAAAAGGTGTGGATCTTGGTCTCCACACCCCCTTCCTCTTTCGGACAGCACTCGTGTTTCACACAGCGGCTGCTGGAAATACTCACGTGGCGCATCGCTTTTCAAACTTGAGTATTTATTCTTTTTTTTTTTGTGTCAATAGCTAGGATGTGAGTCGGGGTGTTTGTATTATCAGTAGATGCACCAATTGAAATATTTGACACGTTAGTTTGAATCTTATTTAAACCTTACTCGATGCAGGATTTTCCTACCAATCAAAACTCAGGATAAAGATTTTTTCAATGAGCTCAGCATTTCTGTTTATTGTTGTCACTAATATTTGTGGTGGTCAACATACATGGGTTGGACAATGAAACTGAGACTTTTACACCCATTTATATATTTGCGGCCTGGTAGCCGATCTTCACTATGCCATCAGTAAGAGCAGAGTGTGGAGGTTGAATTAGCAGAGCAATAGCATGGCTCTACATAAAATATTACAATCCACACAACGTAATGGGAGACATCTGCTTTGTTTTGGAGGAGTGAGTCAGGAAACATTTTCTTCCTGCAGCATCACGTCGTGACCTGGCCGCTGGCTCTGCACAATGCTAATTATTGTCGTATAAAACCAGGTGTTTCAGTTTTATTATCCAGTGACTGGTTGTCAGTCCAGGTTTCCGTCCAGCTGCAGATCTTTCTGTTCTTCTGAGCTCTGACCACATCTGCCGTGCAGCCCGGATCTGATCGCTTGCGATTTCCACCAGGCCGACCCCTGCCAGGGTGACCTGAGCACTCTGGCCAATGTGGTGACGTCACTCGCCCACCTGAACAAGGCGAGGGAGATGACGGACTGCGGCGTTGACCTATCGGGGATGGAGACGCTGAGCAACGGCGACGGGTCCATAGCGGAGATTCCGTCGGAGGAGCAGAATACGAGTGACATTACACGGTATGGATTCGGTGTCCTGGCGGTATTGATGGTAAAATTAGGTTGTTGCATTTCTGATTGCCTCGCCGGTGCTTCATACCTGCACATCATCCGACCCGCAGAGCGTTCGATACGCTAGCCAAGGCGCTGAACCCTGCCGAGAGCGCCTCTGGCGAGGCGATGGGGGCCAGCATGCGCCTGGTGTCAGGTGACCAGTCAGGTGGCATTGTGGAGCTGGAGGGGCCACTGCTCTGCGAAAGCCACGTGCCCTTCAAGGTGAGCGCGATTGCTGGCGTTGGCCGACGTACACGCCTTGCTTCGTTGTGGCAGAGGCTGATCCCGGATCAGCAGGCCCAGCTCATCCGGCCTCCCATGCCTTTCTGCCTGCAGCTGATGATGCCTTTGCCCATGCCAGAGTATCTCAACGTGAACTACATCTGCGAGTCGGCCTCTCGCCTGCTCTTCCTGTCTATGCACTGGGCTCGCTCCATACCTGCCTTCCAGGCCCTGGGGTGAGTTTCTCCTTCCCAGTTTCTCCCATATTAATGCTTTCTCTGTCTTCTAGTTTCCCACCCCTGCTCATGTGGGATCATGTCCTCCTGCAGCTCTTTTTTTTTCAGATCTCCACATCCTGGAGTTTTTCCATATTGGAAAATGTGGGTCAGGAACTTTAAGCCTGAAATCCAAAATTATCCATGGATCCATCTTCCTACCTCGCACCCAGTACAGGGTCACCAGGAGCTTTAAATCACTTAAAGAGCATTTTTGCTAAAATAAGGTTGTTGCTCTCTGAGCCTAGAATCTCTTGGCCTTCGATAATTTTTTTTTTTTCTCTCTCAGAAGCATAATTAATGTCTTATGGAAATAGGACGCTGGCAGTGTGGACTGGCAGTTCTTTCTTGTTTCCCCAAGGCAGACTTCTGTTTCAAGTTGTGTAAACCCTTTCTGATACAGCCAAACACCCACAAATTGTTCTGCTTTTAATTCAGGGACGGAACTGCTTTCCCAGTTAGAGTATCGTGTGTGTGTTTTTTTTTTTTTTTTTTTGTTCTGATTTGCATCAAGTCTGCACACGATACGAGAATTTTCCCATGAAAGTAAATTTAATGCCTTGTGGGGGGTAGAGGGGAAGTTTGATGAATGCTTTTAGCAAAGGTGTATATAGTCCTGAGTCCTGATGCCTGCCGACTGTTTGATCCCACCCCCCCATCCCTCAGGCAAGAGAGCAACATCAGCCTGATGAAGGCATGCTGGAACGAGCTGTTTGCCCTCGGCATGGCTCAGTGCTCCCATGTGATGAATGTGGCCACCATCTTGGCAGCTATCATCAACCACTTACAGAGCAGCCTGCAGGAAGGTAAGGGGGAGGGATCATCTGTAGCTTCACAGGAGAGAAATTTCTTTAGTAATTATACTGTAATTTACAGCCTTGATGAAAATCTTGACTGAAAGCTTAACTTTTTTTTTTTTTAAATGGGTGTACCTATCAAGATTCTTTATTCTTGGTTATTAGTTTTTCTGCTGTTTTCCTACGTAATTGTCCGTAGTATAATGCAAAGGCCTATTAGCATTTAGCGCTGGGGATGTGAATGATGTCGAGATCAACCAGCATACTAATGCAGCTGAACATACCTCCGCAGAAAAGCTCTCTGCAGAACGAGTGAAGCTGGTAATGGAGCACATCTGGAGGATGCAGGAGTTCTGCAACAGCATGTCAAAGCTGTCCCTTGACGCATACGAGTATGCCTACCTCAAAGCTATTGTCCTCTTCAGCCCTGGTGAGGAGTGGTCTTTTTTGGTCAAGAAAAGTAAATGACATATCCAGAAAATTAGCTGGGGCTAATGTCTTCAATGTAGCCATTCCTCATAGTGAGAATTTTGGTTCTAATGCTTCATATTGAACCAGGCAGCCGAGAACTACGGGATGTTTAAAGGCGACTTGATTGCACTCACACAGCATGGCGTGTGCTCTCCCTTTCTGCAGATCATCCTGGCATTGACAACACCCTGCAGATCCAGAGGTTCCAGGAGAAGGCCTACATGGAGCTGCAGGATTACGTTGCCCAGATGTATCCCGAGGACACGTACCGGTGAGGGTCCCCAATGCAGCCTCGCTGGCTGATGTGTCACTGCCCTGCTTCAGGCAGTTTCAGGTTGTTTTTGAGGTGTAAGTTTGGGGGTCGTGCACCCACTGGATGGGGCAGTGTGTTGGTGGCGGTTCGGTGGTGAGCTGTGTTGAGACAACCTGGCTGACCCCACCTGTCCCCCACGGTCTCCCATCCAGCCTGTCTAAGCTTCTGCTCCGACTCCCCGCGCTGCGGCTGATGAGCGGTGCCATCACAGAGGAGCTCTTCTTTGCCGGCCTCATCGGCAACGTGCAGATCGACAGCATCATTCCCTACATCCTCAAGATGGAGTCCACTGACTACAACAGCCAAGGGGTCACCGCCGTCATCCAGTAACCACGGAGCTGATGTACCGCTGGAGCGCCTCAGGGGGCTGGAGGAGGGGGGGGCGCTGCAGATGCATCTCCACGTTGCAGTGTCCAAGAAGCATGGTGGGCCGTAGCTTGTATGAAATCCACACCTCCCCGACGTCTTTTGGGGGGAGACTGGCCTCCGCCCGATGAAGGGTGGGTTCACTTCTGTAAAGGTAGCGGGTAGCCCACCAGAGAGGGACATGGACTCCTAAGGCTACCAGCTCAGGTGCATGGAGGAGGTCCCATGGGTGGTGCTCTTGAGCAAGATACTTTGCTGCATTAAAAAGATCCAGATGTGTAAATGGGTTAAAAAAATAAGTGACTGTTGGGGGGGGTCAGTTAAGCAACTATGGAACTATGGAATTGTGATAGTCCTTTGTTAGGTCCCTCAGGCTTGCCTTTTCTGTCCATCCTGTGTGACTGAATCATGATTATGTGAACAGTATTCAGTTTATATTTTGAGAGAATTTTCCAGTGTAGTGTCCCCCCCCCCCCCCCCCCCACCCCCACTGTTTTCCAAGACTTTCTACTTTGTATAGAAACAATAGGGTTAGAGATTATGACCTTATTTCTAATAATTTATCCTTTCTTTGGAGAATAATGCTTATGTTGCAACTCGCTCTGCTTGTACACAGACCTGAAGCTCTATGAACAGTGTGTATATATAAATATGTATATAAAATAAACTATGAAGGACCATAGTGGCTTGCAGTCATTCGTCACCTTTCGTGGAAGGTCACTGGTCTCCTGACATCACTAAGGTGTTAGTAATACCTCAGTCTCTTTAGTGTGTCTCTATAGAACAAACTATCAGGCAAATGAAGAACAAATATGAATATATTCATGTAAACTAAATGTGTCTTATGTCCTTATTATGGGACACGGTCTGGTGCCGGTCCGTGACCCATGCTTCTGTAGCCCCAAAGCATTGACTGGGCCCCAGGACGAAGTAGTTTGAGAAATGCTGCTTAAGTAGGGTGACCAGATAATCCATGTCATCCTGGAGACTTTGTGCTAGGACAGGATTTGTAAGCTACCTTTTCAATTAAAAGGACCTGGATTTCACTTAAGTGCTACATTCTTGCTGTATGCTGATTGGTCAGCCTCCTATAATCATGTCACTAATGTTAATGTGAAATAGCTGGATGAGTCTTTCAGTCAAGGAAACCAACCAGTCAAAGAAGAACTATTTAGCCAAGCAAAGGAGCCTTTAAAGTAGTTTGTAAAACCTGAAATAGCTCAAAGTGTCCGGGATGACATGGATTATCTGGTCACCCTAGTTTAAGCCTATTTTGAATCTGTGTTTAAAACAAAATGGCTTCAAAAAAAGGTAACTTGCGGCATACAAAAATACATCGATCAAACGCAATTATGCCTTAATAAATAATTAGCACGATTTACTTTTTCCATAGGTGTTGGATAATCAGAAATCTTGTGAAAACGACCGCTGTTCGCATGCGGGGTTTTTACGAAGGTAGGAACCATCATTAACGGGCACGCTGTTTCCGCGGCGCGCTTCCGCTGTTACTCCCGCGGACGCTTCCGCCCGAAGATGGCGGAATACGTTCGGGTCTTTCGGAGGGGTTTGGGCCAGTTGGGGGGCCACGGCGGGGTTCGCGGTCTCCTCCTTCAGTTATTTAGGTGAGCATTTCATGCCATTGTCTTTTCGCCGTGGTGAAAGTCTGTCTTTGTCGTTTATGATTTATTATGTCATAGTTGACTGACCTCGTATATGACCTCTGCTTCAAGAACGGATCGTTTCGTGTTCATTCCAATTATTTGTGCACTTTTAATTATCTTCTACTCTTTATATAGCAGAATAATTAGCATGTTTAAATGTTTTTTTTAGAGTAAAATACTATTTATGGAAGCAGTGAAGTGTTTAGCCGACATTTATCTGTATCTTTAGCGAGCCTAGTAGCCTTGTTACGTTTTTTTTCAATTCATTATCATTAATGGACTGTTTTAATAAGATGACGTTGTATTTTTTTCTTCAGAGTAAATGACCTGAAAACGGGAGCATTGATTGGTGTTGACAAATATGGAAACAAATACTACGAAGATGCGCGTTACTTCTTCGGTAAGGCTTTAGCATGATTGATTATTATGTCTGCCATGCATAAGGGAACGTTATGCATCCTCGTACTGAATATGAGGCTTCTGCCTACGGTAAAGTGCGCTCCTCGTTCGTACGTCGCAGGTCGCCACCGATGGGTGATTTACACGCAGGAAATGAATGGAAAGCGCACCGTGTGGGACGTGGACGGCAGTATGGTGCCGGCTGAATGGTAAGCATTCTCCGCTGTTGTACCTCATATTACTGAAACAAATTTTAAAGCAGTAGGACTAAATTATTCTTTTTTTTTTTTTTAAACTTGTCACTACTTTTTCGGGCTGTAGTCGACTTATATAACCTTTTCAATTACTAAAATTTGGAATGCACATTTGTTTAGCTTTATATCTCAAACTTGTACCTAAGTACTTATTTTACTGGGGCAGTTACTTTATCAAACGGCACACAGTGCCCTCCGTTGGGAATCTGGATTCGATCCCAGCCGGGAATTTTTTGAGAAATTCAAATTGGCTCCCGTTCTGTCTACAGGCTGGGTAACTGGCTTCCTCTTGACGCTCTACTGCTGTGTGTTCAGTCGTCTGGGTGCCTGTGGGGCTGTGGATAAACTCGGGCAAATAGCTCTGTGCTCTGAGTGTGTAACATCACCAGCAGCCCACAGAGAAAAGAGGAGGACTTCTGACAGCTCTGGGCTTTAGTTTTTGGTGCCCTTAACTATGCAGGTGGAAACTAGACCTACTAGTGCACTGGTGCTGGGCTCGGTGTCCTTGGTCTGTCATGTCTTCCACCTGCTGAATATTGTGACAGTTGGGAGATCCTCCTTTCACCCAGTCAGTACCGTGGAACTTCAGCATGATGAGTTCTGTGTGTGTGTGTGTGTGTGTCCCCGCAGGCACCGCTGGCTTCACTGCATGACAGAGGATCCTCCCACCACCCATCCCCCAGTGCCCCGGAAGTTCATAGCAGAGACCCACAAGTTCAACCTGAGTGGCACAGCCGATCAGTACGTTCCGTACTCCACCACCCGGAAGAAGATTCACGAGTGGGTACCCCCGAAGGCTGGCTCCCTGTAACTGGAGCTGACCTCAGGCACTGCCACTCTTTTCTGTAAATTATGATTCTTACCTCCTATATGTGCTTCAAATAATAAAATGGTAAACGAGCACCGTTTGTGGAGGTTTTTGCTTTATGGAGAAAAACTCCTTTTAAAATGGTCTCATACATTTAAAAGGTGTGTTTTACAGATACCTTTAAAATTCACAGTTAAATCTGATACTGTCAGTAATGCGTTGCCATGGCTTGTCATAGATATTTATGGAAGTTCAGACCTGTACCAGAGCTGTCAGGTCTAAAAGGGGTGCTTCTTTCTGAGCACCGTGTAGCTCTGTGACATGAGCAAAGCCATGTGACCTCAAGTAGGCTTGTAAATCTGAGTATGTGGAGACTCGGTGATGGTTTTAACGTGATTTCTGAGGCCAGTGGTCCATCTACCAGCCAGAGGTGCTTCAAATGGAACACATGACCATATGCAAGAGGTGGATTCATTTTGTTTTCAGTGAGTTGGAAAGGTTTTGTTGGTTTCTTTCAAATCCGGTTCATAATCTGATTAGCAAAGTAATATGACCTTTTTAAAACCAATTTAAGGGAGACTGTACTGCATATCCATTTTTATGAATAAATATAGTGACTATATGGATCATGGCAGTTATTTCTAGGTGTTTTATGCTTTGAAATGTCTTCTGTAACACTATACTGTTTGAATTCTTCCTCTAGAGGGCAGCATCTAACCCAGTATTAACGGTAGGAGACGGAACGATCTTTCTATACTGACTGACAAATTGGATTCACAGCACAGATCCATCCGCAACCTTCTTAAGCATTTGCCGTATAGATACGTCGAAAGCGGTGTGCGTCTTTATGGCAGCTGAATAATGTGTTGCGTGGGTATGTGGACCTTGGAATATATTCATAAAGAATTCATTAATATGGATATCATTAATATGCATTTAAAAATCATACCAATAAACGCTTTGTTAGACAACAAAGCCAGTTCTAAGAAGATTTTCCATTGCACATTGAAAAATTGAGGTTCTGCACAACATGACTGGTCCTCATTTGTCTTTATGACACTGAACGCAAAAAAAAAAACACTGAAGAATTTACTATCGGACCATATACGCCTTCTCACTGCATAAATCCATTTAACTACTTTACACGGTCAGTTTTCTTATTCCAGTTTATTTTGCGGTTTTCTCCACACATTTTAACTGGTGAGGGGCTGCTTAGAGGGATAGTGCGCTCCACTCCACTTCTGACGGAATGTGAGGAGACTGGGCTGCCGCCGTGGCCGGGGCGAGCTGTCCGTGTTCATGCGAAGTTCGCCCTGCAGGTAGCCGTGTTTGTGTGGGCGTGAGAGCCGCCGGCTTCTCCGCCAGGCTGTCTGTGGGGCTGATGTCGCATAAGCGGCCGGAACGCGCCTCCAGTCCGGTGCGTCTTAATGTGAAGTTTGGGGCAGAGACGTTCGGGTCGGGGGCCGTCGGCCCGAACTTTCGCTTCTCTTAAAGGGACGCTGCAATAATAATAATAATAATACGGAAAAGGTGTATATATACTGCACACATAGCATATAAACAGCTCTGATCGAAGCAAAGCTTCTCCCCGGGGGTGTAACTGCACAGACTATCAGTGATGTTCTAATAGGCAGCAAGTAAACATGTCAGCTGCTAAATTCTAAGTCAGGCTACCCCCCCTGTGTTTTGTGAACGTATAAATAACTCACACGGCAGATCTGACTCCAGTTCTGTAAAAATGAGCCGTTGCTGATTCAAGACAACAGGGAGAATTCCGCGTGTAGTGTTTCCGTCCCGCCGAGGGGAGCCCCGGGGGCAGTTTAATTGCGGGGTAATTTAGGCGTCAGAATCCGGGGTCAGAATCTGACAGAAGTATAAAAAACACGATGCTGACAAGTGGGAAGGAATTAAGTGAAAGCGCTCGCCTTGATTAGCATAACATTTTATATCCGTCTCCATTTAAGTCTCCATTTTTCGTTCCTTTTTGGGGGGGGGGGTCGTGTTATCTACAGAAATAGCCAAGCCTATGTCCCAGATCTGTATGTTTTTTTTCACCGCCCCGCCTGGCAATAGTTTCTTTTCTTTCCTAAATAAACGAAGCTCCGCGATAAATATGCCTCCCGACCCGCCGATCCAGACCGCGGCGGTACCGGCGCAGCATTTGCGGCTTGGCCAGGTTACCGCACGGCCCATACTCCGTGCTGGGAGATGTGGTGCTGTTGGTATTCACGTTACATGGCCGCAACGTCGCCTCTATTATCTGGGAAATAATGTAGCAAATAATCCTAATAAATATACTATGTTTTTTTTTTTCCAACCTAAATAAAGTTACAGTGGTACTGAGTGTACAGGCCTATTAATCAAATTAAATTGTTCTCTAAAACTAACGTGTTTAAAAATAAGTAGAACCTATTCACATCTAAACCTGTTTTTATTTCGGTCTTCTCTTTGTTAACATTCCCTCTCATGTTGAGTTTTGCAGGGCAACAGCTGGGTAGCTAATGGAATATAGAACTGCACAGTTATTGCTCAGTCTGGCCCCAAACGCCGCGACCCCACCAGCAAACACAGCCATTAAGATCCACGCTGGCACTCTGACCCCCGGTCGCCTCTTATCTGCAGTCCGCAGGTTAGCCCGTAACAGCTGGCTCCCTCCCCGCCCCTGCGTGGCATGCCGCCCGCTTTCGGCTCCGAACCCGGTCCGTCTCCAAGAGCCGATCTCCGGGGAATGCTCTTCCAAGGAGCTAAAGGGTGCATCCTCTTCTGGAATACCAGAATATTCCCAGGCGTGCGTCCCAGGCAGATGACGCCCGCTCCCCGCCCGTATAACCAACCCCGCGACTTGACCTGACTTGTTCTTCTGGTCCGCTCGTAATTCCGCGCCGAGAGCGACTCCGCCGCGGTAGCAGCGCTGCCAGCAGCGCCGGGAAGGGAGGGCTTTCTCTGCGATGAGCGACCGACTGCTTCCTCATTCTCAGCCGGCAAACATGCGGGGCAGGCGGCGGCTGTGAGCCGGCCATGTGCTCCGACCTGTGAGCGAGGAAGAGGAGCGGAGATGAAGAAGAACGCCAGCGCGATCCCGCTGATCCAGGTCACCGAGGTACGCCTGCGCCCCGGTGCCCGGCATCGTGCTTCAGACACGGTGTCGCCCCGTACATTCATATATACGGGCTATAGAAGGCACAGTGCGTCTCGGAGGCGCAGTTTGCGTGCGGTAACTTTTCCCGTAAGGCAGGTGTGGCGTTTAATGGGCTTTAATCACCCATTTAGAGGAGTTGGCAAAGCCGCCCAACTCTTGGTATCGCGCAGAGATTCGCAGGCTTGTGCAATATTTATATGCCTCTCATGCATGAAATGTGATGTTTTCTTTGCGGGAATTGGTGCCCATTTACAGGGGACTGCGGTGTAATTCGGGGTGTCCCCTGCTCCCCGCCGTGTTGGCGTGCTCGGGGCTTTCCTGCATGGCACTTCCCAGTTTTTCCTTGGTTGCACTGTTATCTTGTATCCTGCAACATGTCGATATGTTTCTGCTGCGTCAGTGTCTTAGTCACGCTGCTTCGTGGGATTCAAGTTCAGTGCCATTAACGCTCCGCTGGAACGCCACCAAAGGTCCCAGTTCCTAAGGGCGGGGGACGGGGACACGCCAGCGTTTGTTCACTATGTTGTCATTCTATTGCCGCAGGTCATTGTCTCCCAGTTAATTTACGCATATTTCACGGCTTTTGCTAAAATGATGATCAGGATCAGGAAGGGAGCTTACGGACTTTAAGAGACCTCCGTGCGCCAATTCACCTTACACATTTGCATGCCCATGGCCCGTGTCTGCTGTTCTCCTGACTGCTTTGAGATTGTTTGACTCCTTTGGGATTGTATGGTTTCGGTATTGCGTAAGTTTTTTTGTTTTTCACCACGAGTCAGTTTTGTTGGGTTTTACCTTTTGTGTTTGTAACCAAGACCAGATTGAATAGCGCTGATTTAAAGTGCATTTGAAAGCCTTTTAAAGAAGAAACAACAAAAGCCGGATCTGTCAGTCACAGTCGCGAATCTTTGCGCACTCGGTACTACTGCCCATTTTAAGGAGGGCAAATCTGTTGAGCTAAGCAAGTATTTTACAGACTTCCCACAAGTGCTTGTATGAGCGAGAAGTTGATCTAAGTCTGAAACTTCTTCTTTTCTGTTAGCAGAAGCTTTTTCCATATGCTGGTGCTCGCCTGGCTGGCCGGATTGCAGGTGACCGCCCGCGGGGGCCGCGGTGCTGCGCGCTTTACCGCCTTTTAGAAACACCTTGGGTGTTAGTTTCTGGTGCTCGGTAAGCCGCCGCGACAGAGACCGCTTTGGTGTGCCTGGTAGATTGCGGGCATGGTCTTTGTTTACGAGGCTGGCCAGTTTGGCAGTGATGCGAGGTCAGGGGCAGCTGAGTGGAGGTTTGTGGCTGGCGGCAAGGTTATAGGGGGCAGTGTTTCCTCACGAAGCCCTTGCTGGAGGTGTTTCGTGACCTGACATCACGGGGTAACGGGTCTTTAATCGAGTAATAATGCCTAATGGGCTGTGTGCTGAAACTGCACCAAATACCCTACCACCCTTTAACAAAAAAAACGTAAAAACCCTAACCCTCCCCAACTGCCCCTGTATATACCCTTTTTTAAAATGTATACTGTACATTCTCTGTCTCTGCTATTGTCTGCACCCTTTTGTTTATTGCTTTCTAACTCAATCTTGCATTTTTTGCACACTTCTGACTGCTAGCATGTAGTATTTTTCATAATGCTGTTTGTACTCAAACTACACTAGTGGCCAAAACTTCCAGACTTCCAGTTTTTAGGGATCGCAGACTTTTATTCAACTGTCGTTCCAGTTGCTTGTTTAATTGTCCATGGTGTGTAAAATCTTAAACTGGACGATTACATAAGTTCTGCAATCTCCAAAACTTGGAGGAGTTCCCGCAGTTAGTGCAGTACTGTTACTGCGCCGTGTGCCGTCTGCTCCTGTAATATCGTACTGTTGCTCGTGTGTGTATCTTGCACGCTCCTGCTCTCCATGCACCACCGTGCCTGCACTTGTGGAGTCTTGTGTGTTTCTGTTTTTGTTCCTTGTCTTGCACCATTGTCCAGGAGGAGCAGTGTTTTGGTTTCACTGTGTTGAGCATATGGCTGAAATGACAATAAACCCACTTGACTTGACTGTTGCTGTTGTTGTTACTGTTACTGTTATCAGCAACAGCAAAGTGGGTACAAGGTCGAGATTAATCGACTGATCCTGTGCTGCCAGAGAGGTGATGAAGTACACTGGCATCAAATCAGCGTCTTCAGAGAAACCCCCGGGGGTACCATGGCAACTGGTCCGTCTTGGTCACTACCCTGTTATGCAGCATGGGCACAGCAGGCAAATAGGATTTGTCTGGTAATGCAGGTCTGCTGCTGGCCACAGCGCCCCCACCTGGTGGAGGGGTGACTGTGCTGTTATTCTGTTACCGACCGGAGCCCCTCAAAGCTTTAAAGTGACTTTTATCATTGCTTTAATCTCCCTGTTTTAATTTTAGTGTTATCAGGGTGTTGTTCTTGCAATAGTAGTAGCTCACTTCCTTATGAACTTGAAGTGTAAATATGCGCTTGAATTTTCTGATTCCATGGTAACGCATAGCTGTCAATGTTGAGAACTTGACGCCAGTGTTGCTGCCCCGTGTCTTCGTTATAGGGATGTTGAAGGACGAGTAGTTTGACCGTGAATCTCTGACTCGATGCACCATTCTTATAAATGGTTCTCCTGACCTTTGCTTTGCTTTGAAATCATGATGCCTTTGTCTGGCGATCAGTAGCAGATCATACCGTGATTGTCTGATTTCGCAAAGCTCGGATGACGAGCAGGATGCCTCCCGCCAACTTTGTGAGTGTTAGTGGTCTGGCAGAAGAACAAGGCGGCAAACACACCTTCGGCAGTCTTTTCTAGGAATGGCCTTTCCTCGAAAATCATTTTTCCGTTGATCCAGTCAGATTGTTTATGAAGTCGTTTCTCAGGTCCTTGCTCGTAAACATGTCCTTTCCTGTATGTGACTGTATGTCACCTAGGGTAGGATTTCACAACTCCTGCTCCTTTAAGCGCAGGGAGTTAATTTACAAAAATAAACAGTATATTTTCAAGCCACGCCTATTTTTTTAACAACCTCTGATGTTCTTGTGTGATGTGTAAGAAAAAAATGTAAACTGCTAAACCTAATTAAATCAGACGTGCTGAGAAACCCTGGGTCGGTCAACAGGGTATTTCATCTGCATGGTATAAGCCCCTATTTATGGGAATCACATCCTGTCAGCCATGATGGTAAACCATAGCTTCTTATCCAATGCAGGGTCACGGAGAGCCTGGACATTGTCCGGAGAATTGCAAGGTTATCGTTCCATCCCAGGAGCACACACAGGTTAGAGATGCTTCTGTGCATGTCGGGGAAATCAAAACACTCAAATACTCGAACGCACACATGCAGCACCTCGAGCAAGAGTAAAAGTTGTGACCCTGTAGGAGTGCGGCCATGCTGTCTGGAAAAGCAAACATCATTATGTTTATATGAACACACACTTTATTTATTATCATTATGGTTGCCGCCTCATCTTGGATTTGTGTAGGTATCTTATCCTCAAGGTTATCTATAGCTACTTACATTTATACTTACATTATCAGATTGACAACATTCAACAAAATTTCTCTGGTTGGGAGTCCAGATCCACCGGGCAGAGAGAACCCTGAGGCGTACTCATGAACGTCGCAAGACGGGCCAAGGGTGACCACGGCACCATTTCTCTGGTTGCCTTTCAGAGCAATAAAAAGCCACTCGGAATGAATTCTGATAGCCATTATGGGCCTCCATTGAATGTCATTTAATTTCAATGCTGCCTTGCTTCAGTTGGGTCTTTGTTTGTAATTGAGTGTTACAGGGATACTGAGGCATAAAACGGTATTTAAATTTGCTTACACGCAGCAGCTGTACTATGCGTTTAATTCTGCCCTGGGGATCTTAAGGGTTTGTACTACCTGCACAATAATAATTTTACTTGCTAAAGGACTGCTCTCTTGCAACTTAATTGGAAGTAACCTGATTCTCACTCTTCCATTAATGCATTTTAAAGCTTGTGAGCCAGAAACTGGCTAAACTGAACAGTAAGATGGCCGACATTGATCTCCCTGTAAGAAGCTGAGGCTTTGATGGCTCTGACAGCAGTTTAATCCTCCTCCTCATTTATGAAGTGGAATCTCACATTCCTGTCGAGTAACAGATTGCATCATGGTTGTCACTTTCATGATGTATCCTCCGTGAAGTGATGCTGAAAGCATGCAGCTGGAGACTGAGTCTGGGAATGGCGTGCCGTTTCTTTTAAACTCAGCTGAAGGGAGAGATATTTATGGAATGTTGGCCCTTAGGCATGACGGGACTTGGAGGTATGTGTTTGTGAGCCCGAGCTCTTCAAAAGGCACCTTTATGCCGTTTCGCAGTACCCGCCACCCAAGCGTAAACCTTAAACGTAAACGTGACACCCGCAGAATGAGAATTAAGGACCTGCGAAGGTGACGCTTTCCAAATCCCTCTGTCCCCCAAATTTCATTGAAGTGACACTTTTCTGAGGAACCTACAGGGGAAGGGATGTGAATGTCTGCGTAAACTCTCTGCCACGATGTCACATGTCGATCAGCTTTCCACCAGATCCACTGGTAACAACGGTCAGCTGGCCCAGTTTGGACTTCGGGGTCTAGGGGAGGAATCTCTGCAGCTGCTGCCCTCACTGGGCTGGTCTGCTGATGCATGCAGCCGCAATGATTGTCTGGCCTTTCCGGGGTTGCCTTGGCAACACATGGTTGAAGAGGAAGATGAAAGTCGAGTGAGGGAGCCCATTTATTTATTAATTTGTTTTTTTTTGTCGTCTTTATGGATGCACGTAAAGGTCCTCTGCGATGAAGCAGGTTACCGGTGAGCGGAATGTTCCGGAAGTGCTCGCACAAATGGCGCTGCCCACTGGCGACTGTGGTGCCATGCTGGTGGACAGACTGAGTGTCCCGGCGGGCTGATGGTGCACCGTCGCGGCCAGGCGTGCTCCTCTGATGTGCGTTTCCCTGTAAACGCCCGTAGCTGCGATGCAGAAAGCAGCTCATACTCCTTTCTTGGCTGTGATGAACACCTTTCTGTACAGCGGTTGGTCTTTCTGTAGCTCCAGTCATTCTGTCTTAGTGTCTGTAAAATCTGTCCTCCTGTTGAATGTCAGTGATTCAATAGTTGTTCAGTACCTGATTCCTTCTGATATACGAGTAAATGAATGGTAATAAATGGTAATGTTTGTTTTTAGTGGTAAAATTAAGTGCTTGTAAGGCCACTGGCAGCCAGATTGTATGTTGCCATGTCTGTTTTAAATGTGCCACTAATGTGCAGGTAGACTGTGGCTCCTCAAACCATGGGCCCACAGGACTGGACGGCCAGGCCATCGTTAAACGGGCCCATACCCCCCAGAGGGGGTTCTGTGCTGGAACACTCTCACCCACTTATCCGCCCAATCGTTTATCGCTGTCAGAGGCACTGTGGTGGCCCGTCAGCGGGGGCTGTGAAGTGAGTCCCATCTTTCAAATGGCGGCACCCCCCCGCCCCCAGCATGACATCAGCACCCTGGCTCCAACATCCATTGGCCTTGCTGTGCTTCAGTGCTGTCAGTCATCATTGCCATGGCTTGAAGACGGGGTGAGGGAGGCAGGCCAGCGTGTGGCGATCTGTCACAGGAGGTTACCCCTCCCTGCAATGGAAAGGAGATTTAGTGTGACTTTAGGGGGGAGGCTGGCTGGTTCATATCCCTCCATTTGATGAATTAGCCATCACACCACCCGATGGGTCTTAACCCTGGACATCCTGCCAGATGTGTCTTGTGGGTCCATGTTGGGTCATGTGGCCTGGGATCTGGATTCAGTGTTTCACCCTGCGGTTCCTCCCTAAACTGCATCCTCTGCCCTTCTGAGCTACAGCAAGGATGCCCAACCTGCTCAGTCCTGCCTTTGTGTCACTAGGAAGCTTTGATCTTTTCTTACAATCTATGCTTCACCATGTTCTCTTTGAGTGCTGCCATCTGCCTGCTGGCCCCATCTTTGCTGGAAGCCTTGAGATCTGGAGCCCCCCCCCTCCCCGCTCGCAACTGTATCTCCGTTATCATGTCAAAATGTCACGGTTTCCATAGTGCCCGTAGCCACGGATACTGTGTCGTGATTAGCATTTCCAGGCTGGGTCAACCGTCCAGATGCGCCAACTGTGGCCCCAGCTTTTGGTATCCTGCCCAAAACATATCAGAACTCTACTTTTCCGGAGACTGGTGAGGCCGCTGT
This sequence comes from Petrocephalus sullivani, assembly GCA_026780845.1. Lineage (NCBI taxonomy): Eukaryota > Metazoa > Chordata > Actinopteri > Osteoglossiformes > Mormyridae > Petrocephalus > Petrocephalus sullivani. The sequence goes on from JAODKM010000058.1 coordinate 20,624,810, forward strand.
GGGCGGAGCTTCTTCTAGGGTCACACCTGATGTATTATTTACCCGTCCCACCAGGAAGACGGGGCTTCTGGGTCACCCTCGGCGGGAGCCGCTGAATCATTGATGCTGGAGGCAGTGTGACTCCGCTGACGGGTCGGGAAAGGTTCTGCTCTGTTTGCAGGAGCTGCATTCGGACTGGCTCTTATCAACGTTTTTTTTTCCTCATGGACCTCAGAAATTTAGTTATCGCCATTCATGGTTTTTCTCACTGTCCAATTACTGCCGAGCACACAGGCTAAATGCAAGTGTGGTTTCAAAGAAACACGGATACGCTCTGCTGAATGGATGCTTTGTGACCTGAGACTATTTTTAGGGCCATTTACTGGCGGGGAAATCGGGCACATTAACAGACGACCTCAGATACAGAGGATGTCATGTAAAATGGCGGCCTCCTGTTCCCTGGCTGAGCTGGAGGTCCAATTAGTGCTCTTTTGCCATCATTTGCTATCGGTGCCTCTTTGCAAGAATAGACCAGACTGATTTTCTGATTTCGGTTCTGAAAAGGACAAATGAGCTGGATGTCTGAATAAAACAGGAAAGTGTCTTTTTTATTTTTTTATGATGCCTGACATCTCTGTTCCTTTGGATAGCCGAACACCAGGGACCATTTTCCGGAACGTCTCGTGAGGCCTTGTGAGGTCACCCAGACACCCAATTCCCGAAACGTCCGTCTTCATCTTTTTGGGGTGGACTCCCCTCCGGGCCTCCCAGCCAGTCAGAAGCAACCAGAATCAACAATGACACACAATAAACAGACAGAGAGACGGGGGGGGGGGGCACTATCACTCTCTCTTGTATTCTTCCACTTCGCTACATAATTTCTGGGAAAACTCTGCAAAATGTGTGCCTGCTGAGTGGAGCTGGGACCTTGGGGACGTTGGGGACATCGGGGATTTGGGGACAAGCGTCTGTCCTGGTACTGCTTGACTCCCTCTTCACAGGTTCTTAGGGCGAGGTCCACGAAATCCCAGACAGCGGGATTCACATACTGCACCCGCTACCCCCCCCCCCTCAGTGAGAGTGACCCATATTCAGCTATTTGGACCCCCCCTTCGAAGAGCCGACGTCCCCAGGGCTCGACAAGTCCTGCACCACACGGGTTCCCATGGACCTCTGAAGGTGAAGCCCCTCCCCCCCCCCCCCCCCCCCCCCCCCCCCCCCCCCCCCCTCCCTCCCCCCCCCCCCCCCTCCCCCCCCCCCCTCCCTCTC
>JAODKM010000058.1:20634466-20654207 GCA_026780845.1 Petrocephalus sullivani
TGCATGACCGCGCGCATATCTGCATGACTGCGCATATGTTCCATCTATGACTGCTCCCTCTTACGCCTTTGTGTGTGTGTTTTCTCGTAGTTTTAGATGAACTAGCGAAGTCGGGGACAAACCGCGGTACTGTTTCGTGACGCTCTATGCGGGAAGGCGCAGTAACGCCTTCGCCTTCCTACATTCGCAAATAGGCGTGAATAATTTTGTCCCAGTTCTGCGATTGCGGTGCTGTTGTTAAGGGAAGGGGGGGTCGAGTCGCGCACGGCAGCCCATTTATTCCATTTCAATCCGGCGATTTTCTCAGTGTCTTTTCTAAAGCTTGCAGTCGCGGTACTTATAAGCCATTCATCCCCTTAATGTCACAGTCTGTCTGCAGCCTTTTAACGCTGGTTATGCAAGCAAAAAGTGTGTCAGCTCCGGCTGAGTCACCCGGCGGCGTGTGCGGAGAGCCGAGATGTTTTTCGGAGGAAGGGAGAGAGCGCACATGCACCCCATCCATCCATCCATCCATCCATCCGTCCTCGCCTCTTATTCTAATGAAGTTCCAATCGCCTCCTTCTGCGCCTCAGTCCATCGCGATTGTATCTTTTCGCGCTTATGACAGCGCTGCAGATATTTTCCAGTCCCGCCGGCCCACGTTTATAGTTTCACCACTTCAGCATAATTATCACCACTAGTTTCGGTGTTTCTTTGGCCGTCGGAGGCAGCAGCCTGGCCGGCATCGCACTCGCAGACTACCCGGAGGGGGTGGAAGGACGGAGAAAGTGCGTCTTTTTTGATAAACTCGTTTCACTTCCTTAAAACAATGTTGTCAGAAGCACTGAGCTCCGTTTGCGTTTGTATCTGGCTGCGCTCGGCGCTTTCATCCATTGTTCGAGCGCTTCCTCCCCGGGCTGAGAGGCACCCCGGTCCGCTGCGCGGTCTGGACCTGCGCCTTTTCATCTGCCTCTTTTCGGGGGGCTGCGGGTCTCCGGGGGCGCCAGGTGATGAAAACAAAACCCGCTGGAGTTTAGTTAATTATTATTCCTGAGTTGCCCTTTCGGAAGCTGACCGGCCATGCGTTTGTAAGCATCAAGTTACATGTTTAGCTGTGTGTGTGTGTGGGTGTGTGTGTGTGTGTGTGTGTGAGAGAGGGAGGGCCAAAGTACCTGACAATAAAGCATTTTTTCGGTCCTAACAACTTCAGAATTCATCTTATAAAAATGTGTGAATGTAATCAAAAAGTTTGTTTGGTTACTTATGGTTAAAGTTAAGGGTGTAGTGATGGGGATTAGGGTTTTTGTCAAATAAATGAATGGTCCTCACCAAGATAGGAATACAGACGTGTGTGTATGTCTGTGTGTGTGTGTGTGTATGTCTGTGTGGGCACAGTCCTGCATCATCTGTTCAATCTCTTTGGTCAAGTCTATTTTTCCTCTTTTTTAATTAGCTTGCTGTCCCGTACACACGGCATGTCCAGAGAGGCAGATGTTCAGATATCTTTGCCCTAGATACCGCCGCTGTGGTTTGCCATGGAACAATGCGGGGAGGTAAAGTTTCAGGACCCTGCCGCTGCTTAGACTGGCCGCAGTGCGGAGCCTCGCAGTGCGGAGCCTCGCAGTGCAACGTTTTCACACTTGCTTCTGACTGTTTAAAGCTCGACCCTTAGGGGATCGGTGGTGCTTCACGACTCCGCAGTCAGCTTTAGTGTGTGGAGCCGAGGGGAGGGGGGGGCATTCGCTCAGGGGCTGAGCTTGAACACTACAAAGCCAGCTTGGTGACAGGCCAGCTTATGGAAGCTGGGATAGGTTTGGATGTCACTGGTCTGGATATTTGGCAAATTTCCTTGTAAACAACCATCACTGTTAAAGGCAAATAGTGCATGAGTAACAGCTCTGCTTTGGGTCTGTTGGGGTCTCTCTGTTTCTTGACTAATTGTGTTGAACATATTGGAAATGGGTCGGAGGGGGCCCTGGCGTCGATGCCAGGCAACACAGGGCAGCCTAGCTGGGATACCAGTCCATCGCAGGGCACAAGTACTTAGAGGGTGGGTGGAATTCATCTGCCCAGTGTACAGATTGTTAAATAAAATGAGTTAGAAAAAACTGAGAAGTGACATCAGTGAGCCAGTAGCACAGAGCACAGATTCCCACAATCTGTTTTGCATGCTGTGGCTGTCAGCCTTGTGGTCTGAAGACCCCTGCAGCCTGTCATTTTATTGCACATTACTGATGGTGCCTGAAAATATAAAAATCCTCAAAGGCTCAAACAATCCCTCTGCCATGCCCAGGAACCAGGTGGCATTTTCTGATAATTCTGTGCCACAATAGCCTCCTTTCTTGACAAACTGGTTCACTTGTGGTTCAGGGTCAGAACCCGGCCCACCTTCTTGAAGGTCGAACCCTCCACCGCGTCCTGTCAATAAGGCACGGCCCCTTTTGTCGACAAGTTAGGCATGCAGTGGCCATTTACAGACGGTGTCGTTGCGCTCTTCTGTTGTCATGGCGACCCAAGCATTCCAGCAGCCGTTCCCTTTTGCATGAATGATGCTTTTGTCTGGGGTGATGTGCTCACTCGCACGCGTCCGAGATTTCCCTCTCCCGCCAATCGCCAGCACCGATGTCAGTCGGGCTGTTTGTAGGGCAGGATCTTCACCACCTTTTGTTTTTTTTTTGATGTTTTTGAACATCACATTATCGCGGGGGATCTCTTAAGCTGCCCAGATACAGATATGATAAACCGAGCCAAGGGGGAAGAAGATACATGACCACACTGATGTTTGTCAGGTGTAAATGCTGCAGAAAACCCTGTAGGGGGGGGTCAGCTTTCTCGCTGCGTGTTTCTGCTCATCTGACAGTTTGGCCATGTTGATCGCGACGACTCGGCCTGTGCTGTCTTGAAGGCTGGGCTAACGCTGTGTGCCATGATATCGGCACTGCTCCGGCCTGGAATCGACTCTCTCATTCCCTTTGCTGGCGTTTCAGGAACGAACTGGTGAATTCCAAGCCTAGCCAAACACCAGTGTCTGGACTGGATCAGAATCCGTCAGATTCAACATGGTTGTGCCCGAGGAGTTTTGATTTGAATTAGTTTGATATGCAGGCGTGTCCTGGTGCATGTTCAATCGTACCAGAGTTTTACTGAATTCATTTTTGACCCGTTCATCTTGGTTGTTGTCTTGTCTTTTCCTTGTAACTGGTCCCAGTAAACAAAGGCTGGGTTTGCTGGTGTTCTTGACTGCTTCACACTGACTTTGGTGGCAGTGACGAGGCCCGTTACCCTGAACTATTCAGGAATTGTTGTGAACTCCGGTAATATTATTTAGGAAGGAGTTGGAGACGCTGATATCAGCCCATTTTGTTTTAGCCTCTGAGAAACACCCGGAGTGATTGCTATCCAGCTTTCGCCCCCTCTTAGAGGCCAGATGTGTGTGGGTTCACCAGTGCGATGTGTGGGACCTTGTCATGTGATTTGTGGGGTGAAAATGAGAGCAGTCAGGGAGGGGGGACTGATCCTGGCCCCTGGGGATTAGAGTTAGTTTGAAGCGGTTCTCCTGTGAAATGCAGAGTCTGACTAATGCTGCTGCTTCTCTCTCTCTCACACTTCCTGTTTTGGGGAAGAGGGATCATGTGAGAGTCCTCATTTGTCATTTGCACAGTATGGTAGAGAGGTAGAGACATCTATATGATGAAAGGTTTGCAGTGAGGTTCCCATGATGCACAGACAATGCACATGTGCCAGATAAATAAAGGGGAATGGGAGAAGGTAACATGTAAAATAAAATAAGAAGAACAAGATGAATAGGGGTGCAGTAGTTAGCGTCTCACATTTCTTGGACCAGGGTTCGAGTCTCCGCCAGGGTTCTGTGTGTGTGGAATTTGCATGATCTCCGTGTTGTCGTGGGGTTTCCTCCGGGTACTCCGGTTCCACCCCACAGTCCAAAGACATGCTGAGGTTTATTGGGGAACACCAAATATATGGGAATAAGCCAGGAGTAAATAAAAACAGATTTTGTAAAAATCGTGAGAGAGACCCGCTAGCAACATGGACCTGCCGAAGAGGCACTGAGAATTTATGAGCTTAGCTGACCGCTGCAACAGTGAAAATCATGGTTCAGATCCATATCATAAATGTGGCCAGCGAGCAGCACGTCCTCTAACGTGAGTGGGCGGCATTCTGCTCCTTATCAAATCGCATTATTTATTAGCGAAGCAGGAAATGAGACGTGTGAGATGCACCAGCTGCAGTTAATGTAATTGGATATCGGGCATTTGCAGATGAGCGCTACAGATGAACTGTGCAGGAAGCGGTTTGGGCAGTGTTGTTAGCCCCTGGGGGGGCGAGGGTTGAGGGGTGTGGGGTGCGGGGCGGAGCTGGGGGTCACTTCACGGATGGAGGGCTGCTACTGTACGCAAAAAGGTAGCTTGCACTTGCTAATTCACCTAATTTATTACCGCCCCTTAAAAACCAATCCATGCTAATAACCCAGTTGCTATTAATATCGGTCGCATCACATGGGCTCCGAAGCAGTTTTATACCGCTGTGTGGTTATGGGTCGTCTCTGTAAGCCTCCTGGGATGGCATCAGGTTTTCTGCTTGACGTGCTGTGTATTGCCCGTCCCTCAAACTATTCGGTGAATCAAAATTTCTGGTACTAAAGTTAGGACCTCCTCAATCTTTCCTTTTAAACACTGGGATTTGGGGGACGAACACTGGTCAGGTGGTTCGGAGGAAGCAATCTGTCAGTTTGACTGAGTGGCAGTGATCTGCAGTAATTGAGATTAACATGTTTACAATTTGACGTGTTGTAATTTAGCGGCCAATGGGATAATGGTCGGAGGCAAATGCAGCATGACGACTGAGTGGCACTGATGTGTTCCCGTGTCAGACCCGGTGACAGTCCTGTAGTCCAGCTCTCGGTGAGTGAGTGGCTTTCATCCCCACGTCGAGCAACACAAGGTCGGCCTGTTATTTTCTGCTCCAAAATTGCCTGGAAGTGAGCACTCACAGGCATGGCTGCTTTGGGAAAGCTCAGCAGACAAATCGGGGAATAGAAGAGGAGCTGACAGCTGTCTGAGATGGTCACATGTCTGCTAGCAGAGTGGCCTTGCTCGAGGTCCCAACTGGGGCATGATAAATCTGCCGGCCATGGGATTCAAGCCCATGACCTTCTGGGCATGGAGACAGATCCTTAAGCCGCTTAGCTAGACTCAAACCGAGTCCGTGAGTAAAAGTTTGCACAAGCTTACATCTCTGCACTTTTCATTGGACGCACTGTTCTGCAGCCTTAAAGAAGGGATTAGCATGAACACTGGACAGCGACAGGCAGTCACTCTCTAATACCCGTCAAGTTAGCAGCATTACTGTGCAAATTAGCTGCTGGCTGAGGGTACGAGTGCACAGACAGGAGGGTTTGCCCGTCTCCCCCTCGCTATGGGACTCGCTCATCGCCTCCCTCGCCAGCAGGCTACCGTGAAGTCTGACTGTTCCGGAGAGGATGTGATGTTCATAACAAACTCCCGAAATGGCTTTGGGAGAACTACTGTCGACTGTTAGCATCATGCTGCCTCCTTGCCAGATCTTTTCCTCTCTGCCCTGCTCTCCTCCTTACGTCCCACTTCCTGTCCAGGCGATGTCGCTGTTGCACGAGCCGCTGCCTGAAGGTGGCCAGGATAACGGGGCTGGGCTGGTCTGTGTCCATCTCCACACAGCATAAGTACCGTTTTATTCCAGGCTCCCTGTCTTCACTCCCCCTCGCTCCCGTTCGGCCAGCTGGTGGCCGAGGGTAGCGGCGCTGAGCGTGTAGGAGAGCTCTGGGCTCACCATGTCTCGCTGTCCCTCTCGGAGGAAGCGCAGCCAGTGTGAGGCGATACAGAGCGATGTGGATAATCAGCTGAGTAGCCTATGTATCAGCATGAAATGCGGAATGGGATCTAAATCCCATTTATAAGTTTAGTCACAAGTAAACGTATGGATGCGGTCGACAACCACGGCAGCAGCTGTGCGTTACATTTTGTCATGCTGCTCGCTCTAGTTATGGAGTGTTTTGTCTCTCTGACGCCCTCCTCTGCCTGGTCTACCTGGTGTATATGAGGTTTGCTGTGGTTGGCCTTGGGGGTCACATGGCCACCGGTGTGATGGCGAGCACTCGCTGGGATATTGACGCAGACCACCATCTCTGCATTTCTCTGCTGTGACTGTGATACAGATGGACAGTTTAAAGAGTAATTAAACACCCATCACACACGCCTCTATTTTTCACAGTTTTCCTCATTAGAATACAAATCATTGTAGGTGATTTTTCATAATGATTATTATTCATGAATTGTATATACATGGTTTGAATCTGGTTGCACGCTCTTGGCGTCACTGGTTTTGTGTTGGGGAAAGGCTGATTCCGGCCATGAGGAATGTGATGTGTGGGTGCATGTGAACCGGCAACCGTGGGGGGTAGTTGGGCTGGGGGGGGTAGGTGCTGCTAGCAGATGTTTCCACGGCTGGTTTTCATATAGCATTCAAACAAGTGAAAGGGTTTTGATCAAATCAGCTGGCCAGACACACCTGTGTGGCATCAGCAGGCTGTCTGGCTCATTGGGGGTGGGCCTGGGGGATTCTTTACTTCGCAGGGATGACATAGTTGTTGATCATGACATTTTAGCCTCTTGTTCAGCAGCTGTCGGCTATCAACATTCACTATTCTGCTGGGGTCCCGTAGCTTTAATCTTAGATAAAGACTCACACTAATCTACCCGTCTCGCTGCTCTCGGCTCTTCGTGCTGACCTTTCATGTGTCGGCTGCCTCTCCAGCACTTTTGATTGGTCCTCCTCTTGCACATCATCTCCTAGCCTGTGGTACTTGTTTGCGTTCGTTATCAATGAACGTTTTGAACATTAAGGACTCCGCATAGAGGCAGAGTGTGAAATGCCAGTCTGGATCCTGGGGTGTCGTCTCCATAAAAGGACAGCATATGGCTGATTTGGAGATAGACGTGATTCCCAAATCTGGACAGTCGGGGCGTGTTCTCCTCTTGCCATGCTAGGACCTCGCACAGAAACCATAGAGGAAGCGACTTGTGTCGATAGGTTTGATGAGCTTTGCGCTCCCACCTCTGCTCTCCCGTCCTCTAGAGGGAGCCCACGCGCCCCCACCTCGCATCTTTCCGTGGGTGCGGTGTGGGAGGATGCACGGCTTAAGCGTGTGCGGGTGTGTGTGCGCTGGGAACTCATCCGTCAGTTAGCTGCGAAGGAGCGATCGTGGGCTCCCAGGGTTACTGCGGAGATCGTGTCTGTTGTGGAGAGCATGAACAGGAAGTGGAGCGTTTCCCTCTCCATTGTTGCTCTCCGCTGCTGCCGTGGGGGGGGGGTGTTAGGCCTCCTCACGCAAGAATGTGGAGCCTCGCTGGCTACATTCTCGTGGGATACATGTTCCCAGACAGGCCAGTGCGAGTCGGTCCAAATCCGCCCAGGCCAAATCCACGGGGATGAAGGGCTGAGTGAAGATATTCTTTGCATTACAGACGCATGCAGAGATCCCACTGTTCATGCTCTCTGTTTACTGTCCAGGAAATTCCTTTCCTGCTGACAGGCTGCAGATACTGAAGCCTCCTTGTGTAACTGTACATCCCGTCTTTTTTTGGCTCTAGCTGGCCTCATGCATCACTTTGCTCATCACATGATTATTTTTTTTCCTTTTATGGCTGAAGACTGTGTTTGCTTTCATTTGAAAAAGAGACGGGAAAACCGAATTTGCGTATCGCTCTTTGGTCTTGAGATTTTGCATGTTTGTACCGTTGTGATACCCAGCCAGCTAACCCTCAGTAGACTTTGCTGTTAGCATGGTCTGTCAGCGTGCCATATTTTTGTTTCAGGAACACCATCTACATTGCATAATGGTGCCTTTTCCCCCTTATCCTGCTGTTAGTGCACCAGCGTGAAGGATTAAGCTTTATCCCTAATTCCCCATCGAATGAGAGCGGCTGGTTCCCTGTGGGTGAGACCGCCCCCCTTCTTCGAGTGGTGTTTTCTGTAAGCCTGTCGGTTTTGGGGGGGGGGGGAAGCAGTGAAGAGAAGGAGGGAATGTCAAAATATGCGAGGATGAACTTGCAGAGCAAACTCTGTCAGGATAATTATTTCTGCCTAGCTGAAAATTTAAGGGGTCCTGTCCAATCTGTGACAAATGGCTTCAGGTGTGTGGGGCTGTGTGTGTGTGAGTGTAAATGAGATTACAGGGAGGTCTGGTGGGCGAATTCATCTCTGTGTCCATCACCAAAACTCTGTTTGTCTGGCTGTAACTTAAGCCACATTGGTTCTGAATGGACTTGTTTGTTTCATTTGGGCAGTCTTGCGGGCACCTTGGTCAGTTCTAGTCGGGCAGATTAGAGGTAGCCTAAAACGGTCTTCAGGGGCGGTTGGAGTTAGTTGCAAAATGGAAGCCTTTTCAGAGTTGGGTAGAGTGGTTTGGGGTAGTTGGTTAGGAGACATGAGAGTGCGGCTGATTTCGGGGAATGGCGTGTGTCGCAGGGTCGGTAATGTGAGGGAAGGAATGCAGCAAGTAGAGGTTGTCCAACCGCTACGCCGTCATAGAGTCAAATAATATCCGTAATAAAATGCCCATGTACATGGTCCAAGCACTAGGTAATTTAATCTCCTTCCTTTGTCTAGTGTAATTCTCAGACCTTTTTCTGAGAATCTGATTGCACTAGACATTTTCATTTTAAGTCCTGGCGAGAAATGTTTTGTCTGTCGTGTGGTGGCCTGAGAGGGACAGGTTGGCATTTTTGTGCCCGTCCAGAACATAGTGAAACCAGCAGTTTGCCTGGGCTTGGTGAGGTGTGCTTTCCACAGGAAGGTGGAGCTGAAAGACAGTGGGAGTGGCTAGCGAATACACAGCCTATCAGCGTTTGTTTATACTGTGTCAGCCAATCGCCTGAACACTCCCCCAAACAGAAATGCACACTCATGTTCACGTCTCTCTGACCTCAACTGAACAAAACAAAACGACTGAAACAGGCGAAATTTGTTTGGTTAACTTTTAGCTTCGTTCGCAGTTTGTCTTGTCTGAGTACAGATCCTTGCGTAGATGTGTGATGTTCTTATAGCGTCCTCATTTTCGTGGTCTGGGAGAGGCCACGCTGGCCGGACCGGATCTGCACAAAGCCTACGGAATTGGCGCTGTCACCTCGTTTGAGCCCGGCGCTAAATACTGCAGGGCTGCAGCCACAGCCCACGCATGGCCTGCCGGACAGGCGCCCAGGAGGGAGGGGGCGGCGAGCCTGGCGTCAGGGTGCTCAGATGGTGCCACTTTAATGCCATTTGCATTAAATGAGGTTATAAGGCAGGGCCAGAAAAAGGCGAAATCAGAAAGAGCCCTACGGAGACCACAGGTGGAGTTTAGGCAACTCTCAGAATCCGAAGGAGGTCGACTAAGGTAGATTAACTGTGTGGTTTAGGACCCTGGGGGATACAGGCAGCCCAGATGGAGGTGATGTGGGGAGAATGATGAGGGTGTGGCGCTTGGTTCCTCATGAAGGTAGCAGACAGCTGGGAACAAGAGAGAGCATAAACGGAGTGCAGTGAGCGAGGGATGGTAAGGCTGGTGCCTGGAGCCAAGTGTGGGAGGTGGCGGCTGCCCCCCGACTCTGCCTGGCCCTCCATCCTTCCCAGAACAGCCCTGTGAGAGGAAATTTAGTCTCAGGGCAGATTCGGTGCCGGGATTTTCCCCAATATGTGTTGCCGGCCCACCGCGGCGCTGCTGTTATTGGGTACTGATAGGCGGGTGTGAGACTTGCCCAGTGTGGGCTAGCATGGGCACCTGAGGAGTAGCGAACCATCCAGGGAGGATTCGGGGCATGTCCGTTTGCCATTCTGGGAGTTTTCAGGTCCACAAAGGCTCAGAGCGCAGAGCGACTGTCATTTTACTTACGCTGATGAAGGTATCAGTGGAGAAGAAAGGAAAGCTAGCTAGTGTCGTCCCACCTCTTTAAACCCCCCAGGGAGCAATGTGAGGTGGGGGGTGAACCCGCACGGTTAACAGCCTTAGCTCTCTGCATTTGCGTTTGACGCTTCTCTCCAAACCGACATAAAACTGATTAAACAGATATTACATTACAAGAATACCGCTGTCGAGGATGTAGCTAGGCTGAGCTTCTGGTCCGGGCTCAGTAACAAGTGTGAGTTTGCATCGGGGCATGAGTATCATAAGATGGTAGTGGGAGAGCTGCTCAAAGCAAAGTCCTCTCATCAGCGTTATTGGGAGACTCACTGTGACGCTGGGACACGTTCTTCACTTGGCCTGTTTGGATCTCGCCCTGCCCCCGGTCCTGCCCCCTCCACTTTGCGGGCAGGCAATGATCTATTTGGCTATAGTCCAAGCAAGACAATGAAGACTGTTTTGGCATAAAAAGGAAATGTCAGAAAAGAGGAATTGGGGTTGTCCGTCTGTGGCCTGTTCATGCTCGTCACCAGACAAAGATGCACGTTTTCCTTCCTTGACGCGCTGTTACAGCAGAATGTAACGCTGACTGGATAGTCATCTGGCGGCAGCCTGCAGCTCCTACCGCTTGGGACACGTAACGCTTCTTCTTCAGAGCTGTTATGTGCCGTAACCGTGAAAAGCGTTTTGGGTGTCCTGGGGAGATCTCTCATACCTCACGGCTGATTAGTTTCCCCCAGCTGTGTCGCCCTGCATGTTCTTATTTGCAAAAGAGGGTGTCTGGATCAGATGGTGAAGATGGTGTGTGATGTGTGTTTCACACATACAGGTGACACTGTGGCACCATTGCTCTGAGGCGTGCTGCTTGGTCACAGGGACGTGCAGGCATGGGTGCTTCTGTGAATGACGCGCACACGCGCACACACGCACACACACACACACGGCAGCTCCTCACTCTGCCCTCACCAAATCGTGCTGGCTTTTGCTCCCCCTGGCTTCCATTCCAGGCTAGGCCAGCCCTCCTAAAATTAACGACCCTCCACAGCTAAACAAAACTGGCAGCACAGCCAACGGACTTAATTTAGCAAGCTTGTGCTCCTACTTACTGCACAAATGGCCTTTAATTGTTATTTTTTACATTCCCGCATTACCCCTGGCTGATGGAGTAGAGGGCTAATTAGGCCCTATTAGTAGCGCGAGAAGATATTGTTTTTAAGATTGATAGTAGGTGGGTGGTGGAACACTTGAATCACTTGAGTTGAGTTACGACTCCTAACGAACCTAATTGACGTAGTTTGTAAACTAGAGATCTCTCTCTGACTTTGTGGGCTGCTTCTTGTGGAGGCTGATGGCAGGGATGCATGGGTTTGGCCCATCATGGTCCTGCATGGCCAGGTTTGCATGCACGTTTTCATGCATTTGCATTCGCGGCGACTTTTAAAACCTTTTTTCCAAACCATCTGCAGTCGTCATCTTTTTCCAGTCCTGCACGTTCCCAGGCACCGATCCCCCTCCCAGCCCCGCTGAGACAATCTGAATCCACGCTCCCGATGGCCTGGGTTAGGCTCCTCGCTAAAGCTCTTCCCAGTGGAGTCTGCAGATATTTCGCTTTCCCCGCAGCGCAGAGACCAAGTCTGTAGCAGAGAGCACTGCGGTCATGGCAACGCCTTTACAATGAAGAGCTTTCCTGGAGTTTCTTATTGTGCCTCTCACCCCATGTGGCCTGGATTGTGCCTGCTCCTTACACCATTCCGTTCCCATCGCACAGCCTCTTTGGGTGATTTTTCTGGGGTATTATGAACTCTGCAGTGAGCTTTATATGCCTCAGGTTTGCAAAGAGAAAACTTCTTTAAATGTTGGAAAAGAAATCCGTTTCAAAATGTTGCAAGAACGCACTTCTCTAAGCTAGATGGGGGTGGGCAGGGGGCACTCCTGGCATGTGCAGTCAGCATGTGTGAAAGCATTCACAGGCCTAAAATCTGTGTTTTCATGCAGCAGAAGTGTAGATGGTTGCGGCTGTCAGGCAGCCATTATCGACGGCCTCTGATTAAATCGACCGTTAACCGCACATACGCGTGCACCGCCGGGCCCATCGACCTCCCCCAGAATGCCGCTCAGTCAGCTGTGTTGCCATGGCAAGAGCGCGTTCCCGTGGGAGAGCCGCATGGCCTCCGCGATGCTCCGGTGTTTACGTTTACGCTTGTTTGTTTGGCAGGTGGGCGAGTGGGCTCTCCCGCTGAGCGATTCGCGGGGCAATACAAACAGCGGGTGCGGTGAACAGCAGACGAAGACCAGGGACACGGAGGGATAAGCAGGGCAGGCCGCGGGTTTGAATCCCAGGATAAGCAGCATTATGTCACCTGATCGAGGCCCTTAATCTTCAGTTGCTCCGGGAACCGTCTAAGCCTGCTTTCTCAATAAGTACATAGCTCTCGATAAAAGTGTCTGCTAAATTAATGTAATGTAAATATTGTCAGAGTACAGTGGTGTAGGATTATGGGTTGTGGACTATGGAGAACTCATTACCTAGTGATGTAGCCTTACACTCTCGAGGTTGGGGGTTCAAACATGTTGTTATCTCCATGTTGTATGAGTTTTCCCCAGCAGTCCAAAGATGCTGAACTGACAATCTGGCCCGAATGTGAGTGTTTGACTGTGATGGCCTAGCATCCCGCTGTCTCAGGCCCTGTGATTCCTGGGAGGGACTTCAGCCTTGCTGTGACCCTAGAAGGATGGAACTTGTCTGATGCGTTTAGTTTAATAAGGCAAAGTGCTGCAGAGAGAACTACAGACAGGCCCAGCAGTGAACTCAGACAGATGCCATCTGCTTTGACCTGGAGGTGATTGAGGATAGTGTGCGGTTTGCGTCCATCGTGTTCTGAAAGTGAGACGCGAAACAGTTTGTCATTTTTGAAGAAAATGCCTCGGTGAGACTGCCACCCATTATGTTGTTTGGCGACCGTAAGGAATGGGGTCTTACTGACTGCACTCACGGTGGAACACATCTCACGGTTTGAAGCCGGCTGAGGGCAGCGTGAAGTTGTGGATTATTTTTTCTGGATGGTTTTAGATTTTGTGGTGGTTTTTTTCCCTATGCGCCTGGCTTAGATACATGGTTAGGTGCTTCAGAAAATCGCATGATGAGTGAGACAAAATGCCCTTGACGTGTTTACAAACTTGTGCCTGATTTGTTGGTGTGGCTCCCAAAGGCATGTGGATCTGGTGCTTCTGGTGGCATCTGTAAGGTTCTCTTTGTATTCTGCATTATTCGTGACAGATCTGTTAGGTTCTGTTGGTCATAGGGTTACTCTTGCCTGTTTGCTATCGATGATTGCAGTTGTTCGGCATGGTCCTGAATCTATTTCCGCTTCTGGCAGGCGGATCGGAGCGCCGATGGGAACGTCCTCAGCATCCCTGTGCCAATACGGCGGGGGGGTTCAGAGACCAACCTGGACCTGGACTCCACCGACGGGCTAGGCCTAGGGCTGGACTTTCATAGAGGCCGCCTAGACATCGACAACCTACAGCAGAAGATCCTGAAGGTGACGGAGCAGATCAAGATTGAACAGACAGCTCGCGAGGACAATGTGGCCGAGTATCTGAAGCTGATTGGTAACGCTGACAAGCAGCAGCTGTCACGCATCAAGCAGGTCTTCGAGAAGAAAAACCAGAAGTCTGCGCAGACCATAGCGCAGCTGCAGAAAAAGCTGGAACAGTACCACAAAAAGATGAGGGACAATGAGGCGAATGGCTCCTCCAAGTATAGCTTATCCAAGGAGTCGTCGAAGGAAATACCCAAGGAGCCCAAGGAGATCTTCAAGGACAGCTTGAAGGACAGCCTGAAGGACGTGAGTGGCAGTGGGAGGCACCCTTCTGTGGACAAGGTCAAGACCATTGGCCCCGGCGTCTCACTGTCCCCGCCCTTCTTCTTTAACAAGTCACGGGAGTTCGCCAACCTGATCCGCAACAAGTTCGGCAGTGCGGACAACATCGCCCATCTCAAGAGCACCATGGACTCCTCGCCCTCCTTTCACCAGGAGGTCAGCGGGCGCGGTCTGAGCGGCAGCGCCACCATTGTGACAAAGCCCAAGTACCCCAGTGATGACGAGTGCTCCTCTGGTACGTCAGCGTCTGCCGACAGTAACGGAAACCCAGCCCCTGGCCCAGAGGGCTCCGGATCGCCCGAAGCCCAGAACAAGCTGAGTCTGATCCTAGAGGATGTGAGAGATATCCGCGAGGCCCAGAACAACCTCGGCAAGGGCATGGAGAGCCTGAAGGAGCAGTTTAAGAGAGACTATGACTACATTGTGCAGACTCTGCAGGAGGAGCGATACAGGTGAGCTGATCTTTTCTGTGTGACCATGGAAACAAGCCATTGATCTTGCATGATTTCCCATTTGGACACTCTGAAACAACATGTCCTAATCTTAACCAGCTGCTGAATGGAATGTCATTGAACCTCTTTTACGATCTGAGTAGCACTCATTCACATTCATTCCACTCCCTGCAGCCCATCTGGATTGTTTCATCTGTCAAGTGTTTAATAAGGTTTTTACACATCAGCAGTCTCTTCAGCAACCAACTGTTCTCAAACGTGCTCGCGGACACGTAGAGATCCTTCAAAGGCTCTTTCAGCGCGGTTTGTGTACCTCATCATGTTTAGCCTCAGTTTCTGTATGTCGGAACAAGATTGTTTCTGATGTGTTGCCATGGTGGCCAACTAGATTCTCACTATGGGTTCACTGAGGTCGGCTATTGTACTTGGCCTGAAGTGAAACTTGTCCCGAAGGTTGCAGTTATGTGAGACTAAAAACCTTACATTGATCAGCATCAGTGTTGTAGATTAGACGTTTTTCCAAGGTTTTGTCCAGGAGATTTTTGTAATTTAGTTGGGTAAGATAAATTACCTTATTGCTGTAAAATTTCTGCTCCTGCATAGGACAGTGAAGGAACACACGCCTTGCTCTTTATAAACCTGTACTTCAGAACTGAGTTTTGTTCCAAAAAGTCTGATGCTGAGTCTTGATTTAGGATGAGTTCAGGAGGAGGGTGATTCTGATTGACCTGGCAAGACCCAGGAACGTTATGAGTCCAGGCCAATCAGAAAGAACTAAGTAACAGAGTGTGGGTGTGAAAAATGACCAGGATAGCTAAAGAGCACTGGGCAGTCTGCTGATGGGTGATGGCAGTAATGGACCATCAGGACCATGACGGCTCCTCATCCATCGCTCCCTCCCAGGTTCGAGAGGCTGGAGTGCCAGCTGAACGATCTGACCGAGCTCCACCAGCACGAGACCAGCAACCTGAAGCAGGAGCTGGCCAGCATAGAGGAGAAGGTGGCTTACCAGGCCTACGAGAGGGCCAGGGATATCCAGGTACCCCTGCAGTCCAGGCTGGGTCCTTCCCCCTCCAGCAGATTCTAATTCACAATTCAGCCAAGTGGAAAATTGGTTCCAGTCCTGCCAAAGCCTGATGTGTTTTTTTAGTAAATCAATAAACAATAAAGCAGTGTTTCCCAACCCGGTTCCATGGGACCCACAGACGGTCCCCATTATGTTCCATGTCGTCTGTCTTTCTTTCTCGCGCTCTCTCTGCCCCTTCCTCACCTTGGTGCTGTTCAGTATGTCTCTGACTTCTGGAATGAGCTGACCGCTTTCTCCATCTGGCCACCAGGAGGTGCTGGAGTCCTGCCAGACACGCATCTCCAAGTTGGAGCTACAGCAGCAGCAGCAGCAGCAGACAGTGCAGCTGGAGAATGCAGACGCCAAGGTGCTGCTGGGCAAGTGCATCAACATCATGCTGGCGCTGGTCACCATGGTGCTGGTGTGCGTCTCCACCGTGGCCAAGTTCACGGCCCCCCTGACCCGCAGCCGGCTGCACCTTGTGGGCACCTTCTTCGCCGTGTCGCTGCTGGCGCTCTTCTGGAAGAACTGGGAGCACCTGCAGTGTGCCATGGAGCGCATGCTGCTGCTCAGCTGATGGGAGGGGCGGAGCCACCTTGGGGCGTGTCGCAGGATTGGCCAAGAAGTTTTTCTTATTTTGTTAATCCCAACCTCAGTCTCCTTCGGTAGAAAGGTCTATGAACTCTTTCAAACTCAGGCTTGTGCACCCAGCAGAACATTCCGTGGTTTGCAAATGGAAAAGGAAAAAAAAAAAACTAGTGATGCTCTTGTGTTCTGACATGGACCGTTCCTTCGTAGGGTGGAAAGACTGGACTTCTGGCCCCCTGTACTTGTGTGTAACGTGTCTCTCAGCTTCTTGCTGAATTCACTCATGTAGAGTTTACTGTGCAGCAAACTCATTGATTTTAATTTTTCAGATCGTACACTGTTGTATTGGGATTAAGAAGTGCAATATATGTGTTTAAGAGTGGCAGTGGTATAATGTGTGTCCACTTATGACAGTTATTTAATTTAATGTGATTAAGAGCCTTGGGGGAGAATCCTGCCAGGGTCATATTAGCTCGGTATAAGAACTACATTCCCCAAGATATCAGGAAGACATTTCCACACACAGCAGGAAATGAGCACCACTGCTGTCCTCTCATTGGGGGGTGTTTTTGTGAGATGATGAACAGTGTGATGGGCGGCTGTACAGCCTGGATCCTGTGGATTTAATTTGATTGATCTCGTCATTTGTTTCTTTTTCTAAAACATTTATATAAGGGTATTCATGTTTTAAAAGAACACACTGTTCATAGAGGCAACTGAATCTTAAATTTTTTTTGTTCTGAAATATTTCCTTACTTACCTCTGAGTGCAAACTTTTTAAGACTGGAAATGACTAGCTTTAGAACCCCAGTGACTTGGTGGCATTACACTGTGTTTCCATAGGAGGGCGCCACTGAGGTGGTCACAGCTGCTGGCAGTAGCTAGGTCTTTGGTGGGGTATCCAGGCTAACCAAACTGTCAGTTAGAATTTAGGATGGCTTGGAGGCTCGTCATCAATTTGTACGTAAATATATTTTCAATTTGTTGAACGTTAAATGTTAAAGACATTGATGCTGTTATCAATATCCATTGTGGATATCCTGAGAATGTGGATCCATTCCAGATTTTGAAAAACAGTCTGATGACAATTCAGGTGTATATTTTTTGGGAGTGTTTGGTTTAGAGACTGAGCAAGATGTTGAGTACATGTATATTTAAATACACTTTGAATCTGTATTATAGAAAGGCCTTTGAATGTCACCAAGGTCGTAGCCATAATGTCAGCATGACGTTAGCTTCAGAAGGTAAAAACGCGCTGAGTTGGTACACTAATAGTATTTAATTTACAGCCTGTGCTTGTTGTCAAGTCCATCAGCAGCAGTAAATGCCAAACACTATTTTTATAGGCATGGTTCTCACTGCATCTGTGGCTTTCTGAGGCACTGCGCCGCTGCTCGGCTCTGGTCACATGCCACTCACTCTGCACGCCACTAAGTTATTCACACTCGGCAGGCTGTACTGCTCATCCGAAATTAACCCGCGAATCACCCGCCAGCAGTGATGAAGCGTTTACGCATGCTCACATGCCCTTCGGGGTTAAAATGAAGACATGACATGACAAAGCTGTAAGGGAAGCAGTGGTTTGCATGACCATTCCAGTCATGCTCTACCCTGCTATCTGAATAACTTCACTCCTGCTCCTCTGCCTCCTTATCAGCATTTTAAGCCTTTATCCCACGTCTCTTAGAGCAGACAAAAGGAGAAAAACTCACATGCATCCTCCTGCAGGTACAGCAGCTTGATTGCATTGAGAAATGTGTTATTGTGAGTTTCAGTTGCCTTGTTCCTACATTCCTACAGTTCATGGTTTGTTTCCTTCCTCCAAATCCAAAAGCTGCACTTCCCCGGTGGCTGGGCATTTTTTCCCAGAATTTTCTGCAATTGCTTCACCCTCCCCCCGATCGCGCCTGCTCACCCCAACGTCGCATCACTGTGACCTCTTGTCTTTACTTCGTTCAGAGCATTGTGGGATATTTCAGCTTAGCAACAGACCGGTCCTTAACAAGCACCGTTGCCACTGTGCTGGTTCTCCACAACACCATGGGGGTTGATAGTTTTCTCCATTGATGGGCAGAACTGGTCTGTCCTGGCCGGACTGGCAGTCTCTGACATCAGCAGCCAGAGCTTTTATTAAGTAACCTTGGAATGGAATATGAAATGAGCAGCATATATACCTTAGAGGGAGAGTTTATCCAGACTCTGGTTCACTTTTTACCGAATGGTTTCTTTTTGTAATGTATTTTTTTATGGTGGACAGTTGGGTCAAAGTTCACGTATGGTGTGGGCCAGTTAATATCGTTCTATGGTAGTTTATGACCTGATCTTCTGGAAAATACTTTGTACAACCCTGGAGAATCAGTTGATGGGTTTCTGAAATACTTTTTAATAAATAAATTCTCTTTGTTTTTTAAGCTTTGCTTTTTTCTCTTTCCGTCATGTGACACTGACATTGTTGTCCTGGGATGGGGCATAGCTGGGAACTAGGCCTCGGGCATAACCTGTGCATGTATTTAAGCCACGTCTGCCCCCTCTAATGGTGCCCCTATGAAATTGGCAATTTACACTGATCACTGAAAAAACAGATGTATAGATTTTAATGGACCTACCTTTTAAACGGGGGTGCTGCTCTGGCTTGTCTGATCATTGGCTTCGCCTTGACAAGTTAAAGGCATCTTAGGTATTTCCCAACAACAGGAATGTCATGTGCGATGAGTTGGGAAAAACTATGTTTAGCTTTACGATTACACACAGTACACGGACATGGATAATATATATTTCTTTCATTTATCATCATATGAAGTTTTTATCTAGAATACTTGTGGTCAGATTATCATTTAACCTCCAGAGACCCGGGCTTTTGTTTGGTGTGCATTTTTAAATTTCCTTTAGCATCTTGTTCTCACTGTTTTGCGTATAGTGCTTATCTGACCACTAGATGACAGAACAAATGTCCCTGTATAAGTACATGAGGTCTAAGTTAAGCAAAATAACATTATGGAGCAGGGAAGCCAAAATGTAATGTCTCAGGAGGATAAATGTGTGACCAAAACAAATTATCACCATTCACAACTTGAACTGAATTCCTAAGTTCTTACGCCGAGTAGTACACGTATGGCTTCACGTATTTATTTTGTCGCCCTCTGGTGGATTTCGGTGATTACTGCGGCACTGCATGAACAACGTCGCCCTAGGCCCACTGTAAACTTGAACCTTAGACTGAATGTTTCATGGTTAAATCTGAGTATACACTTGTGAAAGGGGCAGAGTAACAGACAGCATGCAGTAATATGTTCAGGATGTATTTTAAAAGTTAAAAATTCCTCGGCCTATTCATGAGTGATGTATTACCTATCTGCCTCGCTTGCACGTCACTTCAAACAAAAGCGCCCGGCGGAACATTAGTTAATGTAAATGCACTCTCAGAACTTGTATAGGTTAATATTTGCAATATTTTCTCCGAGCTGTTGAAGCATCACTCACTTACGTTTAATTATCTACAGAGCAGAGTATTTATTCCGAAATCCCCCCCATCACTCATCTGCGTAGCGGCTCGGCGATGCCTCGGTTCGTGGTGTGCGTCAGGGGTGAGTGCTGGACGGTGCCTTGCAGGGAGCCCTCCCGCACCCTGGGCTGGCTGGGCAGCGAGGCCCTAAGGCGCTATATGAAGCATAAGAGCGGCGCCGGATGGGGCTCGGCGTCCGCTCAGAGCGCCGGCTTCAGCCTGCGCACACGCGGCTGCAAACGCCTGCTGGACCAGCACGCCAGGATAGGGGACGTTCTGGAGGACAACAGCTTTGTTGAACTTGGTAAAGGAAGCAACTGGTCAAACTAGTAATAT
>JAODKM010000058.1:20695811-20715474 GCA_026780845.1 Petrocephalus sullivani
GCAATGACACTTTAAATCCGTAATGCACAATTTTGCACTCCGTTTTTCTAAATATCTCATCCATTACTTTGCACTTGCACTTATACATACCAACACCAATACTTTTTTAAAATTTCGATACATTAAGTACTTTAAATACTTTTTCTCCTTTATTCTTATATTTATATAATTTTATATTATACGTTGTTTATTGTTTATTCTTTATTCTATACTTTTTAATAGTCTTTATACATAGAGTTGGGGAAAAACCAGCATAAGAATTTCATTACGGGTAATGGTGGTACATTGTTATCTGTATATGACAATAAAAACTTGAAACTTGAAACTTGCCCTTTTAAAAAAGTCTGTTCGATAAAATGCCAAATGTGCAAGTGGTGGAATGACATCAAGGCTAACAAAACATTTCAGTCCTCACAGTATGTCTGCAGAAAAAACACCCCCTCACTGAAACACATCGTCCAGGGCTGAAGGGTGGATGTCAGCCGCCTGCAGGGCCTCTAGGAGGCGTTGTAGGGTGGCCTTTCGACCCGAGCGCTGTCTCCAGCGCACCAGGCCCGCCATCGCCTGGCCATGTGGGCTGAGCGGATGGGCCGCCCGGCACCTCTCGACCTCCCACAGGGGCAGGCCCAGGTCCAGCACCACCGATTCCCACTCCAACCCGAGCTGAGCCGCCAGCCGGTTGAGATCCCGGTCCGTCGGAAGCTTCTGCAACGTCGACTCCGAAATACCACAGTGTTCTGAGAAGAGAAGAGAAAAACAATATTACTTACAAAGGAAAACACAAAAAGCAAAGCACTATCACACTCATCAAGTAACAAGCACAGAGAGGATAGTATCAAAACCACAAAATACAGATACTGTAGCCGTTTCTTCCTGAACGGATCATGTTCTGACTTTAGTCGTTTTTTTTTTCCGGAAGAGGTCAATCTGAGGTGGAAGTTCGAATGAGACTCGGAAGAGGAGGTGCACAGGGTATGAGGTGGGCTGGGTTACGGGGTTAAGGCAGAGCCATGGCACCCAGCATATAGCCAAAGCGCGCGCCAAGCGGAGTGTAAATCAGCGCCGATACGAGGCACAGCCTTCCTGGAAACAGTCTGCCTCCAGCCGTACCCACAACCTCAGGCAGGGTGGGGTGATATAACGTGGCAGTGCTTTTATGGCGGTGGGGCGTGCTACGGCGGAAGGCGCGGTAAAGAGAGACTGCTGGGACCATGTGCACCGTAACCTAAGCTGCCGGGCCCCACCGCTCGGCCCGTGTTACGGCTGTCCTCTGCAAACAGGAGGTGTTTAAGGAAGAAGAAACAAAAAACTCAGATTGCCCTCGCACCTTCCTCTGTAACCATGGAAACAAACTGACCTCAGACCTGATAGATTATGGTCTGCAATAACGGAAAAGCAGGACGGTCTGACCGTAAATAAAGTAAATGATTTGGAGATGTAAGCACCTTTGGTGAAAAGTTTGTATGGGAACCTGGGGAGAAACACCAAAAAAGGTCCAAAGGGAACCCGCCACTATTCTGCAGTTGATATCTGATGCCTTATTAACCGAAACACAAAGCAGATGTGCCTGGTAACGATTTGGTAAAATAAGGAGGAAGACCAACTTTCTGCCTTATTTGTTATATGGCCTGCCATAGGAAATTATGTTCTGCACGGCAATGCACGACAAGACTTTATTAAGTTACTCGTTCAGCCCAAAGAATAGGAATCAGAATCACTTACTTTCAGACTCAATAAGACTGATTTATGTGATATTTCATATCATGTTTCGGTCCAGTTTTAAATCCTATCTGCACATTTTTTTTGGTATTCGTATGAGTACTTCTGCAGATCACCAGAGAGTGTCATGTGGTTTTAATGCGGATCATAACATCGTTACGGCTGTTAATGCTCCCACAGAAAAAAAAAAAAAACTATGCTATGAATTGTGGGAAAACTGGGAGAACATCCAAAGCCCGTTAGCCGTTCCCCTCTAGGCTGCAGAAGCGGGATATCTGTGTGTAAGGGCCCAACTGCACACACCTCTGAACATAAGCAGAAGCAGCAGCTGTGCAGCTCGTCACCTACCGCAGTACCACATCTCATAGTGGCTTCTGTCATACAGCGGCGCTAATGTGCCAAACAGGGGCTACACCTTACTCTGAATGGCCTGTTATCCTCTCCCCAAAGGCAGGACTCACTAAAAACCTTGAACAAAATCACAATATGGGATATCCTCTTCCTTTTCAAAAAAGAAAATAACACATAGATTCCAATGATGGCGTCCCAGCACACTACACTTTACTGCACAAATCATGAAAAGTTCTCTCAAAACCTACATGGCGATTGATGTGTTTTGCTGAAAAAAGTACTGCAAAATGTATCATGTTGGCTTTTCTGATGGTGGTAATGAATGTGTAAAAGTCCACAGCGAAAAGTAACACATTTTAGTTTAAGTATGTCACACACCCGGCATTAAACAGAAGTAAAAAATAAAAACCCTGATGTAGTTTAACTAACTTACAGGAAGTTACAATTATTAACTTACTAACAAAAGCTGGTCACACATCTAGCTTTCTTTCAGAAGTCTGTTTTCTATTCTGGGTGAAATTTAAATGCGTTTTAAAGCTAAAATGATCTTTTAGATCCTCGTCCCCCAAAAACCGTACTTCAAAAACCATTCCGGTACATCTGCTGGTCTCTATAGTTACGGGCCCATTTCTGTTTGGCCTGCCTTACTAGCCGATGTTCCCTGAGAGAAGAGACACCTGAGGGGGAAATGAAACCGCCACTGATCTGGAAAGTGAGGAAAAGCGATATGGAGGGGGTGTGGGACACCTGGGCCGGTCGCTGCCACCAGGGCCGAGGTAGGGCCCCTGCAGGCGGGTTTTACAGCCCTTGGCGGACAGCCTCTTCCTTTGCCAAGGTTCCTGGAAAGCAGGCAGAGCGGGAGAGAAGCCGGCAGCCGCGGTGTGCCAGCGAAAACAAACACTCCTCATTTTTACAGCCAATTATCATTACATCAGCTCATTCATCCAGAAGGGGAAGCCCGACTTCAAACGGCACTCTGCTGGACTCCCGCTCACTTCAAAGGCAATTAACCCATCCTTGCCAAAGCTAGCTTCACCCCTCATGTTGCCAAACGTGACCAGAGCCTTCTCTCTTCTGGCAAGTGGGTAGTGTATGTATACCACACACACACACACCACTAAAGGACTGGTACGAGCGAACTTAAGAAAAACAAACCAATAATACCGACACTAGGCTATATTTAAATCTTCCATTAAATCATTAATAAAGGATAATACGCTCCGTATGGTGGAACTGACATAAATTACACATTTCGGAAATAATTTTTCCCCCAAAATAATGAAGCACCTCATTTATTGGCAGGCCCAGTGTTCTGTACATTATGTAACTCCAATTTCAAAGATGACACTACCATGCAGTATGGGGGCATTTTAGGCGTGTCCTTATACAGAATCTCATGGCATCTATCTAGATGCATTTATCAGATTGGCCTTCAAACCACAGGTTTCCAACAGGATTCACATTTGGCGACATATGGTCATCAAAAATGGTTCATTCGGTGGTTAATTACCTTTTTGGGGGTGATTTTTGCATGTGTTGCTTCTGGATTCTTAGCCCCCTGACAAAGGTAATAAATATTTTGGCTAAAATATCCTTGGATTTGAAGAAGATCAAGATACTGTTCACCTCAGCAACACCAGCAGGCCAAGAAGCAAGATATCATGATATCAAAGATCGACCATCGCATTTTACAGCTAGCCTACAGGGGTCTTCATCAAAGCCGCTGGCGTGTGAGACCAAAACACACTTTTCCAACCGCAGTGCCAAGAGAATGTCGCTCGTAGCAAAGTCTCCATCTCAGGGAACCTTTGCGGATTGGCTGCTGGCTCTGAGAATCATTTAATGGACGGTCTGGAGAGTGGGGAACTCCAAGGCAAAACCAGCTTCTGCGATTCTGCAGCTGTGGACCTTGGCCTTTTCTCTGCCTTGCAAATCATCCACTTTGCGGGGCATATGAGCCAAAATGGCTTCTGCCGGCTCCCAGGCAAGAAGCCCACTGCTCCACTGATTTTAATTATAATAACAGCATAAAGCATATATTAATAGAAAAAAAACTTTGTTGTTTTATCTGTTTATACCCATTGCTTCTTGATTTACAATCATTTTAACATTTAAAACTTCAGTTTTTTCCCCCATGACAATAAAAGACAAATGGATTTAAATGTGTATTACCTCAATTTTTATACCGCGATGAAACGAGATGTTGGAACACAAAAACGGGCCATAAACAACCTCCTTTCCACTGCAAAAAAAGTGCAAAACACTAGTATAAAAAGTGCCTTCTTAAATACAATCTTCATGGCTCAGCAGGAGGCCAACGCGACACCTCCTCCGGAGAGCTGCCCTGTACCCATCATGGCTCAGCAGGAGGCCTACGTGACACCTCCTCCGGAGAGCTGCCCTGTACCCATCATGGCTCAGCAGGAGGCCTACGTGACACCTCCACCGGAGAGCTGCCCTGTACCCATCATGGCTCAGCAGGAGGACAACACGACACCTCCTCCGGAGAGCTGCCCTGTACCCACACAGCTGCTCACTAAGGCCGCCTTCACCTCGTTGACTCCATGCCTTTGGCCTTTTCACCCCTGCCGACCCAGACGGGTCAGTAAAGCGGCATGCCTGGTATGATGCAACGTCTTTCATCATCACACCATCCTCGCTTCTCTACTGCTGCTCAGTTACGACTCTCGGGGCGCCGGCCTTTCATCGCAGCTGTGTCTGCTAACCCTCTTCTCACTCCCCTTTGTGATGGGTTACCAAGCAGTCTGACTGGTGACACTCATAACCCCAATAACCACCATGTCCTAGTGCTACCTGCTGTAAGTCTTATGATGGCCGCCTTTCTGTTCTGCTGCAGGGTGGGGCTAGCACGGTGGGCCAGCCGTTAGCACTGCAGACCAGGGTTCGAGTCTCTGCCATGGCACCGTGTGTGGAGTTTGCATGTTCTCCCCACGTTGTTACGAAATTGTCCCTAGGTATGTTTGTGTGTGTGTGTGTGTGTGCCTCCGTGCATATGCATACGCCCTGCAAAGGGTCTGGACCCCCCACAACCCTGAAGAGGACAAGTGGCTTCAGATGGATGCGTTCCTATGCTAAGGTGAGTTCTAAACTATTTCTATGTGAGAACTAACCTTACTTTACTCTTAAACATGTGTTAACAAATCTATTCTAATTCCTGTGGCCTCTCGGATACATCGGCTGCCTTGATAATTATTCGGTTTCAAACATATGAAAATAAATCATGCATTTTTTTTCCAGAGATGAAACTTTGGGAAAAAAGACTTAAAAATCTTCATTGTACTACAAATCTGATTAGAAAAACAAGTCAGAAGTTGCTTATTTCTGTCGTTAAATTGCTGTTCACATAAAAAGCCGCCTGTCCTCGCCATCCATCCTCTCCGGTTTCCTAGAAAAGCGACCTCACAAAAGCGGGATTATTCTCTCCTCCCTTTCTGTTCGTGCCGTCCGCCTCGAAACGCACAAAGGCAGTGGGCTGTTCCCTGCGCTTGCGGGCTGCCGGCAGAGAGGGACACCGGCCAGCAAATGGATTTAATTACATTTTTCCTAGAAAGGAGGATGCAGAGCGGACGCTTGCCCTCGATAGAGGGGGAAATAAAAGCCGTCAGAGAAACGAGAACCGCACGCAGAAATGCGCCCTGCAAAGCCGCCGCTTTATCTACTTTGTGAGAGATTAATTTTTACTTCACATCACCTTGTTACGTGGAAACACGTTTTAAAACTGCATTTTTTACACGAACCACCTGCAAGGTTCAGTAAGACGAGGTAAAACCATACAGACATTTATACATATGCAGTTTTTTTTAATCAGTGAGCTGTGTGTTGTACAGAAAAAACTGAAGATTGCTTTTATAGCAAAAGAAGCAGACTGAACACCAAATATCGGCAACAGTATCCCAAATGTCTAATTCTGTTAATCCTGTTATTTATTACGTTATCTAAATTACTGATGGGGTGCACTGCGTCATGATATTCAGATTCCTAAAGCATGAAGTCATGTTCAATAAAATGTTATTAAAAATAATACAAATGGAAACGCAGACAGTTCAATTTATTGCACATTTTCTATGATAGATATACTTTAAAATAAAATTATTTTAAATAATTATAGGATGAAAAATATAGTAAAAATATTTTGGACAATTCAGTTTGCGTGACAATCTATTTTCTGGAATAATTTCCTGTACATGAGTCCAGTTTAACCCAATCTTGTATCCTGAATTTGCATGAAGATTTCGCGGGTGCACGCGGACTTGGCAGTCCTACCTGCTAAGGTTTTCTCGTTGACTGGCCGATCTTTCGGATCCTTCGCTTTCTCCGCTAGTTTTTCCTTCACCCACCAGAACTCCTCCTCCAGGGACCTGAGAAACGCCTCGAAGGCCAGGGGGCCCCGGGTCGGCAGGATGTCCAGCAGCTTCAGTGTCTTCTTTTTGTTCGTCACCTGAGACTGGATTTCTTCCACCTGGCTTTCGGTTAAAATATCTTCCTGGTAAAGGTACTGAACAATAGTATCGTCAATTAAAATTTGTTCAGAGAGATACAAGCGATGCTTCCTAATGACTTCCTTGTGTTTTGGATCCATGTCCAATAAAAATAATAGTAACTACAACTTGCGATATACACCTAACATTATACAAACACCTTGTATTTAGCCTTTTAGCAGTGCATGTTCCTACGGCTAGTTAACTTGTAATTCGAACGTTACATCGTAAAGATATTGCCACAGCCATTCCATGATCGTTATGATATATGACACGTACAGTTTGGATCACTGTATTTGTCAACATTCACTGCCGTTGTTGCTGTGCGGCGTTACTTCCGGGTGCCACACCGATAGTCGTCCGGTCAAAACATCGGCGTGGGCGGAACTGATGAAACTTAACGGCGGCGTGCTTTCTGTAACCTTATTTTTTACGTCACCATTGGTGTTCTATATTTATGTCTCTTCATTAGGGTTTAAACTGGCTTGCCACTTTGCAAGGAGGAACGATCGGCCGAACAGTAATAACTAATCCTAAATTTCTCACTTCCTAAAGAAGTACAAAGGCCAAGATGGTCTTATATCTAAGGTTCCATTGTCGAAACTCCAAAACATAAGAGCAGCTGAATTTAATCTCAGTTGTTAAATGGTTTAAATTAAACTTTGGGCATGTAAATTAATTTACATTACTCTGTAGTGCGTTCTGCTTAATTTATATAATTACCCAGTACTACTGCTGTGTCAAGTAAATAATGCAGGCTAATTTTACTGAGAATCCCCTGAAACCATTTGAGCTGTACAAGTCGTAATTACTTGATTTGTGTTATCACAAAACTTGAAGAAAAAAAAAGACTTATGTGGCCAACTCGAGAGCAATATTCACCAATGTAAATGTGATCGCTCTGAAGCTAGTAGCCTACTACGCTGGTGCCAGTCTGAAACCACTGGAATATTCAAAACGGCAACGGATTTTATGCAGTCCTGCACCATAAATCCACAGATTTAAGTATATGTTTATTATCAGTGTCTTCCAGTTCTAGAGTTGCATATTTTACAGTTCATCGCGGAGGATGAATAGCACCCTTTTGAAGCTCGTTTAGCTGTAACACTGCTGGTTTTCATGCTTATATACACCAGGGCGTATTCATGTACTGGATAATAAATCCGTATGTTTCTAACGACATAAAACGCCATTATCCGAATAACCCACATACGCCGTTGTACCACGTGGTCCTCTTTGAAAGTAGCTACTACTACAGAAAAATTAGAAAGTTTCAATAATCTTTTAATGTCAACTGCAAAATGTCGAATGGCTTTACTGGCAGGGCTACTTAATTTATATGTAGCTTTTTCATCTTGCAGTTAATCTCCCCCAGAGGCAATAGTCATACATAAATTCATTACAGAATTAGTCTGAATGACATCAAAACAGTCACTCCCGACAGCTAAGTGTCCGCCCCTAGGGAGGACGCTGATCTACATTCCAGATCACTGGTAAAACAGTATTTTTTAGGATTAAGATAGCCACCTTCCTTGACCGATATCATGGCCTTTCATCTAAATGTAGTTTTAATATTAAAGTCGATTGACTGCTGAAAATAATAAAATTGCATATTTCAGGGCACCCCCACTGGCAGTCACCGATTAGTACCGCGTACGAGCATCTGGGGCAAACATCGTCTTTTCATTGGTGGGGCTGAGGGGGTTTGGGAGGTAGTCAAATTGCTTCTTTAATTTATTTCATACCTCTGTGGAATAACAATCTGAATTTCTTGATCCCTTAATCACACACACACACACACACACACACACGCACGCACACACAATAAGTTTATATTTCTTTCGCATGCTCTTTAGAGGGCTCGACGGCACAGTTGGAACAAAAACCACAAGAATGCATTGCTAAATAGTAGTGCAGTACTTACCATTACAGAAATCCGTAACATTAGAAACGAAAGCCGTGCTTAGTTTCTGCCTGTAATAAATGAGTTTTTGTTTGAAAATAATATTTAACGCACAACCCTGCCTTAACTTGTTTGTAACACACGGGGTACTAAAACACAAGACTGATTTTATAATGGTTCTGAAAGTATTTTTATTTCTCTCCTTTTTTCGTAAACGATTGCTTCCTGAATTACAAACGGTATTACCGGCTGCAGTTCTGTGGCTGGATTCATTTGTTTTTGTCGTGTGCAAACGTTAAGAACTATGAATCCATGGACGGCATTTAAAAAGGTTTAAATTAAAAAAAAGATATTCACAAACTAGGATTAGAAAGAAATGATATACATCCACAATAGGATTACCCTACCCTATAATATTAAAACATGCATTACTCGCTTAAAAAAATATTTTAAACCAACAACATTTAAATAAATACACCCAATCGCGGCTTGAAATAATTTCAAGTTGGTGTTTATAATTAATGACTTTAATACCCAATACTTAGACAAAAAAAACAACATAAGTTGATCCGTAGTATCTTTTGCCATGTGATGTGATACAGTTTAAAACACATCTATTCATATTCAAGTCAGACATTTCTTTTCAGGAAACTGGAAATAAATGCAAGGTTTGCTGGATATATATTCAGAAAGACGGTATAAAAAACAAGGGGCAAGTGTGATGTGTCCCAGATTATGCGAGAGTTCTGAGACAGACTGAACTGGAAATGGCTTTAAAGATGAAAAAAGGAACAGACACTGACACGTCGAGCTGTGGCTTCTGAATATTGCTTTTGGTTCATATACACTTGCGTCACATAAAATCAGTTTAGAATTTTTTTCCTTATGTGATCACCGTAAAAAAAAAAACTACAAAATAAGACATAAAACTGTCATATACACAAAGTTACACAGCCACATCTCAGAAGATGCCATCTGTCAAGTGACAGAGATCCTCCAATCACACATGATAGACGTAGTCCCTCAAATATGCCTTCAGCCGATTGGGCAGGGGCAGTTCCTGTACCTGCTTCGTGGCTTTGTTGATGGAGATGCGACAGAGATGCTGTAGGGAGGGCGTGGCCACATAAACAGGATGGGTCAGGAGTAGCTGCACTGTGCCATTGGGCGGAACCAGTGGCTGGCCACCGCACCCCTTCCAGGAAGTCCTGGATAGGAGAACGTAGTGTTCCACTAGGTGAACTACGCTGTCGAACTGCTTCAACTTGGGCTTGACCAGCACGACCGAGTCCAGCTTAAACTTCCCGTCTTTGTACTCTATGCGCAAGTTGGTGGGCCCCGCGGAGGTCATGGCAGAGATGGTGAACAGGTAGTCCTGCTGGGAGCTGTCACGCACCAGGAAGGTACCTTCTGAAGCATCCTGGAGGATCTTTTTGGCTTCGTTGGCAGTGAGACTACCCCAGTACCAGCCTGGAGAGGAAGTAAACCACAAGGTAAACATGTCAGTGTCCACCTTCAGAATGAAAGTCTACTGAGGGTCAACACAGGCTTCCCCATCCAATTAAGGGAACAAAGAATAGACAGCGCACAGGGTTTTGGGCCTTTTTTACTTTGGTGCAGAGTGTGGCTCTCTGCGGAAGGACAAAAGATAAAAGAGTTTGCTAAATAAATACATGTAAATGTTAACTGCTTATGTGCATAGACTTTTTTTTTACTGGCCACACTCATTAGACCACCAACGATTTCTTCTCAGTAACACTCAGGGGGGTTTATTTCTGTAAGAGACAACTTCAAGGAGATGAAACCTGGGAAAAGTAACAGCTGGATGAAAGTCCTTCATTGATGGGACGCAGTCATGCTCATGGACGGTGTTTCCTGCTAGAAGAACATATGAAGTCAGGAAAAAAAGAAAAACTAAGGTCAAGTCCTCTCGCGGTAAGTCTTATTCCTGTCTGCACATGATGAAAGGAATGCAGAGCTGAACCAAAAAACTGCGCCACTGTGCCAGAGGTACGGGCTGCTCTGCTGGCAGTTAACAGGAGGGAGAGCGAGCACACAGAGCGCATGTAAATGAAGGCGGCGTGCACTGTGTCACCATACTAATACAGCGCTACTTAGATGTTAGCTGTTTAACCATAGCATCCCAGACTACTGTGGACAAGTAACACTGTGAAATGCGGTTCTGTGAAAAAGACTAAATGGTGTCTTAAATCTGCACAATCCAGGTTCACAATGGGTCACTAATTCCTGAACAAAGCCCATACACATACTGGAAATACATACAATATTGGAAACTCATTCGTCCATCCATCCATATTTCAGTTGTTTAACCTGGTAAGAGCAGAGTTATTGGAAACGAAGACGTCATTTAAACCTAGTGCCAAGACACATCATTTAAAACTATTGCCAGTTTAATACTACAGCATTAATATAAACTGTAATTAATTTTCAGTACAATAATTACTTGAGAAAAACGTACATACTACCAATGCGGCAGGTAAAAAGCTATAAGGAAAGGAGGAGCAACAGAGATTACACTTCAAATATAGTAAAATCACGACTTATATGTGAAGTACATCATTGAGAAAAGTAATACAGTTATGCATAATGCTTAAAATAATACATTTGTCTGAATTTGTGTCCAGTGTAATTAATCTTTGTTTATTGTTTAAAAGAAATGTAATAAAGGTTTGCTGGTTCTACTCAGGCATGAACAGGAGGCTGCTGGCCGGATCTAGCCTATCCCCTCTGTGATTCAGCCTGCCCTCCAGCGCTCAGGTCAATACATGCTTAACGTTCACGAGATAAGCGGTGCAAGGACCTTCATTTAAGATTGGCCCCCATTCAAGCCCCGATACGCTTCTCGCAGGTGGATTGTTTACCTGTCTGAATACACCTACCCGGCGGAGCAGAAAACAGGAAAAAAACACAACTGATTTTGAATAAACAACACACGCTATTACGAAAAAGGACTGTATGCATATGTATCGTCCCAGTTGCCTTTTTTATTGCACCTTTCCCCTATCTATTATTCATATGAGGTATGTGTATCAAAAAAGAAAGATATAAAGAGATTTGTAGTCAATAACCGCATTTGATGTGACCTGGAGTTACACCACATCCGAGATCATCCGACGTTCCGTTTTGAATCGCGTCAAGAAAAATTCCGCTGAACTGGTTAAAGGTTAGGAGACGGAAATGTTACTCTATTGTATTTTTCCCAGCATCTTAAACTCCAAGAGAATAAAGTACACCAAACACATTCGAAAATCAATATACTATAGCACTGTCTGAGTATTATAATTTAAGGGGGGCAAGAACTTGTTTTTTTGGTTTGAAATCACGTCGAAAAATAACTGATTACTCCCGGGAAGACTCTCAGTACATGCATGCATCTTCGATTAATCAAATTGCAAAACGGGAAAAAACAAGCTCCGATTACATATTTTGTGTCGCTGTATCATTACTATTCGTTGATATATTAGATTTGAGGGAAAAAAACAAATACATGGGTAGTGATTAATTCAATTGGAATAGTTGTTGTAGATGTGGATATTTACCTCTAACTGTAATATATAAATAAATTAGGCATAAGAAATGGAGCACAGTGTGTGCACAAGAATACAGTCAAACCCCATCCACACTTGCAAAGACCTCAAAATTAAAACCGCTAATACAGTACCGACGTGGTCAGAGTACCTGTCGTTTTCAGCTCCCTCATAGCTGCGGCGATGCGGTTCTGATCGGAATCTAGCGCCCGGGATCCGCTCTCAGATCTCCTTTGATTCTCGATGGATTCCGTGGAGTCAGAGGAATGGTAGGTCATTGGAAAACTCCGGAAAGAAAGTCGAAATACATCCAACGAATCAGCTTTCCACCAAAGCACACACTCCCGTATTGTCCATTCAATGTGATAACAGTCTGAAAGGCAGAGGTTTCACCTATAACAAAAGTAAGATTTATCTATTAGTATATTGCAATATTCCATATACAAGAATGTGTCGGGACTCTATTTATAGACACTGACGCAAAAATGCAGTATATAGGCATACTTTGGACCACACACGGCTCACCCAGGTTTGAGAGCGCATCTGGCGGACAAGTTCGATAGTTAAAAATCAAAACCCAAATATTACATCAGATATGAGAGACAGGGCACATATAACTGCTGTATTTCACATTATATTTTAAAGATTTGTTTCTGTTTGCACAACCGCTCGCAATACCCGAAGCATTAGGCTATTCGGATAAAATAAACTTTGCTTCTAGGGACCCGTTTAAATAGCATTTTAATAAAAACACAAATGTACAGCGACGCCGCACGCCCGAGTACCCAAACCCCACATCTAGCCAACGCGTTCTGTTATGCGGCGCTTGCAGTATTTTTGTCGTGACAGAATTTGTTCCCTATAACTAGTCTGAGAATAACGCAGCATTATCAAAAATAAATAACTAAAACCACAGGCTCAGTGTCCAGGAAGAGTTATAATGCAAGGTGTTATAAATATATAATTACCTCTTATCAAAGTGGTGGTTAACCACTTATCGGGACAATAATGAATATTGTTTTTTTGTCTCCCCAGGAGAATAAAAATCAATCTTACCTCAAATATCGGGATCACTGTAATGGTACAGATCCCATTAGAGCCGCTGCGCGAAAGTCCAAGGCATATAATTCAAAGTCCGGGCGAAAAAACAAATAGCAATCCTCACCTTAAGTAGGCTGCGCATTGTGGGCGGCGGGCAGGCGCTCGGACGTGTCGGCGGGCGCGCTGCCTTTCTCACGGCGGTGCCCGTGCGAATTAAGCACGGCCGTCTAAATAACGCGCACAATGCAAATTAACCCCGACATTTCCTTTTTTGTCAGCCGGATTGGGTTTCGGGGGGGAACAATGACAAGTGTCTGGCGGGGAGCGATGGGTGTCCGCGCTGTCCGCATTAACGTTTGCAATAATGTCAGTAATAAGAAAGCGGCGTGCGAACTAGCTGCGTGAGATGGGGCACCAGCGCCCGGCGCTCCGCCGCGATTCCCGCACCATCGTCCCCGTCGCTCTGCTCATTTTTTCTACCCGTAATCCGTTTTGAACACAAGGGGCCGATTTCCAAGAACTTTCCAGGAATCGCGTCACGTGATGCAGAGCGAAATATTTTTAAGGTGGTTCCATGCCGTGTAGTCCAGGAATACGTCCCGACAGTATATTGAGTCCTGATATTCAAATATTACAAAATCAATGGCATATTTCTATTAGAAACAACGTATGGAATAGGTGTTTAGCCACATTCTTCTAAGTGCAATGACTTGCAAGACTACAGCGCCTTTATGGTCGGGCCACCCAAAAATTAATTGCTAAATTAACGTGACTTCACGACACACGATATTCCGATTTACGTTCCCATTCAGCTCTATTTGAATTCTTTTGAATTAAAGCGAGTGACTTGTTAGTCCTTTGACAAGCGGAGACACGTTTATTTAAGGCACAGAATCCGACATTGCGATCTCAGATTTGTTTATGTTTAAATACATAAATGAGCCTAAAATATACCCAAATCAACATCAAACCGGTGTGCATCCGCGCATTTCAGATGTATGTATTTTTATATTTTAGCGGGTCTTAAATTAGTTTGTTTTAACTTGTAGCGCAGATTTTGTCGTTTAAAGTGTCGCCGCGATATTTACATAAGCATCAGTTTGCTTGGCAGCAAACAGCGATTTGTATTACAGCGCAGAACAAAAATTATACTATAGTGTCAAAACTTTTTTTTTTACAAAAACCTACAATATTTTATTCCAAGGTGCTTCCTTAAGACTCTTTTACTTTTAAATTGGCTATAAGAAACCAAGAAAAAACGGCTTGTTATCCAAATTAAATACAGGTTTTTGACTCATTTGCTTTTTATATTGCAGTTTGTTTTATATATATTTTGATATTTTCAATTCGCCAATTCAAAATATCGTGTATGATATTAATATAAACGAAAAGCGTAACAATAAAGGAGTAGCACTGTCGAGAACTTGGGATAGTAATTTAATATTTTGAAGGTATAAAATCGTAGAACCCATAAACACCATTTATAGTTTCCCTTACCCAAACGTACAGAACACTCAGGCCTATTCATCACCAAGGACGCGATATACATTTTAAAACTTCATAAGCTGATCATAGACACGTTGATCACATGTAATATTGATAAGTCATATTACAGTATAACAGCTCTTGTTAAGCACTAGTCCATCAGCTGTAAAGATGACACATGGGCACGCGTTTGCGCGTTATGTAGAAGCTTAAGCATGAGAGAAACGAAAACCTGTATCTGTTCTTACTTTGCCGACACCACCTCAGCCGTTACATGCGGCACTCCGGTTAGGTCCGAATTTTGATGATGAGCAATTTAGCTGTTCTCATCTCCTTCCATATTCGTCTCGAATAATAATTCACTTATTTCCAAATTCTGAAAAAAATCCACTCGTGAAAAACCTACATATTTTGGTTTTATTTAAAAATAGGTATTTAACCGACTTGCAAAAGAAAATTTAACTGTACAGTTTTCATGAAATCGCCACGTCGGATTCCGTTCTTTTGAAAAGAGAATAAGCAACGTGTACATATCATTATTAGAACATCTCAATTTATCTTCAATTTTGGCATATATTGATGTTGTTAAAGCGTAATAGGCAATGTCAGAATTCCATGCCGAATTATTGGCCCGTCCTAAAACCGTACCTTGAGTTTTCTGTGTTACTTTATCTCTTAATCGTGCTTCTTCCCATTGCTCAGAGGTAAACCGTCGACAATGTGCGGCGTTTGATGAGCCGTGACAAGCTAATTGCTTACAATCCAACAAGCTGATACACGAATGCCCGTCATTTCATCGTGTTTGTAGTCAGGAAAACATTAACTATTTGCACAATGAAAGAGCATATCAAACTTGAAAAAAAAAAACAATGAAAGTGAGCTACTATTAAGCCCACAAGAAAATCCAACTATCGATTCATAGTGGTACTTTTTCCAAAATAATGCACCTCTTAGCTATACGTTGAAATATAGGCCCATTGGAATCAACATGTGACCGAATTGGTTTTAAAATGAACACACAGGGACGTTGAACTAAAAATTAATCATCATCAAAAGTTGAAACAGGATGATTTGAATCTGAACTCAAAATAAACATTCATATACAATGCATCATAAATACGTTTTATTTTGTCCTAAAGCATATCGTAAAGAAGCATAAACCGTAGTGCATAGTTGACTATAGTTCAAGGCTGCATGCTTTAAATGACAGTTACTAGACGCTTCCACTTATCCTATGCTTGTAATCCCTCCAGTTTTTTTAAGATTCCTAGAAAATTTGTTTTAGGAAAACAGGAGTTTCCGTAGGGTATTTCGTGGAAATGTCTGAGTGTTGGACGCTCTCCCATCGCAGCCCAGTAAAATGTCGTTATTTAACGAGCGTGGCTTTTAGTCAAATGAATGTATTATTAAATGGATGGAAAAGTGAAAGCTGTTATTTCATTCAACAAGTTTATGTCTGCTTGCGGGAAGATGCACAAAGGCATCATTTCATGCTGAGGTTGGGAGGGCAGCCGCGCACTTTATCTTTCTAAATACACGAGACGACACAAATGAACATTTTCATATTCATCATTTAAAAAAAAATCTTAATGGGGTACTCCATGACAATGATTCATTTAAGTGTTCCGTAGACCAGCGGTGAACACAAGGATGCAATTCTGCAGCTCAAAGTCGGTGTATAAAATGTATGAATGAAATATTGTCGTGTTGATCCATTTTTACGGAACATTGTTAACCTTTTTATACGTTGCAATTATCCGAGAATCTGACAGCTAACTCCCGCAGTTCGTATAGACAGTTCTGCAAAAAATAACAGCACTCACACTGGACACGCAGCACCAAACGACTGCTTTGTTTACAGTCTCTTTTTTGGGCAGCGTCTGTTCACTGCACTACCAGCTCATTCATTACCCGGCTTTTTATATTTCCGATACACGTACTCTTTAGTCTTACTAGCATATACTCCGGAATGTATACTTCTATTCTATGTATACACTATGTATACATATGTATTCTATGTATACATCTTAAAAACCAAAGGTGTGATCAGTACCTGGAATTCACTGTTCATTACATGCATAAATTATGATATGTCAATAGTTCTAATAGAGAAGGAAATAAGGCTCCCAAAAAACTCTAGTGTCCTCACAACCGTGTGTTGGATGAACAGATAGAAGATGGTTTAATGGGTGGACTGTAATACGTGGTCCCAGAAAAACTCGGAACATAAAAAGTCCAGAATAAATATGTATTTAGTAATTTGCCTAAAAGTTTTAATAATGGTCTTGTTCTTCTTATGATTCTTGTAATGTTCAATCTGTGAGAAACTGTAGGCCTTAAAATGCTAACAATGGCTCACCAGCTCCACCATGTGGCGAAAAATCAGAGCGCGCATTCCGTAGACGCGCCGGAAAAACCAAGCCGTATTTCAGACGTCTCCTAGTTAACAGCATATTTACCTCGCCTCACGCTGTGCCTCTGAGCTACATAAAGCTGAACACCCGTATAACCAGTAAAGATGACGGCTAACTAGTGACCTTAAAGAAAAATACATTAGGTATATTAATATTGAAACAAATTAATAAGCAGGTGTACTTGACTTAAAAGTACACCAATGCTTTCAAACACTACTCGTGTATATTAACGTATTCCTCTCCTGGAGCCGACACCTTATTGTGGTGGAGGGGTTTGTGTGTTCAAATAATCCCAGGAGCTAAGTTGTCCGAGGCTTTATGCCATGGGCAGGGTCACCCAAGGCAAACAGGTCCTGTTTGAGGAACCAGACAAAGTGCGTCTCAAAAGACCCCCTATGATGAAGGAAAACATGGATTTACAGTTTCCCTCGCCCGGACACGGGTCACCGAGGCCCCCCTCTGGAGCCAGGCCTGGGGGTGGGGCTCGATGGCGAGTGCCTGGTGGCCAGGCCTGCACCCAGGGGGCCTGGCCGGGCACAACCCAAAGAAGGAACGTGCGTCCCCCCTCCAATGGGCTCACCACTTGTAGGAGGGGTCAAGGGGGTTGGGTGCAGTGTGAGCTGGGTGGTGGTCGAAGGCAGGGACCTTGGCGGCCCGATCCTCAGCTGCAGAAGCTAGGTCTAGGGACATGGAATGTCATCTCTCTGGTGGGGAAGGAGCCTGAGCTGGTGTGCGAGGTTGTGAGGTCCTGACTAGATATAGTTGGGCTCACCTCGACGCATGGCTTGGGCTCTGGAACCAGTCTCCTTGAGGGGGGTTGGACCCTCTTCCACTCTGGAGTTACTCGTGGGGAGAGGTGCCGAGCAGAAGTGGGCATACATATTGCCCCCTGGCTGGGTGCCTGTACATTGGGGTTTACCCCAGTGGACGAGAGGGTAGCCAAACGGCAGTTCAGAATACACACCTGTTTTGGAGTCCTTGGAAGGGGTGTTGGAGAGCGCTCCTCCTGGCGACTCTCTTGTTCTGCTGGGGGACTTCAATGCTCACGTGGGCAATGACAGTGAGACCTGGAGTGGCGTTATTGGGAGGAACGACCCCCCCCCCATCTGAACCCAAGTGGTGTTTTATTATTGTCCATCATGAACACCATGTTCAAACATAAGGGTGTCCATAGGTGCACGTGGCACCAGGATACCCGGGTTGCAGTTCGATGATCGACTTTGTGGTCGTGTCGTCGGACTTGCGGGCGCATGTATTGGACGCTTGGGTGAAGAGAGGGGTGGAGGTGCCTGACTGGAGCTGTGGCCATAAGGTGGTCGGTGCCTGTCGGGGCGGTAATCCCCGAACCCGTTCATGGACACCGGCAGTGAGGGATGGCGTCAAGCTGAAGAAGGAGTCCTACCGGGCCTTTTTAGCTTGTGGGACTCCAGAGGGGTCCTATAGAGGAGGGTCCATTGGATTGCCAGACCTCAGATTCAGGAGGAGCAGTGTGGTTTTCGCCCTGGCCGTGGAACAGTGGGGTCCTTCCCCAAGTGAAGGAGTGAAGGATGGAGTGGGAGATCGACAGGCTGATCGGTGCGGCGTCAGCAGTGATGCGGGCACTGCATCAGTCTGTCATGGTGAAGAAGGAGCTGAGCCAAAAGGCAAAGCTCTCGATTTACCAGTCGATCTACGTTCCTACCCTCACCTATGGCCATGAGCTGTGGGTAGTGAAGAACAAGATCGCAAATACAAGCGGCCGAAATGAGTTTCCTCGAGTGGCTAGGCACTCGTGGGGGACTCAGAGTAGAGCCGCTGCTTCTCCGCATCGCGATTCCCCCGGAAGAGCTGGACGAAGTGGCCAGGGAGAGGGAAGTCTGGGCTTCCCTGTTTAGGCTGCTGCCCCCGTGACCCGACCCGGAAAAGCGGGAGGAAATGGATGGATGGATGGATGGACTTAAAAGTACGCCAATGCTATTTATGTATATTAACATTTTCGCTGAAACATTATATGATGTACAATAGACTACTTTTTATGGTACCGTAGACATTCAAATTATACTGCGTGTTCACTTCTGGTTTATGGTTTCCCCCAAACCCATGTGTTCCACGATTTTCTTATGTAGCCTTTAGCCTGATTACATTACTGTTCCTATATTGCACTTCTGGTCATTTTAGAGTCTTATTAGGTTCTTGCTTTGTTAGATGTATCCCCAATACTTTTAACACCTTGTACCTGGGCGCGTACTGGAAGCTCAGCCTAGCTGCATTTAGCTAGTTGACTCCTTGACATATATGCAGTACCGCCGCTCCCTATACTCAGAGTACGCAGTCTGCGTAGGGCACCAACTCCCCGGCGAGGCACCATCCCAGCTGCTCAAAAAAATCGTTGTTGTATATAATGATAATAAATTAATATTAATAATATACATTTACAAATAAACAAAAATGTAAACGTATATACTGCATTTTACGGTGAACGCAGAATAGGCTAAGCACACGTGATGACGCGCGCGTCCTCACCTCTGTTACGGCTGCCTATTTGGCCAAAAATGATAATAGTTGAACAATACGCCTGGTCCTGGAAAGAGACATCAACAGTCCGGCGCCGAGAAATGAAAGAAAAAAAAAGCCCAAGATGAAGCCGGTGCATCACTTTCAGGTTCGTTCATAATCCTGTGAAACTTTATTTTATTCTGTCGACGATAATAATGTGTTTTAATG
>JAODKM010000058.1:20741240-20757939 GCA_026780845.1 Petrocephalus sullivani
GGGGGGGGCGGGGCGGGGGGGGGGGGGGGGGGGGGGGGGGGGTGCAGAGAGAGAGCCTGAGGGTGCACGAAGGTCATACATGGTCATCTGCAGTCTGCCTCCTCGTGCTAAACTTATTACAACTGTAATGATTATTTTCTGATTTGCAGCATTCCCTACGATAGGGTTACATTTTACGTGTGTCCTACTGAACGTCTTTGACAGGAGTTGACTTGTCCTGGCGACTTTTGAGTCACCAACCATTCACTCGTTCCATGTCCAGCGGCGAATGGCACTTCTTCGATGAGCTAAAGGTGCCCGTTTCTGAAACCCCACTGCTCTTAATCCTGCGAGGCTCGGGAATCGTTCGAGGTTCACTGAGAAACCTTTCGGGTGGGCTATCAAGGACGGAGAACATTTTTAGGAAAGCTGCAGGCATCTCCCACACCTCCCACACCACCCAATCTCCCACACCTATGTGTCTAAACCTGTAATCAGAGGGAGGGGAGAATGGCCCAGAGGTCCACACGCCACCAATTGGTCCCTTATGCTTTGTAGCACCAGGATGTCGATGTCACTCTTGCACAGAAGGCTTGTTAGCATGCTTCCTCGTCTTCGTGTCTAAGGCCGCGTGCCATGGCAGGGCAGCGGGAGCCTTTGTCAGTGTGTCTGACAGTTTCCTGACGGGTTTCTGATCCGTCGAGCCGGACGTGAGACGGGCGCGGGCCGTACGCAGAGCTTCGGCTCTGAACAGAACTGATCTCTCCGTGGAGGAAGACGTTGTTCTCTGCCTTAGTGATTGATGTTGTTTGTTTCCCCTAAAATCTATTTCCATCTCTGTCCTAGATCTCAAGTTTCCTGCAGCTGAAGGATTGTATGGGGACTCTTTATTCAGACACACACACACACACACACACACCGTCTGTGGCTGAGAGAGCACATTTGCAGGTTGCAGGTCGTTAGCAGTGGATGCTGATGATGGGCTGCACAGGTAATGGATGGAGACGAATAGAAAATGACCAGCGGCATATTTGATCATCAGGACATCTGCTTAGCGATTCCGCTTTTTGCAAGCTTCCGAATCCAGCAGCAATGACACTGATCAACAGGGCTGGATGAGTCCAAACACCAGTCCATAGAGGCTATAAACAGGCAGCTGATGTCACTGGCTGGGGGGGGGGGCTGCACCGGGGCAGAGGGGGCACAGGGAGAGTGGGGGGGGTGGTCACAGCCCCAGAGCAGTCCTTCAAGTTTGCCCTCAGCGTGCCCGTCCCAGAGGCAGAGTAACAGGCCCCGGTTACCGTCCCTGCCATGCGGGGACAGGCAGATGGAGGTTGTTGGAATGAAGCATTCCTGCTCTCAGTCGCACTGTTCACTGTATCAAGTGACCGCGTGATGGGTGATGGGTGATAGGAGATGGGTGACGGGTGATGGGTGATGGGTGATGGGAGATGGATGAAAGGTGAAGGGAGACGGGTAATGGGTGACGGGTGATGAGTGATGGATGATGGGAGATGGGAAACGGGTGATGGGTGATGGGAGACGGATGAAAGGAGACGGGTGACGGGTGATGGGAGATGGGTGATGGGTGATGGAATACGGGTGACCGGTGTCCTCCCACAGAGGTCTCTCTCTCTCTCTCTCTCTCTCTGGGCTGTGCTATTATTAGGTAACGGGTGATGGGAGATGGATGACAGGTGATGGGAGATGGGTGATGGGAAATGGGTGATGGGTGATAGGAGACGGGTGACGGGTGATGGGTGATGGGTGATGGGAGATGGATGAAAGGTGAAGGGAGACGGGTAATGGGTGACGGGTGATGAGTGATGGGAGATGGGAGATGGGAAACGGGTGATGGGTGATGGGAGACGGATGAAGGGAGACGGGTGACGGTGATGGGAGATGGGTAATGGGTGATGGGAGATGGGTGATGGGAAACGGGTGACGGGTGTTCTCCTACAGAGGTCTCTCTCTCTCCCTCTCTCTCTCTCTCTCTGGGCTGTGCTATTATTAACCTTCTTAGCACATCGCTGGCCATCGCCCCACAAAGGTCGAAGGTCACTAGGCGTGGGTGGGCATGGTCACTAGGGGTCACCGATGGTGATTGTGTTCGCGTGTCGGTTGGCTGATGCATGGCCCCGCCCACTCTGTGCACAAAGTCAGCCCTTGTCTAGGGGCCCTAAAGGCCATTGTGCCCCATGGCTAACGCTGGAGGCCGGCCAAGGGGTTGGATCATGGGTGGCTTAATTCAAAAGGTTTCTTTGTCAAATGTATGTCACTGATGTTTTAATGAGCCACAACTAAGCGCTAATTTCAAATATGTATCCTGCAGGCTTCGTAAGTCATTTCTGCGACATTGCTTTTTAACCTGCTTGCTGCTAATTTATGGTTGGAATTAGTTTTTAACTGTTCAAAAACTGTTCAGTAATGTTCACCATTAAAAAAAATCATACAGAGAGCAAATGTAGAGTTATATGATGCCCATAGAGGCTGCCTGATGCCCATTTGGACAATGATGTGATTGCGTTGCCCTCCGTTGGAC
This sequence comes from Petrocephalus sullivani, assembly GCA_026780845.1. NCBI lineage: Eukaryota > Metazoa > Chordata > Actinopteri > Osteoglossiformes > Mormyridae > Petrocephalus > Petrocephalus sullivani. The sequence continues at coordinate 20,743,762 of JAODKM010000058.1, forward strand.
AGACTGTTGTATTACATATGAGCGAATATTCTCTCTGTAGCTGGGGAATATTAACGCATTGTGGCCGGGCCCACCCAGGCAGAATCACTCCTCCCCATCCACTGCAGGTTCTCACAAAGCAGCCTGTGTTCTGTATGTATCTCTGAAGGGCCCATAGCTGATGGTCGCGTATTAGCAGCATTAAGGCCTGGCTAAATCCTTGGCTCTGATTGGGTGAGGGGCTGCCAATGAGAGGTGAGGGGGAAAATCGTGCTGGCAAGTTAGTGTAGTGTATGTGCCTAGCTGATCCCACGTACCAGTGCAAATTAAATAAGGAAATAGAGCAGTATAGGAATATTCTGGAGTACAGTGGTCAGCACCACATTCCTCTATGGGACAGTTTTGTCAGCTTCTTCCCTCAGTCTTATGTTACATGGACTCTACCAGATAAATGACCTGTTTGCCTTGGGAAGTGGTCCTGGCAGTGAGTTTTGCATTCCAGCGTGTGACTCCTCTAACGGGAGACAGCCAATAGGAATGCTCCTTCCTCCCATGTGACATATTCCCTCAAAGAGAAAAGGTGTAGTCGCTGCTGTAGAAGGTGCCAACCCAGCTGCCCCCGTGACTGATGGGGGCTGGCATCTCCCCGCTGCCCGTGATTATGTGCTGCTCTTCCTTTCTGACTGTCTCTTCTGCCCCCCCCCCCCCCCAAATCTCAGTCCAGATGGCAGCGGCCGGGCTGAGTCATGGGCGGGCCGGTCGGGTAGAAGCGCGGCTTAGCTAAACGATTCGGCATCTGGTTGGTTCTGTGTCAGCCCGGCGCCTCCAAGCATAGCCGCCGTGTGCCTGCTCTGCTATTTCATCATAGTGCATCCTGCCTCCTGCTGGCCAAGGTTTGCTCTGTGTCGAGTTATAAATCTGGTTTAAGTCAATCTATTAATGTAGTAATGGACTCCCTGGAGCGAAGAAGATCATTATTATTTGATCAGCATGTGCAAAACCGTAATCTTAAATGGGATTAATTAATAATGCAACAGTGCCACAGTCCGCTTGAAACCCAAATCAAGTGGCGCGTGCGTGTGAGTATGAGTGTGTGTCTTTCTGAGAGGAGGATCAAGTTAGTTAATGTGTAACAGAGAAGGAGAATGTGCCAGAACATCAGTACTGCACATTTAATTTATTTATTTCGTTAGTTAATTATTTGGTGTAAAACAACATCAAAAAACACAGGCGGCAGAATGGAATGCTGCCTGGAATGTGATGAACGGGGCAAAGCCACTGACGTAATGTGCATTTAGATCAAAGAAGAAGCAAAAAGCTATTGCTTGCAGAGAAGTGCCGGGGCAGAGAGTGAACGTGCTGACCGGGCTTCCCCACTGGGCCAAATTCTACTGGCAACACAAAGCCAAGGCCCACCGACTACTGCAGGACCCTTGTGTAGAGAATCAGGGCTTTATCCTATCCATTGTCTGGGAAATGTGATGTTACCTTTGCTAAGTTCATCCATCTATCCATCCATCCATCCATCCATCCCCCTGGACGCCCTGCATGCTACTTAGAACAGGAATATCAAATGAATGTTAAACTGGAAAGAACTGATCTCATTATATAACCTGGGATTATTCTGTGCGGTACTTGGCTTGCTCCACTCACTGACATGGCCGTTAATGTGTGCGGCTCGCTTCCTGGAAGGCGGCTGTCAGACAGTTACCCAGCATGCAGCTATCTGATCACACACAGCCGTTTGTGAATGGCCGAGTGCCAGCGGAGCAGCGGGGGTGAGCGCTCACCCCCGGCCACTGCTCACCACCGCTGGCTCGTACGCTTGCCTTTCTTTTTTTTTGCAAACATCAGAGAGACAGCTTGCTACTAGTGATCGAAAACGTAAAGGTTCAACGAGTCTTCTCAGCGACAAGCTGCGTCTCCCACACACATAAGGAAGGTTAATCATAAATATAGCAAGGAGAATCACATGGGGGGGGGGCATCGACCCTGCTGTGCTGTCAGCCTCTAGTTCATGGGCAACAGAGGCTATCAAAGAGCCAGATGTCCCGCGAGAATGGTGAGTGTGTTACCTGCCGTGCCAAGGCCCGGCAGAGCTTTACTTACAGTGCAAAAAGAACAGTTCCTCTTGTTATGATTTCAAGCTGACAAAGTGTAGTATATGTTCCTGTTGCCTGGCAACATAAGGATCGAATAACTGTCCCCCTCCAGTTACATTTGCAGTACAATGGCATGTACGATGCTAAAAGGCAGAGTGTGTATGATTTATGTTCGCTCCGGCTCACAAACAGCCTGCATTTCCGGTTAATAAGAACTTCAAAGCGTCCCTAATGAGCTTGTGATTGAAAGTGCGGTATCCTTTTATCCCGGGGCTAATTCTGGCTAATGGGGAGTCTGTGAATTGCAGTCGCCATGGCGTCGGCATCAGGTGATTTTTATGGGAAGGGGGAGGGGGGCTGTTTTTGCAGGACGCAAATCCCCAAATTCCATCCGCCGCCATTTGGACAGGTCGTAATTTGCTGTGTAAGTGAGCTCAGTAAATAAAGGGGGAGGGAGGGGCTATAATTAGGTCCCCCAATTCATCCAGGTGCACTGGCCAGGACTGGCGGGCCAGCATCTGCTTTGGTAACAGGAAGCCTAACTGGTCTGCAAGGTTTGGTCCCCCACAGTTAAACAGACCTCCTGTCTTCCTAAACAGACCTTCCACGGTCCTCCTTCGTCACGCTGAGTGAAAGAGACATCTCCGACTGGACATGATCACAGCTCACGTTTCTTTTTTTGCTTTTCCTATACCTGCCACCGGGTGGCGCATTGAGATATTTGTTCTCGCTCATCAACAGAGTGTCACACCCATGGCGATTGGGGTGTGACAGCAGATCGGTTGTTTTCAAACTGGGATGGGAGGGGCAGAGGTCTGTAAATATATCAGTCCACTCAGTGGGTGTGGAATAGAAAAATATATTAGCAGTGGAGATGGTAGGGTCTGACAACAGCAGGTGGAGTAGGTGGGTGGTGTAGGGGCGTGGGGCGTGTTGTGAGCCACGGAGCAGCTGGGAACCCCTATGGGGACGTGTGTCAGCTGTCGTACGGTGGTGAGTGTGGGGGGGTTACAATGAGCTGTGCAAGAATTCGCACCAGCTGCACTGTCTGGCTCGTCCGGTGGCATTGCGAGACAGCTGTCCAATCAAAGCTCGCCGCATCGATGCCCCGGAACCAGCCCCCAGTCTGGGTCAAGTGACGAATCTGGCATTCAAAGCCCCAGTAACTATCCTCCATCGAAGCCAATCTGGCTGCTTTGAATTAGGAATTAAGGCTTGATTAATTCTCTCTTCTTTTGGGGCTAGTATAACTGGATTAGATTATCTGTTCATTAATCTGTAAAACTGATCTCCTCCCCTCGACAGACGACGACCTGAAACCAGACAAAGCCGGCATGGAGGACGAGCTGACCGCCAAGGAGAAGGAGGCCCTGGGGGAGAACGTGGACAAGGAGCAGAAGAAGGAAGAGGCGGGCGATGGGGAGAAGGAGGTGATGGAGGAGAAAGCTGGGGAGGCGACTGAGAGGGAGGGGGCACCACTCCCCGAGGGGCAGGAGCTGGAGGAGCTGAGGGCCCAGGTGCTCCAGCTGCTCCTTGAGCTGGAGGAGGTGCGGGAGATGTCTCAGAAGCACGAGGAGAGCTTCCATGAGCTGCAGGGTGAGGAACGGCATTTAACTGGCTATTTACCTTCATGTGTGGATAATGAGATGAACCAGGATTATCCAGGATGAAAAGAATAGTCGTGTAAACAACCCCAGCAGAAAAACACTGTGACTGGGCCACGTTTCCATCTTACTGAACTCCAGTGAAGCACAACCAGTGAAGCGTGGCCAGTGGGGCGTGGCCAGTGGGGCGTGGCCAGTGGAGCCCATGCGGGCTAATACCATACACATGACCTAATCACTTCCTTTTCTTTGCCGGCTATTGACTTATTTAAGCTGTCATCTGGTTTTATGGCAAAATATGTGAAGAATGCATGTATCTGTCCTCTTTCCTTCTGGGCTACCAGGCTGGAAGCTCAGCTGTCCTGCTATGAAGGGGGGAAGTTAGGGTGATTTTTGAGGGCCTCTGCGTGAAAGGGGCCTTTAACGATTTGGAACATAATTGGATTGGTCTGGGTTGGGGGCTCCATATCAAATGCCTTTGTGGGGCCCAACATCTCCAGCAGCCATTTGTGTGGCTAATTCTGGATTTGTTGTCCTCTACTCCCAGTCTACACTCTGCCCTTTAAATTCCCCACAAAAATCATGTATAATGAGAACAGTCGTCCTCCTAAGCTGACACAGGGCAAACCTAGAGACTGGGCCCGGGCATCCTGGCACCGAGGGGTTATCTGTGAGCCAGACAGCACGGGAGGCGGGCGGCTCGCCCAGCGATGGGATATTTTTAGCGGGCGCTAATACCGCCGACTCCGGGTGCTCGGGGAAGGCCTTCGGGTTCTCAGGCAGTCGCTGTGGACGTGACGCCGATGCTCCCCCTGCAGGGCGCGCTGGGCGCTCGGGGCTCAAGGCGGGCAGCTGCTCCCCGTCCAGCATCCATGCAGATATGCTGAGTCACACGGCCGGTGAATGTGGGGAGGCGACGGCTCACTCAATCTGAGACGGGAAAACACAGCCGCACAGACTTGTGGGTTCAGATGTTAAAACCCGAATAAATCACATATAGGCACAGGCAGATGTCCCAACTCTTACCGTAATCCCAGGAGTGTCTAGGAAACTGGCAGCAGCCCCCCGATACCCACCTATGATGTGCAGCGTTCCAGAAATCTGACGTTCCACTATTCAGCCGGGGCCAAATTTCCCGGTTAGAAATCTGCCAGATTTTACCATTTTTACCACAAGCGCCCCCCCCCCCCCCCCCCGAAATTGATACATAAGATGAGAAGCCTGTACACATACACACAGACATTTTATATATGTGTTTTAAGCTGAATGGGGGTTTGCCTGGCAACGAAAAGCCTGTATTTTTATGTGAAACCAGAGAATGCAGGTAAAAATCTGTTTCTGGATATGAATTTTTCCATTTTCTCATAACCTGAAGCGAAACAGTCATAAAAGCTTTTTGATTGTGGTCGTGATTTAACTTGGTTTTATGGAGCCACATCAGAACATTTGAGCAGGAGCCATTTGAGGGTCTGCAGATGGCCGGCGAGGTGGCCCGCCTTGTAAATCTCCACTTTCACACATGGCTTCTTCTCTAAAAGCTGAAATTTTGCCTGAAATTGCGTCAGAGTAACATATCTGACAGGGCAAATAAGCATCAGCTTCCTAAAAGCTTGGCCATAGTGACAACATTTTCCAAGAGGGAAAGCCGTTAAGTCAAGTAAATTTAATTCTAAACTGAGAAATTAAGAAACAACACAGGTGACATATAGCTGTTATTTAGGGCTGAAAGGTATACATGACATCTCTCTAGCACGACGTCTCTCCAGCACGACATCTCTCCAGCACGACATCTCTCCAGCCCGACATCTCTATAGCGCGACATCTCTATAGCGCGACATCTCTCCAGCACGACATCTCTATAGCGCGACATCTCTCCAGCACGACATCTCTCCAGCGCGACATCTCTATAGCGCGACATCTCTATAGCGCGACATCTCTCCAGCACGACATCTCTATAGCGCGACATCTCTATAGCGCGACATCTCTATAGTGCGACATCTCTCCAGCACGACATCTCTATAGCGCGACATCTCTCTAGCACAACATCTCTCTAGCACGACATCTCTCCAGCACGACATCTCTATAGCGCGACATCTCTCAAGCTGATTCCACACAGGAACACTGTCTGGAGAATCGAGACCAGACCCTTTCCGGAGTTGTGTCCACACCTGCTTGGGCTTGGACAGAGCATTCTGGAGGCAGGACACGATGAAACAGTACGCAAAGAAAAATGCAGCGTTTTGTTTACGGCACTACTGACAGAAGTTCCCGAATGTCTTCGTCTCTCTGGTTAGCCACGCTCGTTGGGGTGGTTAGCCACGCTCGTTGGGGTCTTCTTCGTGTAGATGACTCTTCTTCTTCGCCCTCACATCTTTGCATTCTTCCATGTCCACGTCAATCACATGACAGAAACGTTGGCAACACGCCCACTCGCTCGTGGTGATTCTCTGGAATTCTCTTTGCCCCTTGTACTATAGACTTTGTACTATAGTGCTAGCTGGGTAAAGTTCATTTCCTGTCCGACTGACTGATTCGGAAACTTGCCCCACTCGTCTCCTGCCTTCTCCATCCCATTTTCCCATTTTTCTCCTGGGGTGGTTTTTAATGAGCCCTCAATCCTCAGTGATAACAGGGGTAAAAACCCAAGATAACCCTCGGGTATCTCCCCGTTTCCAGTCACTTTGTCTCTCTGTCTGTCTCTCTCCCCCCAAACCCAGGTCTGCTGGAAGATGAGCGTCTGGCCAGCGCCCACCAGGCGGAGGCCTTCACACGCCAGATCCAGAGGCTACAAGGTAACTTCGAACTAGGACTGACCGAACCGTGACCGCAGCCAGCCGCAACCTGGCCGGACTGCCTAGTGGAAAACTGACCAAGAAAAATAATATATAACGTTTTAATAATTATTGACCCTAGAACACGGTCATTATATAGTAAAATATATTTACAGACTCACTGGAGGACTTCGGGATCACATGACTGTGCTGAGACTCCTGAGCCGTACGTTTGTATGGTTTTATTTTGAGGAATGACTATCATTGGTCGCCACCAGCAATCAAGCAGAAAGTCCTTTCCTGGTACACATGATTGGCCCACCGCCGGTGTACGTGAACATTCCCAAATTATGCTGAGGGAAGCCAGTCATCTTTCCTGGAAGTCAGAACCCGGGGGTGGGGGGGGGGGGTCATGCTTCAGCATGGATCATATGTTTCTTTTTTTTTTGTTACTGGGGGGCCCCTCCAGATGCTGTAGGATTCTATGAATATCCCCATCCTGCCAAGTAGGCAAGATGTGGCCCCACGAGAAGATGGGACATGATGTAACTTTGCGTGACTCTCTAAAAGTAGAGCAGACCACCCCCCGCGCCCCCCAGTGCCTTGACGGGAATCTGCTCGTACCGGGGTTAAGGCGCACGTTAGTTGTGGACACGGGGTCACCCCTCTGAAGGAGCAGCCAGGGTCTCTCAGTGTTATAGCTCCATGATGGTGTGGCTCAGCAGGTTAGGCTGCTGTGGCTGGTAGCGGAAGGTCGTTGGTTCAGATCCCATGGCTGACAGAGCGATTTCGCAGTTAGTATGACCCTGATTTCTCAAGGGGAAAAAAGTGCATTACTCTGATAAACGCATGTGCTAATTGTGGAAAAAAAGCAGTGGGTTTTCCTTGGAGAAAGTTCCCTGCCCTTGTAATGCTGTTTATTTATTCATATATAATTAATTCATAGCAGTGCGCTGCCCTTACTGACTTTGCTCATTTGTAATGCATGGATTTTAATCTCCCTTAAGGAGTGCGCTTCCTCGGGGTTTCTCGCATGGAGTTTAATCTCCCTTAAGGAGCGTGCTTCCTCTGGGTTTCTCGCATGGAGTTTAATCTCCCTTAAGGAGCGTGCTTCCTCGGGGTTTCTCGCATGGAGTTTAATCTCCCTTAAGGAGCGCGCTTCCTCGGGGTTTCTCGCATGGAGTTTAATCTCCCTTAAGGAGCGCGCTTCCTCGGGGTTTCTCGCATGGACTTTAATCTCCCTTAAGGAGCGCGCTTCCTCGGGGTTTCTCGCAGAGGCAGACGTGCACTTCAGATGCACGCTAGCCGCGCTCTGTGCGAATGACACTCCGGTGGCCTCCGTCGCAGCCCAGCTGCGCTCCGTCCAGGAGGAGATGGACAGCCTGGAGGAGGAGAAGGAGAGCGAGCTGGCCGAGGCACAGGAGGAGCTACGGGTAGCGCAGGAGGAGGTGCTGGTGCTGCAGCAGGCTGCAGAGGAGGCAGCGGGCGAGCGGGAGAACGACATCGCCAGCCTGCAGGAGGAGCTGTGCCGGCTGCGGGCGGAGCTGCAGCGGCTGCATGCCACCACGCAGGAGTACGAGCTGGAGATCACCACGCTGCGTGCCGAGATCACCATGAAGAGCCAGCGCAGGGAGGAGGAGCGTAACCAGGGTGAGATGCGCCCACTCACTACTGCCCCCATCAGGAATGGAACGGCAGCCTTTTTCCCACACGGCAGTGGCGTGACCTCTGGGGGAAAACCTGGGGGGAATAATGCAGCTTTTTGTCAGGGGGGAGAAGGGAACCCAAAACAATTGTGATGCTATTATGGACTTCAGAGGGGGGAGGGGGGTGTCAAAACAAAACAGAACAAGCTAGTTTATACACACTGGGACAGGTGGGCTGTTAACTCCTATAAATGGAGAAACGAGGCTCCCCCTCTCGAAATAGACAATCTCCCCCCACCCCGCGTAAGGGGCAAACAGAATCAGGTTCAGCCCAAAAGTGCACCAATCACAGCCGCGAGGTGTAGTGATGGTAGCAGATCCAGGGTCAGGTCTTATTTAAAAGGGCGTGGAATGTGAACCTGTGCCAGGCGAAGGCTGATCTGCGTCGTTAGCTGCGATGTTAGCGACTCCCAGGTGAGCGCAGCAAAATGCGTCTTTAAAATCAAAGGCAGAATAGCGAGTTTTGTGGTGGGTAGTTTGAGCTCTCCCTGGAGGTGTGAGATGCTGCTTGTCTCGCCAATGTAAGGATCTTTTACGCAGAAAAAAGAGTCTTTTACAAAGTAGAAAAGTCTTCAATTCAAAGCCGGTCTGTTTTGAACCAATTCACAATATTAACAGGCATCTGCTGATTACGATAATTACTCAATGTTTTAATTTGCTGTGATGATAATTGACATCTTTCTTCGCTTTATTGCAGTTTCCTATTAAATGGAAGGGGTCAGACTTAATTAAAAGCAGAGCTCGTTATTCCCTCCCTTCATTACCGTCTGACGTCAGGCTCTGGCTGCTTTGCGCTGATCTGTAATGATGCTCAGATCTTTCCAGACAGACACTGGAGGAGCCTCGTTACTGTCAGAATCAGGGTGAAAAAAGTGCCCAGAAACAGAAACTGGTGTGTGGCTCAGTGAGTTAGTACACTGTGATCAGAAGGGTGTGGGTTCAAATCCCAAATTGGGAAGAGTGATGTCACTGTTGGGCCCCTGAGCAAGACCCTAACCCCCCACCCATTGCTACAGGGACTGACTGCCCCTGCTGTCCGAAAATGAATGTTGCTTTATGTTAATTACATGTAAATCATAGCTGTTAATTTTTGGTCATTGACGATTTGTTGAGCTTGTCCACTAAATGATCTGATGCTGTATAGAAATAGATAAAATGGCTATTATACAATATTGATCTTTGTCATATGATTACTGTTGATCTTCTGATCTGTGTCATACGATCACTGCTGATCAGTCAAACGATCACTGCTGATCTGCTCGTGGAGGGAAATCGCTGTGCTTGGACAGAGACGCTAACTGTACTTAGTCTATATTTTGCTACGCATCCTGCTGGAGGATTTTCCTGTTAGATTATGGATGGCGGTACTGTGAGAGATTTCTCTCTATTTGAGTGCTTCTCTGTTAAAATGAGATAGCTTTGACCTATTTGGTCTTTAAAATGGCAGGAGTCTAGTTTTAAGGAAATTGCTCATCTTTAATTGTGACACGGAGTTCAGCCGCGCTGTGAAAATGTCAATGTCCTCTTTGCTTGGAGTAGCAGCAGGTGCTGTAAAGAGCTGAAGATGCCTGAAGTAGGTCATTCAGGCCTGCAGTACCAGCAGACACACAGGGAGACCCAGAACCCAGAAGGTAGCTGGGGTCCAACTGGCGCCGGGCATTGGCTGCGGCTGGCTTTGGCTGCGGCTGGCATTGGCCTCCGGTTGCTAAGCCACTAATAGTTGCTGTGAGAGCAGGAATCTCATGTGTGACCCAGGCAGAGATGCGGCAAATGCAGTGTTCTGCAGAGTTTAACAAAGGAGAGCTGCTGAGATTATTATTGCCCAGATAAAAGATCAACAAACCACCACTGCCAGGTCCAAGAGTTGTGATAACAGTGCCGTCTTCACTGTCATGGAAAGAGCCTAAGCCCACCTTCCCAGAATCCCCTGCTTCATGACGTGTGCATCACATAATTAAATGGTCTATCCCACTGAAGGACCACAGCCACAAAATCTCCATGTGATGCACACCTCAGGGTTCAAGCAATAACTGATGTTGATTTAAATAGGAGCGTTATAATATTAACTCACGATCTACAACAGACCTTCCTGAAAAATATCCCAGTGTTTCATTAGTAAATATGAATAATGCCTAAATGCCTCCCTGGACGATTTCGCAGTATGAGGTCACCGTATTTCCAGATCCCTTAATGCTTCATTTTGATCCCCATCTGGCGCCCCCAGCTGGCCTCCAGGCACTCCCCCCTTTCCGGCGGGTTTTAGGATCTGCACTTTTCTTACTGGGGATAGACTCCAAGCTTGGTGCTGCGCGCCTACCAGGTTTCTATGACATCACTACTTAGCTGACATGGTCCTTCACTTCATGCACCGATCTGCTCACACGTAGTTGTCCATTTATCCAGGTTGTGAGATGTCTTCGGGGTGTAAGACTCTCCTGTGCGGGGATTATGTCATTTTACCAAGCTGTCTCATTTCTGGTGTGAATGAAACAATCCAACCCTCCCTGCGGTCAGCTTGCTCCTCTCATCTCGATGGACTCCCCCTACTCATCTCAGTGGACTCCCCACCACTCATTTCTAATCCTGTTTAAATTAAAAATTTCATTTTGCCTTTATCCATGCCTGTAACACATCTGTGGCTCAATCAGTCTCAATCTGTGTCTTTGCAAAACTTATCCCCCCAAGCCCTGTGGGACAAAGGCACGTATATTGACAATGTGCAGTAAAATGGTCTGCATCACCCCCTGCATCACCCCCGGCCTCACCCCCTGCATCACCCCCTGCATCACCCCCTGCATCACCCCCAGCCTCACCGGTGTGGGTGTCTGTTTCTTTTGGGTGTCTTGGCCACTTTGTTGACGCAACTTCATAACGCAGATGTGGTCCCAGCAGAACCAGGCGTATCGTGTCTCTCAGCAGAACCTCCAGGTGTCCAAAATCTGCCCCTTTGCTGGACAGGGTTGGGTCGAGAATTGTTTCTGAGATAATGTCCTAATTATGCAGAACATGGGATGTAGAGAATTTAGGTGGAGAAGCCTGTTGAACTCTTTCTGCTTGGTACAGAAAGGACAGATCAGATGGCGGGCAGTGAGCAGGTGGTATAAGTTGTTGACATTGCCCTGGGAGTTTTGAGCGTTGAGGAAGAGGCGGGACTTCCTGAACCTGTTGTATTTGGCAGGTCAACAGTTTTGTGTTTGGTTAATATCTCTCAGGGAATAGATAACTACTGATAGGCAGCTGATGATTAGAGTAGCAGTCTGTTTGCACTGGCTTCCGGGCTGCTGGCTGTGTGTCTGTGCTGGTGACCAGCTGGCCTGCGTCCTGCCCGGTCAGGTGACGTGGGCCAGCTGAAGGAGGAATGCCGCGTGCTGAAGGAGGAGTGTCAGACCCTGAAGGACGGCAACAGGCAGCTGCTGGAGCGCCTGCAGCTGCTGCAGCTCCAGAGAACTGGGTGAGAAAGCCGCCAATCAGCAGTGACTCCGCCCACTGCACACGCACTTGCATATTACCAGTCTGTCCCTACTGACCGCCTTCTCAGAAGAAGTTAAACCATGGAAATGATGTTATCGCGATCCAGACAATATGGGACTTCATATTCCGCTTCCGTTAACTTAATTACTCGTCCGCAATATTAGCGTGTCTGCAGTACTCGCTGTGTTTAATGTATCTCTGCTATTCGAGAAAACTAGCTCCGGCTTTCAGCACGGTAACTGGCCCTCGGGACCGTCTGCTCAGCAAATAATTGATGAGGGCAATGAAAAAGTGATGAGCGCGTCCTCAGCGAGCGCGGTGCGGCCGTGCGCACACGTAGCCGGGTGATGGGGGGTGGGATGGGGGGGGTGACTCACTCATTCCGCTCATAACTCACACGCTTACGCACTTGGGCTCAAAACAAGCACTCAGACACTCTTCTGGTGCGACAGCTCAGGCACGAATGCTAACTCGCTTTTTAGTGCTACAGCTCACACAGACACTTTTTAGGGTACTAACTCACTCAGGGTCCCCTACTAGCTCTTAAAAACGCCATTAGCATGCTAATTGGCCCCACAGCCTCATGGTCCTATTAACTCATAAAAACACCTTTAGCATGCAAATTCAGCTTAATCTTAGTAACTCATAAACACATTTACTATGCACCATGATCTCTTAGTCACAGTAACTTATCAACATGTTTAGCATGCTAATTTACCATGGTTTTTTGTTCATAATAATTTTTTTAGCATGCAAAATCACCTTGGTTTCTTAATCATAGTAACTTATAAACACATTTAGCATGCTATTGCACCATGATATCTTAGTCATAGTAACTCATAAACATGTTTAGCATGCTAATTTACCATAGTTTCTTGCTCATAATAACTCCGTTAACATGCTAATTCATCATGGTTCCTTGATCATGAGTAACTGCTAACAGTACTATTGCAGTTCAACTGGGGCACTTCCACACCCCCTGAGAGTGCTAATAAACACATTCCTCAGGTATAACTCACATACCGCTCTAACCCTTTTTCAAGTGCATCAGCTTCCTCGCTGGTAGTCAAAAAATGAAAGTAAAGCTGTGAAAAATGATTAGTAGAAGAGGCTCAACACGTGTGCAGGGTAGGAGAGAAAGGGGAGAGAAAGGATTTGTATGGTTTTGTGGCCAATCCTTGCATAAGAAATGCGATTTGATAGGTGCTAGACAGACACAAAATGATCTTGACCACTCTGTGGCAGCTCCAACGATGTGTGCCTGACACTGAAGGAAGAGAGCGAGACAGAAGATGGGCAGCTCCACGTGGTCGGGGAAAGAGGGGTCGGGAAGACCTCCACACAGACCAGCACCAACTGCCGGCTGGTCGACGCCTCGATCCAAAAAAACATCTCCTTTGATGGCAAGCCTGTGACTCCTACCAGCTGGAACGGGGGCTTTGCTGAGATCTTCTCCCTCCGCGACCAGCTGAAGCTGGCTGAGGAGAGAGCCCTGCAGGTGCAGAAGGAGGTACGAAGGGGGGGGCCTCCCCAACGTGTCCAACAGCAGGAGAATCCACCCACAGCTATGCAGCTCAACCACCTACCACACATGGCTGCGATACCGCCTGTCATTCTCTGGCAAGGACTCATAAGCTGCGAAACACATAATTTATCATGTTTATGACCATAACTACCCCCTCATCAAGGTCATTGCATGAGAGTGTAGCAGTTTTGACAGATCCCTGGCCTGGAACCTTCTGTAATTGTAATGGCTGCCATCCTCTGTGTGTCTGCCCGCAGTGCGACGGCCTCAAGGAGGAGCTGCTGGTACTGCAGAGCCTGTGTGACAGCAGCCAGCGGGAGCGCGACGAGCTGGAGAAGGAGCTCCGCAGCTACAGGGAGCAGCTGGGCAGGCTGATGGAGGGGAGGGCTCAGGTGAGAAGCTGGGCTGGCCGGAGCCCAAAGGCAGCAGGGGGCGACGGCTCCCACACCAGCCCAGGACCCCAGGTCTGAGCCGAGGACCAAACCCTGCTCTGTCAGCCTCAGGGTGGCTGGGGGTCTTTGATTCTTTGATTCAGTGACTCCAAGGGTAGATGGTGCCATGGGGGTGGGGGAGGGGGGGCAGGGCGACGGAGAGGGGAAGTATGGGATAACAGTTCAGGTTAGATGAGGTATAGGAACAGGAAGATTTAATCAGGATTAACTGGGTAATGTTTCTATTGAGGTTAGCCATGTTTTGGTGTGAAGCAGGAAGTGTGTGATAATACTGTTTAAAGATCAGCACACACACACACGCACACACACACACACACACACACACTACATCCAGTGGGACAAGTCTGTGTCCGTGTTTCAGCAGCGCAAAAGAACAGCCCCACCTGCTTGTTCTTTTGCGCGAGTGTGTTTCCGTCCGCTGCCGGCAATGTGTGTCGCTCTGCGTGAGGGCACAGGTGGCGAGTGGGGGGTGGGGGGGCAGGGTGCTCCTCCCTCCCCCCCTCCCCGCTGGGTCCCCTGGCTTGCTGTCCCGCACTGTCCCTTGTCCTTTCAAGGGGTGTTTTTGTTC
>JAODKM010000058.1:20791407-20802927 GCA_026780845.1 Petrocephalus sullivani
TACAGGAGGTACTCTAGCAGTAGTGCAAGGAATATTATATAATTGTCACCATGCCGAAAAACTTTTAAGAGAATGGCTTCTGTACTACTTGAATCAATTTTTTAGGGGTATGTGTTAGTCGAGTAATACTGGAGCAGAGGATGGCATTAAGTTTGTGCTCATGTAAGTGTGTAGGCTTCTTGTGGATGCTGGTCGTCCATCTTGGGCAGGGCCCGGGTTTTTGCTGTGGCTCAGGTTTGGTCTGGTTGGGGCTGGCTGAGCACGGCGCCCCCTGTTGGCCAACGCCTGTGTGAAGCTCTGAATGCTCTTCTCGCCTTGTCATTCTAGCACCACACAGCGCCCTGCCCTCCGGCTCCCCGGTTCAGATAGTCCCCCAGTCAATTCGCACACCGCCCACAGACAAGGCCAAGAAAGTGCCTCCCCCAACACCGCCCAAACCCAGGCGACCAAGTTAGTACAGGCCGCTGGGAATGCGGCTTGTGCTTGGCCCCCACCCCCGCACCTTGACGCTAGCCGTGCCTGTGGCTCCGGTGCCGCCCCCCCCCCCCAGCTTGTTGGCATGCACTGCTGCTTTGCCTCACTGTCGCCCTCCTCTGGTGAGGGCCTGTCGTACAGGGATCCGTCGACCCCTCAGCAGGACCATGTGCTGTTTGAGTGGACGGTCACTCGATCAGTCTCTCCAAGTGTGGGGCCATGTCCATGTCCCACTTAGCAATATGTGGCCAAGAGAAACACAGACTAGTAAGTAAAGGGACATAGCAGTGTCTCATGCTGCAGTATGTCTCCAAGGGTGGACATAGCAGTGTCTAATGCTGCAGTATGTCTCTAAGGGTGGACATAGCAGTGTCTAAGGGGACATAGCAGTGTCTCATGCTGCAGTATGTCTCCAAGGGAAATTAGCAAGGAAATTATGAAGCAGTGTCAGATGTATTGGTCTATATGTTGCGCATGTCAGCTATTCATGCGTGCAGTATGGACCCCGTGGTGCTGCAGGTAGCTTAATTAATTATCATAATTAAAGATAGAAATAAGGAATGAATTACCCAGCAGGCACATAAGGCAGCAAAATGTATGAAACTCCATTTGAGGGCTGTATTAGTTAATGAATTCCTTATGGATGATTACTGTTCAGAAAAATAGTTGATGTAGCTTAATTGGAATAATTTGGTTTAATCAGAAGTAATAATTATCTGCTAAGAATGACGGGAGGGGGGCTGCCGTGTTTGCAGAGAGCGAGTGTCTGGGTGACCGTCCAGGTATGCGGGTGGTACTCGCAGAGTTCCTCACACATGGTCTTCATCGTCTATGTCATCATCATCCTCTACATTCTCAAAGGGGGATGTTCATCTCAGCTCAGAGCAGCGGCTGTGTGTTCAGTGTCTGTACATTCTGTCTTGTCAACTTTTCATGTGTTTTTAACCAAGTCATGCAAGAGTATGGCTTCGTTTGCCAATCATAACACGTTTGTTGCATATAACCCATTAACAAACCATTCTTTTTCCATGTGTTAGTTTAGTTTTTTTCAGTTGTTCAGTCATTTATACTTAAAATGGGGAAAATTAAGTCTTTAACTAAGCTTTTCAAATCCGGGAAGATATTAATTACCTTCAGTAATCTTTGATGTGGCCAAGCCACAGTTGTCGTCTGTGTTATTTTATAGCTCTGCAAAGCTAGTTAATAAAATGTTGTTAATTACTTGAAAATGCCAAACTCCACTAGATGGGGAACAATTCCTCCTCTCTAAATCCCGTAAAAGTATGCAGTCAAAAGTCTACCATTTATTATTTTGTAGCTTGTTGTCATGGATTCTTTTGTACGTAGTATTGGTGTTACTTAAGTGGTCATATACCGATGTTGAGTCTTTTAATCATTTAATCTGGGAATCAGTGTGTGCTGAAGCGTGAGATCGCTGCGTCCTTCTGCATTCTGTCCATGTTTGCTGGCCGCCTCTGGCTCGTGGGGAAAGCCGCCTCTTCTCCTGCCATCTGCTGCAGCTGCTTCCGTCCAGTGGCCAATGGGAATGCGGCGTAACGTCCTCCTCACTAACCCTGACCAGATGTGTCTGTCCTCTGGCGGTTTCCGCTAAAACCCCGCCTCCCCCGCCGGCCGACGGCTCCCAACCGCCTCTCCTGTTCCCAACAGCCAGCAACCCCAACGCCTGCCGGGCTACGGGACGGGGCCTCCAGCCAAAGGGGGTCCGGGTGAAGGAGGTCGCCGACTTCAGGGTGTTCACCAAGGGCGCTGGCACCGGGGAGCTGAGGGTCCTTGTGAGGGGACCAAGTGAGTGATGCCATCACTGGGCCAAGTGTCACCATACTGCAGTACAGCACTGAGCCAAAGTCTTAGGCAGTCAAAGAAAATGTTTAAGGCTATTTATCTGGGCACTAAGTGTATATTTGCTACACAATGCAGATTGACAGTATCACAGTAAACCGTAACAAGAATTTATGCTGTTCTTCAAAAAGTCACTTATATCTTCTTGGGTGGCTAGAAGAACATTGCTTCAGGTCCCAAACCTCTCCTCGGGGACCAACTCACTTAATAACTTATTTAGTTTAATAACTCAATGAGGTATTGATTAGCCAAATAAGGTAGGTAGTGGTCCCGTCAAAAACTTGGTCTTTGGGACGATTGAGCAAATACTATGGTGATTTTATGAGGGGTTTTGAAATGGCTAAGCTGACACACTCTGATAGACATAATATAATAGTTTTACGCCAACATGAAGATCACTTAAACAGCATTTTCTGTGACTTTTCCACAGTACAGTATATCTACAAAATGTACAGGGAGTTTTTGAAACGTCCTGCCTTAACATTCTAAATTCCTGCCTCCCTCAGGAGGAGGAGAGGAACCCGTCAAGGTGCAGGAGATCGGAGACGGCGTTTTCGAGTGTGAATACTACCCAGTCGTACCGGGAAAGTACACCGTCACCATTACCTGGGGAGGACACACAATCCCTCGCAGGTGAGGACACAGAGGGGATCAACCAGACCCCTCTGTGCGCTTGCGCACACACACACACACACACACACACACAAATCATAGCAGCTGAAGAGGAATGTGGGCGGTGTCGCCTGGAAATTTCAAGGAGACTGATCGGAATGGGCACGCGGCGACTTTCCAAATACCAAAGAGGTTACGGAGACCGGACACACTCAGTGTCCACATTCCCCAGAGGTTAACCAGAAGGAACACCAGAAACATGATAAACAGCTATAGTATTTCACATCAGACAATGAAATACAGTTCAGAGTTGGCATAATCATCCTATAACGGTGGCTTACAGTGCGTAATATAGGACATGTATCATTTTACATTTCTGTTTTATTACATCATATTTATGCTGCATCAAACAAGCCATAAAATGATGACAAATAGGGTGTTAATCATAACCAGCATCTTGTAAAATTCCCTGGACAATGTAGCTGTAATTAATATATACATGGATTGTCCACTGTGGGGAATATCCTGTGGAGTAATAACAATGCCTAGTTTGTTATGACCCGTGGATGTTTGTGCTTTGAAGTCCATTCGAGGTGCTGATCAGCGAGGAGGCGGGGCAACAGAAAGTCCGAGCCTGGGGTCCGGGCCTGGAGACTGGCATGGTGGGAAAATCCGCTGACTTTGTGGTGGAGGCCGTCGGAACAGAAGTGGGAACTCTGGGTATGTCACACGTTAAAAGAACAGACCGATGGATTTGGTTGCTGAGGGAATTGGGAGACACTTGAGTCATTGTTGCTTGAAAATACTGAAAGAATGATGTTATTTAGCACACTTTTACACGATTATGCTGTTTGTGGTTTAGGTTATAATTTTCTGAGGCTATGCTCGTGCATTGATACAGCACACTGGTGGTTTCCATGGGTTTAGGACAAGCTCATGCGTCACGGAACACACCAGTTTGGTACACAACAGTGACAATGACTGAGCAGTTCACCAACACGCAGCACAAGGAAAGCCTTCCTTGTTTTGTGAGGAGTGTTGCTCACCCCTCTAGAGGGTGTCCTGTGAGGGGCGTGACGCCTCTTATTTCTCCTACGTAGATTCTCCCCCGGCTCTGCCTTCCTCACCCCTTCTCGGGCACCATGCGTATTAGATCTCATGGTTGGAGACCAGCAGTTCTTGCGTCGGTTTAGCGGTCCGCTCTGGCTCCTCTCGTTACCAATTGCCGCCTGTGTTTGTAAACCAACGAGAAGTCGTGACCTCTGCTACGTGTCTAGGCCAGACACCACTAGACTGCAAACACAATGAGATCATTGATCCGAAGATTCAAAACAAAATTCCTCTGATTTTCTGTAATACCCGTGAAAGGCATGAATAAGACCTGCAATTAAGCTATTTCATGTTGGATTCCTTCTGTTTTAGAAAAACAGCTTTTTTTGAGATTGGGGATCTCTGTTTGAGGTGGGCACCCAGCTGTCTTTCTCTGCAGGCTTCTCCATCGAGGGACCATCCCAAGCCAAGATCGAGTGTGACGACAAGGGCGATGGTTCCTGCGACGTGTCCTATTGGCCGACGGAGCCGGGCGACTACGCCGTCCACGTCATTTGCGACGACGAGGACATTAAGGACAGTCCATTTATGGCTCATATCCTGCCTGCTGCCAACAACGTCTTTCCAGAGAAGGCAGGTCACCCCCTCTGATGGTTATCATCGTTAAAACAGTATTTTTTGTACATTGTTTTATTATTTAGCTACCCATTATATATAAATCAATATATAAATATATAAGCCCATTTCCCAATTGATTGTCCAACATAACTCTGGATAAGAGCACCAGCTGTGTAAATATCTGAGACAAATTAAATGTGGTCCTCTGCTTCCAATTATTCCCTTGGCCGGCAGTGATCTACACGAGAGTCTCTTGGTGCTGTGCCCTTTGTTGCAGGTAAAAGCATATGGTCCAGGCCTGGAGCCCACTGGCTGCATTGTGAACAAGCCCGCCGAGTTCACCATTGACGCCCATCGAGCTGGGAAAGGGCAGCTGAAGATCTACGCTCAGGTACGGAGGATAACCTTCAGAGGTTGCCTGGCATGACAGGCAGCCCGAACAATGTTCAACCCAGCTGAAATCTGTTTGCCATTGTTTAAGGTGTCAAATTGAAGTTATGTGTGGCTTAAATTATGGTTTCAGTTACAAAAAGCTGACATGATTCCTGGCTTCTCTGTAAGCCTGCTGGATGATGTTGTATATGTGTGTTTTCTTCAGGACGCGGAGGGCTTCCCGATTGACATTCAGATCATGGATAATGGAGACAGCACGTTCTTTTGTGTCTACATCCCAACCAAGCCTATCAAGCACACCATCATCATCACGTGGGGAGAGGTCAGCGTGCCCAGCAGTCCTTTCCGGGTGAGAGACCACAAAGCCGTCTGATTCTCCTGCAAATTAAGGTTTCCGTAAAACTTTACTTCATGGGGTACAGATAATTAGTAATAATCCAGTTACTAATGAAGGACAACTCATGAACAAATATAGTCTACTTGAGATAAAAGACCCTGATTAATAATGTTCATGATTAGTACTTCAGTAGTCAATGAGGTACTACTATGATTTGTGGCCCCTCAAGTAAAGTGTTACTGATATACTGTAGTAAGAAATATAATATCTGCTTGAGATAAAACATGCATCACAATTCATTAATGGTGAATTAAGATGAGATTAGTATGTAACTAAGACTTAGTCTGTGGTTAATTAATATGTTAATTAATATTTTAATATTATTCTTGCCCTGTCAAGTATAGTGTACCAAGGTTGTTAAGTTTCTATCAGTGATAGAAATGAAAGATCAGAATTGGGCAGAGGAGAATATAACAAATTTCTGTAGCGGCATCGTTCAGCAGGAGTAATATCCAGGATATTGACACTTTGGCGGAAGGATAGGTGTTTATTCTGAGATCCCTGCTTCATGGACGATGTCTGCTCATCCTGTTCAGGTGACTATTGGAGAAGGTAGTCATCCTGAGAACGTGAAAGTCTATGGACCAGGGGTAGAGAAGTCTGGGCTAAAGGCCAATGAACCCACCTACTTCACCGTGGACTGCAGTGAAGCTGGACAGGGTAAGACTAATTTAAACTAAAGATTAAATTTGGCCTTGTGAACACAGTGTGATGATCATGTGACCCAAGCAGCATGACTCTAACCATAACGCTGTTACTCCACTGGCTCCCGGTGACAGGTGACGTCAGCATTGGGATCAAGTGTGCTCCTGGAGTTGTTGGGCCAGCTGAGGCTGACATTGACTTTGACATCATCAAGAACGATAATGATACTTTCACTGTTAAATACACCCCTCCCGGTCCCGGTCGTTACACCATAATGGTCCTGTTTGCTGACCAGGTGGGTGTGGGCAGAGCTTCACAGATTGTAGGCTGTTTGTAATGGTCACATGACGAGCACCGTAAACCAAGATATGTTCTTCTCACCTGGACGCAGGAAATTCCCATCAGCCCATTCCGTATCAAAGTGGATCCCTCCCATGATGCTGCTAAGGTGAAGGCAGAAGGCCCTGGACTGAACAAGACAGGTATTTCTACACGGGATCCTGGAAATGCAGCTTCCCGTCTTTCCCTGAAGCAGAAGCTGAGAATCATTCATCGATGATGGTGGCCAACAAGCACCACACGTGGTAAATAGTCCTGATGGCATCTGCACGTTACAGGTGTGGAGGTGGGCAAGCCAACCCATTTCACGGTCTACACAAAAGGTGCCGGCAAGGCCAAGCTCGACGTCCATTTTACCGGTGCGTCTAAGGGAGATGCCGTGCGGGACTTTGAGATCATTGACAACCATGACTACTCCTACACTGTGAGGTACACAGCTGTGCAGCAGGTAAGACCAACGCACTGGGCCCAACCACAGAATTGGGCCCTGTGCTTATCTGCTAGTGCGTAGCCAATAGCTTCTCTAGGTTCCCATTATCCACTTTGTGCAGTGTGACCAATAAGGTTTAGAGGTATAACACTGAATTATAATGCCTATTATATAATACTTTTAGCTCCTCTTTGGACACTTTTCCAAAGCACTTTCAAATACTTTCAGTATTTTTTCCTTACATTCAGCACTGGTACTAGTTTTTAACACCAGTGGAAAACCAGCACTTTAAAGTACCGATGCATACTTTTTAAGTGAACGAGTAACTTTCTAAGTGAATGAGTTACCGTGTGCCTCTCTCCAGGGAAATATGACCATCTCAGTCTCCCACGGAGGTGATCCAATTCCCAAGAGCCCTTTCAGCATCACTGTAGCCCCTCCTTTGGATCTCAACAAGGTCAAAGTTCAAGGCCTCAACAACAGTAAGCACTGAAAGCAGAGCTTTATAATAAGCGGCTTTATTTCCATAGTATTTAAAAGCAGGATTGAGCACACTAGGGGGAGAATTACCAAGGAACTGTCTCTTTGTCTCTTCAGAAGTGGATGTTGGCAAGGACCAGGAGTTTGCAGTCAACACAAGGGGTGCTGGAGGGCAGGGAAAAGTGGATGTGAAGATCACATCCCCGTCACGACGGCCAATCCCGTGTAAGGTGGAATCGGGCACAGCCAATGACATTCACTCTGTGAAGTACATCCCTCCTGAGGAGGGCCCCTACAAGGTTGACATCAGCTATGATGGAAACCCCTTGCCCGGCAGTCCCTTTGCTGTCGAAGGGGTCATGCCCCCTGACCCATCGAAGGTAAACAAAATTGCTTGTTTTTCATTTTGATTCTTAGGATCCATAAGCTCTAGTTGTTAAAATGAGAGTCATATAAGAGTTAATAAGTCAACCACACAAATTGCATTTCCTGTTTTACAGGTACGTGCATATGGCCCAGGATTGAAAGGAGGCATTGTGGGTAAACCGGCCCCATTTGCTATTGACACAAAGGGGGCAGGCACTGGTGGGCTGGGCCTAACAGTGGAGGGGCCTTGCGAGGCGAAGATCGAGTGCCAGGACAATGGCGATGGCTCCTGCTCCGTGTCCTACCTGCCCACCGAACCTGGCGAGTACTCCATCAACATCCTGTTTGCCGAGGCCCACATCCCTGGCTCTCCGTTCAAAGCGCTGGTACAGCCAGTCTTTGACCCCAGCAAGGTGACGGCCAGTGGGCCTGGTCTGGAGCGGGGCAAGGTCAACGAGGCAGGCTCCTTCACTGTAGACTGCTCCAAGGCTGGAGACGCTGAGCTCACCATTGAGATAATATCAGACTCGGGGTCCAAGGCCGAAGTACACATTCAGAACAACAGTGATGGCACATACTCCATCACTTATATCCCTTCCTTCCATGGGATGTACACCATCACCATCAAATATGGGGGACACGCTGTGCCCAAGTTCCCTGCCCGACTCCAGGTGGACCCTGCCATCGACATCAGTGGATTGAAGGTTTATGGACCAGGCATTGAACCCAGAGGTAGGAGCGTTTCTCCAGGACTCTCGATAGAACTTGTTCATATGCTGAACATTGATTAGGAGCAGATCATTCTCAGGTCAACAGAAATCCTGTCGCCTGAAGCGTGTTGCCCAAACGTCCTTTCTGTCCAGCATGTCAAAAGAACAGGAAGCTGTGCTCTGCAGCGACTTGGCCAAAAACAGACACACTGTGCTCTGTATGCTGTGAACGGGAGCCAATCTGATTACAGTCCTTTCACAGGCTGAACCAATCAGATTACAGTTAGCAGCTGTTACATGTTTTCACGTTTTCCACAAAAGGATCCCTCCACAGAATCATGACTCTGGCTTGCATTTGCCTGATGGATTGCTAGTCCGTGGGCATTTATTCAATCCACATTAGTGTTTCTTTCTGTCAGAACAGACCTTTATAATTTGATGGTGACGTCAATGGTTTTGCAAAAGATCGCTCTGTATATTATATGTAAGCTAACAGTTCATGTAAAAAAAAAAGAATTTGACTAGGCCAAGGCTGTTCAGCCATGCATATCTGGGTCACAGTGTGCCGTAAGATCCTATAATGTTCCCATATAATTATTGTAGACTTTGTTCTTAGAAAATTGCTGTTTCAAAAAGACCTTGTAAAAGGAGAAAGGAGAGGCTGCTGGACCTGAACAAAGTTACCTACCAAAAGTCCTTCGTGTGCTACAGGCACCGTGCCTGCTAACCGTTACATTTGCACCATAGTCTTCTGACTTTTCACATGTTTGAGACTTGAGAGATTGTGTTCCTATCGACAGCACGATCATACGAGGTCTTACATTCATACTGTAGCTTCCGTTTCATTTGTTGCTGGGATATTAATTTTTGTCGTGAGGCATGCTTTGACTTACTAAGCTGAAGGTAGCTTTTTGCCATGTGGATACTCACCCTCTGTAAATGGAGGCTTACTGAGATTGAAATTCTGCACTTGCTATAGAGTAAAGAATGTGGATTGTACCAGGAAAGCTGACCCAGCACCTCCCTGCTTCTCCGACGTCCGCCTAACTGTTACTGTCAGTGACCTGATGGATAATTCAGTGTCTCTGTGTCCCCCATTAAATAACAACTTCCCGTGAACCTTTCTCTTGCCAATTTGTCTCTGTCTCATGTGAGATTATCTTCCCCGGGGAGGATAGTAATGCATCCCTCATCGTTGTGTTTGCAGGGGTGCTCCGGGAAGTCACCACGCACTTCACCGTCGATGCTCGCGCCCACAGCAAGGTTGGGGGCGGCCGCGTGAAGGCCCAGATCGTTAACCCATCGGGGAGCAACACTGAAACTTACATTACGGACAAGGGAGATGGGACTTACAGACTGGAGTATACGGCTTATGAAGACGGTAGGGGACCAGAAAAGAGAGAAATTAATTCATTTGTAACTATTGCTAAAAAAATAAATATGGAATCAGTTAAATTAAAGGATTTATTCCATATGAAGAATACGGTCTGCTATGGTCTGCATTTTGACAGAGGTTGCAAAACATATGGCCATTGCTGACTTATTACTGTTTCTTTTAAAATCAGTTAATTGAAAAACAAATGTCTCTGTGGTTTCCTGCAGCAGTTCTGCTCTTGTGCTTAGCTTGGGAGAAAGTGACTCGGGAGCTTTACGGTTTGCGTTTTAAGAAAACGGTCTGTTGTTTTTCCGAACACCAGTCCGTCCATAAAGGGACATGCAGGGAAAACCAGCCTGGCCAGTTTAGGGTTTCTGGGGCCAGAGGGCATAAATAAAAGGCTGGTTAATGACATGGGGGGGGGGAGTTTTGGGGAGACTGTAAATAACTGGGGGGTCAGCGTCCCCCCCACCCCACAGTCAATATTGGCAAGGGACACTGGCAGAAATATCAAAAGGAATGGCCAAGCATGGGGGGTGGCTCATCAGCGGAGGCAGGATCAGTGATGAGTTGAGACGCGAAAGGTGACATTGGTGCTGTTACTGTCTGCTGAGCCGAGGGCAGGTGTGCAGATTCTCGCTACACTGTAAGGAGCATCAGAACTGCTCCATTAGATGCTGTATTGATCCAGACTGAATCTTGGAATCGCTGGAGCCACTGGACCTTCCCTTAACTTTTGGTTCTTTATATGAGAAATAATAATGCTCAGACTGGCTTAATCCCGAGGAGCTCTGCTATGGTCTGTCACAAGCTTTTGCACCAGGTAGCATATCTGAAGTTGATGATCTGATTGTCTCTATAGGTATGCACATGATTGACATCCTGTATGATGACGTTGCGGTTCCCAAAAGCCCTTTCAGGGTGATGGTCACTGAGGGCTGTGACCCGACGCGCGTGCGGGCATATGGTCCTGGATTGGAAGAGGGACTGGTTAACAAGCCCAACCGATTTACCGTGGAAACCAGGTATCAATAGGACAGTCGCATTAAGAGGGGAACGCTGTCTGCAATTTTTATTTTGTTACTACGTTAAAGAGACTGAACTGAGATGGAATGCGACAGAATTCTGCTGTTTTGAACTGACACGCTTCCAATATTTCTCCTCCAGAGGTGCAGGGACAGGAGGACTGGGCCTGGCCATCGAGGGGCCTTCTGAGGCCAAGATGTCCTGCAAGGATAACAAAGATGGCAGCTGCAGCGTGGAGTACATCCCATTTACCCCGGGGGACTATGACGTCAATATCACTTTTGGAGGACACCCCATACCTGGTACCTTGCATTTGAAGTGAAATAATATGACACATTTCCGCTACTGGGGGTTAGTTTAGGTTAGGTTAAATTCAGTTACGTTAGGTTGGGTCATAAAAATTTCCAGGATTTCTGGATATCCTGTCATACATGCCGTTCTTGTGACATTTTTAATGACGTCATTAATACAGTTTTAATTTGACTCCATTTAGCAGAAATGAAAATAATGCACAATTAGACTGAGTCAGTTCTTTGGAACATGTGGCAGATTAACGTCTGAATTGATTTCCCGGAGGATCCTTTTGTAGCATGACACACTTGTCATAATGATTGCACTGCTGTATTTATACGTGTGTTTCAAGCGATTTAAAACAGTACAGAACAGCGCAAATTCAATTCAATTCAATTCAGTTTATTTTTATATAGCGCCCTTCACAACAGGGTTGTCCCAGGGCGCTTTACAT
>JAODKM010000058.1:20818493-20832329 GCA_026780845.1 Petrocephalus sullivani
GGGGGGGCAGGGCCACCCGGGGACCCCGAAAGGGAGGAGGGGGGGGGGGGGGGGGGGGGGGGGGCAATAGGTGAACACCACTGCAGTAGAGAGTCACAAGAGGCCTGATTTGTGGAAAGGGTTTCAAAGCAGGGATGCAAGCTGGAATGTTAGTCCATCGCAAGGCGCTGCAGACTAGTTAGCGAGTGAGTGTCTTTTGGGGTGGAAACATATACAACATATACAACACTGGCAAAGCCAACACAGCTTTCTAACTGGTCAGTGGTACTGCCCACTTAAGTCACCGGCACCTGGTCTCTCCCGCAGGCACAAACATGCTCATGGTGGGAGTTCACGGCCCCAAGACCCCGTGCGAAGAGGTGTACGTCAAACACATGGGCAACAGGATGTACAACGTCACGTACACAGTGAAAGAGAAAGGAGACTACATCCTCATAGTCAAATGGGGGGACGAGAATGTTCCGGGCAGCCCCTTCCATGTCACTGTACCATAAAATCACCCCCCTTAGAATGTCCAGAAATCCCAAGCTTCCATAAAACTGAACCAAAAAACATGTTTATCTCACTGGGATAAGGATCTGAGAGGCAGTAGTAAAATCTTAGTATTAACTTAATTTTTAGGGTCGGTTTGGTATGACATCATACCAGCAACCCCGTGGATATTTTCCTACTTTTGTGACTTCAGCCTTCCGAGCATTCTCTCTTTTTGTGATATTTTTATATGTTTTATAGAATGCACAGTGGGGAAATAGTGATTTTATTTTTTTCTTTCTGAACTGGCCATCTCCTAGACTCGAGGTCAGCTGTTCTTTTGAGATTTTATCCAAACATCTTTTCTCCATACAGTCCATACAGGAAACGAAACCACAAAGTGCCTTTTTCTGCTAGGCCATGTCACAGAATACGGGCCGATATTATTTGACTATCGGTAAAAATTTGGATTTATTTTTTTTTTCTATGGCTTTTATTTGACAAGAATCTGTCTTATTTTTTGACCGAGAAAAAACACACACTGACGTGCCTGATGGGGTTAGGGTTAGGGTGTGACTGACCTTCTGTACCATTAAAAAATGCATAGGGATGGCTGGTGGCGTGAATGTTAAAACACAGATGGTGCCATTAAACAGTGTTCAAGAGTGACATTTTATAGTGTTTTGTATGTATTAAAAAATGAAAATAAATTCTAATTGTTTGATATATTAACCTGCTGTTTGGTAAGACTCTGCAGACTTAATAAAGATTTAACTGCTAACTTGCCACAAAAAGCACAATGGGCCGTTTGCGTTTTGATTTCAACAACAATGGTGACAGTTTCATTATAGACAAATATTTACAGATACAGCTATATTCAGTCATATTTTAATGTGGGTATCTGCGACTATGGTGTTTGCTTGGTTGTACTTTCCTGACACTTACTGGTGATACATTGACATTACAATTTTCCCTTAAATTTATTTTAATATATTTCTGTATTATATGGACTGAAAATGTACACTAATTAAAAATGTTCCAAATTCCACTACACATGCAATCAAATCCTTAATTCTTATGCCGAAATGTGTGGTGACAATTATTATCCCCAACAAAATGAATTTTCCGGCAAAATTCAAATGCAGTCTTATGCGGTCATATAACTATACACAAATGCAGTTATATGTGAACTATTTACCAGTCCTATGCTAAATTGTATACAGTGTATATACTTTATAATGCAGTGGAACACCCTTATCCACGGTTTCAGTTATCCGCGGTTTACCTCGGTCCGAAAAACGTTTAAAGATTACAGAATCGTTTTAAAAGTTTCAAACCGCACACCAAGCGAGCCCATAGTGAAAACGCAATAGATTACTGGGTTTTCAGACTTTTACTCTTTCAAGGTTCGTCCCTTGAGGGGTATAAAAAGCTTGATTTTCACTGCCCCGTCATCCCTTGATACATGGTATTTTTCATTGCAAGCCGAGATCCACATTTTGTTTATGGATCACTACATCTAATGTATATGAAATTTCTATCAGTTTCATTTGATTGAATAACACTGCACCGTGACCCTTCATATTACGAGTTCTCTCTTACCGTTTATATGTCATAGTGTGCCCATTAGGCCAGCAAATGGAGCTCGAGCCACCACATACTATATATGAATTACAGGTATATATATTCACATAGCGAGCGGATAATGCCTACGGGCACGGAGATAGCATTGCGTTTGTTAACCTGCTCATAATCATCATTTCAAGATCTATAACACTGTTCCTTGGAAACCATAGATCACGATCAGCTGAACGAGGATCGTGATAATCGTGTTTAATTAGACATTAATCAAGCCGAGTCATTTGGAGCTGGAAGCTGGACCCGGGAAATCCATCAAAGCACCAGGCTGGGTGTGTTAGGGGGAGAGGCAGCCTCCACGCGCTCCTCCTATCAGATGGGGCTCTATGTATAACAGCCCCAAATATAGCAGAGCCGGCGCTATCTTTAGCCATTTCACCGCTGATGGAAACGTCAGGTACAGGTACTCGAAAGGTTCCCTGACGACGATGAAGACTAACGACTCCATAAATATAGCTTTGAAATCCACCGTTAATGGCATTACCATGCGCTCTCTGCCACTGCTTGGGTGCCAGTAAACGAACCCGGGGAAGATGGGTTAATACTGACATCAGACTAACCGTATGGCTGGTGTCTTGTTCCTTAAATCACTGTTAAATATTAGTGTCTGCCTTTTTATATATGTGTTAGAAATTAGGGATGGGTAAAAAGGATTATTATTCCTTTTATCCCTATTTTTCTGTTGAATTATCAACATCCAGATGGCATTTTACTGTATGTTTTTTTCATATAAAATGCTAGTTGTTTTACTGAATTCAGTTGGAATATAAAACATAGTCTAATGATTTAATTATGCGGAGGCTGACAAGATGTGTCTTGTTCTACTGTAAATCAGGTGCATCGGCAAGGACCGACTCACGTATTTGCTGTCAAGTTCAAGTCTGTGTAAGATGGCCACGGCACTACAACTTTACTCGCCAATAGATGGCGTGTTAGAAACTAATGAAGTAATTATCGTAGTTCCACTTATTAACCAGCTGGAATTCTGACTGTTTTATAAGGGAGAACTCGGCACTGCGATGCTTAAAATGTAAGTGCGGTGGGAGGGAGATTAGACAGTGGGTGTAGTTCCGTCTTTGTTCTGCCACAGTCTGACCTTAATTAATTACATCGCTTTCTTACGTCGATGACTCATCTGGCAGCTTGCCAATTGAGGTCTCCCTATAGGCTGAAGATAAAACTCCTGTTTAGTCAGCCCAGGGGGGTTCAATGTCCATGTTGATGAAGATTTCAGGTTTTTTGAAAAATGTGGTGAGTACCTCTTGGGGCTACAGCTTAAGGTAAAATGAGAACTCTGCTGTTCTGGATGGTTCTTGCTGAAGGTCATGTTTGGCTGGAAACCTGCAGTGAGTGCAGCTTTTTGGATGAGTTTTAATATTCTGAGGTCAATTAGGCTGAAACAACGGTGGTGTGGCCTATGGGAGGAGAAACGTAGCTTTTCCCCGTTTCGACAACTGTTACTTACCAGGTGCTTATACCAGAGAAACTAGGTTAGGAACTAGGCTAGTCATGACTTCAGTTTCCTGAAGACCAGGTTGTGGCTTCTGGGAAGTGGAGTGTGTGTGTGTGAGTGTGTGTTTATAAAACTAAAAAAAAAAATCTGTGAATGTGATGATAAAGGTAAAGTTCACAAATGTCTTGTATTTTGGTTAGTTATTTAAGGTTAAGGGTAGGGCTGGGTAGGGGTTAAGGGTGTCCTAACTGGGATTATGGGTTTTTCCCATTGGAATGAATGGACTGTCCCCATTTAGTTAGGCACGTGGGTCTGTGTGTGTATTTTTACTATTTCTGTATGGCTTGAAGTTTTGTTGCTGAAGCAGTTTTCACATATGTAAATACAACTGTGGAACGTGCTGAAGCACTGGCCTTGCGTCTGATTACCACATTTAACGGCAGAGACACATCGGGTGCTGCCTTTTCTCCCCAGATCATCGTTTGGGAACTCTGCTAATTCTAAAGACTGGTAAGGGGAAGGTCGGGCTGCACACTTAGACTGCCAGCCCAAGACTGGAGCATACCACTTTAACGTATTCATAAAATTCATTCATTTGATACTATTATTAGTTATGAGCCAAACTGTAGGTCTTACACGTTACAAGATGGGATAATAAAACCTTATCGTGGAATTACCAATAAGACCGTAGACATCAGTGTGGAAATACCCATGCTTTCAGCTGTTTATCTACCAAACAGTATTATGTACACACACGCATAATATTGCCGAAAAATCCATACAACTGGGACAGTAATTAAAATGTTAAATAAACGAGGCGAAGATATTGGATGGGATTCTGACTAGGCTATGCTGGGAATCGTGACTCTCGTGGTTAATTACCGGCTGGTAGTTCCCCCCTCTGTCGGGAAGGAGCTCTGTGATTGGTGCTGGCTGGAATTGGGCTTATGGGCCGGGTAGCTAGGGTATCTGCCTCTGGGTCCTGTTAACCCCATGGGATAACGGGTCCCAGTCTCGCGCTGCTCGGAATTGCAAGCAGCTTCCAAAGGTGTGCTGTGGCACATTTCAGAATATAAAATGTAAATAAACTGCAGTGTGTGTACATCATGAGGATCTAGTCAATATACCTTCCATTACCCACAATGCAGCTCTTCGCCGTGCTGATGCACAAAGCCCTGCGTGCAAATCTCAAACATCGGTGGCAAACATCACGCCGAGTGTAATGCTGCGTGCTGAATGGGAATGATCCTGCCTCTTAAGAGGCGTTTTGTAAGGCTGACATTGATTTAGATCCGTGGCTCCGTGCCAGTGAAATGCAAATCGAGCGTACTGTAGCTGCCAATGGAGGTTAGCAGAGCAGCGCTGCTGAATTTCAAAGCGGCTCCCTGTTGGTGCTGCTTATCGCTCTCATACATCTTATTTAAACGTGTAACACATGTTGCGGCAATAGCTGTCGCTCTGTGATCTGCACCTGTTGACTGCAATGGACCCTGTTGTCTGGAACGGTGCATGGCTTGACTCCATTGCAAAATCTGATCATAAAGCTTTAATAAAGCTAAATGCATTGTGTGAAGACGCCTCCACCTCCGGAACACCGATAACTTTCTCCTCCTGAGCCTAATGTGTATTTTAGTAAGAAAACAATGTGTTCTTGCAATTCCCGATTTAATTGCTTAGCTGGGGGAAAAAATATATCCAAGACATTAACATTGAGTAGAGCTGGTTAATCTCCCCTAAAACGGCTTTTCCCATTACAACATTTTTTTGCAGATTCCTCCCTTGTTCAATTATCCATTAGATGGGCAGGGGATGCCGACAGGTTGCGGTGAGCTTATAAAAAATGCAATCACTGGATAGTTGGCGCAGTAATGGAACTGCGTAAAGAGAAATGAGGGAAGCTGATTTCGGAAGCATCGAGGGCTCATTTTCATCTAGCTTACTGGAGGCGGCGAATAAATAAGAACAGCGAGCACCGGCTGTCTGCTGCCTGGTTATAAGTGGAGACGCCCCGGCCTGCCACGGGCCTTCTATCATACCCTATCATTTGCCGGCGAAAGGCTGCTTTAAGTTATCTTCTTTTTTTCTTCCAAAAATCATTTGAATTGATGCTCGCCGCATAATATTCTTGGGGAAATTGAGTGTCGGCAGTGAGGGTAGGATCTAAAAACTTTCGCGAAGAATACAACAAGCAAAACGTGAACGAAAATGGAGAACGGGAAGTGCATACTGATTACTGAGGAAACAAAGTTCTGGAAGCCAATCCAGTTTTTTTTCTGATCCTGGTTAACAAGACGGGTGCGGTAACTGTGCCGCAGCATTGATATCCCCCTCCCCCGTAAGTGGCTCTAGTCTGTTTGCTGCTGATGCCAGAGACGGACGCAGCCAGTCGAAGGACAGGGCTGTTATATAACACTTATGTGTTCGACCACCAGGTGGCAGCAAAAGCTTGTAAAATGGGTTGTTCGCTGAAGTCTTTTCAGATGTGGTGCGTAACATGTAGATGCCAAAAAGTGATATTATTTTTTACGGATGAGCTGAAATGAATGTATATCAACCAGATGTGTCGCATAAAACAAGGCTTCATGAAACAAATCCGTTTAGGTTTTTTTTTTTTTATTGCATACGCCCTAAAACAATGTTGTTCGTAAGAGTTGGGCGGGCTGGCGTTACAAAGAAGTTAAACTTGGCTCTTACAGCGCGGTGAAAAAGAGTAATTAACGTTTAATACGGTGCTGTAGGTGGCATCTAGCTTTTTAACGGCTACCTTCAGCCCGTGCAGCAATACCAGCTATAATCGAATAGTAAGCCTTCTATTCTGGTAAGAGCAGGGCCTATAATTAGATGCTAATTTTCCTGCTCGCTCATCGCGTGACTCTGCGTGTGGCTGATGATTAACGGTCCCCATTTCCTCCCTCGGACCATCTGGGCCGGGGTCTGTGTGTCATTAACTGGGCCGCTCCTGCCCACCGAGCGGCTGCCTCTTCCCAGCCCTCCGGGGGGAGACGGCCAGGCCAGGGGAAGGAGGCAGCTAAAACAATGGGTTCCCAGAATGAATCGGATATTCCGGGGCATCCCGCGAGAATGACTGGCAAGATGTCGGGCTCTGTTGTCTGACCTTGTCAACACCAGACTAAATTATTTTGCTGGACCCTCATAATGCTGCTTTTTTTAATTATGAGGCTGCATTAACAGCTTGCTAGTAATTAATTTAATAAGTGAGGATGGAAGGGACAGTGGGCAGGGCAAGGTAAAAACGCACCTGTTCATCCAACCCAGATTTTACAAGGAGATGTCACCCAGCACGTGGCCACACGCGGTTCCACCCAGCTGTCCACCTCTCTCCCAGGGTCTCCTTCAGGTCCTCTTCCTTCTCGGGTTCTAACCCACATTCACTGCCAAAGATGGGAAGGGCAGCCTTGTTTAGGCGGAGAGCTGTGGGTCTCTTGTGAACAACATACACCCACCCTGCACCTGTTCACCCATAACACCAATGTCCCCATGGCTTATTTAGATTATATACTCTGTGTGGTATAACCCACTACATTCTTTAGGGTTATATAGAAGAGCCTTAGTATTTTTGACTTCATCTAAATTGGGGAAAGCAATATATATTTTTTTTCTATTCATTTCTCTATCACCTTAAACACCATCCTGCTGCTTACATTCTAAAGCGATACATATTTTTTTAATGTGTGGTCTGACACTTTAAAGGTTATGGAAAATAACTAGCCTTCTCTTCTGCTGTGAACTGATTCCTGGGAATGGCACAGGGTGTCACGTTTGGACAGCCTTCATCTGATATTAAGGATGAAGTAAATGACTGGGCCTGCCTCATCCGGCTGTCTGTGGACCGCTGATGTACGCACCTGCGACGGATCACGCCTCAGCTGCTCTTCACATGACCTAGTCAAGTAAAGAATGGCATCAATGGATGTGTTTTGTACCTTATATTTACAATAAATGAGCAAAACTACTGATAGTTAAATTGCCAAAGCCATACAGTTCTTTATAGAGTCAGTAAGACAAAAAGTATAGTCTTCATTCATTTGCTGATGAACATTATTAATTCAGTTAATGTTGTATCTCTCATCTATTGAACCCAAAAACTTGAGTTAGAATGTACTGAGCAGCCTGCCTGTGTGAATGTATTTTCTTCCGAAAAGAAATCAAATATAATTTAATTACTTCCGAGCTGCCTTGAAACAGAACCGTAATCCTTCACAGCGTAGCCTCAGGGTTCTGTCTCGAAATGCAATGAAACCAACATGCTACAACATCATGATTTTTGAAAACGACAGTCCTGCTAAAAGGGGACTGGGTACCACAGCAGCAGGAAATCCTCTTTCCTCTAATTCAAAGTCGATTGAATATTTATTTAAATACTGTGCAGCGCTGTTACCCAACATCAGCAATACTTCCGGTCACAATACACACGAGTCTGTGTGTATCCCTGCTTCTGTGAATACCTGTGTTCTTTTTGAACTTTTGTCCCCCGAGCTTCCGTCCACGTGGGATTTTTCCCCTGTGCGGTTCCAGGTCTGCCTTGAAAGCATGGTGGTCTTCAGCACAGTCTTAACATAGACGATGCCTGGGACCTTAACTGTGGTGCTGAAATGCAGTTATTTATTGCCTCCCTGTGGAGGAAGATCCTGAGAGGTATATCCCTCCATATGTAAGAGAGAATATTCTTTTATTCATGAACTGCTTATAATGCATTATTCAAATGACTTGAGCTGCTGGTTTAACTTGCACGGTTTGCTCCTTATATTTGCACCGGGCTTGAATTCAGACATGATATACGTGCATCTTTACCGTGGATGGAGAGTGTGAGGGATGTGTATATTTAAAATGGTGATTCCTTCACCAGCGGGAAACCAGATAGTGTAAATATGGCACGTGTCGGGAGAGTGCACTGGCACCCTGGCATTGGTGGCATGTGATCCAGGACCTTAAGGCTGTGGCGAAATTTGATTGGTTTCCAGCAGCACAGTTTGCCGTGGCGCATGAGACGAATCGTTTAAATGGAGCTGGACGGATGCACTGAAGAAATGGGGGGGTGGCTTTGAAAGGCTGGGGCGCGGAAACGGCGAGATCTCTTCCAGGACCTTTAAACTGCCTTTACAAGTGAGAGAACTAGCAGGTCACCTATGAAATGTGCGGATATAATCTTGCTGCTTTGCTGGTGTTGTGACCCATTTTTTATTTAATTCCTCCCCCTCTATTTTAGTATTATTTTAGAATTTTGTAAAATCGTGAATGTTTCCTGACTTTCCTATTGGCCCACAATGGTTTTGGTTCAAAAATAATTTGCAGTGTCTGCCAAATTATATAATAATTGGCAAATTATAACCTCAAGGCACCCTGAACACCCTTCGAAATAGAGCCTGGGCAGTGTTGTTCATCAGAACCCTTGGATGATATTAACACTCAGTCTAACGTCATAGTGAAGCAAATGAATGGAAAGTAATTCTTAATGATATAGCTAATCATGCTTAAATTACATCCTTCATCTTTTGGATTGTGAAATTCATGAATGCGGCTGCCATAATCACAGCGTTCAGCAACTCTTAAATTACCCTGCCTGTCATAACTTTCATTTGGAGTCACCGGAAAAGGATTACGGAGTCTGATTCTAGCTGAGCGATTATTGCACTTTGATTTAATACCTATGCAAAAACACTTGACACGTGGTTCCAGAGTGTGCGCTACTCTGTGACGGAACGCAGCGTGGGCTGTGGGAGCACTGCGATTGGCTCCGGCAGAGCAGGGGAGCTGCGTGATTGGTCGAATTTGGCATGTGAAAGCCATTAATTTGTGCTTCGCAATGTTTGAGTCCGTCTTTGTTTGAGATATTCTCAGGCTTGTGAATGAAGGATGAGTTTATAAAGCATCAGTTTGCTTGTTATGCATTTGCCAATGTTTGTAGACTGATGATGGCCTTTGTCTTTATCCGCTTGAAGAGGGTCTATACTGTTAACACTCTGTCTGTGAGATGTGCTTCTATCCCAGAATGGTGGGCGGGGGGTCCTAAAATTCATGAATGCAACTGCCATAATCATAACTAAAAATATGCTCAAACATTAATGTTTCTTCCCGCAGCTAGGCACTAATATTTTGAGTAGATTAATGGGTGACATTGGATATATTAATGATATACTAAATTATCACCTGATTTAATTCAAGTAATGAAACACAATTTCTACACACAATTTGTCTCAAAAGCCAGGCACAATACAATGGGCTTAATGTGATGATAAATAAACGGAATTTGAAAGACGCACCAACTGAAAGCACACAAACTGTGTGGTCTGTAGAGCGAGTAGCAGGTGAGGATGTTTGATCCCAAACCAACTGTGTCAATTCTGACTTTGTTGCCTAGCGCTTGTAAATATTTAACTCGTGTATGTGAAGTCTGACCTTTCCAAATGCTCAGTTTCCGGGGGGGTGTACACGTCACACGTGGAGATTTTGGGGCACAGCATTCATGGCTCCTACTCCATGCTTATATATGTCTTTTTTATTTTTACTTTATTAATGACATTTTTTCCTATTTGTTTTGTTCTGTTTTTGTGGATTTTTGTCTTCATGATATACTTAAATTGTATACTTGTCTGCACAAGGTGAACAGAAGGATTCTGATTCTAGAGAGCAGGCCATTGACTGAGGCTGTCCTGCATTCCCATAAAATGTACGACTTTGTGTCTGTTTATATTCTGGATGGACACCAAGTGATGCAGTCCAGTGCCTGTTATGGCCAGTTGTCCCACCCAGGTTGATGTCTCTTCTGTTCCTTCCCCATGTAGCATTGGGTGTACCCTATCCTTGCCTCACTCCCTTAACTACTGAGATGGAAACCAGCGTTCTGAATAAACTTGTCATTCCCTTTTCCAGTCACTGTCTCATATTTTTCTGTTCACCAGCCCTGTAGAAAAGAACGATTCACGCTCTGTAGGTCCAGCCCCTGTGAAAATACACTATAGAGCCTCTCTGGTTTGCCGTCCCTATAGAGGAATGGAGTACAACTTTTTCTGGCTGCTTGCTGACAGCCCTTCGTAGCAGACTGACTTTTTAAATTCAAGTGTGGTAGTCTCTTTGCCGCATTCTCTAGAAAAGATCAAAGCTGTTTGACTTCTCCCTTTTGAGATGATTAACGGCACTGTTTGACGAAGGAGAACTAGCGCTATGGAGACGTCAACTGCCCAAAGTCTCCGCAATGATCTGTGTTTAATGTTATTCTCCTTCTCTTGAAGTCCCGCACGTAGGGCTCCGGGTTCCTGTTCTTAAGGAGTTCGTCCTTGACTGTGTGAGCAAATGGGACAGTTGTTTTGACAGCGTGACTGATTGAAGAGGTCGGTACTTGGCTGCATTGCCCAGATGGGCGGCCCGCCGAGAACCTTCGGGCAGGTGTTCCAGGTATGGTACGCTGGCCCGGCTTCCTCCGTGATGCGTAATGAGAATGCGATGGGCTTACAGCTGTTCATCAAATGGCGCTTTTGGGCGTGCAGGATTGAGTGACAGCAGGTCTTTCCATATTAAACGATTCAACGTTGTTGAGATGCATTAGCCAAGCTTTGCACACCTGGCCAGCAGTCTGTAAAGGAATATTTACTCTGCGTGGGGGGGGGTATGGCTCATCACAAGCCCCCTCCTGCATTAAACAAGGCCTGGCACAGCCCCACGGTACTTGGACAGGGTTTTGCTCCTGCAGCACGGCCCCAAAGGCCTGCGTCAAACTCTGTGCCCCCTCTCGGACCCGTGGGAGGCCTGCTTTTCCATTTATACATTTGCGGCTGATGCTTGCTCTGTGTCAGGCACTTCAAAGGACCGCTGTTCCCTCTCTGACACCTCTGCCTTTTTATCAATCATAAATGTACAGAAGTTCTCTCGGTGCCCTTGGAAGTAACTTTTTTTCTTTTTTTTTTTTTTTCCCCAGCTTCAATCATTCATGAAAAGGGATTTTTTTAAAGGGGGGGACATATTGGTTACAGATGAAGCCAATGACAATGTAGAAGCATGCTGAGATGCTGACATTATCCATGTGCTGTGAACTGACTCAAAGGCCCCCGGGCCCATCTGGAAAGGGCCTTTATCCTGCTTTGGGGAAGGAACTGAAAGAAGGGGGTATCTGGGAGGAGGTGAATCCCACGGCCCACAGGTTCCCCTTTAGTGTGGGGATGTTTTGGGGGGTATTGGGAGCCATTCTCCATGAGCAGTATGCTTAAATAAACCACATGCTGCCTTACTGTGGCAGGCTGGCTGGGTGGGTGACAGTCACCTAAGTCACCTAACTCCTGGGGTGGGGGGCTGGAATCCAACCCGTGGTCTGTGTGTGTGTGTGTGTGTGTGGATTTTCGTTGGTTACTTGCAACAGCCCAAAGAATTGCAGGGGTCTGTGACGCACTGGCTTTTTGGCTGACTGTCTTTTTACACCTTTGCTCCTTGGGATGGTCTCCACACCCTATATATTGGAGTCATTATATTTCATGCTATTCCAACTTCTCTTTAAAAAAATGTTTTTTCGCACCAGTCGACCCTGGCTGCCAGAAGCCTGCAGGATTTCAGCAGCTAAAATCCTGAACTATGCACAGATGGACTGAAGACTCCCAAACCTAGCCTGTGTACGTTATTGGAGACGTATTTATTTGTAGCGAGTTTCCCGCCTCCATTCCTGTGTAATATTGGATGCTGCCCTTTGATAAAACATTCTGGGGAATTCTGGTGAAAAACGCATGTTTTCTTAGACCGCTTGTAAACAGATCCAAGGCTGAGCATGTTACAGCGGGGGGGGTGCGCATAACTTTATTCCATCCATCTGACTCCCGTAATGACCTGTTGAGTGGGCCGTGCAGTTTTTCCCCATCAGTACACATTCTCATCCCCACCCTCTGTCTCCGGTAATCTCGTCTTCCTTAAATTCCACCCGACGACCTTATCAATCATTATCATTTCCAAAGCCCACCCCCCAATCACACACACTCAGCTGGCTTGGGGTGCAGTGATGCATCCTGGGAAGGGATTAAATGGCTCTGTGACGTGATTTGTCAGAAGAGCTCTGGATGTGTTTGCGAGAATGTTAATGGGAACGTGACACGACTTGCCAGTGGGACTCTGGATTTATCTGAGAATGCATTGCTAGGAATGTGATGCAGTTTAATTTGCATGAGGAGCTCTGGATGCATTTTGAGGAAATCCTCCAGGGGGAGTCTGAAATGATTCGTCTGTGGAATTCTAGATGTATGACGGAGAAGCCAAAGAATGTGGCCTGGCATGTCCGGTGTCAGTGGTAGAACTTCTCATGGCCCAAACGGAGATGATCATCTCCCCCATACCCTTCTATTGTTACCGTGACCCCGACAACTTGTACTGTTGTGTGACATAATTGCTGCCAATTCTTCAGCTATATATCACCATGGTTGTAGTAGATGGTTGTACAAACACAAATAATAATAATGAAATACGTTCAGTTTTTATGAAGAAATTCCTCCACAATTCCCTCAGTGGCATTCCAGTGACACATGGGACACGTAAATTTTGTGTCACAGGCCTGCTTTGAAGATTTACGACGTACCCTAGAGTGTTTGGTTGGGTGATATAACAGGGAATAATCAAACGGTCAAACTTTATAGGTCAAAGCAGCGCGCTATAGCTAGGATTCATATTTTTCTGTAGAAGTTCTCCCAACGTGACGCTTGGGGTGACTTGCTGAGAATTTCCATGCATTTCAAAATTTGTTGCTAATGACTAAATTTAAAATAACTGGTGCTGGGGGAATTTCCTGTACCACAGACGATATCAAAATAACAAATGAACTTCGATTGGTTTGCCTCTCTGCATTTGCCGCCCGCATATCGGCCAGCCACACAAAAAACACGGCTTTCAGGACCTGGGAGACCAGCAACAGTCTTGGGGGCACAGTCAATACCATACAGTCAAAGTCCGATTCTAAAGCAGCTTTTGCTCGTAATAAACAAGGTTTGACTGCCAGCAGACGCCTACAGTTTCATGAATATTTGCCAGGTTCTGATTTCTAATTGTATTGTTTTTGTGTTCAGCATAACCTGAGCTTTAGGATTTCAGGAAACTTCTGACAGTGCTGATCAACCCATCAGGCAACGTGGGTGGCCCCCCCGGGCACCATCTTCTAAGGGGGTGTTGATTTTTGCAAGCCAATTTGCAAGCGCCCCCCCCCACCCCCCCCCCCCCCCCCCCCCCCCCCCCCCCCCTCCCGACTCGTCCTCCTCCTCCCTTCTTCGCCAGTCGTTTCTTTTTTTTTT
>JAODKM010000058.1:20836148-20854744 GCA_026780845.1 Petrocephalus sullivani
CCCCACCCCCACCCATAGACACGCCCCTTACTGTCGCCGGCCTTATTGGCCATGATTCAGGTCCCCACCCCCACCCATAAGCACGCCCCTTACTGTCGCCGGCCTTATTGGCCATGATTCAAGTCCAAGTCAGAACCACTTCAGAGCATTTAACATGGAACACTTACAGTTATTGTTAGCTAACTCTCACTGTTCAGCAGGGCAACTTTTTACATATGTTGTTTATATATTTCATATATATATTTTTAGAGCAGATATAGCTACCAGTTTAAATGCTCATTGTTACCCTTTATTACCCGCAAACTAGTTTCTCGTTAAAACACCCCCCCCGCAGTACACCAGTACTACTCTCCTGAATCGAGCTTCACCAGCGGTGGGATACAAATACTCGCTTGCTGTAGCCAACTCACCACCCAAATCCTGTGGCAGCCCCATAACAGTAGCGGGTGTTTCTGCTCACTTCCTGGAGCCATTCGGGGGATTCGAGAGGGCGAAGGGTGCCCGGCTAAGTGTGAAAACACCCCGTACGCTGGTACCGAGACGCCAGGGTCCAGATGCAGCAAGGGGCTCTGGGAAATTAAACTCACGCTGAAAGCAGAGGGGCGGGGTGGGATGGGGGGGGGGTGCATCTTCAGCTCTCTGCCACCCTCCTCACTGTCAGGAAGGAGTGTGAAAATGCCGCTGAGGCTGATCCTAGCCTCCTGGGACATCAGCGTACCAACTGCTGCTAAAAAAAGGCAGCAAAGGCTGCAGAGAGGAGGTCGGGGGGGGGGGGGTGTGAACAGCACATTGCTGTCCTGCTGCCTATTGATCAGAGAGCTGCCTTTGCTTGCCTGAGAGAGCCTTTTAATGCCCAGCTTAAAAGTTCCTTCATTGCTCTGTTATGGGGGGGTCCGTCCCCTTTAAACCCACTCTCGCAGCGTCTAGCTCTCTTGTCCCTCCATTCATGTGTGCCCCCCCCCATCAATCCCCCGTCTCCCTGTCCCATAAGGCTGTAAATAAACAACAGCGCCATTGTCCTTGGCGGGGGGGGGGGGGGGGGGGGGGGGGGGGGAGGGGGTGCGGGGGGGGGGCCCCCCCCCCCACCACCCCCCCCCCCCCCAGCCCAAAAGGGTAAAAAAAAAACAACGGGGCCTTTGACGTGGGGGGGGGGGGGGGGGGGGGGTAGGAATGGTAATTAGTGAGAACGAAGGTCACTTCCTGTCCGCCGCACTGTTTGATACGGGCAGAACCCCAGTGGGGGCCGCCCGGCGGTGGCGGAGAGAGGGGACGGGGCGGACCCACGACAGGGGGGGGGGGGGGGGGGCCAAATTGGGACACCACCCCTGACCTGTGCAGCTGAGCCGTCTGTGACAGTCACACAGTCACCCACTTCACATCGCCTGTCCCTGAGCCTCACTGTCCTTTCCCCCTCAGCACCGCCCCCCTATGGGGGCCTTGAAGCCCGGCTCCCTGCACCATGCACACCCCGTGGGCATCCTGGGGGCTGATCTCAGAGAAGATGCTCCAGAAGATGGACCATTGACAGACTCACCTAAACACTACACATTTCAGATGTAGCTAGAAATGCACACCCCCCCCTGAAGAAGTACAGGTCCCACGTATATATCATTTGCTGTGTGGAGTGAGGAGGCGGCCCCTTACAGTAGGTTTTGGGGCCTCTGTGAGTGGTCGGGCCCCCTGAATCTGCCAGCCTTCCCGTGCCCCTCCGACGCCCCTGTGCACATCAGCCAGCAGCGTAATTCATGTGGGATCCCACGAGGACCACCTGTTGTACCCAGCGGAGGTTCTGCCTTGTATGGCATCATGGGAGAACATAACCCCATACCAAGCCCCCCAACAAATAACACATTACTGAAGAAACTACTTTATTATAGATGAATTGTGGCTTATTTGGTAACATTTCTTAGTGTGACTGGTTCTGCTAATTGCATTGGTGTTGTACAAAGTCAGAGGTGTGCTATATGAGAGATTCCAGTTACCTCCTGCTCCAATAGGGAGATCCGAGGTCAGCCTACCCCTACAACCTCACCCCCCATTTTTGTATGTGCTCAGACAGAAACTCACAAGCAAGAATTAGGGCACTCACTCCGACCCACATTGAGTTGTCACACAAATGAGCGATATCACATTCCATTGACATAGTGAAAGCCTCCCCTTATCAGGCATGCCGACCCCTGGCTCCCAGAATCCCTTGCCTCTGGAGGCGTGTGGGCAGGAGTGGCATTTTGGCTGGACCCAGACTGAGACGGGTAACCCCGCCCACACATACATCAACGGGCAATCCCATCCTACCCAAGGGATGCCCCCCCCCCGCTCTCTGCCCTGGGGAGTTAATGGCAGAAAGTGGCATCTGGAGCTGGGCCAGACTTTTAGCAGCGGGGGCACAATGGCTACCATTGTGGGACATAAGCATGGGGTGGGTGACAGGGACGCCTTGGTCACCAAGCTTACCGTATCTCACAGTCTTGTCTCACCGTGCCCGCTTAGTGACCCAGGAAAAGCCGCAGTAGCTCTGCTGGGGATGGGGACGAGATGGAGACACAGAGTGCCAAAGGATCCCGCACGGAATATCATGACGCTAACTAGGACCGCGTTATCGCCGCCGTTTTATGCGTAATTACCGCCATCGGCGTCAGGGGGCGCTCTCGCATCACCGCGGACGTCTTCCGACGTTTCCATTAAACGCTGCAAGTGTGCCGTGACAGAGCCGCTAAGCCGCGGGCGTCCCGCGGGGGGAGTTACTCACGGTGCCGCGGCTCTGAAAGCTCCCACTAACAGACGCTTTATAATGCATTAGGAAATGCGTTCGGCGCAGGAGCGTCTGTCCCCTCCGGCCTCTGTGCGACTGCAACATTGCATCTTGTTTGCTGACTGCAGCCCCAAATTCCGGGGACGACGACTCTCCCCCAATCTTTTGTGTCTGTCTGTCCTCTTTCTTTTTTCCCCGTCTTTACTGGGAACTTGTGAATTGCAGCCAATAAGAAGCAGAGTTTCCTCTCCGTCTCACCCCCCCCCCCCCCCCCCCCCCCAATGTCACACATGTCGCTTTTGCCTTGGTGGCATGTAGTAGCAAGATTGAACCTAAGGGGGGCAGACATGAGTCGAGTCTCACACTGTGCACTCGCACCTTACTGGAATAACTTTATTCTCTCACCTCAGGCTTTATTTAAGTCAGACCCTGGTGGTCTGGTGGGAAAACCACTGATTTAACGCTGCAATCCTGCTTCAAAAGGAAACACTGCTGCCCCCCCCCGTTGCCATGTCTGCCCATTTACCCGAAAGGCATCAATCACCCACCACCTGGCACTCTCCTACATGTGTCCGTCTCTTCTGATCTCCCCTCAGGTGAAAGGCACGTTTTTTTTTTTCCCGGTCATTTCCCTCAGTGTGAAATTGTACCTGCTAGAGAGAACAGTTTCGCCTTCTAAGGTTCTCCCTCCTCGTAAATGAAGGTGCTCTCCGCCAGCAGTATGCGCCTCCATCTCGCTTAACAAAGAAGATATCGATATCATGAATTTATTTAAAATATCTGCAGATGCAGTAACCTTAAGCCGCATACCCCTGCAAAGCCCCCGTCTCACGGATTGCCTGGAGGTAAAACACCGAGCTGTTCCCCATATCCCAGCTACTGGTCCTTCTCGTATTGGACATTTTGTTATTATCTGCTGGGCGAATTTAAATGCAAGTCTGATAACTATCATAAAGACCGATTAGACTCCAATCAGAGGCCCACAGCTGGAAGGAGTACACATTTCTCAGAAGGACAGTGATGGACGCCCTGTTATTGGTTGAAATAGGAAAAAAAAAGAACAGCAAATGGCGTACTTTGAAAAAGCGGCGTCCTCCAAAGCCGTGAGACGTGTTTGTATTCACGGACTGCTTAGGAAACTCATTAAGGAGCCTGTCAGTCTGCGTGAGGTGGGCCAGGGCCTCTCTCTCTAGCGGGATGGATGTGCCGCGCAGCAGAAG
The DNA here is from genome assembly GCA_026780845.1 of Petrocephalus sullivani. Lineage (NCBI taxonomy): Eukaryota > Metazoa > Chordata > Actinopteri > Osteoglossiformes > Mormyridae > Petrocephalus > Petrocephalus sullivani. Next base: position 20,840,121 of record JAODKM010000058.1, read on the forward strand.
TTGGGTTGGGTGAGGACCTGCCCCCCCGGGGACTCGACGAGTGATCCCAGTGTCCCGGTACGCTCGCGGACCTGTCCATCTGGTTGAGGGCTTGTGGGAGAAGGAAGTGGTAAGGCAAAAGGAGCAGATAGAGACGGACTTGGCAGCATTCCAGCCGGAGGTGTCTGGCTGAGCGTCTCGAGCACATGCTCAGCAACCCCGCTGGCTTTATTTCACTTTTGTTTTTTTGTTTCTTATTTTTGTTCTTCATTTCTTACCCCCACAAAGGCGTCATCGTGCTAGTGTGTGGGGACAGACTTCTCCAGCTCCGCCGCCAAGGATAGAATGGAGAGGTGGCTTTTAAGATCGGCTTTTAACAAAAGAATAACCGGTGGTAGGGAGGAGACCGAAACTCCGGCTTAATCGCGGCAGAGCGCTGGGTGAATGAAAGTAACCAGCCGCTCATTTATACTCGCGGCGTTCTCAAACGGCTCCGCGCCACACAAAAGCGTTAATGGGCCTAGATTCGCTTCACGCTGTTTGCTTTGCAACTGAACGTCTCCTTTCCCCAAAGTTGCCGTAACATTTTTAACTCGGGGACTGAAGAGAAGCGGGTATGTACAGAATTAGACGCGGATTCCTCCTCCAGCAGACACCCCGCATGCTCGCCCCTTTGCACGGATATCTGTCCATATATTTCTTTATGTTTTCATATTTATTCGGCTTGAGGTTTGGCTGCGGATCAACCCAGCTGCTTGTCGCCCAGTCCTGTCACCCGCCGATACCCCGCTACGTGAGTCTGGATGGCATCAAAAGCACCTACAGCCCGCTGAGGAGGTGTCCAGATGTTGTGACTACCAGGAAGCTGAACCTCTAAGCCCTTTTTTTGGGGGGGAGGGGATCACTCCAGCTCTGTGTAGACTATATTTTTCCAAAACATACGCTGTGAATAATTATAGCAGTTGCTTAGCCGACAGTATGACCCAGTTATTGCAGGCAGTGTTTATGATAAATTCCGATTTGGTTTGTTCCTCAAGACCGCTGCAGCAGCGCTCTGCTGTGACATAAAGAGGTGACCTTCAAGTTACCGAAGGTCTACCTGCTACCTCATGTCAGTAATTGAGGTGGCCCAGCACACATAGTGGGGAGGTGGGTTTGTCTCAGAAGTTCTCATCTCGGAGGCGATGAAGACAGGAGATTGTTTATCCTGGAGTGGCCCTGACTTGACAGATAAGGGGGTGTTGAAGGCGATGACAATTGACACACACGCATTCTACGAAACGGGCTGTGATTTTGATGAGGTAGCTTCAGGGATGTCATTTAAAAATAAGCCAAAAATGTTGACTGGGAACGATCCTGAAGAACCTTAAAACTGAAAACTAAAGGAAATGCCAAGATAAAACTTTGCGTTTTTAAAGGGATACATTGAGATGACAAAATGGCACACGCTGCACATTTTATTGTGCACCCTGAACTGTGATTTGATTAATTATTATGTGTTATTTAGATATTGTTGACCTTTTTGACCTGAATTTGAGAGTGATTCTATTAATAGATTTAAGGTAGAACACTGAAGTGGAAGTGACACCCCCAGCGAGGATGTCCCCTGTGGACACGCATTGTCGATTCCCACCCATTTATTGCCTCTGTCAATATTTAATGTCCCACGGGACACTGGTTCCGTGCTGGATGCTTGAGCGCCCCCTACCCGGTTGTAAATACATTAATTTCCCATGCCTCGTTGTCCCCCAGAGCCACACGGCGAGTCTTGCAGAGCTGCCCATGACTGGAGATGATGAATTGACTTGTGCAGAGATTGAGGCACCTGGCATCATTATACCGCCACTTGTCTGAGGCCCGTTCAGTTTAGACGGTACCACAGATCCATTTCGAGGCGGACGGGAGGAAGTGTATCTGGACCCGGACTTCATTCTGTTTCTGGGTGTCCTGTTTGTCTCGTCTTTTTGTTTAGGGTAGAATTACCATAAATACCGAGATGGATCATGAGCAAGGAGTCTTATATTTAATTTCATGAGAAATGCGGAAGGAGCATCGTAGGTGTAAAAGAGCGCGGGGGCCTTGGGCGATGGGGAGCAGGCTGGCTCAGAACTCTCCGACAGCCCCGCGCCATCACCGGCGCCCGTCGCCTGTCCTGTGTTACTCGCAACAAGCACGGAAAAACCCATATTTATCAGATGGCTCCTTCAGAACTCCTCTAGCCTCCACACATTTCCTGGTGCACCGCTTGTTAGCCTGCTCTATAGAGACTGTAAATAATAGACATTTGTAAAATTGTGAAACCTTGGAGGACACGCTACCATCTTTGTATTTCCGTATTTTATTTGCAGCTCCATAGTGCTGGCACCTCAGCTGGTGAAATATTAATGGTGACGAGCGACGTCCGCTGCCGACTCGCCCGTCCCTTCATGACACCAACATTGCGAAGCCTGGTGAAATAATGGTCTGGATCTGTAACGGCGTTTCATTGTTTTCTAACGCTCGCGGGGAAAATGGACTGTAGGTGACTGATAGTCAGCTATTTTTATGCAAGGCCCGGCTACCTTCTGAACCATCCCGCCTGGCGAAACTGCTGATTTAGGTCGTCCAATGACTGGAGCAAAAAAAAAACAATCCTCTGAGTGTGTTAATGGTGAATGATTTTATCGCAGGCAGAGGTGTACCTGTTGAGGAAAGGGAATAATGCATCCATAGATTTTTGCCATTCATCACTATTCTGGATAAGCTGAATCTTTACCCCGATGCTTATCTGGTAGCTTATTCTCTGTACGCCATACACCAAATGCTGCTTTGACAGCCCACCGGAAACCCTCCTCATCCATAATGCTCTTCAAAAGTCATCCTTGACTTAAAAAAAAAAAAAAGTCAATGGAACGGCTGTGAATCGGTGATAAAAAGAAAATGTTTCCCTGCAAAGCTAATTAGTTTGGGTCCCGTCCAGGTTCTGGATTGGCCCAGGGGTGGGGCGCTTTCACTGAAACTTGTGGAACCTTCTGCTTACCAGAAACTCGGGATGAACACATTAGTCAGATCCACCCAGGAGTCTTACACCATCCTCAGCCCGTGAGGGTTCTGCCCAAGTACCCAGTCACACAGGTGGATAGAATAAATGATGGTGACGTGTTTAATGGCCATCTAAGGCTAACTGTAAGCGTGACCTGCTTGTCTTGATAAGTAAATCTCTGCCAGCCAAACAAATAATGCAGTGAATAATTTCCTCTAAATGTTGCAACCTCCAAATGTTCCAGATGAAAGCAAAAAGAAAAGAATGAGGCTGGGACAGGTTCCTGTTTCTAATGTTAAACTGTCTTTATTGCTGGGATGGGGGAAGATGTTTGACAGTGAACATGTGAACAAAAATATGAACTTTGATATTAATACGTTGCCACAAATCAAAACCTCAAACTGCTTCACGAAGTTGTGACCTTCAGAAAATGCTTTTTCAATTGGCGGGGGCCGACCACTTTCTTGTGATGTGGACTAAGATTGATAAAAGCCTCCATTAAAGTGTACCGTTTAGCACCCTGGTACTCCGGTTATAAAAGGTAAAATGGAAATGTTGAAAAGTGGACTTAATTCCAGCGTTGGCTCCTGCTGTTGGTAAAGGTATTCATTAACTGCAGAAGTTTTATTTAGTGTCACTTCAGAGTTCAAACAGGGAAGTTAGGTGTGGTGATGTGTGTGAATATTTTGGTTAGGCTATCACACATTACCCACCAAGAGCATGCTTATAAGGTATGCTTGTTCTTTTCAAATTTCTACCAGCAATAACATTAAAACCACTGACCGGTCAAGTGAATGACATTGATTATCTTCTTATAATGTTACCTGTCAAGGGTGGTATTATATTGTAGGCAAGTGAACAGTCAGTGTTCTTGAAGTTGTTAGAAGCAGGAAAATTGGACAAGTGTATGGATCTGAGTGACTTTCACAAGGGCCAAATAGTGATGGCTAGATGACTGGGTCAGAGCATCTCGTGTTCCCAGTATGTGCAGGTCAGTACCTACCAAAAGTGGTCCAAGGAAGGCCAACTGGTGAACTGGCAACAGGGTTATGGGTGCGCGAGGCTCATTGATGTGTGCGGGGAGTGAAGGCTAGCCGGTCTGGTCTGATCCCAGAGGAGAGCTACTGTAGCACAAGATGCTGGAAAAAGTTAATGCTGGCTGTGATAGAAAGGTGTCAGAACACAGTGTGTGGCTGCTTACAGCATGTGGAGCTGCATAGCCGCAGACTGGGCGGAGTCCCCATGCTGACCCAGCACAGAAATCACCTATGATGGGCACGGGGGCCTCAGGAGTGGACCATGGAGCAATGGAAGAAGGTGGCCTGGTCTGATGAGTCACGTTTTCGGTTACATCGCGTGTCATTTACCTGGTGGAGAGACGGCACCAAGATGCACTGTGGGAAGAAAGCAGGCCAGCAGAGGCAGAGTGATGCTCTGGGCAATGTTCTGCTGGGAAACCTTGGGTCCTGGAACTCACGTAGATGTTACTTTGACACATACCACCTACCTAAACATTGTTGCAGACTAAGTACTCCCCTTCGTGGCAGTGGTATTCCCCGATGGCAGTGGTATTCCCCGATGGCAGTGGTATTCCCCGGTATTCCCCGATGGCAGTGGTATTCCCCAATGGCAGTGGTATTCCCCGATGGCAGTGGTATTCCCCGGTATTCCCCGATGGCAGTGGTATTCCCCAATGGCAGTGGTATTCCCCGATGGCAGTGGTATTCCCCGATGGCAGTGGCCTCTTTCAGCAGGATAATGAGCCCTGCCACACTGCAAAAATTGTTGGGTGTCGGCCTCCAAATTTGCCTGATCTCAGTCCGATCGAGCATCTGTGGGATGTGTTGGACAAACAAGTCTGATCCAAGGAGGCCCCATCATACGAGACGTAAGGGATCTGCTGCCCTCAGGGCACCTTCAGAGGTCTTGTGGAGTCCATGCCTCGATAGGTCAGAGCTGTTTTAGTGGCATGAGCCAGACCCATAATATATTATGCAGGTGGTTTTAATGTTATTGCTGATCAGAAAGCTTTTGCGAAAACGATCCAGCCTGACAACGAAAATCGACTGACAAATTCCAACTCATCAAATGAAATGCAGAGTGAAAGTCGATGCTTAAAGTATTATGAACCCATCCCCTGGTGAGAAATCTACGTTTATTACGTTTTAATATTTTTTACCTGCTCTGACCTCAGTCTTGCTTTGATTCTTTATTACTGAAATTTTTAATCCCTTATCCATAAATCTTTAATCCACTTTTGAGCTACTACAATTATGTACATCAGGATGAATTATGAATAAGAAGTCTCTTTCATTGCTCCTTTCTGAGCAAATATTTTGGAGGTTCTGAAAACTAGGAGGCTGCTGTCTATCCTGGAGCGTGAGCTGTGTTATGGGTTTTTTAAGGATAGTCTGGTGTTTGATGGCCAGAGACGAGCATGCATTCGACCTAAAGCCTATTGCTTGGAAGGGAAGTTCCTTCCAACACAAAGTGTAATTTTTAGGGGCAAATCAATGTGAAGCAGAGGACATGAGCAGCAGGCTTCCTGAAATAGGTTAACTTGAAAGTAAATCTGCCTCTTGAAGGTAGTCCTTCTGGGATCAGTGAGACGGCATGTGGGTCAGATTGCTACCTTTTATTCCTTTGTAAGACATTTGGGAGGAGGCGTAGTCATGGTAACATTTCTCTGCTGGACGTCAGTAATTCTGTCCTAACAATTTTAATGTCTCTTAAGTTTCTGCAAATCTGAGGCCTTGCATGCATGCCACAAGGAGGCTTTACTAGCAATGGGCTAAGAGAGACTCTAATACCTTGAGACTTTGATGCATATAAATGAGATTATTAATTAGAGTACATTTTGAGATCTTTGTAGAGGCCCAGAGCATGAGTGCGGAGCTGCGGTAATTTAATGGGCCTAGAACCTGGACACGGCTCGTTTCATTAAGCATGCGAGCTCCAGGTAGCTTCTGATCACATGACCTGGCCTAGGTTTTTTAATTAGTGGACACTGGTACTAATATTGATGCTTGGTGAGAGTGCAAATGTCAGACAGGCTGGTGGGTGGGCTTTATTCATCGCCGTTTGAGGGAATTCACGCCCACCGTCGGCTCCAGCTATCGATTTATCGACAGCGTCCAGGGCGAAGATGCCCTTGGGAGTGTTCATGTCACGGTTGGGTCCAAGCCCCCCCTCCCCAGAACCCCCTTTCCCGATGCCGTGATCAAGCAGGAGAAACTCATTTGGTTGACGTATTGCTGCAATGCTACCCTAGCAGGTTGTGCAGAGAAGCCACACACCATGTGACTGTACGCATGCAGTAGGCAGGCGAGTCACACCGCTACCCTCGCTGTGTGAGCAGTGCGCGGTTAGCTACTGGGGGGGCGATCCTGTGAAGAAAAATGGTCCCAGCTCATGCTTCTCACAGCAATTGTTAATCCTTTCTTTTTTTGTAATAATGCAACCATGTCTCATTTGGAAAAATAAATATTGCTTGATTTATTTATTTTTTTTTTTCCCTGTAATTACATAATGATTATAATTATTGCCCGTAGAACTTAATAAAAATTATTGAAACGATAAGTGCATTTGTCAGCAGGAATCACTCGCCTCCGGATTTAATGCTCTTAAGACTTGGAAGAAACCGTATGCAGAATATCTGACACAAGAGAGATCGAGGGATGCGTAATAACTGGTTCCCAGTGTGACGATTTGCTGGTAACCTGCGATGAGGAATGAATTTAATCTTTTATCATGCTGAAGATCCAGGGGCAAAGAATGGTGAAGATCAAAAACCCATGAAAAGGGCGAAAAAGGGCCGGACCACCCCCTATAAGCGCGATGCGCTGCTCCCAGGCTGTGGAATAACCATAAATAAAGTTTCTCTGTGTTGCCATGGAAATTACTATAGAATTGAGGCGGAGCTTTGAAAGCGAGTCGCTCTGGTGACGAGGCAGCATCTCTCTCAATTTAATACCACGGCTACAGTCTCTGCCTCCAACATCTACGAAATGAGGGGCGTGCGACAGTTCTTGAGTTGCGTGGAAAGGCCCGGTCGGCCCGAGCCACCTCCAAGCATCGTTGGTCTGCCATGAATCTCCAATTCAAGCCATGCTGCATCTACAAATGGTTTCTCTCTCTCTCTCTCTCTCTCTCTCTCCCTCCCTGGCCATTCACAGGCTCCATCGTCCATGTGTATCATCACTCGTAATAAACTGCAGCAAATGCAGCCATCGGGTATAACCCATACGGCAGACGCATACAGCAGTAATGATGCTTGTTTTGAATAACACGTTTTTTTTTTTTTTTAAATACTATGTTGACTCGAGCTATTATTATTCACCCATCTGCTCTCCCACTTTCCAACTGTTTATTCTGTACAGGGTCACAGGTGGTAGTGTTTATCAGCTAAATTTATGTGATATGTGTAGAATATACAAGTGTACAGCCGTAGGAGGACAAGTGTGAAGGAGCTCTGTTTGTCATGTGCAGTCCAGTCTCCCGTATTGGGAATTTCTGCATCGTGGTTCCAAAAGATCATGAAAATTATTCCTGATCATGGGAATTTTGTGGAAGCAGACAATAAGATGATGTACGAAGGCCAGCAGAGGACACTCAAAAAGCTTACTGACTGATAAATGTGTAAAAGGGACATACAGTGCTGGGTTGGAGGACCATGTATGCAGCTTTTCCAGAGTGCCGGGGGGGGCGGTGCTCCTGACCCCCGAGATGTGGGAGGGTCAGCTGTACGGGAATGAAGAGGAAGTGGATGGGGTCCGAGGATGCTGGTGGTGGGTAAGATCTGAGGTCATGGATGGCGTCTGATGACGCAACAGCTAGCTCCTATTGGATCAGTGTTCTTACTGGGATTACAGGGGCTTAGGTATGGATGTTTTCTGTTACAGAAACTCAAATTTAATTTGAAATATTAATGAATTTATATAAATGCATTTTTGTTCAAATGGTATTAGGTATTACTGATATGCTGGAGCATTGATATTCTCATTTCTTTACAGGTACAAAGCATTTTTTGTGAATTTAGGGTTTCTGACTATTTTGGGGTGTGCCAGAGGCAGGTCTGCTTTCCCTCATGATGACAGACAGACATGATTCCTTTGGGTCTTGGGGGGGAAGCACGAGAGGCGTACGTCACCCGCGTACGTCACCCGCGTACGTCACCCGCGTACGTCACCCGTATTTCCAAACCTGTTTGGGCTTAGAGAAGCTCCGTGCTCCAGTGGATTTCTGCAGATCTGAACCCAGTTGGAAAATCAGCATAAATCTCAAACATTCCCTGGGAATTAAGTTGAAGTCCTGCTTCCCACTTTCACTGCGCTTTGGGGAATACTGTGTAAAATCATGATCAGTTTGGCATAAGCCATGGGTATCCAATTTGCAGCTGGTTAATATCATTTCAATATTTCAATTATCTAACATGCTTCATTATTCTTTGGAGACATCAACTAGTAAACAATAACTTCTCTGAATGTGTATCTCTGGGAAATCAGACGGGATATTACAACCACTGGATTGCAAGTGTATTAAAACCCATTATATTTATATGCTAAATATAAGCCCTGCGTTACACAGCCAACACGCATGATAACCCTGGGGAACTAATGTACACTATTATATTTCTGAAAAATGCTGTCCATTTTTCACAATTCCGTATCCAGTGAGGATCTCTGAGATAAGAAAATAAAACACCCCAATAGCAGATGAGTTTCGCTCCGTTAATTCAGTTGTGTTTATAACAACTTTCTATTCTTGTATACAAAACCGTACAAACAAAAAAAGTGGAGGCAGCTGCTATTACTGTTAATATGAAGCTGGATTTGGGAGCAGTGAGGTACGTCTGGTAGGTTATTTCTTGCTGGGCAAAATACTTGTGACCATGCGTGTATGATAATGGCGAGAATAACAGCAGAGGACTAAATAAGGGAAGACTGGCCAGGAACTAGCTGGTGCTGTCGCCTCACCGATCTGTGACGGGCGCTCGAGTCTCTGTGATGTCATGGGCTTTCCTCTGCGGTTTCCCTCCACAGTCCTAAAACATTCTAAAGTGAATTGGAATTGCCAGATTGTCCATAGGTACGTATGTGATTTGTGTTATTCCCTGACTTGCTCCTGTAGTGTCTGGGACAGGCAATGGATCCTGTGTAGGACAAGCAGGTACAAGAAACATCTGGCAGATGCTCACTGTGAATTGTTCTTAGGGCACATTAATTTTGCCTTGAATTTGACACTTGTGGGAGTTTTACTTACACAAAAATGTTCTGAGGGCAGAGAGAAGAATGGTTGGTTCAGAGAGAAAACCAATTAGATTGTAAAGGAAGCAGGTTCCAGCACCTAGAGACAGTGGGACTAAGGCATCTGGTTCAGAGAGGCAACCAATCAAATTTTGTCAGATGTCAGACCAACCAATCATTTTTCATTCTGCCCTCAGAACATTTTTATGCAAGTAAAACTCCCATGACCAAATTTGGCAGGCTGTGTTGGAACCATGGTCAGGCCCCAGGGTGGGCATCACAAACCGGCGATGAAGGTGCAGACAGCTAGAGACTGAGGGCAGTGGGCAGCGTTGAGAATGAGAATGATTGTTTTTGTTTAGCGGTTAGGTATGGTGTGATGAGCCTGGACTATGAACGCAGGGGTGGATAATTAGTAGAGGTGATTGTCCAAAGCAGCTTATCTGACTTTGGTTTGTTTATTTTGCTGACATGGTTTTTATTCATTTGGATAATTTTACAGCATAAATTCCACTTAAGTACCTTAGCATGAGGTAAAGCAGCTGGCATGACTAGCTGGGTGTGCCAAAGGACGAGGGCTAACCACCACGCCTGACGAGCTATGCATACTGTAGCATGGATGTTGCTCTCCTTTGATGATATATTTCTTCCATTATTTCTATTCAAATGATGGTTCCTGGCATTTTTAGGCTAATAAGGATCCCACTATAGATTACATAATCTGGAGTCAGGAGAATTGGAAATGTAGTCATTCCCCAATTCCCAGAATGCCCCTGGGATATTCAGCATGTGTGTGTGTTTGTGTGTGTATTATAATTACACACATTTCATTTAACCCTAGGCTGTGAGATAATAGGCTTACTGAACTTGCTATACTTTGATCAAAAGTGACATAGCTTTTCATCTGAAAAGTTCCTGGTATAAGGAGCAGGCGTCTCGTGTTAGATATCAGTGCGGCCCGTGGCGGGTCTGTCGGCCGCGCTCTCCCCCCTCACCCGCCTGCCTTTCCCCAGCGCTTTCTGCCGACCGAGTCCCAAACTGCGCGCCTCAGCACTTTCAGCTCAGTCAGAGATGCCGGTAGATTTAATTAAGGTCCACGGTTCAGTTCCTCTCTTTCGACCCACCGGCAGCCCTCTGTAATTTGTACATGCCGTAATCCCAGCTTTGATTAACAATATCAATTTTCCCCGACATGCTGTACCTGTTCTCCTTTTTAAGTTTTACGTTCCGTCATTTAGGAGTGTTGATAAATGGACTGCTTACAGGCATCAAAACACACACGCATGCAGCTGTTGGTTTTGTTGGCGTAAAAAAAAATAATAAAAGCGCCGTGATGGTGATCTTCGCCCTTTCAGCCCGTCGTCAGAACTGCTGCGTTTATTGCGAAATGAGCAGACGTGCATGAAATGCAGGCCACTCCATCGCATGAGGTCTGCAGACGCACATGAAAAGCAGGTCTCTCCATCACGTGAGGTCTGCAGACACGCATGAAATGCAGGCCGCTCCATCGCATGAGGTCTGCTTGCTGCAGTGCAGACTCTGTCGCGTTCACTATTCAAACCACCTCGTTCACCTCTGTTTCCCTTTCTCTCTGGATTGTTAATGTGCCTGCAAATTGCTTGGATGTGTTCTGCATGTATTATAAGACAAGACTGTAAGATAAGGTCCAATTCCTGTAATATAAACATCCAAAAGCTTAATATAGAGCGAAAACGATCCTTTCACTTCATTCAGCGATATTTGCTGTGTCTACTTCTTGAAATCGCTGTTTGTTTATTGCGGGGCTCTGCTTGTGCGGGATTCATTATCAGTGCCACCCTTAGATCGCAGCACAAACAAAGCTTAAGCATAAGAACCCTTTAGAATGTTTCATAAAGGCTTTTTTTAATGAAGACGCTTAAGACACCTGTTTTATTTGGCTGTCTTTCAGAGCTGTGCGAAGAGACCCGCAGAGCCGTGATATCGTAGGCGGGCGTCTTTGAGCATGGGAGGGGACTTACAAACTGTGTGTGTGTGTGTATGCGTGCGTGCGCTCGCGTGTGTTTGTGTGTGTGTGTGTGTGTGTGTGTGTGGAAACACATTAAGGTTTTTAATCTCATGATCATTTCCAGCACTCCATGGTCTATGATGGACGTCCCAGTGTAAACTCCTGTGTGGGATTTGAGGGATGGAGGTGGTGGTGGTTTGATGGCTTTAATCGAGAGAGACTGCATGAGCCGAGGCGTGCAGTCCATCTGGACTGACCCCTGTGAATTCTGCTCAGTCAGAGATCACGAAGGATCCCCTTTGGATCACTGACTGTCGGCGGACCCGAAAATGCAGCCCTACGATGTGGAGGTAGCCCGCAGGCAGGTCCTCCAGCTGTCAGATGCAGGAGTGTAGGGTAGCCCCCCCCAGCCCCCAACCCCCTTCCAGGCTTGCAGGAGGGGTACTGTAGCTGGCTGCTGTGGACGAAACGTCACAATCGATTTTCTCTTTCTGTCCTGAGCGCCAAGGCAACAGGGAGACTGACCCTCAAACTCTATGCCTTCTTTCTATTGGCAGGGATCCTTCCTCTCACTCCAGAATCATTTGCTGTTTTTTGTTTTTTTTTATCTTTGTTTGAAAACCCAGACATGATGAGGGTCTTTTGTACACAGATGTACAGTATGCCCATTATAGAGATGCCCATTAGGCGGGGCACCAACCTATCGCAAGGCACACTCACACACTGTTCACACACATTCACGTACACCTATGGACGACTTCACCTAAGTCCAATTAACCTCAGCATGGTTTTGGACTGGGGTGGGGGCGGGCCGGGTACCTGGAGGAAACCCCACAATGACACGGGGAGAACATGCAGACTCCAACCCCTGGCGGAGATTTGTAGCCAGGTCCCAGAGGTGCTAACCAATGCACCTCAGGGTTGCCCCCCACTGGTCACCCACATAAATAAAACCCAGTTCACAGGTGGACGTCTGGGCTGTGGGCTGAACAGTGGAATTTAGATGCTGTGGTAATTAGTTTTTTGTTTTCCAGAGTTCTGAAGTCATTCTAGGCTCTTTTTCATTTGCACCTCGAGTAGTTTGTAAGTAGTTTGAAATAAATTCTATGAAGATAAAAATGTGAGAATGTGATGGTTTAGCGACTCGCGCTCTGTCAGGCGTGGGAAATGAGTCCTAGGCTTCTGCCCTCCGGCCTGCTTTAGCTCTTCCCTCTCCTTATCCATTCAGTCCCGGGATCAATTATTCGAGGACGGCCATAGAGGGGCAGGCTGGTGACAGCCCCCCGAGGGGCGAGGGACTAATTGTTCCTGAGTGTTTGGCAACCATGGCTTTTGATCTCCATGACATAGGGAAGCCTGTGCGTGTGTCTCTGTGTGCGTGCGTGTCCCTCTGCGTGCGGATGGAGGAACACTGACCCCCATTATGACCTCATTATAGATCTATTACAGGTGATTTATCACATGGCCTTTTTTGCATCTATTAAAACGAGGTTTGTGTGAACCTCAGTTGTAATTTACCTGTTAAATGACCTATGAGGCATGTCAATGTATTATAGACTTCAGCAACACACCCAGAATACCGGCCTTTCCCTGAAGGGCGTTAACGTTGAAGCTTGGGAGGCATTTATCCTCTGGACCTTCTGGATCCATTGAGGTGAAGGCACATAAGTCTTGGGGGGGAGGGGGCAGGGGGGTGGTTGGGGAATAGCTCCTGACTGCGAATCAGCAATGTCCTCACGCAGCGTGCTGCCGTACAGGCCCACGGAGATGAGTCACGATGCGCTATGCAAACCCAACGGGGTAGCCTTTGGGTTTGGTCATCTCGCCATATGGTGCTCTGCGGCGGGTGACGTCGCGGGATCAGAGAGGGGGCTGGCGTCCACCACAGGTCCTGCAAGGACGCTCTGTGTAGCCATTGTCTTTGGGTAGAATTGGATGATGGGAAATGTAGATTGCGGTGCTGTAGGCCTAGTCTAGGTGGCCTTATATTGTGGTCTCTCATGTCACCAGTACCCCGTTATGTTTCGGAAGTGAAAGCAAAAGGCTTTGCAATCTTGGAATAACTTCGAAGGAAGATTCACTGAAGTCGTGCGAAGCTATCCACATTTTATGGCAGGTCACGTCAAGATTTTCAAGATGTATAGACAGCATGCAATTTATGGGTGGAAACGGCGGAGATGTTTGTGGCTGACACACATTTTTTTGCCTTCTGTGTATGGGTCTGCTGTACTGAAAATATTCTGCGCCCTCCGGGGTTGTGGCGTGACATAAGAACGGACGAGGCGGAGGTGTCGTTTTTACTTTGGCACAGTTCTTGTCGACATGTTCGGCTTCATTTTGTCTGGATGTTGTTTGAGGTATGTGGCCACCTTTGCTTGGTCAGCAGAGGTGGGGTACCAGACTAGTATTTTTTAGTGATGTTAGCATACCCAGGGTCGTGGGGCAGCCAGTTGACCTTGGACCCCCAGAGGTTTTTTTTCTCCCTACTTGGGAGTTTTTGGTTCCTCTCCTCCGTTGTCAACTGGATTTTTCATTCTTTCATTTCTTTGCATTTTATTCTCTTTGTTTGTCTCTGTTTTGTTTTGTTTTGCGTTATGCTTTCTTAAATATATGGTAATGTATCCCAACACGCCTATGTAAAGCGCCTTGGGACAACTTGTGAAAGACGCTATATAAAAATACATTGAATTGAATTAATAATTGTATTATCTAACTAAGGGAATGACTAGGGAGTGCTGAGCACAGGCGTATGGCAACGCAAGCTTGGGCCAATGGGGAGCAAAGCTGAAGCTGATTGGTTTAGCTCAGATGTTTCTCAGTTTGAGAATCACATACTGTACATGATGACAGTCCTAGTGCAGGGGTGTGATCCTAGTGCTACGATCATCGTGGCTTCAGAGAGCGGGAATTCCGTATGATGACCCTCTGACAGAATAGGCCTCTGGGCTAACCACAGGACATCTAAAGATCCTAGTGTCTCCCCTGGCTGTGCATATTCAGGGAAAATCCAGTTGGAGTCTGTCAAGATGGATGTAAGGGACACATGAAATACATTTGCTGATGAGAAGCATGTCAACTTGGATCACTGATCAAATCCTGGGAGAAATCTAATAATCTGGGCTAGACGCCATAAAACAGGAGCCATCTGAGATCACAGAATGCAAGCTCTGTTATCATAAATAGTTATCATAAAGTGATCATGAAATGAGAACCCGAACTGCCCCTGAAATGTCACATGTCCCAGAAAAGACTTTCCTGGAGAAGTGTAAGAACATCTCCACATCTTTACTTTACAGCACAAAATATAGAACTGAATATACACTCACCTAAAGGATTATTAGGAACACCTGTTCAATTTCTCATTAATGCAATGATCTAATCAACCAATCAC
>JAODKM010000058.1:20864252-20874576 GCA_026780845.1 Petrocephalus sullivani
TGTGGGGACATTGGGTCCCCACAACGTAATATAAACATGTCCACACACACACACACACACACACACACACACACACAGGCACACACACACCTGTGCTGATGGGGGCTCTTGTACATGTTTTTAAAGCTTAACGTGTGACGTGGGTGCAGAAACCTTGTGAAAGCAGTAGAAGAGGGGGGAAGGCAGAACCCCGGCAAAGGTTTGTCTTGTGGATCGTGTGAATAAAAACCACTATTATGTTTCCCTCACATGTGATAAAACTCTGCAGAGGAATCACGTTATATTGCCATCTTGCTCTCAGCACTGTACTTTGAAATAACAGCGATATGACTGGTAATACCTTAAATTCAATCACGCGTCCATTTTAGTGTACAATACAATATGGGCAGCCTATTATTTCTGTCGCGGACCTCGCCTTTCGCACCCACAGATGAAAGGGATGCTTTCCTTACACCTTTTTTTATCACTTGTCAAGAGTAAAATATCAGGAGACCATGGGGTTGGGGGTGCAGGAAGGGGCTGTAGGCATCTCTCTTGGTGTGCGTGCAGAGCCGGCCCAAGGCATAAGCGAACTAAGCGGCCGCTTGGGGCCCCCACGCCACCAAGGGGCCTCCATGAGTGCTTGAAATGTCAAGATATCTTGATTTAGGTGGTGGGGGGAGGCCCAAATCAAATTCTGCTTAGGGCCCCATAAAGGTTCGGGCCGGCCCTGTGTGCGTGTATGATTCTGGCCATCATATTCAGATGTCCGAGAACCAAGACAGTAATCGTTCCACATTAGGGCTGAGCCATATCCGGGAATACGTTGTTTTTTTTTTCCCATTTTGACCATCGCTGATTTCGCTGATGTCTGACTTCTGACACTTTTATTTCACTGACGCTCCACGTAAAATGTTGGCAGTGGCACGGATGACCTCTCCCCTCTGACCTCTCCTTTCTGACCTCTCCTCTCTGACCTTAATGCCGGCTCTATAGAACATATTTTCTAGCGCCATCTGGTGACGGCAGAGGGCATGCAGTGTAAAATGGCACAACTGCTGTGGTCAGCTGATAGCCGCCTTTTGGTTCCTGCCTGTGTCTCTGCGTGGCGATTGGCATTCATCCTTCCGCTTTGAAGGATATCCCTGTCAGCTTCATATCCTATCCGATACTAAGAACAGAAGTACTGAGGATAGTAAAAATCCCTGGATGTCGTGTTTGCCCCACTCCAGAAATATCAAGGATACAGTGGTTGCATCCTTGCCAAACAAGACCAATCCTATGATTCATGGCGTCCAAAGTGCATTCTTGGGAGGCAAGGTCCAGCCTTACCAAGTCCGGCCTTACCAAGTCCAGCCTTACCAAGACCACAAGTACGATCTTTGCATTCTTCGTATTGAGATTCACTCATATTCTTCAAAACTGCTTCCTTTCCACCAAAACGTCTCCTAATGTGCCAAAAAGCGTTTGATTTCACAGAGTCTCTTGGAGTAAATTGGTAGTTTTTATTCATATTAACAATAAAAACAGCCTAAAATTTGTTCTTTGCCAATTTGTCAGATTTTTTAAGTGCCTCGAGTCGATTAGGTCCCCTTGACGGATTCAGTTGTATGTACTGCTGGCTTTTCATTCATTTTCTGGGTAAACGGTAGGTAATACTTCACAATTGATCCATCTGTTCTGTCTGTTCGGAGGTGTGCAGCCTGTTTAAATTTTATAAATGCCTACATATATATACACGCTGCAGTTGGTTCATTCTTCTTGCTAGATTTACTCAGAGTCTCTCAAGTTGCCCTGGGACTGCTTACACAGCAGTTATTAAACATTTTGCTGCATTGCCATCCACTTTCGAGTCGGGGCGTTAACCGGACCTCTCACGGGACTCCGCTTTGTGATTCGCCAGCCGCTCCGGCGAATTATCTTTGCCCCGCCTGCGACAACTGGCCGCATTCCTCGCAGACTGAAACTGGTTTTCATCTATAATTTGCGCGAGTACAAAGATATTCCCCGGAAAGGTCCACGACTGCAAGGTGGTGGATAGTATCTGAGACAATCAGCTATAATTTGTGCGGAAGGGGACTCTGCCAAAGTCCATTTGTTCCCTTTAAAGTTACAGTAAAAAGTAACATTAACCTTAATTTGTGCATTTACGCTTTCATTAAACTATGGAGTAAAAAAAAAAACATGTAGCTATAATTTTGTGTTTCGCAGAATAGAAACAAAGACTAATAGACTGAGAAACAGTTTCTACCAGGTTGCTATTAGAGCACTGAATTGGCACCAAATCACCTCTGTTACAGCAGTGCAATAATCGACATCTGTGCAAAAGTGTGCAATTAAGGCCTTATGCTGAATGTTAATAGTATATCTTATTTCTTCTTATCTTTTTAAATTATATTTACTATTCTTTTTTTTAATTATACTTATTTATATGGTGATACCGCCGGGACTGCACCCAATTTCTTGGTGTTCATTACAATGACAATAAAGAGATATTCTCTTCTATTCTAATAGAAGTGAGAAGGTGATGTGAGAAGGTGATGTGAGGTGGTGATGTGAGAGGGTGATGTGAGGTGGTGGTGTGAGAAGGTGATGTGAGGTGGTGATGTGAGAAAGTGATGTGAGGTGGTGATGTGAGGTGGTATGCGGCTGAGCGCGGGAGTGTGGCAGGGCGCGGATAGTCTCCCGAGTCTGCAAACTGCCGCAGTCGGGAAGCCCAGCTGTCCGTGATTGAAGAATGCTCCTTGATGGCATGTAAACAGGGTCAGCTGGGTGGACTAGGGAGCACTTAGACAGTCGTTCTTTGGAGAAAGGTAGGCATGGTTAAGTTCATGGTTTCTCCTCATGCTTTCCAACAGTACTTCTCTACCCTTCTCTTCATTTATGTTTGAGCTTGTTGGTAATTTAGTCTAACTTCATCCTGCTGGCCAAGGCCTCTGTCCAGCCATCAGTGATGCGCTTCACCCTGTAATCTGCAAGGCATTGTGGGTAAGTTCAAAGCATTGGGTAACACTTGCTATGCATGCCAAGTCTATAAGAATCTATGAACACATTCATTATAGAGGAAAGCTTCACAAAGCATTAGTAACACGGCTATAAATATTTATTAAAAAGGCATAACACATTATCGTCATGTCTATTCTGCATTATGAATGCTTTATGGAGCTCTCACCCATAATGCAATATAGATGCATAATGCTGTAGAAAGCATCCTTATTTCTTATAGTGACCATTACATTGCAATATGAAGGTATCTTTGGTGCATTATAGATGACTGCTTCTTTGGAGATTATGAGGCATTATAATCAACACCGTAATGCCTTATGACTATAGAGGATGCTGTAATGCTTTATTAGTTTTTTACCGACCATTATAATGGTTCCTGCACAGGTACAGTATGTTATGTGTCAGGGTCAGCACCTGGCCGGCCCTGCCCCTTTTGTGTTCCAGCCCACTCCTGTCCAGCAAGTGTTGCTGGCCACCCTGTCCGCTCCCCTTAGTCCCCTACTGTGTTACCCGTGATCGCCAAACTGCTGCGTAGCTCAGTGGGCTGAGCATGCAGCTCTGTTTGCTTGGGTCAGGGTTTCAAGGCTGACATGTGGCCAGTTATATTTTTGTTCACTAGTGTTCCATTTTCCCTCTTGAGTTTTTCAGTTCTAGGTTTACCCTCTTTGTGTTTCTGGTTACTCTGTTCCGTTTGTTATCCCAGTGTATTGGTAGGTGTTTTCTAGTTTCAGTGTCTATAGTATTCCCTAGGTCTGTTAGGCGGAACAAATTACCTGTTGCTCGTTGTCCTGTGCCCTCCCCGATTTGGTTAATTAATTTGCAGCCGTTCCTTATTTGCTGCAGTGTTCCTTTGTATTTAAGTGCTTGCCTTTATCTTTCACTAGTTGGTCATTGTGAATGGTAGTCGGCTGTTGCATGTATTGTGTAGGTGCCGTTTCAGTTCCCTTGTCTTGCTCCCTAGGTTTTGATTTGTACTTCCTGTTAATTTATCAGTGTTCTCTTTTGACCCCTCCTGGTCTGATTGTTTCATCGCTTCCCCAGTTCTGTTCCGTCTTCTTTCTTTGTCTCTGAGCCACAGGTGGGTCGCCATCTTATTTCCCAGCCTGCACCATGCCAGCCGCCGTCGTGTCCATGACCGCTGCGTGTATATAAGATTGCACTGAAAATATTTACAATTGTTTTCCTTCAGTATAGACAATATAAACCTCAATTAGAAGCATTTATCAAGCCGCTGTTGTCAGACCGTTAGAAACAATTTTCCACATACTGAAACGCTAGATACTTGTCAACTGTGTTAAGCCTCCAAGCAGAGCCTAATAAACAATGTGAAGTGTTTCATTCACCTGGGTGAGTGATTAATCTCAGATTAAGCGATGTTTTATTTAAAAAGTGTCCTGACGTTGCTGCGCCATAGAACGAGGACTTTTACTTTGACACGCCGTCGCTTGCACAAAAGTCTATTTATAATAAGACAGTGAGTGCTGCAGTTTTGACAGTCTGCGATTAGCTATAATTAGACACAGTTTACCTTACGCTTTGAAGTGCTGAGCTGCGTTTTAAGTTATAATAAGGCTGTACAAATTGCTGCAGGTCTTATTCCCACTGAGGTTGCACTTGTGCTCACAGCCTTGGAAAGCTGGCGTCATGAAATCCTTTTCTCTTTCGCTGCATGTCCTACACCTCCGGCACTGGTGGCCTGTAGCTATGCACTAGTTTAGAGGGAGAGGACCCTCATTTTCAGATACCCTTTCTTGTCTGTTCTAGCAGCACAAACAATCTTTGTACCGTTGCTTTATTTTGAATTTTTTATGCATTTCATGCCGGGGTAGACATTGCTTGTTGTTTTGGTTGATCAGACCTAAAAAGGGGTCAGAATATAACTCTTTATGCCTTTCAAATGCATCCACTGCTTTAATTTGGATGGAAAAAAACTCAGCACACAATTTTTTTTTTTTTTAGATATGGGTGGCATAAGAGGGACAATAATTCATACCGATGGGCCAAAATTATAATTAGCCATTTTGGATCAGTGAGTGCCAGTGGAGGGGCACTTGGGCAGCCAATCAGCATTCAGCTGCGTCTAGTTCTCCTGTGGTCCCACCCCTGTACACACACCTGTTTGTAGTCCCCGGGAGGTCCTCCCACTCTGCATGCTCTCCAGCTAGTCTCCCTGCCTGAGGGCCTCTTCCAGGGCGACTCTCAGTACCCCAGTCTCTCACATCCTTACTTTTTCATTTCTGTTGAAAATAACAAATTTGGCATGGCATCCGAACCTTTGAGCTCTCCACAGACAGCTAGTGGATGTCTTTGGCGAGGGTCCCGAGACCCTACGTCTGTCCCTCAAACTTGTTTTACAGCCAAAAAAAGGCCCGTAATCCTATTTCACCACCCAGACCTAATGAGTCTCTGGTTGATGCTTGTGTTGCAGGCAGAAGACCTTTTCCCATTTAAATGACTGCAGAATCACATGGCGGATGTTTTGATATACACTTGTCCTTCTTAATCAATACATTCCCATCCATATCAATTTCTTCTACCAGGTCTTGCTGAAATCTAGTATGTAACAACATAAAGTGCATCCCGATCCAGTTTGCAATTAATACGCTTAAAAAAATCTATTCAGCACACAATCTATTACGTATTATATAAGCTCCGTGATGGTCTGTTTTGGAAAGACTCAGATTTTTATTTAAACACGGACATATATAATGGCTGATCTATGAGCCAATAAGGTCTTAACAGAGGAATACAAATGAATACCTTATTGAGCCGTGGGAGAGGCGAATTACATCAGGCCGTTCGTTTGGGGCTCCCTCACATAATTAAACAATATTTTCAAATCAGACCTCCTTGACAGCTTTGGGAAATGAATACAGTATTTGGGCTCAATTTGTGATATAATTTATTTTGGATAATGCATTGCAGGGTTCGCTAGGGACCGAATTGTCCGTGGTAGGGGAATGACTAAATTATACGCGGAATTAGCATGCCAATGTCACCGTCTTTGCCAGAGCTGAGGTCACGTGGCCCGGACTTTGCCTGGTGCCTGCTGGTGGTAGAGCTTGGGGAGAGAATGCCATTCTCATTCTGGTCAGTCCAGGATAAATCTCCTTAAACAGCTTCCATTCTATTGCCCTGTAGGGTTCTATAACCTTACCTTTCTGTGCCTGGTTGTTGGATGGACAATTTGTGTGAAGGCTACAGCATAACCAATCAGAACGTTACACACTGTGAACCGTCTTACCACTTACTAGACAGCAGCACATTGCACGTGTAGGATAATGTGACGCAAGCGGCTGGAATGTTATTCGGCAAGTCCTTTTTCCATGGGAACATGGAGGAAATGTGATAGCAGGTGAATACAAATGTGAAATTTCAGTGTTGCAGATCAGAAACGGCATGGCAATGCATAAATGCGCTCGTATGTGAGGGTCAGCCACAGCAATTCTAAGATTTTAGTTTTCAAGGTGAGAAGCCTTAGTTCATACAGAGGAGCCAACTTTATCATTAGCCAATGATATGATTTGAATCGGTGAGTGACAGGGGAGGGAGCCAATCAGCTGGGTCCAGCAGCCCCACCCCTGAGGGTCGGCGTAAAGAGAAAAATGAGGGAAGGAGATGAACATAAAGGGATGAAGAACAGCTGGAATGAATCAAGCCAAGCAGTGATGGACACCTGGCTCCCCCCGACAGTCCTGCCCCTTCCCTTCTTATGATTTCCTTCATTCAAAATTTATATTTTCATTATTTCTGCAATAATTGTTTGCAAAGGATACAAGCCAAAGGAACAGTCACCTTCCGGCTGTCTGCTAAAATCATAAAGACGGCCGAGAGGGACAAACATCCATTAATTCTTTATCTTCTGCTGTAGGACCTGTGAAGCAGGATTTATCTGAGTCAACAGCCCGGCGCAGGTAACCAGGCTCCCCGCCTCTGCTGCCATGCCCCTCGAGAGGCTTTGCGTGTCCTTTCGCCCGCTGTCTGACCGAACTGGGGGTGGGGCTTAAGTCGAGCTGAGGTTTGGTGCGGGCAAACAGGCCTTGGTCACCCTGGACTTGGTTAAAATGTAGCATAATCTAACCTCCCTTGGGGCTGAGATGTAATTTAAAAAAAAAGACTTATGAATAACCTAATTAACGAGTTCTATGAATATCATAACCATTTTCACACAAGTTAATAAAAGACTTTGAAGCTGTGGAATTCTATCTCCATCCAGCGTAGACTTGTAGATATCCCATAATTATAGAGACAGCCAACACTGAGGCCTCTCTTTTCCACTGTAATGCTATTATTATTGGCTGACACCTCAAAATTCAGGCTCACCGTGTGTCTGTATGTGTGCGGCTGTTGTTGGGTGCTATGTATCTCCTGCCCAGGTATGTGGGTGTGTTTGATGCGTGCCATCAGCTAGCTAAAAAGTCAGTCCGTTTTATTGCTCTATCAGCTTCTCATTCTGTCTGTCTGCTGAATATTATCTACCCCACTTTGTGTTTAAAACCCAAAATAGTGGGAGTAACGTCTGTGACAGGAAGTCACCTCCCCTGATTGCTGTTATCCTACAATTTGAGTTTATGATAACTAGGGTGGTGGCTGGATGAATTCATTATAAGTTCCTAAGTTTGCGCGGGTGTTTGTTGACTATGCTAATGAATGAATCAGGCTAATGAAAGTAACTGGCCCCTGTGGAAAGAATCTGAGTTCATTTTTTGGCTATCAGTGGCCCTCAGTCCAGATTGCCGCCTTTGGCTTCACTGCATTCATCCAGGTGGAAAAGGCCTCACATCAGCCAGATAGCCCGGTGTCCTCCCCGAAATTTCACCCGGTCAGTCCTCCGTCTTTGGGGCCTCCTCTGTCCGCTGTCCTTGTTTTGTTGGTCTTTTTGGCTCGCCTCTAAGACCGACAGGAGCTAAGGTGACTTACTTGCACAGCCCCTGCCTGTAGCTTATTCACTACGCCAGGAATCGCCGGCTGGTTTTCTTGTGACACCAGCCAGGTATGGGGGTATCATCAGCAGCTGTTTCATTGTCTGTGATGCAGAAACTGGTCAGCTTCGCCCCGTTTTCTGTAAAAGACTTCCTATTTTTGATCTTCTTTCTTTCCGTGGTGCCGCTGGGATACGATCACTTTATGATGTTACTATTAGCTAGCAAGTACAGTCAAAAGATAGTAGCTCGCTGGCTGGTTAGCAGAACACGCTGATTCAGTACCTCCCAAATAAGGAATCAGTTTATTTAATATTTAGTGTAGTGACCATTTCTGGCCAAAAGGGGGCCCCCACAAATTGTGGGGGTGGGGTTCTGACGCTGCCGCGCCAGCCTTGCGGCGTGTTGAGCGGCGTGGTGCGGCCCTTGCCGATAAGCTTGGAGAAAGCTGTCCCACATTTCTCCAACAGGCACTCCATTAAAAAGGGATTTCGCTCTGGGCTTATGACAATTGCCTCTTAAGTTGTTTGCTTTCTTGAAGCAAAGGACAGATGCTTTAAAAAAAAAATAATAAATAAATAAATAAATAAAATAGCCGATAAAGGGTATTTTGAAGAAATGGTGTCGGTGTGGATTTCTCACTGCTTCTCGCCGGCCGGCCTCCCCTCCAGCTCTCTCGCTAAGTGCCTTCGACCGTATAATAGCCTAAATAGAGGAGGGTTACTCTCCTCACTTCTTCCTGTGCTCACTTCAGCTGATCCACCTGCTCAGCACTGACCCCTCCTGGCTGCTGCTCACCCGCGGGTCCTTCCAAGGCTGTCTTCCTAAGTCCCTGTAAACATGAATCCA
Organism: Petrocephalus sullivani; assembly: GCA_026780845.1. NCBI lineage: Eukaryota > Metazoa > Chordata > Actinopteri > Osteoglossiformes > Mormyridae > Petrocephalus > Petrocephalus sullivani. The sequence continues at coordinate 20,873,009 of JAODKM010000058.1, forward strand.
AAACAGGAACGCTAATTGTTAAACCGCCCTGATCAATAGCAGGCCACTTGATGCTCTGCACACAGGGAATAATTTATGTGCTCTCCGGTGATTAAATATGATTATGCTTCCATCAAAGTGCATCTGTCAGGCATTTAACTGTAGTTGTCACTTGCTGTCACACTTAAGTGGGAAATGAGGCAGAGAAGTTGGGCATTATTGTATTTTTAATCTTTTGGGGCTCATTCCTTTCATTATCCTGTTTTAGGATGCTTCGGGATGGCCAATAGCAAACACACCTGTCGTGAATCATTAGGTCATCCAGGTCCAGAATGATGGCTGGTGATTAAATTCTGGTCCTCATTGTAAACAAAAAACACAACCTGAAAAGGGGACCATGCTCGTGGGAAGCCTGAGAAATGCGATACAATCAATTCCATGACTCAAAACAGCGGGTTTCCTTAATAATGGTTTTGACAGCTTCCCAGAAGCACACAGGTATTATAAACACATGGGTATTAATTCTATGCTTTAAAGGTGCGTGAATCTGAAAAATTTGCATAATATAATATCTGAAAATGCATAATATAAGTGTTCGTTTTTTTGATGTGTCCTCAGTCTCGAGACCAGCTTATAAATTCCAGTAGCTGTGCTGAAATACTACAGGAAGAGGTGACAGAATGGAACAGTCTTATCCTAAAGAGAAGAGCAGTCTTCGAGACCTCAGGTGAGTGTACCTGTCCCTGTGGACGCTGACTTTATCCTGGCTTTCAGCTCAGTTACGGTCTCAAGTCCATTTCAAAGGACAAGCTTCCCACTGCAAGAAGATGCTTAGTGCTGCAGTAATACTGCTTATATGGACAAAGACCTGATCATACCACATGACTAGATCAGGCTAATTAGACACTTAATCTATGGTAGATTAATTTGTTATGATATGCTTAGATTTTAAACCTAAAGGCATCAATCCCAAAATGTAATCAGAAGCTGAAGCACTGTTAGTATACCCCTGGTTATTTTTGACTTTACATCTTTAAAAGCTGATCAGTTTAAATCCCAGTGGCAGTTTTTATAAATGAATGGAGGACTGCTCCGGATGGCTGACAAGTGAAGGGGCGCTCGGCAGCTGGAACATGCTCGCCGTCTTGCTATGAGGCCCCGCACGGCGTGAAAGATTGCTGGACGGGATGTGTTTTTATTGCGCTGTCAAAACGGACACAGAGAAATGGCACAGAATCAGTGGGAGGCTCGAGCACAGGAATGTAATCACGCGAGAGGAAGGCTGGTGTCGCTCTGCCACGTCGCCCCATATCTGGACATGCCTGTACACTGGAGGGCAGTGAGGAGGTAAAGGTAGAGTCACAGAACATGGGGCTTCCTGTGAGAAAACTGGTGCTTCAGGCTGGATGGAAGGTGGCAATGTATTATTCCTACACTCAAAGGTGCTAACGTACTGCTGCCATACTCTGCGGTGCTAAAGTATTGCTGCCATACTCAAAGGTGCTAACATATTGCTGCCATACTCTGCGGTGCTAACGTACTGCTGCCATACTCTGCGGTGCTAACGTACTGCTGCCATACTCTGCGGT
>JAODKM010000058.1:20884600-20901064 GCA_026780845.1 Petrocephalus sullivani
TAAATGCCCTTTGGAAGGGCTATATCGCCAGCAGCCGCACTCATGGGTCGTTCCTCCCGTCGCCGCGTCCGTGACAGGATATACCTAAAACAACATGCTTATTTCTATGTACAACATTCTTAATCAAGATTTAAATCCTAATAGTTGTGAAATAAGTGCCTTACCTGGGTTTTGTAGTTTTATTCTATTGCATTCCACTTCTGGCTTAATATCAAATTATTATCAATCATATCATCTTAAAAAGGGATCCCCAGCACACCTCCCCACTCGGTGACTAATAATGACCAGCACCATTGGAGCTGTTTGTGCTGTATGCCTTTTCTAGCTTGTGATATGTCATTGAACTTTTTTCTGTTTTAATAGATATTCATCCCTTCCACATTCTAGGACGTCCAGGTTACTGGTTGTCCGAGAGGTCTGTGAAAAGGAGGGTGATTAGTTACCATACATGGGGATGGTTGACTGGTTTGGCTAGGCAGCCAAAAATAAACCAGTCGGCTTGCCTGTGGGCTTGTTTTATTTCTTAGGGACTGTTGTACCCATTGAAAGAATCATGTGTATACACATTATATGTTGAAGTACATGGGCAATATGGAGGACACCACTGATACTGAGTAAACACGGGCAGTTTTTGCTATATTTGCTCAATTTAGCTTGTTTTTTGAATAAAGGACTATGATGGATATAGATCATTGGACCTTTCAGAGGTATGGACACTGATATCAGCACGCCGAAAGCGGTGGGTGCTTTGCTATTCAAACAGGACGTGCATATTATAAATGCATTTCTTTTAATGGCATTAAAATATCGCAGAATTATATTGAAACCATAAAGACTGCAGAAGCAGCTGTATACAACAAAGGTCTTAATTTCTTGGAAAAAATGTGAATCATCTCTTTGTAAAATCGAGCAACTGTACAGTAGTAACGAGTGAAAATTATGTCATTTCTTGGCTTGTGTAGTGCAAATCAGGTTTCCGGTCCTAAATGAAAATCTCACTCCAGCCAGCTGACGAAAGTAGCCAACCTTGGTGGATGCTGAAATAATTTATCAAAAAGTATGTCATACACTTTAAGCTTGAAAGAATTAAAAACCATTTTAATCTTTTTCTTGCCACGTTATCTTTTTCTAACTGACTGAAGGTCACTTGAAAAGCACCCAGACGGAGTGGTGGAAATGAAATGAATCAGCACGTGGTAAAAGGTCGTGTGACTGTATTGCAATGATTATAATATCAGGTTAAATGGGCATACTGCTGGTCCTATGTCAGTAGGGTGTGGCAACCCCCCCCCAGGCCTGGATACTTGCGGTGATACGGTGCGGAAGGGAGTCGTACAGCCGTTGTATCCTCTCCTGTGGCATGTCGGCCCACGGCTGTTGTAACTGGCCCTCGAGATCCTGCAGACTGGCACTGGGTCTGAGTTGATGTCAGAGCTGATCCCACACATGTTCGATTGGGGATAGATTGGGGGACCTGAAGTCATACCCTATGGCTCCCCACACCATGGTGCCAGGAGTAAACGCCAGTTTGTCTCTCCACAACATTGGCAGGATTGGTCCTCTCCCCTCAGCACCACCATACATGCACACGACGGTCATCCATAGTAATGCAGAACCGAGATGCATCGCTGAACATGGTACGATGCCACTCATCATCAATCTATGCCTCCCAGTTACGGCCCCACTCCAAACTGAGCTGTCTCTGCACTGGTGTTAACAGCAGCCTACGCATGGGGTGGTGAATACGTAGTCTGGCTGAAGCCAGTCATCAAGACATTGTGCAGGAGAGTCCAGTACCTGTGTCCGGATGGAAGGCGCAGATGTCATGGGGATTTGTAATGCTTGGCACACAATACATTGATCCTCCCTTGTGTGGTCTGTCTTGGGTGACCAGAACCCCCACGACGTGTATGGTTGCCCTCACGTGCCCACTGGTTCCAGCATCGGGCGACTGTGACATCTGCATGCCCCACATGCAGGACAATTGCACGATATGACCACCTGGCTTCATGCAAATCCACAATGCGGCCACAATAAAACTCCGTCAAGTGCTGGTAATGCTGCCTAATGCATCTACGAGGCATCCTCTGTGTCTGGTGACTAGACGTGCCAGCTCCTTGTAAATCATTTACATGCCCATCGCTGGTCTGCACGTGTACCAAATTATATCTAAATTGGACCATTACTTCTGGGTGCATAACTTGTTTTGTCACTGAGCATATTACAACAGTTAGAATTCTCATTTGGATCTGTCCTTTAGTCCTGTGGCTTTGTGAACTGGAAAGAGTTGCCTTTCGATATTGTTCACTAGCTACGATTGCAGTAAGCAAAATGGAGAAGGGCCTGACGTCAGCCTTTGCCCGGGCCCCCCAACCCATGTGGCCCCCTAGGTAGCCGGTTTGCTTAGCTCACTCAGAAGATGGTGCCCTAGGCAGCCGCCCATGCCATCTATAGCAGCCATTTCCCAACCTGGTCCTCAGAGACACTGGCCTACAGGATTGACAGGCTCTATCCAGATGTCAGGGCGACAGGGGGCGGTGGTTTCCTGTGTGGTGGCTTTCAGATCTAGTATCTATCCTCCTGGGTTTCACCATTTTCTGGGGGGTTTCGACATTCATGCGTTGTCTTAAAGTTGCTTGGTGGAGAATCATGGGAGTTTAATCTGTTGCCGAAAAGCAGATTCATCGATTCCTTAACTCGCGCTGCTGTTTTATGGTAATTAGAAAAAAAAAACAGCCAATAAAAGAGAAAACAAGTGGCTGTATCACATCCAGGGAATCATCATGTTGGCGTCTGCATGTGTAATAAACACTTTAATCTAATCTTTTCTGTCTTTGATGGTTCTGTGGTCCCGTATCGATCTGTTTCCGCACAAAGGCCCGGCAGGAAACGGAGGCCATGGGTGGGATTTTAATTGACTCCAAACCCGAGCGCAGGGCGCTGCGTTTCCTTTGCTGTTGGGACCACGCCGAGCTCTCAGGCGGGAGATATGAAGCGGGAGGCTCAGCAGAGGTGGCTTTTTATAGCAGGAGAAAAGATGGGGTGAGAGAGGGGGGCGGGGAGATAACATCAGAGGTAAACTGAACACCACCTCTGAGCCCAGATGGGGTCGCGTTCGTCTTGGTTGTGAGACGCACAACAATGTAATAAATATGTGGCCTCCCGCTGCCTCTCTCTCTCTCTCTACGGTGCTGTCACTTCCTGTTCCCCGTGGCCACTGCGCTCCATGGCTGAATGCTGCAGGTCCATCAGGTTTTTAACCCAGCATTGCACACTCGCTCCAGGCTCCAGGACCCCCACCCCGGGTGTTAGGAATGTCTCCACATGTAGTGTTTCTGCAGATCAGTTGTGTATTTTTTGACAGTGTTGTGGGGTGTGGGGGGGGGGGCTATATTTCTGTGAATTACTGAAAAGCCACAGGGAAGAGAGAAGGAATCGTCAGCCTGTTTTATCTGCTCTTGTATTAAAAATGGAGGAATAAACTTTATGCTGCTTTGGGCATTTATATCCCATTGTTGCTTTCTAAAACCCATATAAAGCCGACTATCTTTATGATCACCGCAGTCTTTGGCTGCTATTTCTGGTGGTGTTGTATTTATTTTTTTAGGCTCTATACAGTGTTATTTTGGTCTCTGAAAAGAGAGGCGTAAAGAAGGATCTGGTCTCTGGGAAAAAAAAAACACACACACACACAAGATGTGTCGTGCTACAGAATAAATAGCATCTTGTATCAGTGCCCCCCGGGCTCTGGAAAAATGCAGCAAAAAGGAGGCATTGTGGCTGCCTGGACCCCAGCCAGCAGCTTCGCTGCTTTCCCATGCGTTAAGAGGCACGTGGTTCCTCGGAATCTGATGGTGGCGTTTTAGTGTTTTGGGGTCAGGAGCAGAAGATTATTACATCGTGTTACCGGGGAGGAGCACATTTCTGAGATTGAGGCTCTGTAATCAGTTATTCGCAGTCTGACCTTCCCAAAATATTCCAAAAACAGCATTTGATTCTTTAAGAGGTGGGGCTGTCACATATTCCTTTGCCTGACCGCTCAGCCGTTCTTTGTGACAACAGCAGCAAGCAGGGGGCGTCCTACTGAAGGGTGAAGCAGCGTGGTGCTCCTGGCCCTGAATGAGCAGTCTGAAGAGAACCACGGTGAGCTTCACACAAAGCCGCAGGCTTCGAATTTCAAGGGCTTTTCCACATTAAAAACTGCCGCTCTGGATGGTGTGTACTTTTCGTTTAACTGTTTTTGTGCTGTGGAGGCCATTGACACTCTAATGAAACTGAGGGAGGATCAAAATAATTCTATTGAAATGTCAGTGAGTCATGGGTCACAGGTGTCGGTACCACTGCTGCGGTTTATTGCCTACATTCATTATTTAAGAAAATGCTAAATTACAATTAGCAATTAGCGAAAAATAATTTGTTTTCCCCAAGTTCACGGACACCTTGAAATCTACCCCAGGTTAGGAACCCAAATTTAAATGTTTCATACTCTGAAAGCTGTTTTGGTTGAATATTGCGCAGCCCTGCCTACTGATCATCGAATGGCTTTTTGGATGTAATCGATAACTCGTTAGTGACTAGGGTTTCTGCATTCCCTACTTGTCCTTCGAAGTGAGGCCGATCACTCCTCATGTGCCCCATCCTAGAGATTACTGTACCTCTGGAGAGCATTATTTGCCCTCTTTCCATGTAATTTTACATCTAGAAGTGTCATCTGTCATGTGCGAAATATGATGAATTGCCCCCCATTAGACGGCAAACGGCTGTCTTCCCAGAACTAGTCCAATATCCCAAAGCACTGAATTAATACCAGTAATATGACGACGGCTAAAAACCTCTCAAATAATACTAGTAGCAGCGCAATTGATCAACAGGACACTTCTTCAGTTCGGTATCTGCAGCCGAGTTCTGCTTTAGCTAGTACTTCTTTCTGGGGGAGGATCAGTGTTGGTCTTATTTTAAACATATATTTCTTTATCGACCCGAACCTTTCGACGCCAGCATATTTTAATTTTTTTTTTCGTTGAAGCCTGGCTTCTTCTGCCATAACCACTGGAATCGGAAGCAGGCTCAGCCGATTGGACTTTAGCTAATTATCAGCGCGATGGGTTTCGTCTCTTACCAGACCTCCTCCGAGGGCCCGTGCTGCTGCTTTTTTAATGAGCGAAGCCAATTAACAGGCCCTTGGAGGTAAGACGGGCTATAAAGGACGCAGCCCTGTCTGAACACGTCGAACGAGCGGCGGACCATCGATCGCCGGAATCCTCCGGAAGACGTGCGTTCTGTCTGATCGATGGTTTCCAGTACGAGCCGGAAAAGGAGAAAGGGGGTGGCGGCCACTTCTTCGCGTTATGGGCGCTCCGCTGCGCTGCAGACGCAGAAGCTTGCGAAACACACAGAAATGTCACTTTAGCTTTTTTTTATATTGATAAATCAAATTATACATATAGGGTACAGGCAATGTTTTTCTCAACATGCAATATTGAATTTACTCGTAATGTCATGGGTGGCCATGGGGAATGCGACTTTTTTTTAATAACCTTGTTGCGATTTTCTTTGCATGTTGACTATATTGCCGTAACATCTCTGAGGACGTCTCTGGCATGTTTCGGGTATCCAGTAGTCAAGGCCGCCAGCGACTGTCAGAGGGGGAGTCAGCTTGTTGCCGTAGTAATGCCTTAGGATTGCTGTTCTATCATAGAAAATCATTTCAGTGAATTCAGTTTTTTCTGTATGTGCTGTCGGTCCACACAGTTGTATTGTGTGATTGTGCCCTGGGGTATATCCGATCTTTCACAAGTGCTACTTTGTTTAAGCTTATAGGGTCCACAAAACAGAGATTTTCTATCTGTAAAACCAAAAACGAAGCAAACCCATTAGCAAAATTATCAAGTAAACGAAGCATCCTCCATTAATTCCAAAATGCGCCACACGTTGCCCAACTGTGGGTCACGGTGGGTTTCAGTCACCCACACGAGCACCCTGCCTGAGCTGGACTTTGGATAACATCTGACAGGTTCTCCTGAAGCTAATAATGGCACCACATTGAAGGTTATTTGGTTAGGGGCTGATTTATGACGCTCCTTGTGCATGATGTGTCCTCTTGCTCATTGAGAAAACTAGCCGGATAGGCAATCCCTCCTTAACGGGCGCAGGGGTTCTGTACCTGAGGGAGGATCCACATTCTCCCTTTCTATCCAGAGGTAATCTGTTATTCTAACTGACCTGTGGACAAGGGGAAATAGCCAGGAACATGGAATAAAATTCAAGTGCTGACCTTGTGATCCTGTAATGGCTGCAACACTAATTATTTGTTAGTTTTTTTTCCCCAAAATGCTCTGAGGGCTTTCTCTGGGTTCCCTATGAAGAACACTCTGAGTGAGCGGTAATTCCTCAATGCCATGTGCTCCGCCTTTCTGCCTTGCCGTTCCTGTTCCCTGGAAGAAGCGATTAAAGTTTAAAAGTGCTACATTCCCGGGCAGTAAACACCTCTAAGACAATCCCTGTTTGTCCCTCTTGTGCCTCTTTCTGGATGTTTTTGCGCATTTGGTGAGGAAAGTAGGGCACATCCTTTCCTCCGGCGAACATTTTCAAAAGTCGGTCCAAGAAATGAGGACATTGCAAATCAATCGGCTGTTTGGAACAAGGCAGATGTGCACCTGTCCTTCATAAAACTGCAGCTACGGGAGTCCTGCTTATTAAACCAAATCAGTTTAGAAGATCACGTCTGAGGCAGGCAGATGCTCTCTTGAATTTTTCAACACCTTAAGAACATAAGAAATATACAAACGAGAGGAGGCCATTCAGCCCATCGAGCTCGTTTGGGGAGAACTTAACTAATAGCTTAGAGTTGTTAAAATCTTACCTAGCTCTGATTTAAAGGAACCCAAGGATTTAGCCTGCACTACACTAACAGGAAGACTATTCCATACTCTAAGAACACGCTGTGTAAAGAAGTCTTCATTCATCGCTTCTGGTTCTTCTGAAATAATAAATATCTTTGGGAGGCCATTGCAATCTCTTTATCTCATTTGCTAAATGTATATTTTATAAAAACAAGACTTGATGTAGTGGTTTCTCCTGTGTTCAGATAACCATTATTACAGATCTCCTCAAACTGTGTTTCTAAGTGTTTCATAGTGACAGAGATGTGTTAAGTGCTGTGTTTTTAAAGACTGATGTAACATTGCGAGATTGATAGTTAAGATGTGTCTTTCTCACTATAGATCCAAACTGTTCCTTTAGCACAGTGTTTCCAAACCCAGTCCTCGAGGACCTACTGGTAGTCCACGTTTTTGCTCCCTCCCAGCTGTCTGCCAGACAGTCAACATTTTTGCTCCCAGCTCGGAAGGTGCAAAAACGTCCACCGTCTGCAGGGTTCCTCAGGACTGGATTGGGAAATAGCACTGCATGCCCAATAAGGGGAATTATGGATGTTTAGCCAACAGGCTCTTGGTGGTGATGAAGAGGCCATGGAACGTGTAGAATTAGTTTATTTGAAGGGCTTTGTAATGTCATGCATGCTTTGTCATCCCGAAGTGCAGGCAGAGTGGGAGATGTTGAGATTCAGCTCAGAAAGTGTTTCCAAAGCACACAATGGAGGCCCCAATCGATATTTTTGTTTCAGCCTTTGGGTTTTGTGCCGATGTTCAGAGTGAACAGAGAGGGGTTCAAGGAGAGTGCAGACATGGGGTGGAGGGGAGGGGTCCTGTGTTTGCGGGTTAGTTTGGAGGTGTTTGGAAAAAGGTCCGTTTATTCCATGAAGCTGATGCTTTGGTAAATGAGGGTGCTGTGTAGACTCTTTGATATTCTTAACCTGCAGTGAGCAGTGAAGCGCAGACATTGTTAGGAGAGCTTTGAAATCAGTTTGTGAAAGTTCTGTTTCTCTCAGCCCCCCCCCCGCCCCCCACCACCCCTCGTCGGTGGAATCCTGAACGTTTGCTGTTAAGGAGCAAGTGGGCCCGCGCCTGGGAGGGAAGCTAGCGGTGTGGGGGCAGGCCGAGACTCCGGCCCCCGTCTGTCAGAAAGCCTAACACCACCGTGAGTATCTAACAAAGAAGGAAGCGTGGCTCGGAGCAGCAGGGGGGCTGGGCTGTGAGGGTTGCAGAGGCTGGAGATGTGCTGCTTGTTTCGTCTGCCAGTTCCCGGTATAAAATTAAAAGATCACCGCGAGTGGAGTGGGGGGGGGGGGGAAGCAGCCATCCCAGGATGCCTTTTCGGGGGACGGGCCGGTGCTGCACCAGAACCCTCCTGGGATGGGCAGGTGGAAGGCAGAAGAGGTGCCGCAGGAACTGGGCCGGGTCCCAGAAAACTGTGGGTCCACAGCCCAATGGAACCGATGCCAATAATTAATACTAATGAGCCTGCAATGCATACTTCACCTTGTGGAAAAAAACAAACTCAAAATTTACAGTGATAAAATTAACTCTGGCACGGATCGAGTGAGCCGGGGTTACTTTCTGGTTGGCCGGTATTTTATACCAAAAAAGGAATTGGCCAAAACTTTCATTACAATTAAGCCATGTTAGTCATAGTGGGGAAAGTATAATGGATGTTGGAGCTAAAAGGGTGTCAGTAAAACACGGAGCATGCAGGGTACCAGTCCATTGCAGGCTGCGTACAAACACACACATCTAAGGCAATTTAGAGACACCATTTTATCCCAAATGTATGTTTTTGGAGGAAACCCATCCAGAGCCAAGGGAGGGGTTCAACCCCCAGACCCTGGAGGCACAAGGCTATAGCATCACTACCCCATGGGCCTCAACCTACCACGAGGAAGATGGTTCCCGTAAACATCCTCCAGCTGTTGAACGACTTTCGTTCTCTGCATCTCCCCGACTGGCCTATAAATACAGATTTCAAGCCACGCAGGTTACCGCAAAATTAAAAATTAAAAAATGACGGCGGGGAGAAGTGCAGACAAACACTCGATGTCATCTCTCGGCCACGGCGCTGTTTTCGCATATGTGCCACTTCAGGCCTTAAAAATAGAGTTTCGGGTGTGAGGACTGTGCATGATGCGCAGAGCATCCCACTCCGCGGCTCTGTGGGCCCACTCGAGGGGGGGGCTAAGCTTTTGAGGCTGCTGCGGTTTCTGATGTTCTGGGCTCCCGGGAAGCCCTGATATCGCACAGCTCCAGTTTTGATCCGGCATCCCGCATAGCCGGCTTGCAGTATCTCAGTCCACAAGCGGACTGCATCACATCAGACGGGACCTTTGTGCTAAGGTTTGTAAGTGGGAGGGGGCTGGGAAGCCTTTTATTGGCCGAGTCAGAGCGTTGGGAGGACTTGCCTTTGACCGTTACGAGTCTCAGTGTTTATGATGGAAAATCCTGAGCCAGCAAACAGATTGATCTCATACTAATGACTCATAAAGTCATTCCATTCAATCTCTCACCTTCTGTTCATTGAGTGTTTCTGTGTGTGCTGTGTACATTTTATTCAGTCGATTTATCTTTATGTACACCGTTATGGGCGTCATCTCTCAGAGATCCGACTGCAGTGGCCTGGCCAGGAGCGGTGAACGCGACCCGCCGCATCGCTGCCGTAATCCACCTGGCCGCCATGACGACAGTGGCTGACCTTACCGCACTGAGGTGCTGCTGTACTTTTTCTGTTGTTTTGCTCCACTGACATTCTGGGCCTCTCCGCAGCCGGCATTGCGTGAGCGGGCTCTTGGTTCGTTTTGCCGCGGGCTGTTCGGTGGGTGTTTTAATCCAGGCCTGGGCCGACGGTCGCTGTGGTGATCAGACACCCAGACGCCTGTCAGGATCCAACCAGGTCTACCGGCGTCTACTGCGGGAGGCTAATGAGTGTGTGGTCAGAGCCCCTCTGGGAGATGGCGGGCGGCCGTGGGCAGGGTGATCGCTCGCTCTTCTCCCATGTCGGCGTTCCTGCTCATATGCAGGAGCAGCTCTGCTCTTACATTTCAGTTATAGAAATCTGGATTTTCGTGCCCCTATTCAGAAAATGTCGGGGTAAGATTAAGTCAGGCTTAATTTCGTTTGTGTTGCATGACCTATAATGATGCTGATATTCGTGGTAATACTTATAGTGCTTTTATACGACGTTAACAAGCACGTTTATGATGCAACATTTACAGCACACCGATGCTATTTTGCTGGAGACCCATCATTAAGCCGCAGAGAGCCATTGGGGGGCAGACAGCATCGCGGGTCGTGACTCGCTGTCTGATTTACGTAAAGCAACTGGGCCGGATGGGCAGAGGGTTGTCCTTGGGGCCCAAGTGTGGGCACAGCAGAGATTCTGGGGGGGTCGGTCTGGCAGAGAGCGGGACCTTGGAATGCCATGGGTGGAGGGCCGAAAACACAGATCGAACTGGCGGTTCAGATTCACTCCACAGTTGAAGCTTGTCGGGGAGAACATGGCCCCCATAGACGCTTTGAGGAAGGGTGGGGGGATTATTTATTACAAAACTAATTAGCACCAAGCTGGATTTATATCGGAGGGGGGGGGATCCGATTAGCTTGCAGAGGGTGGGGACGTCAGTCTGGTCTCGTACGAGTGCCATGGAGGATGGCAGCGGCAGGATGATGGAGTGACACCCCTGGAGGTGTTTGTCCGTGACAGTGTGAAGCCCCCTCCATTCCACAGTAGATCTGTGGGCTCCCCAACCCCCCACCCCTCACATTTTCATTTCAATCTATTATATCCACGACCGCATGCCGATTACACGCCAGGCTGGCTCCGCCCTCTCCTGCTGCTGCTGGATTGTGCTCCGCCCCCTCTGTCATCTGCACGTGCTGATTTCATGGTCCCTGGCCCCAGTTATTACTGCGGCATGCGACACCCTCTGCCTGTTGTGTACCGCACAGCCGCCGCACCACCTTTCCAGGGTGCCGACACCGCGCCGTCTCCGGGGTGCAGACACCACGTCGTCTCTGGGGTGCTGTCTCCGGGGTGCAGACACCACGCCATATCTGGGGTGCTGTCTCCGGGGTGCCGACAAGTCCCACTCAGTGTAAAATACAAACCTGTGCTTCAAATTAAAATTGCGAGTTGGGGATGAAGGAAGGAGGTTGCTGAATTCACACCTGCTCCTCGTAAGATGGCACGAACCATGCCTATACCCAGGAATACGGCGGCCTTTCTGTGCTGGCAAGATTTCTTTTCTCTTGAGAAATGAGTTTCGCCCAAGTGATGCAACGAGGGTGGGCAGGAAACTGGGCAGAAAGATAAGGGCCGCATAGGGAATTTACTCACTTCATCCAGATGCTTGAAATCTGACAGTTTGTGGGACGAAATAGTGAACAACACAACTGGGCTTTTGGCTCATAAAAGCATAATTATTCCCTGCATATAGTTAATTTTTTTTTTTTTGGAAAGTTTGTAAAAATTCAAGGTGTCCCACAGCAAGGGAGGCTTTAATAACGCCGCCATGACTTTGTCGCCCTGTTTCCCAGATGAGCGTGCGCTCAGTGGTCTGAATAAACGTTAGCGGCTAATTGCTTCCGTGTGGTGACTGACTGCCTCTCAGAGCTGGTCCTGCTGTCTCCTCCTGCCCCGGGGTGACATGGGCCCACAGCCGAGCGAGGGGTGCATGGAAGGGCCGCCGTAAGAGAGAGTGCGCCTGGAAACCGGCACGGCGGCACAGAGCACGACTCTCTCTTCATGCCTCTCCAGCAATAACTGGAAGCACCGTGCCAATGGCTGCTGGTGGATCCCGGTAGTGCTGAGGGAGCTTCAGCGCCCCCTCTGGTTGCCAGTGGCAGTGCGGCAGCAGGATATTGTAGGGTGCCTTTGCTGATGCTTCTTGCTGACGGTTGTAGCCAGCGTGCATTTTCATTCGTTATTGTTAGCTGTTGATAGCTACCAATGATACAAAAGAACGTCAGGAAAGTCTGTTGTTCGCTTCGACATTCAACACCCTGTGGTAAAAACGTCTTCCTGTGCCCGTGTCCGTGGTGCTGCCCTTATCATCATCGCCAGATCCAATGAGCTTAACGCCACCAAAGGTATAATAAGCCATAATTAGTTTGGGGAGGGGGTAATTGTTTTCCAGAGGCCTCCACAGCAGTCCCTCCTTCTCCATTAAAACTCATTAAAGTGATGATTTGTAGGAATTCCTGAGTCTCCAGAAGCAGAAATACATTTCGTCACCCCAGTCTTGCTCACCGCGGCTCATGAGCAGGAATTATATTGTGGGTATTTGTCCAGCTATCTCTCGCGTCATCACCTTCCTCTTTTTCTTTCTTCTTTTTCCTTTTCTCCCCCGATTGACCTGCTCGGGCTGCACGCATCTCCTGACAGATTTTAACTGACTAAGCCGGGAGAGACAGAGAGACTCTTCTGTCAAGGTGGCGGCTTTCGGGCTGCGTATCTGCCAAGGGCGACGACTTGGACACAGTCACAGCTGTCCCCGGCACTGCCGATCTCACATGCCCTGAAAACCGAAGGTGACATAGAAACTGTTAATTTTTTTGTCCCTCTTGTGTTGACCAAGATTGCATATCACTGTTCAATATCGTAAAGGTACTTTAAGGTGATCTAAAAAATGTTTTAGAATATGCCCCCAAGGGAGAGGAGATGGGTTCAAACAAAATGAGGCAGTCCCATTCGCCCTGCAAAAGACTGACTGATCCACAGATTACTGTGGATGTGCTTCTGATGTTCACCCCCTAGCTGTAGAGGCAGCCAGTCATACTCCATCTTCTGAATTCCTGCTCCAGTTGATGCTAGAATAAGCTTGCAGGCCCCTGACTTATTAAAACTGAGAAATTAAGGTCTGGAGCGTCATCTTCAAAGCCTGAGAAAAACACCAGTCTAAGGGTCTGGAGTTCAACCCCGTGTTTTCCTTTTAATCCACCGGGATAAACAGAGAATTTTAATTGAATGGAGCTCATGCGGAGACTTTGGGAAGTTTGAGACCTCCTTGTTGTGGGCAGCACTGTGCTCAGCATTCCGGAGAGCCCTTCTTTCATGCTTTGATAGGCGCTAAGGTGAACCTTCACATGTTATGGAAGCTTTTCCACAGCAGTCTTTTTATCCCTTCCCTCTTTTTTTACGTGAAGGTCATAGTGCTCGTCATCTCCGATGCATGCCACAGAGCTTTCAGAAGGAGTCAAACGTGAGGATGAATACGACTGATCTTCTCAGCACCTGTCACACTAAAGTTTGGCAGCTACCGGTTCTGATCAGAACGATACCGATAAATTATGCAGTTTCAGCCACCAGAGTCATTATATAATAAGATAGAGACTGTGGAGAGACCTGAAATATCCAAGAGATTTGCCTGAGCAGGGTAGGACTTTTACATTTGTGCTTTGATCAGCAACATTGTGGTTTGGGACACGAACTGAACCCCATTTGTTCTTCTTGGCACCGGCGTGAATGTGGCTCAGTGATACCCATGACAGCCACTTGGAGGGAAGGAGACACTGATGGATGTTTGTTGATGGATCTGGAGGAGTGTTGTTCCATTATTAGGTGGTAGCACGCTGTTTACTCGGATAACTAGCCCTCAGCACTACAGTGCAGAGGCTCATAAATAAACGGGTACATCTATGAAGGAAATGTGATTTGTTGTGATATAAAGCGGCCTGCATCCTCTCAGGAGCTCAAGGATACCTGAATGGGTATCACTTTGGCATGAGATTAAACCGTTTTGGTTGACAAGTTCTCCATAGAGCTGACATTCTCCTCGAAACAGCCCGGGGAATGCACGCTTCCCAGGATAGGAATAGTGACAGTTTTCACAGGATAAAGCCGGTGTTTGATGACATAATGGATTTTTATTTGGAGTTGTTTACAACACAGAGTTGGATGGGAAGACGACGGTCAGTGAAGTCTTCAGGTGGAACGTCTCTCTTGTTGATGGTGATGATTGCAAAAAGCTGCCAGGTTTTGTGGTGGTGGCACAGTTCTCTACAGGTTGAGTTACAGGAGTGTAATGAACATGACAATGAGCGTGTGAATGATTGAGGGAATGAAGTACAGTAATCATCGCTGTTCTTCCGACTGCTTGGCCTTTGGAGATACTGGGTGGGTGTCCCGATCCCTCCTGGCATAATTTGCCACCCTCACCACCGCGGTACGTCTCTCAGACTCCACGTGTCGCTCCAGCAGAGTTAATATAAAATATCGACTAACTAGTGTACATCTCTTCAGACCTGCTGAACGACTGAAGAAGGACGTCACCTCACTGTATCATACTTTATATGATTAAAACACGTTTTACAATGTAAAAAGACTGGCCTCTCTTCCTGATAAACACCCCCACAGAATCGCAGTAGGGTTGGGATGGATGAGTATTTAGCACTTACCTGGTTCCGGTGTCCGAATGAACCTTACCACTCCGGGAAGATGGGAACACCTGCCAGAAGCGAAGCTTGTCCAGTCTGAAGGGAAAACAAGACTGGTAGCAACGGGCAGGGGGAAAGAGTTTGCTCCTCCTCGGTGTGAATGCTAATGTTTTGTAATAGGTACATGTGGCCTTATCCGTGGGCGCTAGCAAGGAATGAGGGAAACATGACTCTGGGAATGCTTCGCTGAGAGACACACGGCAGCTGCTCAGCCCTCAAGCATATTCTAGCATGTGGCCAACCCGTCCTTACACGCGGCAGAGTACTGCAGGCCCCCGGTGGAGCGTTAGGCAGCCCCCACCCCTCCCCGCCCCCAACATCATCAGGGATCCTCTCAGATAATAGTGCCGGAAATTAGAGAAACCTCCCAGAATTACGGCCAGACATTAGCAGTCAGCTTGTAATTTCACGCGTATGAGACAAATGCTCTAGAGTAGATTAGCAGTCGGAGCTTCTTGGCGGTGGTTAAGTAGCTCACCCCCATTATAACACAACCCTCTTTGAAATCCCCCCCATACATCCTCTTCATGAAACCAATTTGCGCTGTAAGTGTCCAGGAAATCCGCTCTGGATCTGCCGTCTCCCATATGTATGTATGACAGGTTTGCAGAGCTGCTACCTAAATGCTTATGACTGTACAGGTTGCACGGGCCACGTCTCATCAAGTCCCCTTCTGCCGACACGTGTTGCTGTGACATAACTCCCCCCCCCCCCCCCGGCTCCATCACGAGGGCCCGCATGGGGGTGAAAACGCGCTAACGACTCCAGACTGTCATCTGCGGGCTCCTCTGCCGGGGGTTGGTGACCACGAGCTGTCAAAGGCCTTGTCAGGGTTTGTTTTTCGCCGGACGTGGGAGCGTCCAATCGAGAGCTGGACGGGCCGCCCCTCCGCTGGCACGGCCAGGCGTGCAGATGGCGCTCGGGCCTTTTAATGCGCGGCGACGGGGAAGGAGGGGCGCTGATGTACGGGTGGCCAGGTGAGGTACGTAATTACCAGGCCGAGCGACTTGAGACATACAGGACGGCTGAGTGGGCCTCAGCTCCTGCCTGTTCGCTGGGGAACTTGGAGTCTTGCCAAGAAATATCATTCAACTCTGTGGTCCCACCTTACTGTTCGCACCAGTGTGGCCGCCTCTCTGCCTCAGCTAGTTAACTTCAGAGAAGGGCATTCACCCCCCCCCCCAAGGCTGCCTTCTACAGAGAGAAGTGCTTTTTTTCTCTCTGCCCCCACCCATGGGGGTTGCTAGGCCCTTTTTTACTGGGGCACCCCAGTACTGATCAGCTGTGCCCCAGTAAAGCTTTACTTCTAGCAACTCCCCTGCCCCGTTTCTTACATCATGTCACCCCTTGGTCCTCCCTCTTCTCTCAAATTTTCCAGTGCCCTCCGTCCTCCTCAAAGAGGCCACGCCCCCCCTGCCAAGGGGATACGCCACGGATTCCTCCGAGTGCGCTGAGGATGGCCACCCTCATTACCGCCGAATTGGAAGCTGAAACGTTACTGCATTTCAGCATTCGGTCCAAGTTCTGAGTCTGGTGCAGCTTACAGATGGGTGGCACACCTGGCCTGCATAGCAAGCCAGGGGGCCGTGTGTAGCTCAGTGAGTTCAGATGCTGTTCCTGTGATGGGAAGGTCGTCAGTTCAAACCCCTGGGTCGGCAGTGTGCTTCTGCCGTTGAGGCCCTTCGCCTCCCAAGGGCCCTGGTGACTGGCTCACCCTACTTTCTTGAAAACATCCATCCTTTGGAAAAAGTGTCCAACAACTAAAATGTAAATGAACACAGAGCCAAATTGTACTGCAGTAGACCTGCAGTGTTGCAGTGTTGTGCGCGGTGAGCAGCCTGAGACTCGCTGCCGGTGCGCGGTGAGCAGCCTGAGACTCGTTGCCGGTGCGCGGTGAGCAGCCTGAGACTCGCTGCCGCTGCGCGGAGAGCAGCCTGAGACTCGCTGCCGGTGAGCAGCCTGAGACTCGGTGCCGGTGCGCGGTGAGCAGCCTGAGACTCGGCGCCGGTGCGCGGTGAGCAGCCTGAGACTCGGCGCCGGTGCGCGGTGAGCAGCCTGAGACTCGCTGCCGGTGCGCGGTGAGCAGCCTGAGACTCGCTGCCGCTGCGCGGAGAGCAGCCTGAGACTCGCTGCCGGTGAGCAG
>JAODKM010000058.1:20913351-20929648 GCA_026780845.1 Petrocephalus sullivani
TGGTTTATTACATGAGTAGTCCATCCCAGGAGAGCGGGGTGGGTGGGCTTGTGGCAGGTGCGGTGGCGGGATGAGGGGGTGCGGGGGAGTGAGGAGGCCCCGCGTGCTGTTTGAGTGACTCCTGTATTGTTATTCAAGCACTACTGCATTTACACAATAGTGGGCTTACATGTACACCTGTTTCCTCCGTTTCCGCTCCTCTAGGCTGTGCATGGAATGATAAGAAGGACCAATCCTGAGCCAGCAGGTATTTTCAGCTTCAAACGGTTTAAATCTCACGCCGTATGTCGAGTTTGGCCACGGGTACGCGCAGACCTCCATTGTTACATCTTACATCTACTGCCGGCTTGTTCTTTCCCGATCATCAAAATTTGTGTAAACACACTAGTATCGGTAAAAGTCCCAAATGGCAAAAGCTGCCCATTGGTTAGTTCAACCCAGCCAGTTTTATTCAAATAAAAAACAATGTGAGAAATGTATTTTAAAATCGATGTGGATTCCACCTCAGTGAAGTCAGACAATAAAATGTATTTGTGACTTCAGGGACAGGGAGCAGGAAGAGAGCGGTGCGCGGCGATGACAGCGACATAGCGGATTAAGCCTCAGTAGCAGAAATAAGCCCTTCAAATGAGATTGAATCTCCGCCAGAAGCGGGGGGGCGTCTGGGGGGGTCAATTGGTTTGTGTGTACCGTGAGATAAAACGCCACAGGGGCCCACTATGTTTGAGGGAGGTGTCCTTAGCACTTGAAATCGGGCCTCGAGCTATGGATGCAGTCACTCTCGAGCTTCCCGTCATCTCACCATGGCTTCTCAGTCATAGCTATTATTGATTATCTACAACTCAGGATTTCGAAAACAATCATTACCTCATTACTTAATTCAGAAGTTCTGCGGCTCTGCCTGGCCACAGGAATGCAGGCGACATTTATTAGACGTTTATTGGATGTTTATTTATTAACTCTCAGCTCACATCAAAATTTGAATACTTTCTAGTGTGGCGAATTTGACACTGATTGCTCGCTTGGTCCAGAATTAGATTTCCTTTTGTTTTTCTTTGGCATTGACTTTGATGGATCCAGACATGAAATTTATTACATTCCTTGTGACCTTTTAAAACAATACTTTGGCTCTGTTTATCTCGCATGTACAGTGAAGGTCAAAGGGGCTGGCATTGCTCGACTGGCAGAGTCACATGGGCATGGCATGGTAAACAGCACAGTACTTTTAATGAAGGTGAGCACTGTTTTTTTGAAGATCGTTTTAGTTCAATCAAATTATTAGGCAGCTGCAATATTCACTGAAAGTCATTGGCAGCCTGAGCGATGACGGGAGGCTTGATGGGTGACATACACCGCGAGCGTCATTTCTGTGTTGGTGGTCTTGCTTAGCAATTCACAACATCAGGGGATTCAGTAATACTATATTTAGCAGGTGCCAGATTGCAGATTGAACGCGTATGTATGTGTGAGCTGAAATTCCCCTCGTCATTTATATTTGCATTGCAGGCCATGTTGATTATTGTGGGTAATTTCCCTCCCACGGCGCTGTAAAGTGACCACACACGTTCCGTTGCTGATTTGTGAACCGCGACCTCGCATGAGTGCCGCGTGCGATGCGTCTGTTGTTGGCCTCTGCCCCCGAAATCGGCCGAGTGAGCGTTGATCCGCCTCCGGTACCAATGCGGAGTTCCTGCGGGCCGGACGAGCAGGCCATACCTCGCCATCCCGTGGGGTTTATTACCTTTCATCTTGGAACCAATTTGGGGATTAACTTACAGCTTTTGAAAGGTGGAAACGTAAAAAGAAGGTGGAGCTAAGTGGACACGGGACTGCTAGAGAGCGAGGCCGCCGTCTGGGTGTCCGAAAGATGCGCGTGACGTGCTCAGAGGGGAACGCAGCATTATTGGGGCCGCTGCGGGTTGCTACATGCTGCTGATGGCTTCGAGGGCGAGGTCCCCTGTTCATCCATCATATAGACAGGAGCTGGCTCTGGGGGCGTCCGGTGCCCAGCCTGACTGCAAATCGGGGGTACCTACGCTCGTTTGGAGGACAGAGAGTACGGGACAGCGTGTTTCTGCTGGCTAGATTACGGAATAACCGTAAAAAGGTCATTCACCGTTTCCTACACGTAAAGTTTGTGGCACATCGCCGTATCTGGGCATGAGGTGACCACGTTACTCTCCCTCTGTGCTTCTTTGAGGGACTTAAGCAGGAATGAAGGCCATTTCAGGAAAAAAAAAACAGATCCATCCATCTATCTTAGGCCTGCTTATCCTGCTCAGAAATGTGGGTGAAGGCGCGTTTAATGCCCGAAAAACTAAACGCCGAGATTGATATCACATATAAATGTCAAGTGGCTTTCTCAGCCGGCTGCATTAAGTCCCTGGTCCTTCCGAGACGTCCGGTCGATCGGCAGCCATACCTGCGTTTCCCTGGCAGTTCAGAGAGTGTGGCGCATTATCGGAACCAGTGTCCAGCCCCTGACCCCCCCCTTGCTGAAGGCGCTGGAGCGTGTCAGAGCCTGCTTTTCCATCGGGGGCTGCGAGGGCATGGCAGAGAGGGCCGTCACCCACAGACCCGAAAACACCCCAGCCTCACATTAAATAACTCGTAAAAATCTGTGCAGTGAAATTAGGTTTTCGTTTAGTTAGATCAGGTGATTAATGTCAATATCTTTGCTTTTGGGGGGTCTGTCTCGACTCCATTTCACGTAGCTTAAATAGTTTTTTAATTCCTTACAAAAAAGCAGTGTATTTAAATGTCCTCCTTGTATCTATAGAGTCTCCCTTGGGAATGCTGGCTTTGTCCCGCATGCCAATAACAAGCTGTTAGGGGAGGGGGGATTCCTAAATCGCCCATAGTGGGTGATTGTGTCTCTGATTGTGTGCCCTGGGACGGACTGCCCCCCCCCCCCACCCGAACCTGTTTATGGACAAGCTGTTGGATGGATTTATATTATATTTCATTTATATTTATATTTCATTAGCAATAATAAATAAAAGATGGCAAATCATTGCCACGGCAACCGTATTAAAACTTAATGAATCAGGCAGGCATTGTGTTTTGGATCTGTGCTTGGATTTTAAGTGTCTTACATCTCTGATTGCCTCTGGGATGGGTGAGAACAGAATTTTCCAAAGGAAAGCCGTCTCTGGGGTCACCGGGAGTCGGCCTCAACTCGATGGCATCTCATGAGGACCCATCCTTGATTCTACCCGACAGTATCGATTTTTTTGTTAATGTCCCACACGCAAGGTGCCTTGGCTGTGGCACATCCCTCACTGCACTGCACTGCCTTCTCTGACCTCTCATGCCTCCCTGCACGCACCCAAAACTGTTTCCCGGCAACCTGTGGATGACATCACCTCGCCCCCCCACCACGGTTCACGATCTGCCGGTACCGGTGTGTACGAGAATGCACGGGGGGGGGGGGGGGTCATTTTTCTTTATAACCTAAACAAAGGGTTGTTTGAAAGGCCTATCTGGGATGAGTGAGTGAGAAAGAGCGGGACGGAGATGGCGAGCGGAGAGAACATGGGGAGAAATATCCTCGCCGTCAGTGGAATCTTGAATTTCCTGAATGATGTTGATGTATAGGCCAGGTGGGCAATTTGTCTCTATGACAGGAGAAAATTCAGAGGAGAAAAGGTCAGGGTGGGCTGAAAAACCATCAGAGAGGAATTATTCCTTGGTGATGGTGCCTACTCATACATGTGACACCAATCCCTGTTAAGATGATTGAAGCTGCGGGCTCTCAGGTCCAGGGAGGCAGAACTTTCGTACTTTGCTACTTGAAAATGTCAGAGGGAGGATGAAGGGTTAGCTTCCAGAACCTTCCTGGCTGCAGGCGTGAGCGTCAATGCCATTGTCTCGCGGCAACAGATGGACTCTTGGGGGCGTTTCCAGTCACAGGTCGCACCGCCCCTCGGATTAACATCACAGGACGCCGCGTTCGCCAACCCGACCCAGTCTCGCTCTCCCTGCCACCGGGCCGTTTCCGCCGTCTCTGTCGCGTGCCGTTCATTCCCAGGAGCCCGACACATACAGTACAGGGGCTTGGGCAAACTCCTCATTTTTCTTTGACTCTGCAGGAAACTTCTGTGCAGGCTGGATGCATTTCCGCGGGAACGGGTTGCGCGGAGACTCTGGGTGCTGCCGTCGCCGGCTTGCTGTCCTGATAAATGCGATGCTGTAGCTGAATGGCAGATGTTAGCACTCTGGGCCCTGATTCGCCATATGGGGCTAACGGCGTTTCCATTACGGAACAAGATGTAGCACTTTAGCTTAAAAAAACATCCAGATTGGATCGTAGGTCATGAACCAAATGCCGGGACCGTGGGGCTGAGGCTTCTATTTTATATTTAGGATTTTCTGTAAAGCTCACAGAGCCTCAGAGACACGGAGTATCTGTGCCTCCATCGTGGGGTGGATTCGTCCCGCAGGTGGCTGGTCGGTTCATTCTTCGTGTTAGGGCTTAAGGTCGGTAAGGGGGCATTACCTACACGGCTCGGGTACGGGGTCCTGGAAGCGGCATTCAGCTTGGGTGATGACGTTGGACGGCCGTGACCTGGCTTCCGTTCGTCCCTCGACGCAGTGTGTCATCGCGAGATGGCCAGGTCTGCTAAGCTCCCTCAACAGTGGGGCGGGGCAGGGTGGGGAGGGGGGGTCGAGTGAAGGAACGGCCAAAACCGGGTCGCTCCTGTCGCCCCACCCAGCACCGAGTGACCGCATCCGGATTAGCATCGAAGTGGGCGCTAAATATTACCAGACCGCCCTCCGCCGACTACTCCGCCTCCTGAGCTTTCTGTCGCAGGCCGGCCGTAGGTGCATCTGGCCCCCATGTTTGGCATCCCTGCGGGGGACGAGCGAATTAAAAATGCTCGACGGCGACGCCATGTGCTAATCTGACGGGAATTAAAGCTCCTGTCCCACACTCAGCCACGTCGTCCCTTAAGGAATCAAATACGACTCACTTCCTGTCTGCCTCTCTCCCTGGGGCGCACTGTACTATTCCTGTGATTAAATGTGCCCCAGTCCACAGGAAAGGAACTGAATTTTCACAGCCAAATGATATTATACTGACACAGAGCAGTATTATTTTTGCTGTTTTTTTTTCGTTCGTCACGATGAAAGAGGAACCCGGGAGAAGCACTTTATCCACTGCTAAATTTGATTTTTTAAGGTGATTTAGTCAGCCTTTCCCTACATGAAAAGACCAAAGGACAACTTCATATTTACTAAAATAGTTTTGTGTTTTGGAGGGGGACATTAAAATTATAGGGTTCCCAAATGTGATCTACGCAAAAGTGAACCAGCAGACAAAAACGCACGGCATAGGGTGTGGATGCAGATAACTGGCGGTGAAAGTGCAGAAGTTTGAGACTGTGGCCTGAGACTTCCTCTCTCAGCTGACGCTGTGCGCTGATCGCATTTCTTTTGCCACTTTTGTTTGCTTGACCTGCAGGGACTCCCTGAGCAACCACTCCTTTGACACAAAGTTAAACCAGCAGTACCCAAGGATTCTACGAAGAGACACAGTACCAAAGGAGTGCGGTCTTCATGTCCAGTCACTGGATAGTGTCCATGTCGCAGCCATACAGCACAGCAGGGAGCACCAGGACTCTAAAGACTCAGACCTTTGTCCTCTTATAAATAATACTAGGAATACCAGGAATACTAAACCAAATTTCCAGTATTCCAATACCCTTCCTTTCAATTCCATCCCCAACATCATCACCTGTTATTATAATTGGCGGAGAGAAAAAAATAATAGCTATTTGTTCATGTGAACTGATGAGGGTCCGTGGAACCGCGGATAGGCACACACCGCGTTTACAGCACCGTGAGGTGTAGTCTGGATTCTTAAATTAGAGCCTGTTTCTGCGAGCGTGGGCGCCATGTGCGCGGATGCCATCGGTACCGCTGGGCCCATGACGGTCCCCTCTCCACTGTTCAAAAATAGCGCGCAGTGTCATTGCCGCCGACGCCACGGTAATTAATGTTCTGACTGTGGACTTTTTTTTTTTTTGTCTGCTGGTTCCTTTTCAGCGTCCAGATGTTCCCAACGCCCGCATCAGATGGCACTCATGTGCAAGCATGGCTGCCACATAACCCTGAGCGAGTCTGAGTCTGCCTGGGATCTGTGGGTCTTTGTATCTGTCCTCTCCAGGCGTGTGTGTGGGGGGGCTTGCGTAGATCACATTTGGGGACCCCAAAGTGTGGTAAAACCTGATACTTTTTTGGATAACCTCATTTTTATAAAATCTGTGAATGCAATCAAAAAATGCCAAAAGTCTTGTATTTGGGTTGGTTACTTATGGTTAAGATTTGGGCTGGCTAGGGCTTAAGGGTGTTGTGACTAGGATTAAGGTTTTTCCCATAGAAGATGTGTGTGTGCCCACAATGTAATAAATACCTGTTATTTTGACATCATGGGGACCATTTTTTTGGTCCCCACAAGAGGAAACTCAATTTTATAAAAATGTGTGACTGCATTCAAAAAATGAAAAAGTCTTGTGTTTTGTTTAGTCACCTGTGGTTACGTTTAAGGCTAGGTAGGGGTTAAGGTTGCCGTTGTTGGAATTAGGGTTTTTCCTATTGAAATGAATGGATGGTCCCCACAAAGAAATGAGTACAAACGTGTGTGTGTGTGTGTGTCTGTGTCTGTGTGTCCTTGTCCTCTCATGGGAGAGACCGCTCGATATTTTTCCTCATTTTGGTTCATTTATGGTGACCAGGTGTTCTGTGGCTGGACCCACCTGGGCCTTGAGCGAACCCCCCGGGGGGGTACTGTGTCGGCCTCACTGTGAACATCTGTTACCTCTGGCCCGGTCCTGTGGGTATGCGGCCTGTGCACTGAATCAGAGAGGGAGGCTGAAAGTGCCCTTTCACAGCACTGCGAATCAGTAAGTCAGCTGAGTCTGATCGGAAAAAAAACGCACAATAGTATCAGATTAATAGATGCTCCAAGACAAACACAGCTAGGAATTAGCATTTGTTTTTATAGATTTTTTTTTTAGATGTTTAATAGTCTGTTGGGCGCTGGGCTGACAACACTAAAATGAAGCTCTAACAATTGAGAGTTCAAAAAACAAAAGTAGCTGGCTGTGACGTAAATGGAATTGAGTCATGTTGCCCGACCTAATTTGGAAAAGCTGAAGCCGCTTTGTGGGGACAGTCAGAGTGCGCTTTCCATGGGTGCTTAACCGATGGTGGCCTCTTCAGTCTAATGGCCCATCCAGGGAGAACAGGACATGCTGTAGGCTGGTGCCACTAGTCTGTTACAGAGCACTCGCATATCACACCTAAACGCCCCATCGTCCTGTCAGAGGCTGCCCAAGAAAAGTCCTGTGAACATAGATCTGCACACAGATCTGTTTATGTGAAGAGAATCCATGAAATCTGGTGAATTTCGGATCGTTTTGCACGCTGCACGGTGCAGCGAGTGCATATCTGTGTTCATATCGTCTCCGGTGGTATAGCGCAGTGTTGCTAGCGGACATCTCTCGAAAGGTTACCGGGAGACGCCTTCGATCCCTGGTCCATGCTATGCTTGTGAGGGGTCTGGATGGTAATTTGCATATATTTATGCACACAATAGACAGGGGGCAGTGGAGAGGGGTGATTTGAGGGTCTTCAGCTTGGATACCTACATATATGAGGGGCGGTGGGGCCTGATCGATTGGAACCTGGGGGGGGTGTTAGGCTTCCCTGGAGTACGAGCAGGATGGAGGTAGGTGTCACTGTTAGAAGGGAGCCCTAATCGGAGTAAAAACCATACTGATGCTCCATTATGCGGAGGTGGGTGGAGAGAGGGGCCATTAAGGAGAGGAGCAATGTCAAGATCCGAGCTGTGGCATTAATCAGCCGCTCTCTCTCAGTGTTGGACCGCGGCGTATGGATGGATGGTGGGGGGAATGACCCTGTTTGGCCTTCAAGCTTGGATTTTTATTTCTGCATGTTATGACGGTGAGCTCTTAATCAGCATTTCGGCAACTAGACTGTTTCTGAGAACCAGAAGTTCCTCCTCTCAGTGAGAGCCTTGAATTTCAACGCCTTGCATAGCTACTCAGAGGCTTATGGGACACACTGCAGGTCGATTAATGCCAACAGCAAGGCTGCTCGCCTTTCAGACTTTTCTCCAGTGGACTTGTTATACAGTACCAACTGATTTATATGTTATTGCTTTAACTACATCCTTGAATAGGCTCCTTCATTGCTGTGTAGATGCATGGATATTGTAAGTGATTTTGAATAGTTTTTTTTTTTTTCGGGTAGATCAAAATTACTATGCTTAGGAATGTTCCAGACCCAGTCCTCTGTGTCTGCGTGTGCTGGTCCTAACAGGGGCCTGTGCATCTTGCACAGACACAGATCGCCTGTCACTCAGTGTTGACATTTGATTCCGATCTTCCTGTGGCATTGTCTGCATTCCTCAGAGATGGCCAGGCTCATTCCCGCGGGGGTGTCAGAAGCTCCGTAGTGAAACTAAATGCATGCGGTCGGCAATCCCCCTCTGCTTCCCCCCTCAGCAAACGAAGGCAATCAATATGGGATTTAACACCATAGAGAAACCACTATTTGCCCGACAAGGCCAGGAGTGATGAATGTCATGTTTTCATAATTCAGATATCTCCATCGCCGTCCAAAGATTTTCTTTTTCCCCTCCCTCCGTCTCTGTGTCTCCAGTCACGCGTTTGTCTTTACATCTTTACATGTTCTCCAAGAGTCCCCCCCCCCCTCGCAAGGCCCCATCTTGTATCAAAAAGAATAAATGATACTTCTGTTGTGCCCCAGGGAGGGGAGGAGGGACCATGGAAACCGCAGGGCAGCACGCAGCCAGCCGGGAAGGCTGCTAAATGTGAAGTCTGGCCTCCTCTGCTTCTGAGCGTACGCCGGGAGGATGCCTGTCAGCTCGACCCGTTCGGCTGTTGGCGGCCTGTTTCTGCAGTCTTGGGTACTGCTGTGCCCTGAGGATGCCAGGCGCTAAGCATGGGCACCCTTATTTGCCATTTCTCCTTCCCAGAATCCCATGCTGCTATGTCCACTTAGACTGTGTTGCTCAGCAGGCTAGGACTCTGCGCCTGTGACTGGAAGGTTGCCAGTTTGAATCCCGGCGCCTGTAAACTGATGCTGCCATTAGGTCCTTAAACAAGGCCCCTATTTCCTGATTGCCCCAAGGGTGCCAAATTAATGCTGTCCCTGTGCTCAGACCCCCAGCTTCACTCACACTTGTCCGTGCTTGGCCCTCTATCCATCTTCAATACCCAATTGTCCTAGGCGGTGTCTTGGGGGTTCAGGAAGAATGGCCCGCAGGTAGGGAATAACACAGGAGAGGGCGCTAACCCATCACAGAACACACATACTATTCACACCTACTGGCAGTTTGGCAAGTCCAGCTGAGCTGTCAGAGGGGGGAAACTGGAGAACCCAGAGGAAAATCCACAATGGAACAGGCTGGAGACTCGAACCCTGTTACCAGAAATGTATGGGAATGCTTATGGGAGTTATACTTAGAGAAATGTGTTCTGCGGGCAAAATGAAAAATTACTGGTTTAGAGAGATAACCAGCAAGATTCTAGAGGACGGGGGACCCAAAAATGGCGGCGCCCCTGCAGGGCTGTGGCTTTTAGAGCTCACGACATGTGACTGTGTCTGCTTACACTATGTGTAAAAAATTCAGTTACCTTGTATATTCTGTGGATCCTGAGCTTCGCCATCTCGTTTTTCTGTATACTTGTATATGGAAAGATGACAATATAGTTCACTTTGACTTTGACTTTGACCAAGACATCTGATTGGCTGGTCTGGTCTGATTGGTTATCTCTCTGAACCAATCATTTTTCGTTCTGTCCTCAGAACGTGCTTGAGTATATAAAACTCCCATGAGCTGAGAGAACAGTGCTAACTGCTGGGCCGCCCCTGCTGGTACTTGTGTGACTGGCAAATAAAGTGTCATTATTATGAGATGTGCTCGAGTAAGGTGCCAGATGATATGACCAGCTAGCCCTAGCTCCGAGGTCCCGGATCAACGCAGTCCCCTGTTAACACTCTCAATGCCTTCGCAGCAGTCACAGAAATATCCCTTTCAGAAAGTACCTTGTTACTTAGAATTGCAACATTGTGCTAAATAATGACTCTGGTGCAATGACTGGTATAGGAAAATGAGCAAAATTAATCTCCACGTGAATATATTCTCATTTTGTGTTCTACTGCTGTCTTTGAATATGATTGCTTCTTGGAAATGCTGTAAGTATATTATGTTTACTTCGTAGGTGCGGTATGTTTTAAGCTTTAGGTGCAGTAAGTTTACTTATTCTGTGTAGTATGTTTGCTTTTTCCAGTGCAGTATGCTTATGCCTTAGCTTCAGTATGTTTACGCTTTAGTTAAAGTATGTTTACTCTGTAGGGTCTGTATGCCTGTGCTCTAGGTCAGTGTCTCTCTTGGACTTAATTAATATTAATTAGTTTACAGTCTTTAAATGGTAATTTACATCTTAATTTGCAGCTAACTGGTGATTGGTCGATAGTGATTGGGAGAATATGCAGTATTAATATCTGAATATCTGTTCACCAATATATATAATGTGTGTGTGTGTGTGTGTGTTTTACACTGACAATAATATGCATCAATGTGATATACATACAAATACTGTATGTATACATATACATAATTGGATCACATTTGATACAGATGCTGTTTAACAAACGGTGGCAGTTTCCCCCGCAGAAGCCTGTGGTCTTACAGCCTGAACTGCGTGTGCTGCGTGGAGGTGGAACCCCCAGCTCGTCGTCATTTTCACCCAGGAAAGGGGAGTGGGGACCAAGACTTTTTAGGGGAAGCTGAAATAGCTGCAATTCTGGGAAGCAAAATGTGAGTAGCGAGCATCTGTGACTTCCTCAGCAAGGCATCCCAGAATCCTCCCGTAATATTAGTGAGGGGCTCATCAGTACGCTAAGCAGCCGGAAACGAGGGGTAGCCGGGCCGGATCAATACCCATAATGCCCGTGACCTCACTCTCCCTCCCCACATCGCCGTCTTACTGCCCGCTACTTTTAAAATTCACCGGCTATCTAGCTAATCAAGCCGTACATGAATTAAACTCTTTGACTGTGACAGATGGGGCCGTTTCAGAGGCCAGCGAGAGGGCAATACACTGCTCGGGCCTAATCTGACACAGGCAAAGGGTGTGAAGCGAAGGCTCCTGCAAGGCTCCGTCCGGAATGCTGAATCCGTTTGGGAATTGCAGTGGAATTATTGTGATCATTTTCCGGAAAGGGCTTTATATAGCTGCCCGTCCATTAATCTATTTTCATTAACCTTCTATCCAGTTAGGGTTGTAAGGGTCTGCAGGCCCAACTAGGATGTACCTGGCTCCCTGGCATGCTATACCAGTGAAATACAGTAGATTCATTTCATGTGAACATGGGTAACTTGGATACTGATCTCTGAAAGCCTTTTAGGACAGAGTTGGAATTTAGTATTAATTTTGTCTTGAAGTACTGCCTTTAAACAGTCATTGTAAAATATAAGCTATATAAACAGATTTAATCTTGGAATTTGTGTATTGTTTTGGAGTGTGTTGAATTTGACAGTGTCATGTCATCATTCTAGGTATGAAGTTTGGTCCAGATGTTTGGGACTCTCTGAAGATGTGGCCTTGACCACACACATAGTCCCAGATGAGCATTCCCAATTGTGATAGAGCTTCCACAGTGTTGTCTCATCCTCAATTTCTGCATGTAAAGATGGCTAATCGTTTATTTGGAGGAGAAAACATGCCTTTCCCTTTGTTCCATTCCATCTTCTGCTTCTTGGACAGTGTCTCCAGCACCATGCAATTAATCTGATATGAGACAGCATATGCCAGAGACACCATGTGTTTCAGCGGAGTGAGCTCATATCTTTCCGATATTTGGGAGTATTTTTTTTTAAACCCCCAGACTAGTGGCTCACAGTCTCTTTCCTCCTAGACTCTGGGCAGATCTGTTGAAATATCCTCTCTGTTTTCCCCTCCACAGATGTTCTCCTGTTAAGAAGATGGCATGTCAGATTATATCAGATTCAATATGTTCTCAAGCTGTTCACTGTTTCATTTCAAAGGGGGGATTAATTAGGGAGCTTTATTAGTTATGCAGTTCGATAAACGTTTCATTTTTTTTATGAGAACTGAAAATGGAAAAAAGTGGGAGGGATTTAGATAGTGCCCCCTGTGGGTCGAATTGAGAATTAAATACCCCACTTGTAATGATGGCAGGTTGGACCCAAAAAAGCATCGCTGAGCCTCCATTCCACTGCTATTACACAGCTGCATTAATGCAGGAACAGGTTGAAGCTGGAGCCGAGGATAGCGATGAGATTCTCAGACCGGGGGAGTTAACTGGGAGACAAATCACCCGCCTGTGCGATATTCAATTACAGCACCTCCCCATCTTAAGTCCGTCAGCGAGACGCTCTGCGCAGTGTCCCGTGTCCGGGTCGAGACTGCTCGCTCTGAATGGGAGGTGAGAAGTGTGTTTTATGACAGTTAAAAAAAAAAAAAGTTTTAGAAAGTTATGAGAGATTAGCGCGGACCCGGACGTGCCTGCCAGCGGCACGCCGTCACCCCAGTGACGGATTAGATGGGCTGAGAGCCGAGACTCAGCACCTCCGACAGGCCCGGTCTGATCCTCTGCTACCGTGGGCCTAAAGCCACCCGGCGCTGCCTGGGGATTGGGTCACATGACCTGCCTGGTGGGCCGTTTATCGCAGCTTTGCAGAGACAGGTGGGGGCTGGGTGAGTAACGGCCGCGGGGAGGAAATCCATCCCCTGGGGGAGGCTGCAGTCTATCAGTCCGACAGCCAATCAATGACAAGCGTCCATGGGCGTGTAAGCGTGTGACAGGAAGGCATCTGCGTTGGTACCGTAACGCCTCATTGAAACAACATGCCGATGGCTTGCTCACCGGGTCCAACACCCCGCATCCACCCCCCACCATGAGGATCTCAGAGGGCAGCAAGGACATACCTGGCTGGGTCTGTTCTCTGTTTACTGGGCCAGCAGGAACTCGGTTCTGCTCGGGAGGGCCGAGCCCCAGTTACTCCAGGGTCTCAGTGCTGTGGAAAAAAGCCCCAGGGTTATTTCAAAAGGCAGACTGCGCCCGAGATGGGAGATGGGGCCGGTGTGAGCAGGTGCGATTGGTACGATTAAACACCAACTTCAGCTGTTCCCACCTCTCTCCACTAGGAGGCGCCTACATGGGGACGTTGTGCGTCTAGTGTCCATATACCCTTGACTTATTTTACTTTCTTCCTTCGCAGGCTGTTTTATTCTGCATCTGTTACAGAGCTTGAAACGGACCTATTTATGTAGCTAGTTCCATTTGCTGAAAAGGTTCAGGTCCCGAGAGCAGCCCCCCGTCTCCACGGTTACAAGCGCGGTCCTTCACCACGGCAGCGGCGGTCCCACCCTTTTTATCTGCATCGTTAATGCTGAAGTGCAGCCGTAAAGCATGATAGCGGCGAAGGTTAGGAGAACGACGCTGCCTGCGCAGCATGAAACGCAGATTTGACGTCTCGCTGGTCCTGATACAAGTGGAGGGAGGAGAGGAGCCAGTAGCCCGTGGGTGGGCGGGGACTACCATTAACCTTCTAAGGGGGAGGTCTGGGATGGTTTTGGCCAGGGATCGTGGATAGAAATAGGGACATATACAGTGGCGGGGCCACCTGCCCCAACTGAATGCTGATTGGCCTCCGAAGTGTCCCCTCTCCTGTCACTCACAGGTTCAAAACATATCATTGGCTAATTATAAGGATGGCCCCTCTATATAAATTATTGCCCATCCTGCCACCTTAAAAATCATAGAATCATCCCTGGATATAAGGCTGGTGCCCCTCATACTGTTTGTTGTTTTTGATATAATAATAATAATAATAAGAGCACAGTACAGTACAGTACAGTATCCCAGGGAAATCTGCTCTTGTACTCTTCACATCTTCCCCACGTTTCTTCTGTGATCATCTAGCTGTTAAAAAGTGAGTGAAGTCGCAAACTGGCCCATCTGCGTGGGTCGCGTCCCATAAACGCAACTGCGAAACACCTAAATAACGTGAATAATGGCTTTAATCATTCCCTGCTGCTTTTATAGCTTTATTATAATCTGAATGCCTTCTCATTCGTTAATCTTCTGGTAACGTAGGACACAAATAGTGCGCTCGAGCCGTTAGCCTGCAGCCTTTTGGGCGCCGGCCTCCCTGACCCAAATCCTCCCCGACCGGGACCGTGTCCAGCTCGCCGAAGCACACAGGTCATTTGAGGAGGAACCTGCCCAGGGTCTCGGAGGCCGTGTTTATTGGAAAGATAGGCCCCAAGAGAGAGTGAGTCTTAGCTTCTGCAGTCCTTAAAGTGAAGTTCACACTACACTACACGATTATAGCACCGGTGTGCTCAGAGTTGGCACATCAGCGCCCGATCGCTATTTGTGAACTGTTCAAAGATGGCACCTATCTGGCAGGTTAAATATCTGGGCCTGACGGCGACTCCTGTCGAGTGAAAAATGTGGTAGCGGCTGGCAACGAATGTGACGATGAACGGCAGGCAGTGAGTACCGGGAGGGACCCAGGGGAGGCACTTAAAAAGGTGTGAAAAGTTCACTGTGTTTAGTAACTGTTCTTAGTGCTCAGGTGACAGTAAAGTTTATGGTGACAGGTATGATTATTTGTCTTGTGGCTTGACCTTTGTGTGTGTGTGTGTGTGTGTGTCTGTCACTGCAGGGTCACTAAAAGCCTGAGGTAAGTAACAGTGTTTCCTGAAAGTCCAATGTAAACAAGGACTAATTTGCTTTCTGCAGGTAGATCTCATGCTGTCATTTGATTAAAGTGCTTTAGTGATTTTTAGCACGGTCCCACTAATTGGAGAGCTGCCATCGTCCCGTCTCACTTCTGATGTGTTTTAGTGACAAATTGCGGTTTGGAGACCAGACAGACTCGTCTGGGATTCCCCCTGGTGAAAGATCTCGTAGTGTGTGACGCCCTGTCGCTGATCAGTCATGTAATGTGTAAACCATTATGACTTCAAGACTCCTGATGCCAAGACGACAAGTTGTGAAGTGTGAACAGTACAGCCATCTGACGACTCTGAAAGTCGTGTAGAGTGAACTTAGCGTAAAAGGTGTAATTGGGTTCTGACAGGGAGGTTTGGAGGAGAGGATGCAAGAGAGGAAGAGAGGGAGGTGGGGGAAGCAGACGATGAGGGAGCTGAGGAAGTCAGTCTGTCTACTTCATGCTAGCAGTTGACTTTCCTGGCGCTCGAAAAGCGAAAGCCAATAATATATTCGATTCGTGAATCGGTACTTGGCGGGGACTGGCATGTCCTTGTTCCTCGCCGGGCCAAATCGGGACCCACTGAACGCAGACGACAGTTACGAGAAGGAGTGATGTGTTGAACGTGCAGCATTTTCAGCTGCCCGCGGAAGGGCGTGAGCGAAGACTGTCACAGGGCATCTCGTTAACACCGGACGTGATGAAACATCCTGTAAAGAGGGGAGGAGAAAAAAGGCACTTTCAATGTCATGAAGCCATGAAGATGACAGAGTTCGCTCTGTACCTGGCTAGACAGAATGATGTAACGCGAGCTTCATTAATGGATCAAACTTGGCAGGTTATAATGATGATGCTGGTGTGGGCTGCCTTGATGTTTGCAGGTGGGCTCCCCTGGGATATTTCTGCACCCTTGACCTCTTACAATGGCCCAGGGGACGGCTGAGTGCCGGATCATAGCAGACTCCTCCTAATGGCCACCACTTGACAGCGAGGAGTGGGCAAACTGCTCTGCTGAGTCACAGCCCCCTGACACCTGCCCCCCCCCCCGCTTTTATTAAACCCTGCGCGGACCACTACGTGAATACCGCACATGCCTGTGGGTAGGGAGTGCAAATTTGGCTAAAGATGCCTGCCCAAAACACCCAAATTCCCAGCCCAGGATGGCCTCTTGGTGTCACTACTGCAATGGGGACCTGGGTGGGGGAGCAGTGCCCTGGATGTCCTTCCCTTGGCAGGACTTGGCTTTGCCCACCCCCACCCCCACTAACTCCTAGTCCTGGCCACCTCCCTAAGTGCCAAACGTCACGATGAAGCCTTAAGCTCTTTATTAAAACTCCACAGGGAGTCAATAACACATTTAGAGCCAACAAGACAGGGGAGCGAGGAAGAGGCCGAGGGGGGGGCTCTCAAAAATAATTCCACGGGCCCCCCCCCCCCCCCCCCCCCCCCCCACCCCTCCCCCCACCGCCCGTCGTCCGCCCGCCGTACGGGGGATCT
>JAODKM010000058.1:20932353-20965248 GCA_026780845.1 Petrocephalus sullivani
GCGACAGCACATGATAACAGAAGCGATCGCGGGAGAAACAAGGGGGCCTGGAGGGGGGGGCCCGGGGGGGTCAGCGGGGGGGGGGCGAGGCGGGTTTAGCATACAGGTTTAGACATCCAATTTTAGTTATTGTCAATAAGGAGCTATTTTCGAGCCAGGCTAGTGTTTTGTTTCGCCGGGGCACTGTTTGTTTGTGTGTGTGTGTGTGTGTGTGTGTGTGAGTGTACGTGTGTGTAGGGCGTCAGTCTGGCAAGAAAAGGACTCCGGAGGAGTGTGAGGAGCTGAGAAAGGCCTGCCTTCCTAATGGTTAGGCCCACACGCTCTGCATTCCATTGTTCCCCTTTAAACTCCTAAGCAGATTTGTTCCCTTAACGTATCGAAAGTCTTTAAACAGGGTGGTGCATTAAGGTAGAGTATATCCATAAATGGATAGCTGGGAAAGGACGTGACAGTGCCAGTGCATCAGGGTGTGCGGCGAGGGCCAGCATCTCTGCCAGATGAGCTGAATAGACCCCATTCAGGCTGTCACACTGCCGAGGCTGCATGAAAAGCCCCAGAGCAGAGGAACACCGCCCCGATCCTCCAAATCTGTCCAAAACGGAGTCAGCGTGAGAAAGCCAGCCCCCATCTCCCCCCACCCCGATTTGCAGGTGGCGGGAGGGGGATCAAGGCGGGATCGAGAGGTGAGAGAGCAGCCTGACAGGGTCGGAATAGGCCTGCTCCCGTGGGCTGCACAGAGGAAGATGTCAAGCAGTGATTGAAATGTGAGCCGGGTTGGGGGGGGGAGGCATGGGAAGGCAGCCCGAAAGCTGGAAGACTAGCAGGAGCGAGTCACAGAGACAGCGCTGTGGCAGAGTGTGCTCACGGACACGCGCACGCCAAACCCTCCATGCACACACACACACACACACACACACACTCGCACGTGTTAGATATGAAGTCATTCTTGCTCGTTC
The DNA here is from genome assembly GCA_026780845.1 of Petrocephalus sullivani. NCBI lineage: Eukaryota > Metazoa > Chordata > Actinopteri > Osteoglossiformes > Mormyridae > Petrocephalus > Petrocephalus sullivani. The sequence goes on from JAODKM010000058.1 coordinate 20,933,310, forward strand.
ATAGACACCAAAGCATAGAAGAATGCGCAGTCCATCTCTCTGCCTCCCTCTCACAATACAATGCCTCTGCAGCCTTACACACATAATGCAGACGAGCACACATCTGTGGCTGCTGTCACTCTGTTTTACTGTCAAACATCGTTGCGGACATATGCGCATGAATATGCTGTTATTCTCGCTTTCTATGGCACACACGCGCGCCCGCACACGCCAACTGCTCTCGCTTGATTGCTTAATTAGCAGGAGTGTTACAGATCCATCCCAGCAGGGGGAGCCAGCTGATTTTCCAAGCAGTCAGTGCAGGCCCCTCAGGTTTGGACACCGGTGGGATGCGCGTGGCCCGGACAAGCCAAGGGCCACGTTTGAGCGCCGGACTCCCAAGCAGATGGCCGGCCCCGTGGCCCAGCGCTTCGTCACCATAGAGAGCCGAGGGCCCCGGAGCTCTCTGGGGCCAACGCGCACGACCTTCCCCCTTTTTATCAACATTTATGCAGAGAACAGAAAGCGTTTGATGCAGCTGACAGGTGCTCCCTGGATGCTAAATGAAATCGCCTGTCACTGCTTACACTGTGTCTTTTCCCGAAGCACACATTACATCCTGTTGCTATGACTGCCTGCCCATTTGTACTGCATTGATGTTCAGATTGACATTTCTTTCTGAACACTTTAATTACACGTTACTTCATCTGTTAACCTCCTAAATATAAACTTCAGCATAAAACTTCAGAGGAATATATGTTATAATAGCCGGTACAAATTAACAAGCTAGACTGCCAAGTGCGCCATATTTCATTGTACCGAAAAGTAGGACATGGAGCGAAAGGGCGTCTTTTAACGGATTTGATGGTGGCAGTTATGTATAGGGACGGATTCTGTTTGGATAGTCCATAGCGACAGCGAGAGTCATTCCAGCAGAATTATTTATGTAATGTAATTCTGTATTAAAGGCCACCTTTGAAAGGATAGTGCCTTTGAAAGATAAAAAGGATATTTTTGTCTTTAAAAGATACAAGGGACTGAAAGAATAGCTTTCAAAACACGTAGAAATGGAATTATCATGCTCTTCATATGGGCTGACAGATGATTTACGAAAAAAAAAGCTGATTAGCTTTTGCCCATTATATGATTAATAAGTGAATTAATTGCTCTAGCTGCACGTGGATGGTTTGGCGGCGTGCGCTAGAAGAGTCCTTCTACGCACGGAAACAGAGCCGTGATGTTAATCGTCTCCTATCACTGAGAAACATTTCATTCAATTTAATCATCCATCCAAGAAATGAAGGAGCCACATTACCGATTCCAGGGAACGCGATGCTGATGGAGGAACTTCTTCTTCACGTTTTTTTTCCCCCACCGAAATCCATCAGACGAGTGCTGCAGATCTGTAAGCCCATGCTGAGTTTGATTAAATGATTTTTGAGGATAACTCGCACCTATGTTGGGTTATCTCTCACGCAACAGGAAATGATTACAAAGTGTTCATCTATTACTTACCTCTGATGAGAACATGGTTACACGCGACTGGAGATGCATTCAGCCCCTCAGCTTCCACAGTTGGCACTTAACTGGGGCTGGCGGGCACCGTGCGGGTGGCGCGGTGGTGGAGTGGCTATCTCTGTGGCCTCACACCTCCAGGGTTGTTGGTTCATGTCCAGCTCCTCTGTGTGTGTGTAGCATCTGTATGTTCTCTCTGTTGCTGTGTGGGGTTTTTTCCAAGTACTTTAATTTCTTTCTCCAGTGAGAAGTCCTGCCCTCCTGTGTGGTTTTGTGTGTGTGTCCTGATGGACTGGCATCCCATCCAGGATGCCCCCAAGCTCCCAGGGATGCACTTCACATCCCTGCTGCCCCGTCCTAAATAAACTGGATGGATGGAAACCTTCATTGTGCAAGGTGCCCTTAAGCTAATTTATTTACCAGCTGTAAAGTTAAAATTTTAAGTGATTTTTTTGCATCAGGTAGAATGTTAATATTCCAGCCTGAAAAATACAGATAGAGGATTAAAGCTTTGATCCGTAAAGCAATTTAATCTATAGCTTTCCTGTTTTCAAATAGGTTAAACCATATATTTGGAAATAATTCACATGCGTTTCTAATCCACAGTCATTCTGAGAAAGGCAGCTCGGAGACTCTCGGCACAGGGACTGTTCCTCTGAGATATGGGCACCCAGGTGTCATCTGACGGAATAGATTTCCTCTTTTTTATTTTCTCTCTTTTTTATTGTTTTATTGTTGTTTGATGCTAGTTTTACATTTGATTTAGTTATATTGCTCTAGTAGTAGTACTACTTCCAGTTTGTTCTTTCATAACGAATAATCTGGTTTTTAGTCATAAATTTATAATACAATAATTTAAAAAATGAGTTAAGCATACCTGGTAACAACTAGCTAGTGTTACTGAAAAGCTGATTTTTGTACCTAAATTCAGTATCTGTATGTTTTAAGAGCCGCACGGGAATTCCTATGTAACAGAAGGAGATGTGACACTGTTACCTTGGATAAGGTGAGGGCTTCATGATATGAGCAGGAGATCTGCTGCTATGTGAGTGTGTAAACCCAGAGCACATCACATGACCTGAAACTGGATTCTGATTGGTTGCTATAATAATGTGCCATAAGAGGGGAAAAAACTGGTTTTTCTATCTATAACAAGGCTTTCAAGGCTCGTGTTTGTAGAGTTGCTGTTTCAGGAAGAGCATCGCTAAGCTTTTTTTTTTTTTTGGTACTTGACTTGCATGAGCATGGTGATGCCTAGCATGAGGCAGCTTGTCAAAGCTTGAGGTGTCGGCACGCAGTGCCAGGGAGCGTGGAGGCGTGGCCACAGTCCACAGGGCATATTCTACAGCAGTCACTCTGTGGGCTCCAACCCGAAGCCCATCACCCAATTATAGACCTTTGGGCTTCCTGTCACACCAATACAAGAGCACTTGTGGCTGGCCAGCAAGATGCAATCAGTCACTATCACATGCCCAAAGTCTCCATGAGAGTGTTAAGACAATAATTAATATTTCTGCCACTTAGAATGTTCCATTAGAAACCGAAACCTTTTTGCATGGGTGGTTATTGACGTGACAAGAATTAGCCATTCTCAGCCGACCCCTGGTCTCAGCGTGCAGATAGACCCTAATTAATACCGAAGTATTTTCCATGCTACATCTACCTAGATCCGATTTTTCTTAGCACGCATAGGTAGAGCAGTGATGTTTGTGGGGTCTGGCCTGCAATTGTGAGCCTGTACGCACTCTCAGCCTGCGGGGATCGGTTTCGGTGTGAGATGACGAGGCTTTTATGAGATCAGCGACTGCCGCTTGGTGTGCGTGTTCACCACAGACTGCCAATGAACATCTGTGATCATTATAGGCTATGGAATCGCAAGCCAGTTGAAAAAAAAAAAGCCTTGTGATTTCTCCATATGAGAAATGAATATAGATTATAGCTGGAAATATTTTAAATAAAATTCACTTTTCAGTGAATATTTTGGCACCTTCAAGTAATAAGCAGGGCTCAGTGCTTTTCAAACTGAAATCAATTTAACCTTAATGAATATTTATTAATGTTTCGTTTTAACCACATTTAATTTTGAACCAAATGTTTTTAAATGTGCCTACAAATACAGATGGAATGTGAAAATCTTTTAAAAATGGGCCTAATTCTTTTACAAACTAAAACGTTTACATATGTTTCATTTATGCAACTATCACAAATGACACGTTAAACCCATTTATTTGAAAAACTACTACATGCTATATTAGCTATTTAAACAATACAAGTGGAAAATATGTGTTGAGGGTAATAATATAGTATATGCTGTATACAAAGATGTGAACAAAATATGCGTAATTCCTATTTTTAAGCACGGTAGTATATCCGCACATCTTTACAATCTGTTGAGTGATTTTCATGACTATAATGCTCGATATGATTGTACCAGTTGTCTAAATCTTTCAGTTTCTCCTGCATACAGCATTCACCTGTTTCATGGGTAACCATGAAATACATACTTGATGTATTGACTGCGCGATCTACCGAAAAACTGAACTGCTCTTTGCATTATTTTTTTCATAAATCCGTCTCGGCGGACTGTCATCCTCGTCAGTATACAGCTCTGAAGGACTGTCAGATATTCCGTGTGATGCTGCAGAAGACGGTCATACAAAAAGGCACGCGCGGGGGTTGGGGGGGGGGGGGGTATATAAAGCCTGTGGAATTAAGCGGGGCGGAGGCCGGCTGCTCATATAACCCCGACGCAAAGTGCCCCTGATGGAGCGTGGTCCTGCCCTGTTTGCCGGGGATTACGGGCGCGTCTAACCGCGAAAAGGGACGAGGCAGCGCGCTGCGATCGCTCTCCATGGTGCTGACGACGTGACGAGCTGGGCTTTTCTCGGAAGTGCTCGTCCTGTTATTAAAATCTCTTAATTAGCGATTTACATGATTGCTCTTCCTCCTCCAGCGAGGGGGGGGGGGGGGGGGGGCAACTGATAAGCGGCAGAAGCGCAATGTCACGCCAGTAGGGAGCAGGGTTTGCCGCACGGACAGCTGGATCGCGGCGCCGCGTCGCCGCCAGCCAAGCCGTGCCAGTGCGGCGAAATGGCAATATGTATAGCGCAACAGTGATTCTGCCCTTTTCCAACTGGTGGCTGAGCCAAGGCGATCATTAAAAAGTGTCGCAGGGACGCGCAAAGCAGCCCTTTAGGAAAGCGGGGACGCAGCTGTCCCGCATAGCGAGCGAATCCCTCGCTAAACCATCTTGGACACCAGCTTCGATCTAATGTGATAAACGTTGGCCACCGCACTATAATGACTGCAGTTACAGAAAATGAGAGGTGCCAAAAGTAGACGGTAGCGACAACTTACAGCTTTTAACATACGCTCCTAGTATTAATTTCACTATAAAAATTATTTGCATTTATTTCAAAGCCGGTCTACCTTCTTTAGTCAGCCTAGGCGATCGAATTGGCAAACTGGAACAAGCTTTTACATAATGGACAGGTACATCCTCTTTAATAAACGGCGCGCCGTGTGAGCGAACTGTCAATGACGAATTGCCATATGGTGGCAGCGCGATAATGTCTCTGTAGTCATGATTCAAATCTGCAAATACAGGGACATCAAACAGCTCCGGGTTGATGCTGTTTATTCATTAAATCCCCACCGCATTGCAACAGACGCCGATCTCCGCGAATTAAACGTCACGTGTTCAAATAAATACCGAAATAAGTAGGAGCCTACAATAAATGCAGCATTTATTCTAGGTACGATATTGATGTATTGTGTACCACAATAAATCAATAAAACGGCATGACCTAAAGGTTCTGGATCAGTTCTGGGACAGCGGGGAGTACGCTTGCGCTGTGAGAGAATAATTTCGAGCAGAGCCAACTGAGGGATGTATTTCTTTATTTCAGGTTCAGGAAAGCGACGGGGGACTCGGGGTCTTCGGTATGCTCGGACTACATTAAGGATTGTCTCCATCTAGCGGCATTTTACTAAGCATGTATATAAGCTATGTATATTATTTTATGCATTTTTAAATTTTATTTTCTGCGGGAAAAAAATCCTCTTAAGTCAACAGCCGTCACCTGCAATTCCTCTGTCTATGAGCTTTCTTTTGTGAAAGGAAAAGCTCTCCGATATGAGTTTGGACCTTAAAAATGAGAAGCTTAACCCGGAGTACGGAAGAAGCAAACTTTACCGTCTGACTTAAATTAATAATTGTACTGCGGTCGCCGTTGTTGTCATGCAGACACCCCGGGACGCATCGAAGCGGCGAGCTTCGCAGCGGAGGCTCCGCTGCATCCATAATAGTTAGCTAATAGTTGCAACACGTGACACACTGCTGTTGCTTTCGGGACCGGGGGCAACTTGGTCTATCCTAGAGCTCCACGCTTATGCAAGTGTGTCCGGGGGCGACTCGATCTGTGTGCGACGTGTCAGCTATTTTGACGACTTTGGATGTCTATGGGTCGGTTGTTGTTTTATTATTTCCAGGTATCGGCATCGGTGACATTTCCACGGGAACAGGCGGTGCCCGATAGTGATAGGCTGCCGTATTTTCCGCCAGCACTAGCACACAAACCCGGTGCCCCGGCACACCGCTCGCCAGGGTGGTCCTGCGCTCGATGAAAGGAGCTCAGTTCTGCTCCTCTTTTGGGGAGGATCGCGCGGGGGAAAAGGCACTGAAGCAGACCTCATCGTGTTGCTTCCTAGTGGGGAACTAATGCAGAAGGAAAATGCGTGCCCTCTGATGACTGTGCGGGAGGCTTTGCGTGATTACCTCCGTTTCTGAACTTGTTGCTGGTTCATTCTGACATTCCTGAGGAGGAATTAAGCTGGTACTTCGCGCTACTCTGTGGTTTACAGCTGCGGGGAACCCTGGATATTTGTCCTATTTCCCCCCGAAGATTGTAAAACAGATGGGAACCACCTTTATGTGTCTCTTTTAAATAAACCAGTTTCACGCGAAGGTGAGTGGCAATTCAGCAAAGCAATTTAAACGTAATTCCTAAATTAACTTTATATTTGGAAAGATGCAAAAGAAAGCAATTGTGCATGATCTGCATCTGTTCAGGTTACGTTTCAAAGCACGGGTCCAAGGATTTTCCCCCCTAATTGGTATCGTGCTACAGTTTTGATCTGGCACACGGGGACTAATCGCAGACACGGGTTGCCGTACATCTGTGCATATTTTTTATGCACGTCCAGTAGTCAGAACAGAACTGTATAGCCTATGTATTCGGGATATTCTGTTCGCTAAATGTCATTTTGCGCGATCGCGCCGCGTGTTTCAGTGTCTTTCACTCCCATCGATCTGTAGATGTCCTTCCATCGCCGCGCCGCAGCCCTGTAACTGCAGAAAGCGGGACTTTCACTTGTCACTCGGCTGGACCAAGTTGCCGAAGAGCGGGGTCAGCATGGCAGCGGGAGTGGCCGCTTGGCTGCCCTTCGCCCGGGCTGCGGCCATAGGATGGATGCCGGTGGCGAGCGCACCCATGCCGGCGCCCCCGAGGGACAAGCGGCGGACGCAGGACGGCCTCATAATCCTCAATGTCAGCGGCACCAAGTTTCAAACTTGGAGGAACACTTTGGAGCGGTACCCGGACACCCTGCTGGGCAGCACGGAGAGGGACTTCTTCTTCCACGAGGAGACTAATGAGTATTTCTTCGACCGAGATCCCGACATATTTAGACACATACTTAATTTTTACCGCACCGGCAAGCTGCACTACCCGCGGCACGAGTGCATTTCGGCGTACGACGAGGAGCTGGCCTTCTTTGGGATAATACCGGAGATCATCGGCGACTGCTGCTATGAAGAGTACAAGGATCGGCGGCGGGAGAACGCCGAGCGCATCCAGGACGACGAGGACAGCGAGAATAACAATGACCTGGTGTCGCCGGATATGACTCTCCGGCAGACCGTGTGGCGCGCCTTCGAGAACCCGCACACCAGCACCATGGCCCTGGTCTTCTACTACGTCACGGGCTTCTTCATCGCCGTCTCCGTCATGGCCAACGTGGTGGAGACGGTGCCCTGCGGGACCTCGCCCAACAGGGTCAAGGATATATCGTGCGGCGAGCGCTACGCCCTGGCCTTCTTCTGCCTGGATACGGCGTGCGTCATGATCTTCACGGTCGAGTACCTGTTGCGCCTGTTGGCGGCGCCCAGCAGGTACAAGTTCGTCAAGAGCGTGATGAGCATCATCGACGTGGTGGCCATCATGCCCTACTACATCGGCCTGGTAATGACCGACAACGAGGACGTGAGCGGCGCCTTCGTCACCCTGCGCGTCTTCCGCGTCTTCCGGATTTTCAAGTTCTCCCGCCACTCGGCGGGGCTGCGCATTCTGGGCTACACCTTGAAGAGCTGCGCCTCCGAGCTGGGCTTCTTGCTCTTCTCCCTGACCATGGCCATCATCATCTTCGCCACGGTGATGTTCTACGCGGAGAAGGGCTCGTCGGCCAGCAAGTTCACCAGCATCCCCGCGGCTTTCTGGTACACCATCGTCACCATGACGACGCTGGGGTAGGTGCTGACTGTGGCGGCGCTGTCCGGCCACGTGTTCCTGAGGTTGACGCGCCGTGGCGCCGCGCATGCGCGGACACTGCCGCTCCGCGATTCATTTTTATACTCATTACGGGTTCTGTGTATCATGGCCTATAACTGGAAGATGTCTTGAAATCTCCTGCCCAGTGAAAAGTTATTTTAGATTCATGTGAACAGTCAATGCAGATTTTTTATAGCCTATAGAAAAACCGGAATCATGGGTCTATTGGTTGATAGCTGGATGTTTGAGGGATTAATTATTGAACTGCAGTGACACTTCATTTTAGAGGTAAACATTTGCAGGCGCCAGGTGCCTTGATGTGCGGTTAATGAATTTGTCATGATAGCTGCGCGCCTTGAAGCATTTTGTTTTCCGACCATCAGCCCATTTTGGGGTGGTCCGGTCTGGTCCGGCGAGCTCCGAGCTTCACGCGTGGCCCCGCTGTCCGTGGTGCTGAACCCGCCGCTCTGAGCTGCCCGATTGCTGGGGTTTGGCTTGAGAAGGGGACTGGCGGAGCACCCCCCGCACTCCCAAAGCAGAACATCCATGCATATTTTGTATATTGTATAGTTTTGGTCACGCCGCACACGACAAACGATTCCAGCTCATCTGCGAGTGGGCGTCAAACGGGACTTAAAGGACTTAAATATGTCGCATCCACGATTACTGTTTAACATAACAACAATCATAAATAATTATATCAAAATACGTATACGTAAAAGTCCCGATATAAAATCTGAATATATATTTTTCTATTTTTGTTCGTAATAATAATAATGATCCGGTTATGAGAATCAGTTTCCCCCCAGATCGTAACGGTCTTGAGAGGGGTTCGGCTATGTAATGCAGTGTAACTAATAAGCAGAAAGCTATCTATATAATGCACACTTTTTTGAAAGAGATCTTACAAGGGTTTTGTGTCAATAAGAGTTTTTGCTATTCAGAAGTTTCATTCTTTGAGTGTTGTTCCTTTAATGTTTTGTCCTGGAGCCTTGGGCCTCCATATAGTCCTTGAATCAGTCGTGTGTCACATTTGCAAATGCACATTCAAGCAGCACTGGTGCGTGACAGAGGTGTTTTCAGGGATGAGTCTTCTCTTAATGCTAATCAGTCGAGTTTTCAGTCCGCTGCTGAAAGATGGAGCGCTAATGGACGGTAAGAGGAGTGTGGGTTTTATAGGACCAGCACATCACCTGCTCTGAGATAAATGTGTGTGACTGCATGCTATCTATAATCCTGTTAAGAAAACTCAGTTGCAGGCAGGGCCACCTGGTGCATATGGAACAGCTATGGGCAAGTGACAGTGACTGCGTAACTGCCTTATCGAAGGGGCACTCTCTTAGATTGGACATGGCACATTTTTAAAATGTGCACATAATTTATTAAAGTCTCATTACTCTGTTGCTAGATGTGTGACAATGATTCATCTTCCTCTGCAGTCTTGTGGGAGATTAAAAGGTAAACTGACGGGTGTTTACAAACTCAGGTGGTAGGAAGAAACGGAAACACCAGATAAGTTTTGTGCGAAATTTTTCGTCCTGGTCATTTCCTCGATTGCTTGGGATTGTTGTGCCGGAACACTGATGTAAGAAGCTGAGTGCAATCTGTTTTGAAGCATGTTGTATTTGAGCATTAATATCTTTGGGACCAGGGTTCAAATCTCCCCCAGGGCTCCAAGTGGAGTTTGCATGTTCTCCCCATATCGTTGTGGGGTTTCCTCTGAGATCTTCAGTACTTGACCCCCCGCGAACATGAATAGGACAAGCGGTTACAGACAATGGATGGATGGTTGGATAGGATCTAAGGGGGGATCTGTGCTAATATCCAGTATGTTATGGATTCTTAACCCCACCTGTTCTGTGGGTACTGGATGCTAGTTGACTCTGTATCATGACTACAAGCTTTCTCATTCGTGCATCATTTTGGGCATCTAGCATCTACTAAATGAGTTAATGGCAATCAAATGTTATTTATGTTGTTTATAAGGACAATAGAAGAACAGGTTAATTTTACCAAGAAATTCTCCTTGAGATATCCAGGGTTTTGCTGTTTTGCCCTGGTTTAGCCATTCAGCATTTTGTCAGATTCTTCTCTTAAACACGATTTCCTTGTTCTTAGGCTTAGTACAAGTTGATGAAAAAGTTCAGCTAAGAATGTACATTGGGAGATGGTTCTTTTTACCCCCAGATTTTTGCCCTGCCGCCACTTTCACTTAGACGTTTCTGGTAAATGAGGCTGGTCACAAGCCATTGAGTCTGGGTTTCCATGGGTTCCTGTGCAGTTTTAAAAGGATGGCTAGCTTTCAATGTACATAAAAAGAAAATTGAACTCACGGAATTGGATACCAAATGAAGTCGTAAACTTGGCTAATTTGTAATAATGGACTGGTGGACGTCCCGAAGCAAATTAGACCAGGAACTCCTACGTTATGTAACAGCCATGAGCACAACACAAGTTCAAAGTGTGCAGAGTAATATCTCATGAATTTTTTTTTTGGGGTAGTTTTTGGTTTGTTGTGTACTTTCACTATGCCAAATAATTTGTGGAGACTGGAAAGCCACTGATTAAGGCTACATCTAAGTTTTGGGCCAGTCACGTCTCAGATCGAGTTAGAGATGCCAGGTCCATGGGGATCGGCAGTCGAAGGGAATGAGAGAAAAGACTGGGATTCGTGTCACTGATTAACCCTTGTCTTGCCCTCGAGCCCCGTTAATTGACTTCGTCCTGGCTTTTGCTGAAGTGTCCGGGTGAATTTAATCAGCCTTGCCTTAATTGGCTTAGCCGCTGTCAGATTGCATCTAATAAGAGTCGCGGCTGTCAGCGTTAACGACCGGGCACATTAATCGCTTAGCAACACGGAGGTTTTCGGGGGCTGGCGGTGTGTGCGACCTCACACCCTTCCGAAGCACAGGTGTGTGTCCCTGCCTTCTTCTTGGCTGTTCCCACTTTGCTCGGATTTGCCAGGATAATGTCGCTACATGTAGCCCTAAGAGGAATGGGGGGGCAGGGGGGCCTTGACCATAGCAAGGTTATACGCTTTCTCTAAGGGACGACTGCCAATAAGAGTTAGGGATCGAATCTCTGAAGGCCGGTGGAGGGGTGTCAGGATTGTCACTTGGGGCTTTGGAGGTTCTAACCTTGTTGCACCAACACTATAACTCTAAGAACTTTAGACTCCAGTTCATCATAAGCCTGAATTAACCTACTCAGATTTCATCAGTAATCCTTAAACTATTCACCTACCCATTCTGGCTGTAGTACAGGATTCATGTGCCAGAACATGGACAGAAGTCTGGCTGACTGCCTGAATTCATAACCGTTCCCTACGAGCACATCCGTACCCTATCACAACGCAAATGCAATTTAATAAAAATATCCCCACCCCCCAGCCCCGGTTGTGTAATCGCAACCTTCCGCATCCCGATTAGCCCTAATTACGTCAGTGAGTGCGCCCTCGCAGGAGACCTGCTCGCATGACATTTAGTGGCACTTCTCTGATTCAAGGTGAGTGTGTGCAGGAGTTTAGAAACATTTGATTAGTCCTCAAAAGTATGTAATTACAACTGTGTTATGATGTAATTAAAGCGTCTTTGTCACTCTGAGTTATCCCCCCGGATGAATTTTGATGCCTCTGGCACATTCCTATGCATTGTTCTTTGAGGACCATTGTGGTATATGTTAAACAAATTTCCCAACGTTCTTTAAAATGAATCCCAGCATTCCAAACACTTAGACAAATCCCATGACAGCCTGGACCTAACTGAAGAAATCTAATTAAAAGTTTTTGCAGAAATAGCATGTAGTCCCATTTTATGTGTGTGTGTGCCTTTTAATTACTTTGCTATTCACACTGTGTTGAATTATGCATAATGCAAAGGCTAAACAGAGAATTTAATTTTAACGTGCTTTTGAGGTATTTTAACAGAGAGACGCTGTGGGCTTCAAGGCCCATGGGCTTCTGTTTCTGAAGAAGGCTGGAATCCGTCTAAGGGTTTGCTAGATACTAAGAATTGCCAGCTGAACTCACTGGCTGTGCTTCCTAATGAACTTTAGAATGGAGGGGCCAAAGTCGCAAGTGACATCCTTGCTTAGGGTGACCAGTCCAGTTATTCTGTTTGTAGAACAGTGGTTGTTCAATATGCCCCCATAGTTGAGCGGAATAAGGTGGTGGGTTCTCCTAAATAGCAATCACATCTCTCCAGCATAGTGATGTCCTTAAAGCCCAGCCGCTTACCCTCATGCATCACAGGCCTTTTAGTTTCTGCCTATCAACCTCCCACCAACTCCTGCAAGGGAGGAGCAGACTTTCCCAAAAGCCTGAGAAGAGTGAATGCGAACTAGGGAGCTGACAGACCGACCCCCTGAAGTCAAGACCATCCACACGTCAGGTTCTTGCAAGCAAGGTTATAATAGTTTCGCATTTTTCATTAGTGTATATTTTTATTAAATTTTCTTTTTTGTTTTCAATTTCAGTTTAGTTTTTAAAGTGGAGTTGCTAGTTTCATTTAGTTTTTCATTTTTGAAAATGCCTAGTTTTCATTTAGCTTTTATTACAGGGGTCTCCAACTCCAGTCCTGGAGGGCCAGAGTCCTGTGTAGCTTAGTTCTTCCCCTGTTCCATCACAAATGATTGTGCTTGAGTGCTGTGCGGTAATTAGCACAGTGAGTTGAATCAGGTGTGTTAAATGAGGGTAAACCTAAAAATGTGCAGGACTCCAGCCCTCCAGGACTGTTTTATTAGTTTTAGTGTTAGTTTTAGTTTTTTGTAATAGGTGGGCTATTTGCATAACTAGTCGAGAAAGAAAGCGCTGCAAGTCCCACTCCAAAGCAGGCCTAAGAAAAAAGTATTGTCGTTTGCGCGCATAAAACTGGCACATTTAAAAAATGAAAAGAATGATCCACCTAGAGTTATGTGCAAAATAAATTGACAAAAAACTGAAGACATTTTCTCAGTAATTTAAGTTTATTTTAGTTCATTTTATAAACATACAGTACAGTTTCAGTTAGTTATCGCTTGTGCATGAAGCCCCGTTTTTATCTGATAATGAAAATGTTTTTTTCACATTTCGTTTTCATTATTTCACTAGTTTTCATGAACGATAATAACCCTGCTTGCAAGATTCTCTTAAGTCAGCCCCCAAAAATGTAATTTCCGTAATGTCTCAGACAGACGTTTCAGAAAGACAACGGAGCAGCACCGACGCCGAAGCCAAGTCTTGACAGCATTTGCTGTTAATTTTGTAATTCAGCAGCCTTTGTCCGTTAGCCAATAACGAGAGTCTGGCAATGACACTGTCAGCAGTTCTTCTTTCTTCATAACCCCAAGAAGAAATTACACTGCGAGTGAAATTCAAGTTGCCGATTTTAAAGCACGACAGGGGAATGAACTGATCAAATGTAAATGAATGCTTCTTTCGGTATACCTCCAGAATGAGAGTAAAATTCTCTCTCTTCTTTTCAGGCAGAGGGCTGTATTTATTTTCTTAAAGTTCTGAGCCCACTAAACCAGAATAACTGGAGTACCTCCTTAACACAGGCCAGACAGGACCCTTTGCAGGTTCGTAATGAGGGCTGGTATTATGGAAGGTTTTTGAGGTTTTGCTTTATTAGATTATTTCCATAAATTGGGAGATCCCCTTCCACCCCCTCTTCATGTGGGCTGGGTTCTTGTTGAGTGTATTTGATTTCCGGATGATTCCAACCTGAATCGAAGAGCATGGATTTAATGAATGTTTTGCTCCGCATGGGTGACGTCTGTGCTGCCGCGGTAAGTCCTAGCTTAAACCAGGATGTTGGATATTGCCTCCTACATGACCGTCAAAAACAAAGGACTGTAAACAAACTGGGAAGACTGGCTCCAGATGGGATGGCGAGCAGAGAGCCAGGTGACTTGGGCCTGGGAGAGAGGAACAGGAGTGATGGAGATGGGTTTATCACGATCGTAGAGAGGAACAAATCCGAAAATAGTTGGCTGGGCTACAGGACGAGGGTATTACAGAGCAACAAAATGGACGTCTGGCCGGAGAAAGGGTCCCAGCAGGGTGTGGACTTAGCTGTCAGGCTCTGTGTCTTCTGGCACCTGAGAGAAAACAACAGAACACAGTCTCATGTGACTGGTAACAAGGCCCAGGTGAAGTGAGCGAATGGGCCCAACGCCCAATTTCACCCCACGCTGAGATGTCTACATCTCCTGGCCTCACAAACCCCATAGCTAAATATCTGCGAGACCTGTATGCAGTGGGCCAGGGCAGCGAATTTTAATCAGACTGCGGCCCACGTGCTGTAATTGCATGAATTTGATCCACGGCACGGGTGGGGAGAGTAGCGAGGCGGAAAGGAGGGTAGGAGAAACCTAGCAGGCTGGGATACTCAGAGTCGGGGGCGTTCAGCTTTCAGTTTTATACTCGCATCACTATGGTATGTCACCCGACACAAAATGGGATGTGAACTCTTGACCTTTGTCTGCGAGTCCAGACCTGTAACCTCTGGCTGGTCTTTGAACTCCATTGAGAGGCTGTCAGGGCAGTTAGGCCCGTAGCCAGAAGGATTATAGCTTATATCCCTGTAGAGCCACAGATGTCACCCTTCTGAGAAAAGAGTCATGAAGATGAATCGCTGTAGGATGGGGTGTCAGCTCAGAAAATAAGTGTCCGTGTTTCTGTAGGGTCTGTGTCACTGCTCGTTTGTAGGAGATCTGGTTCTTCGTATATTCATGAGCTTGGCGTTTGCCTGGCGAGGCATCACAGCATGAGATTTTATCTACCGCTAAGCGGTAACATATGTCATGATCTGTACATGGCGCATGTACCTTCCCTGTTCAGGAAACACGCCTCTTGTTCTGCCTAATGAGGCATCCATCTCCCCCTGGAGTCCAAGGGCTTCGCCTCCAGAACCTGTGTTTACATTAAAGGAAGGTCAATAATGAGCTGCTGTGTGGCCGGCTTGGACGCGCATAACGGGGTCCTCGGTTCCGAGCGGGCAGGTGCCAGCGTGTGTCCGCGCTCCGTCCTGCTCTTTCCCTCTCAAAAAGTGGGCCAGACCGCCGCCAAACCCGGGAAACGGATGCGCCTGTCATAGTTCTTATGCGTTTTCCGTTAACGGCCCACAATTCCGGGCGAAAGCCGCTGAGGTCGTCCTGACTCTATGGAAACACCACGATATGACTAATGGTGCCTTTCTGGACCGTTTTGGCATCTGTTGCTGAGACAGAAAGCAGGACTGCATCGATACTTTGTTTTATTTTTGAAATTTTACAACAGACACTGAGGGTGGACACAGCTACCTGGCTCAACATGGAAATCGCATTAGACCATGCCACCTGTTATCAGTTAAACAGCAGTTAAATTCAAGTACAATACATAAAAAAATGTAAACTGTATATAAATATACAAATATTAATAATGCATAATGGATTCAAACGTGGGGTGGTGCTGTGGTTGCCTCATACCTCTGGGACTTGGGTTTGAGTCTCTGCCATGGCTCTATGTGTGTGGAGTTTGCATGATCTCCTTGTGTCGTCTTGGGGTTTCCTCCAGTTTACCCCCAAAGTCCAAAAACATGCTAAGGTGAAGCGGAGTTACCAAACTGGCCGTGTGTGTGTGTGTGTGTGTGTGTGTGTGTACGTGCATGCATCGTGATGGGTTGGTGCCTTATCCTGGGTGGTTCCCTACCTTGCACCCATAGGCTCTGGACCCCCCCCCACCATCCAGAATAGGACAAGTGGGTACAGAAATGGATGGATTAAAAAACGTATTTATTAATGGATTATATAACATCTAAGACATCTAAGTACATGTTTAGAGCCTGCGCTGAATTACCTCCCGTGGAAAATGGGTGGAAGTGTGGATGTACACATAGCATAGTAAGTAGGTTTTGACAGTTTAAACGGCAAGCAGGATGGATGACGTTAAAAACCGGGGGGGGGATCTGCAGCATGGGGGCCCGGGTGGTGTAGCGGACAGCACTGCAGAAGTACCGGTGGATCATCATCAAAATATGATATTTTATGGTGCTCTAAAAGAGCAAAGCACTACAACTGATTTTTTTGGAGATATGACATAAGTCGGGTCTCTTACGCTCTTATTTATTTTATGGCAAAAGTTCAGCTAAGCTTGGTTTTGAACAACAGACGACGACATGCGGATTGGCAGTCACATAACCTGGAGCCCTGCTTCTCGGTTTAATCGTCAGTGTAGGCACTGTGTCTGGCCTTGGTGGGGCAGCGTGTAGAATAGAGGCAGAGTATAACCTGTGTGAGATTATCTACTGATTTATATGCGTGGCCTTCTGCATGTTCTGCCCGTGCTGCGTGTGTTTCCTACAGCTAATGAAATTTCCTCTCATATGCTGTCTAGGCAAAGCAGAGTCTCTAAATTACCTGTGCGTGTGTGTGTGTGCAGACTGTGTTTTGTGTATTGATTGCAATCAAAAAACTAATGGTTGGGGCCTATGGTTAAGGTTAGGGCTGGGTAGGGGTTAAGGTTCCCAGAAAGATATGAGTACAAACGTGCATGTATATGTGTGTGTGTGTGTGTGTGTGTGCACTCTGCCATGGGCGGTCACCCTGTGTGGAGTGTCCCCTGAGTTTTGCTCTGTGCTGCCTCCTGCAAGCTCCTCATGTCCCTGTGCTGTGTTTGATGGATGGATGGATGCATGCATGGATGGATGGATTTTAACATGGATGAACACACAAAGGTAAAATCTTTACCTGACAGACACGGCTTACCCTGACATGCCCATGTTAGTGAGGAGGAGTATTCACTCCAGTCATTCACAGCATTTGTCTCCGCAATGGGTGATGCCCGCCACACGTATCCATCACGGCCCAATCATCAGTACCAGGTGTGGCTGTCACTGGAGGTGGCTGTCACCCGTCCCCGGGCGATGCAGCCGCAGCAGCGCCTTTACTCGTGGCTCCCGCTTGTCTTACACGCGTCACTGTTTGCGTTTTCCTTCTTGATCGGCCATCACTCTTCTCGTCAGGATCCGTCTCCTTCCTTGTGCCTGTCAGGGTGAATTTAGGTTGTCATTTTTTTGCCTGGGGCGTTTTTCCTCTCGGTTTATTTTCACGTTGACCTCTGTGATTTGCGGCCAAACGGGATGTGATGTCAAGCGTAGGGTGTAACCCGGAAGCGGGGGAGGGGGTTGCCGGGTTACAGATAAGGATAAAGATCCTCGCCGTTAGCCTTAGCCTATGGGTATCTGAAGAATTCTTAGACACATTGAGCCAACTTAAGTCTCACAGATCACGTGATCTCCACTCACCAGCTGATCTTTGAAACATCATCTCAGTTTTCCAGTCATTCGCTTAATTTCTTTACTTAACAAGAGGCTTGTTATGCGCTTGTTTCTATTTTCTCTATCATTTGTACTGATTAAATTACACATTTAGTTCAAGAAGCCTTTGTCGCCTTATTCTAATTACATATTTATCAAGCTTTCAGATACTTGTGGCAATCTGGGAGTCGGGTGGGATGAGGCCGCCGGTAGGTAGAAGTTGTCACATCTGCGTCTTGGCAGATAAAAAGCCGCGTCTCTCCCCAAGGCCTCGGGCTTGCGTTTCCTTCAAACCGGTGCTTGTTTGTTTGCAGATAAAAGGATGTTCCTTTAGCACCGTTCACCAGGGGAGCATCTGAGCATAACCTGAATTTGACAAGCTTCGGCTACGGATAAAAAGCAGCGGAGGTCGGAACATTCGAGTGAAAGGAGACGAGATACATCTCTAACGCATTCCGTCCGTCGCGTGTCGGTGTGTCAACCTGTTAATGGTTTAAATGGGAATTCTTGGGGCAGGTGAAATGGGAAGATTGGCAGTGGCTTTATGCCTCCTGTGAATTTCCCAACTATTTAGGAAATCTGTGCAGTCGCTCCTGTCAGCAAAAACAATGATTAGATTTGACCTCACATCTGCTTGGGTCCCTTGGAAAGTAATGTAATTAGTCTACACAAGGTCTTAATGATATTAATATGAAACAAACAGATTTGGAAGGAGCTTCTTTGGGAAATGACCAGGTGACATGACAGGGCAGTGACCCCCATGGGATGACAGCCGATCTACTTATTGCTGACTTGCTGCCTTCGCCAGCGGACACATGACATGCGCTGTCTGAGATCTGAACTCCACGGTCCTCTGTGGACATTTGGTCTGCATTGTGTTCAACATTTATCCTAAACTACCCAGCTATTAAAAGAATACCATGAACGCAAATATCATACTTGTGGTCTTGGCAAGAGCGATCTTGCCAAATTGCCTCTCAAGAACGAATTTGGAGTACAATGGTCTCGTTCGTCAAGGACGCAAGCGATGTATGCTTGATATTTGGGGTGGGGCAAGAATGAAATCAAAGGATTTTGACCATCCTACGTACTTAGTATTGGAGCTGGTCTTTGGCAATGGAAGATGACATGTAGCAAGTACATGAGAACACAAGTACGGTCAAGTAGGTGCATTGAGAATCAGTCCATGTTCTGCTGCATCTTTTTTGTTATGTTCATGTCATTTGTTTTGCACATCTGCCACTTTAGATAGGAAATCATCTGACGTGATGGAAGTCTCCATGATGGAGCTACTTCTCTCTCCCCCCTCCTGACGGGCTTCCCGTACCCTCTTCTCCCCTCTGATGATCACATGGGCTCTTTTCGATTGGATGCTCTCAAAGATAAGATAGATGGCATTTTCTTCTCCCTTTCTGCGCTTGTTAATGCCAATACGGGATGTCAAGGTGGTGCCGGTGAGTCCTGGTCTTCTGCTTTAAGCCAGCTAGGAAGCTGGTGTCATGTTTTATACATCACAGAAAAGACCCCCCTCCCCCCACCCCCACCAGTCTGACACCGGCGAACCCTCCGCCTGCCTGGCCTCGATAGCCCCTGCCGCGGAGGTGGGAAATCATTTATGTGACCTCATTACAACGCCGGCATCACCTTCAGACAGATATACGCTGCAGGTCTCCGGACACCTTCTTTATGTTTTGTTTTTGTGTGGAGCTTCTGTGAAATGAGGTGCCTCGCCAGTAACGTGTCACTTTATAATGAATTCATGTAGCTTGTGATGTCACACCAATCGGCGAGACTGCAGCCCGCCCCCGGAAGCAGATTGGGTTATTCAGCTTGACCTGGGGCCCTGTATCACAAAGTGGGATATCTGACTTATCGTGATAACTTGTTGGAGTTAAGGTATTCTGGGCTAAATTTTAATGAACAAAGATAAAGTCCATTTAAACTTCAGCACCTTAAATCTGACAAGGTATCTGACTATCTTGATACAGGCCCCCGCATATTGGAGGGACTGAGGATCATTAAGGATCACTAAGAGGTACTTTCTGCCTTGGCCGTTAATGGGAGCAGCTAGCGGCTGAGGAGGAACCTGTATCCTCCATGGGATTGTATGTGACGTGACAGATTCAGTAATGCTCATCCGGATTTCACATTTCCGAGAGGACGCATTCTGCTCGGGGGTAGATAACGTACCACCCAAGCGATGTCATCGTACGTGACGGCGGTGGTGGCGCCAGGTTTTTAGCACATTAAGATGCATCTGCGAGCCCCATTTGCGCTTATCCGAGTGCGTGGGTGCTCCCCCGTGGTCTCACGTCAAGTCCAGCAGGCTGCTGTGTTGAGTTATTCAGGAGGTGTTCAGGGCAAGACACCATCTGTACAAATTTGCATCGCTTGTCTATTCCCGGGAGTTTGGCCTAGATGGCGGAGCCCCCCCCACGCCGATGCCACGTTATCTCTGTCCGTCACATGGGGGCTGAACAGCCCCGGCGATAAGGAGACCCTGAAAATGTCCCTTGGTCTTGGGAAAGATGGTTAACGGGTGGGCTGCCACGGCGTCACAAGTCGGGCTGTGCTTCACCTGTTCTGGTCAAACTGAGCACCTTCTGCAGATAAGCTGACTGTGGACAGAGGATTTAGGTCTTTAATCTGATCATATGGCTTGGGGGGCATTCTTCACCCTCCCCTGTGGCCGTCCACGATTCTGTGCAGCTGTATGCATGCACAGGAGCGACACTGACCCCAGAGTAAACCCGTCACATGGATTAACGCAGGGAATCAGGAGCATTTGCAGCAGCACATATGACCTGTGCTTAACACTTGATTTTTATTGCAGTAGTTATTGCATTGGAATTATTCTCTTACAGGTACACTGCCTGCACCCAGAGCATTTTTAATCAGTTGAGATTATGTTTGTTGAATAATGCAGGTGCTATTTTACAGCTTTGCACCAATTTTGCATTTTGTTCTAATTGTTCTGTTTTCACGTTGCAGATTGTTTTTCTTGTTTGTTTTTCTAAAGTGGTTGTGTTTGTGTAGAATGAAAGTACGCTGTGATTGGCCAGCTCTGCGCCCCCCATTCAGGCTGTGATTGGCTGGGCGGCTGACCTTGGTGGAGAGTAAGCAGTGCCATCCATACAGCTGCAGCACTGTCCGGCGACGGCCCGATCCAGACCACAAAGTCCTCCAGATCCGTTGAGACGTCCGGGTCTCCACCGTGTCAATCCCGAGGACATTTAGCCAAATCCTCGGCACACCGCTAGGAATTCGGGGAGCGAAATAATAGGCGCATCTGCCAGGGATCATTGATTCTGGGCTTGCTGCGAATACCAATGAGGTGGCATTACACCAAAATGAGAAGTAGTGCCGGTGCGCTACTCGCTGTTCCAAACGCACCGCAGGGAGGCAGACAGAGGCGTGCCGGTTATTCCAGACGGTGCCTTTATGACTACAAGGAAAAAATCTATTAGGGGTGCAGAGATCCTGCTTACGTGACCTGGTCATGCTGAGTCTGAGAAGGTCTTTCAGATCCAGATTGAACCACAGATACACAATGAGTACCCTGACAGGCATCTTCAATCTAATCTCTGTAATGCTTATTATTATTCTCCTGATGGACTGTTAGCGTTGTCATGGCAACGCTGCAACAATAACAACGTGATGTGTGCCATTTCCTCCCCAGCTCAATTAATTAGGCCGTCTTGTTTATTAATTAAATGCGGGTTTGCATTTCGACACTTGTGACAATTGTACATCCCGAACTCTTTGTTAAAATGAAGTGTGCTGGATGTGTTCTCTCGCTGTTAAAAAGGGATCCCTGTCATTTTCTCTTAGCTTAATTTGCCTCTTAAAGGATCCCTGACGGAAGATTAATTTGTGGTTTAATTAGCCGAACAGCTGAGGCAGACCTGTGACTTCATTTAATTTGATAACCTGGCAAAAGTTTGTCATTGTACCATTGACATTGGACAATACAACCTCCAATAATAAATACCTTTTGGTTTCTTAAAATGAGCTAAGAAGTTTGGATAATGCTTTACATTAACTGCACCCTCATAATGCATTCATTATGCATTAATAGAACATTTAGTGCACCTTCATAATGCATATAAAGAACCTTCATAAGCAGCATGTAAGGATATTTTAACATCCTACCATTACAGCGGATGAAGGCAAATGAAATATTAGGTGGTAGGTGCTCCCTGCAGTACAGTGCCCATGCTAAGGTTGATAGTTTGACATCTGGAAGTAGGAAGCCAGCAGCTGGTTAAGTACAGTATATCTAGTGTGACCTAGATAAGTAGTGCTATATAATGATAAACCATCACATAATGAGCTACATGAAAATGCAGAGTAGTATAGGAAAATTATGGTTAAATGGTTAATTAGTTAGCTGGAATAATTATTTTAATGCAAATAACAATCACACAATGTAGTTTGGCTCAGCTGAATTTGTTTAGGTGCCCTGGAATTTTAATCTGTGATCATCTGACCAGTAAAACTCCAGCGACACCAGTGACTAGCTCACATTCCACTGGTCTAAAGCGATCAGCGGTGTTACCCCAGAAGCTGGCGGGTTCTCAGACGTGTGATGGCGTGATGTTCGGGGCCCTTGAAACGCTTTCACTGATGGTGCCTCCCCAGGACGGACTCCAAGAGCAGCGGCTGACAGTGTCTTCCCGCCTGCATGCGCTGGTCTTCCCGTGGTTAATCCCCCCCCCACACACACACTATTTCACACCTGCCATTCTTGGGGGCGGACAGGTGCTATGAAACTTGCCGCAGGTCTGACGCAGCATACGCTTGTAGGAAGGCTGACGAGTTTGGACGCGAGGGTTCCCTGTCGTCGTCAGAGGAGAGCAGCATGTGAGAGGGAGCTGTTTAGATCGGAGTGAAAGCGGGACAGCATTTATGATCTGATTAGATTTAGCGTGGTGTTGCCAGGGATTTGGGCTGAAGGGCTTCTTCCGCTTTGCTAGGGCTTTCATTTAAAGTCGGGCTCCTGCGTGAGAACTCCCATCATCCACTGTGGCCACATGCTGTTCTCAGTGATCTCCAGGTACGTTTGGGGGGGGTGCCCGTGACTCATGACGCTCGATCTACCATCATTAAAGGAGACGGGATTCCGCTGAACCATCTCCCAGCAAAGGGAGCTCCCCACCTCTGCCCAGCACATCGCGGGGCCCCGTGACTCAGCCCCTGACGCAGGGCTGTCTGGAAGAGCGGCCCCTGCCTATGGGGGGGCTGTGCGGGTTCGGGGAGGGGTTCTGGGGGGAGCTGTCACCAGGGCCGTGTTGCGGAGGCTGAGATTTGTCCGGGAAGGACGGGGGCCGAAAGTATCACATGGATCACAACAGCGCGCCGCCCACACGCGGTGACGAGAGGCCGCGGCGGGAGCGCACCATTCAGCTGTTCCTCATCTGTGCTCTAATCCACACGCTTTTCTTTGTATGCGGCACCGTGACATGATCGTCACTCCTGACGCGAGCCGCCTCGGCGGCAGCCCTCGCTCTCGCGGGCTCGTGCGCGACGCCACAAACCAGCGCTTCTCCGGTCAGAACCTGAGAATGGTGCCGCTCGATGGACATGGGCTGCATAACAGAGGTGGGGCCACAGGGGCACTGACCCAAGCTGAACGCTGATTGGCCCCCTCCCCTGTCAATCACAAACAAAACAAATCATGGGCTAATGATAAGATTGGCCCCTTTTTATGAATTTTGGCCTATTTTATGCCCTTCCACCTTAAAAAAAATCCCAGATTCACCCCCGAATGGAGACCAGCAGCCCTGATAGGTTTTAAATGTGGGCCGGGCCTGACTACATCGTGTCTTGAGACAGTGATGGAGCGCAATCCATTTCCTTGTGGGGTCGGTGCACTGTGCCGAGAGACAGTCCTCTCTCCCATGCCAGCATTTACATTTATCTGATTTCAGGAATATTACACTTGTAGTGCTGACAGGCCCCCGAACGCAGTTGTCTGTTTAAGCACTGGGTTTGAATAATGAAATATAAATGACATTGCATTTTAAAGTAAAATTGACCCGCCTGCTGCTGATGGCTGGACTAATGTGGCACGGGGACGTAAAATATGGCATTTATATCTGGCACAGCTCAGCACTTTCATGCTTCCTGAGTTTGAGACGGCGAGATTAATGAAATTCACTGGGACGAGATTAAAGCTGTACGGCTGTATTTTCCCCACCGCGGGAGGGTGTCACTGCTCCTGCGTGACTGCTATTATTATTTTGTTCTTGGAAAGATTGTTGTTCAGGTTGCCCAGGTCTAATGTTTAAATCAATCTATCAATCTTCTAACTGTTTATCCAATAGACGGGGGTGAAGATCCCTGGAGACCATGTCAGAAAGCACAGGGCAGGAGGCGGGGGGGGGGGAGCAGTCCATTTGGGGAGCACATACTCACCATATGAGAACCTTTTGAAATTCACCTACCTGCATTTTTTGGTTTGTGGAAGGAAATATGTACACTACAGAAAGGTGGGATTCAAACCCCATACCTGGTGGCGTGAGTGCGGGATTCAACCCCCCAAACTTCAAGATGTGAGAACAGGATTCCATCCCCCAACTCTGAAAGTGTGAGGGCAGAGCGCCACCAACTGAGCCAACCCTACATGCTCAGCTTACACAGTGAAGTGTAAACAGTCACTTGTGCGGCTTCTTAAGGTTTGTTTAACAACATTTTCTCCTGCATTGGCTCAGCAGTCAGCATCTAAACACCATGATGCTGCAGGTCCCTGAATGACTGTTAGGGATCAGAGCGAGGACCACGGTCGCGTCGTAAAAAGATGCTGTAGGAAGCACCGTGAATACAATAAATGTAACCCCATAAAAAAGGCGCGAAAAAAACGGCCCTCCCTTCGCCCCACCAAGGCGATCGGCGACGGCCCCGCACCAGCGCCGCGTTGTACGACGCTATCGAGGAGCGTTACGGCTCGCCGTCCGCGCATAATGCCGGCCGGCGTCAGCACTTCAGGAGCGCGCCTCTCTGCGCAGCTCGCCTTATAAAGATGCAGCGCATAAATCCGTGGTGCCCCCCCGGCCCCCAGCCCCCCAGCCCCCCAGCCGCCGATATGTGGTTTAACCCTTCCCAGCCTCACACTTACTTTCGGATCATTCTGAAGCTGAGTGCGGTTTGCATCTACTGCCCCAGAGCTCTGTGCACTGCAGGCGTGCATTTTCGGTCTGATACTTCTCTTAATCCGGGGGGTGGCGTTATATATATTTTATTTTATTCGGTTAGCTGACTCTGTGAGACACCACTGCCGTTCCTCTCAGCGTGTGCATACCTGGGGACCTGGTAATTCTGCCCGCGGTGCATGCTGGGTAACGGCCAGCAGCACCCCCTACCGACTCCCTGGGCCGTATTCCCTACCCACTTTGCCCCCCCCCCCCCGGTCACGTCCGGTGCACGTGGGCGCGCGGCCGCTCCGTCTGTTTGCTTTCAGCCCTTGTGATTAGAGGTCGCGTGAGTCCGGTGGAGGGGGGGGGGTTAATCTGGCACGGGTCGCCGCGATGCCAAGTCAAGCTGAGAAGCTGGCGGTCACTCGGGGCACCGGCACCGGCACACGGGCGCCGCATACCGAGCGCTGCAGGCGTGGGGGCGGCTGCGAGCGTGACACCGCGCTCTGGGCCGCCGCCACGCTTCGTGCCTTCAGCTCGGGGTCGCCGTCGGCCCCGCGCTAATGCATCTAAATACCTTGACATTTTGTAATCACAGCTCATTCTGTCAAAGCATTTAAAAAACGTGTATGGCAGCATCTGTGCGTCTAAAGATATCCCCACTGCTGCAAATTAAGAACAAACCCCCTTATGAGGGTGATTACTGTGCTTGGCCGGGTGACTTTGTCGGGCGATTGGTGGGGCCGCGCCTGCGTCACGTCTTTGGATCGATCCGCACCGGATCCGCTGTGTGCGTGGATTTTAATCCTTGAATTTCTTGTAACGATTTGTGATTATAGTGGAATTGAGGGGCGAATTTCCAAGACACACTCAGTCCACGGGGTATGTTTTAGAGAAAAAATCTGTGATTTATTGACAGTGTTTTTGTTGGATTGCATCCAGTTTTGGTTCCCAATAGTGTAACACAATATGAGGAAGCCTGACTTTAGGTCACTGGCGGTCTCATCTAAAAAAAAAAATCATTAAGGTTTGGAATTTCTTTTTTTTTTGGTAAGCTTTTCAGTTGGTGCCTGTAAATTATCATGACTGTGCCTGCAGGGTGCCTCCTACCTTGCGTTATCTAGAATATCCTCCGCCTTCATTGCAACCCAGGATGTGGCTTTATGTAAATATGAAGGAGATGCAATAGCGTAAAAGAACATTCACTGGGGCTTCTCAGCTGTCCTGGTAGCCCAAGGTCAAAGCTGTGCCTCCAGGGTCAAAGCTGTGCACCCAGGGTCAAAGCTATTCGCAGGAGATCAAAGCTGTGCCTTCAGGGTCAAAGCTGTGCGCCGGAGATCAAAGCTGTGCCTCCAGGGTCAAAGCTGTGCGCTGGAGATCAAAGCTGTGCCTCCAGGATCAAAGTTGTGTGCCCGAGATCAAAGCTGTGCCTTCAGGGTCAAAGCTGTGTGCCGGAGATCAAAGCTGTGCCTTCAGGGTCAACGCTGTGTGCCGGTGATCAAAGCTGTGCCTCCAGGGTCAAAGCTGTGTGCTGGAGATCAAAGCTGTGCCTCCAGTGTCCAAGCTGTGTGCCCGAGATCAAAGCTGTGGCTCCAGGGTCAAAGCTGTGCGCCGGAGATCAAAGCTGTGCCTTCAGGGTCCAAGCTGTGTGCCCGAGATCAAAGCTGTGGCTCCAGAGTCAAAGCTGTGCGCCGGAGATCAAAGCTGTGCCTTCAGGGTCAAAGCTGTGCGCCGGAGATCAAAGCTGTGCGCCGGAGATCAAAGCTGTGCCTTCAGGGTCAAAGCTGTGTGCCCGAGATCAAAGCTGTGGCTCCAGGGTCAAAACTGTGCGCCCGAGATCAAAGTTGTGCGCCCAGGGTCAAAGCTGTGCCTTCAGGGTCAAAGCTGTGGGCTGGAGATCAAAGCTGTGCCTCCCGGGTCAAAGCTGTGCGCCCGAGATCAAAGCTGTGCGCCCATATATCCAGACAGGAGAGCGGCAGACGGACGGCGAGCCGGACAGGCGGCTGGCGAGTAACGAGCGGCAGATACGAGGCAGACGCATCCGCAGAACTAGGGTCAAAGCTGTGATTGCCGACTCTTTGAGGTGTGGATGTAAATTGTTTGAATCAATAAGTCAACGGGGCGGTAGAAGGAAAACCGGTTAAATAATTTCTTTCGGTCTGACAAGCAATCCATAGCCGGCTTTGAAGTGTTTGATCCCGTTTAGAAAAGAAAAAAAAATCTTAAACGAGGAAAGTACAGTACGCATGGATGGCGCGTCATTAATTAAAATGGCAGCAAACACTTCAGCGGCAGGCATGGACAGAAACGAGAG
Organism: Petrocephalus sullivani; assembly: GCA_026780845.1. Classification (NCBI taxonomy): domain Eukaryota; kingdom Metazoa; phylum Chordata; class Actinopteri; order Osteoglossiformes; family Mormyridae; genus Petrocephalus; species Petrocephalus sullivani. The sequence continues at coordinate 20,960,074 of JAODKM010000058.1, forward strand.
AGCTAGTAATAAAAACGTGAAAATGGGAATGTCGCGGGCAGGCCGGTGAGGAAGGCTACTCCTGTGAACCCCAGCCCTAGCAAATTAGCCCGCAGTAAAACACCCGGGACATGCCAGCGGGAAGCGGACCAAGTAGCCCCCGATCCGTCGAAATTACAGCGAAATTAAGTTAATTGATGGGGGCACGGACGCTCTTTTCACAAAGAAGTATTTGAAAAGAGCCGCAATATTGGCAGAATCGTGTCATTTCAATGTGACTTAAATCATTTCAACAACTTTAATTGACGAAACGCATTATCCCGCGTCTGCAAACGGCCAGACCTGCGGTGCCGGACACGGATCGGGCTCTGTTAATGGTAGCTGATCGGTGCTCCCACTGAGAATGAATTACTATAACAATAAGAATGAAGAATCCTTTAAGTGGCTCCCTTACTTGCCGTGGCGTTCGTGGGGGAGGCGGCACCGCTGGTGGCTGAGCCCGGTACTGAAGCCGGGCTTTGCGGCCGTAATGCAGACATTTGGCGGCACCAAACTTCTGGGCAATGTTGATGCACGCTTTGATTTCGGCAGGGAAACAGCAATACGGCGATGCCCTTTATTATATTACTATTAATATTATAAGGCATTCACTTACATATTCACTTTTAACTAATACTACATTTTTAACTAAACAGCTGCAAGTTTTAATGATTTTGAGTCATTTTGCTGCAGAAAGTGTCTATGTAGCCCATTAAGTTTTGCTAGCGTCCTCTCTCCCTATAGCTAAGCCTCAGACTTATTTTATCGCTGTACTGAACACAAGTGCTTAGGCTGTGGTCGTATTATGGCAGGATAATTATTCTCCAACTGCTTTGAAAAACTAATGATTTCAAATCAAATTAATAGTATATTCATTTCAGTTGCACAGCGCTTAATAAGTCTGCTTAGTTCAAAGTCTTTTGATCCATGAATGAGCTGCAGTATATTGCAGTATCATCTTACTGTGGGAACACATACAAGTTAAACGGGGCAGTCATTTAAAACACTAAAGAAACAAAGTTGACGGTGAAATAATTTGAGATAATTTTCAGCCCCAAATGGCGCCTCTCTAAGGTGTTACGAAGTAGGAAGAAAACGTGATCTTTACAATACTAGTGATAATACACGTAAAAACTGTGATCGGCGTTAATGAACTTCCTCCAGCAGGTTTATCTGCCAATCTTGCTCAGACCCCGCTGGTTGAGTGCGGCAAAGCGTCGGCTTATTACCGCTCCCTGTGCTGGCTGCCCTCATTGAAGAAAGCCATTACCTTTTACCGTAATTCATGCCTAATGTGAATACATTTTCAGGCTGCCACCTTGTTTTTCTTTAATCTACTTTAACCCTCAATCCTTTTTCTAGACTCAGGCAATTTGGCATGAAAACCCAGGGGATTCGAATCCCACCTCCCCTCGGTCTCTAGACGATAGATGGGTGGTGTATTTGACACCATAATCTAACAGTGTTTCACGCCATGCCCAAAAGGCAGTTATTGAAGATGGATATATATAACGGTAGTTTAGCTGCTGGATGTATGTCATCAAAGTCACCATTAAGGAAAAATGTGACTAGAAGTGTGTATATATACCTGGAATCACGATCCGCTGGCTCACTTTCAGCCTCAGTTTGACATTAACATGGCCCTGGGTGCCAGATCCAGGCAGGCCGTCCGGTCGGGCCGCCTGGTGACGCCGAGGATCGTGGGCTGCATTTCCGGGAACAGGGGAAGCCGCCCCATCGCCAAACCTGTTGGCCCGCTGCTGCTTTCCAGGTGCCCGCCTCTCGTCGCTGTACAGAGTGCCTGTCAGCTGCGTGTTGCAGCGCGGCGCTTGTTTGCCTTGAACCGAGGCAGCTCTTGTAATACTCTGTAAAATGGCAGCATAATGTCAATGTTGTTATAGCGGCACCTTTGTAATTGGTTGACAGTGAAAGCCCGGTGTTCTGTTGACACCGCGGTGTCCTCGAGAGCAGCTGTCCTTGTATTTTTAGCAGCTATTGTCACCGTGGCCTTCTCTACACCTCCTCTGATAGGCAGTACATGAGGAAAACATTAGAGAGACTGCAGTTGTCAGGCAGCAGTTGTTTTTAATACCTGCCAGATTGTTGGGAAAGTACATCCCAGAAAACTGGCTAACTCCACTCGTGGGATCGGGCAGGGTCTGTGCCGAATTACGGCAGTGCGTGAGTGCGGGCCAAGCGGGTACCTTCGCGCGAATCATAATTCCGCTAGATGTTTTTTTTCCCCAAGCATTGCGTGTCCCATTGGGACTTTAATGGATTCTCGGGCTTGGCTGCACCGCGGATGTCATCGATGCGCTTGTCCTCTGCTAGCGGCTGCAGCCTTTACAGCGTCCCCTAGTGGCCGGTCCATAAGCTGATTCTGCAGCAGCTCTGCATCCGCCTTCTGCACATGGTGAGCTGGCAGGGTGAAGGTTAATTTGTCTCTTCCCGTGCGCGGCAGTGATCATACGCCCCGGCCTCTGCCCTGCACGTGGGTGGGCATTCTCCAAGTGGACCTCCTGGTAGGCCCGTCCGTGTGGAGGAGGTCCAGCTGTCACTCCCGCCCGGAGGCGTGAGGAGGTGGACTGAGGGACCACGGGGGTCACAAACTTCCAAGGATCTGTCACATCCGGGCACTTGCTTCTGCAAGAGCGCCAAACACCGTGCCTCTCGTTGGGGACTGGCTGTAACCATGGCAACATCTCCTTAATGCCCGGGCTTGGTTTTTTTTTTTTAAATACCCCAGAGGCAAGGAGATAAAAAGCTCATTTGGAAAGACAACTTCTTTTAACGCAAAGCTACGCGGCACCCAGAGACAAAGACCATGTTCCTCTCCTGAGGTCACCCCTTACTTTTTAGCTGTTTTATTTATTTCAAGTTTTGCCTGTTACGCCAGAAAGGAATCAGAGGGGTATTTCCACCGAGTCCGGTGAATAACTTTTAGAAGTTCGGATTTGACAAGAGGGACTTGTTCCAGAGATTCGGGTCTTTAAGAACTTTTTTCCTCACCTGTTTGTTGGTATCTATTTTTAGCATGGATTAATGGAACTGCATCAGGTGTGTGATGAGGCCAGGGCATTGTTAGAGCTGTGCTCCTCTCTGCCACTGGAAAACCTCGGTAGAGAGAACATTTGTGAGAAATCCTGCAGGCCTCAATGTGCTAGTACCACTTATCACTATGAGAAGGATGTCAATACATGCTTGTCCAATCAGGGAGCTTCTATGCAACTGTGAATACCTGGTCGCCATGACGATATTCTCTCGAATGATTGTCTCGGCGATAATTAATTAAAATGCTAATTGTGAACCATAATCACTGGTTTTAAAGTATCATTTAATCACCTTAATGAACCATCTGTAAGTGGCTGTACAGTGTTTTGTATAAAAAGGTGCAATGGGAGCAGTCCGGCTGGAGTTTGGTTATATGTTGACAGTCTGTCTACTGCTGTGTGGATGATTGTCAGTTGCCTGGTGTCTGTGAGGCTCCTCGAGGTTTTGTGTCCACTCACGTTATGGTGCCTGTACCCATCATTCCCCTTCACGCCTGAGGGGCTGATGGCTCGCATGAGTCATACACAGGGATGAAGACTCCAGAGGGGGATTATCTAGAAGGCCGCATTGGCGGACGGCGCCCCCTGTTGATGCCTGCCTGTCATCTGCGTGTCGCATGCTGGTGACCGCAGTGTCCAAAACATGTGCTGCTCTCGCTCGAGTCTCTGTAGCTCTCTGCTGCGAGGAGGACTGGCTTCTAAAGATCTGTGAATCAGTCAAACAAAAGGGATGCAGAATAAGAGCCAGGAGGTGACATGAAATCACTGGTGCTGCTTAGCTACGGTGTTTAGGGTGGGGGCGACAGGTCAGCCGGGTAGAGGAAGGCAGCCTAACGGCACGGCCGCTAGAATCCGCATTGATCAAGGACCCTTCTGGTTAGCGCTGGCTTCCCTAGGTCGCCTTTCTCAGTTGAAGCATAACTGTCCTTCTTCACCCAACAGCGACCATCAAAGCGTTGGAGAAGAGTTCTTCAGAACTCTGAGCTTTATTTGTTTATAGATGTCAAGTGTCATGGGGCGCGGGCGGCCCCGACGGCACTCCCGAAACTCAGGCCACGGCGACAGGAAGGGGAGCCGCTCCGCTTCGCTAACTGAGATTGGCCGTCGTATCGCTGCCCGCTCTTTTCCGGGGACAATTTCCGCAGATGGCAAAGAAGCAAATGCAGCCTAGTGGACTAGAATGGGTCTCTTGCTCTGATCAGAGGATGGGGCTCGTTACGCTCGTTACGCTCGTTACGCTCGATGCGGTGGCAGAGGAGAAGCTTCTTTCATTGTCACCTGTTAGTCCCTTTGATAGCCCCCGGTGCTCCTTGGTGCCCTCTTTCTGGAAGCGTCCTTAACAGTCCTTGACAGTCCCTCATGTGGCTGTACCCCACTGGGTGTTGATTTGACCCCCCCGTGATGACAGGAATAGGACAGGCAGGGCCCTGGGGTGAGTGTGCACCGGCCACTCAGACCGCCTCCCTGTGCGAGTACAGGCACTCGTATGCTTGCTGACAGGGATGCACAAGCTACATTCACTCGCAGATTCGCATCTGTAAACGCACAGACACATTCACACATGTGTATAAGCACAAGGATGCACACGTTCATACATGCACTCTCACACTCTCGTGTGTGTAAGTGGCACGTGGTGCTCACATCTGGTCACTTTTCAGGTGTAAGTGGCTGATGAACAGAAAGGTGCAGGATTCGCAGAACACACATGCTCACTCTCTCACACCCACATCTACACAGCAACAGAGAGCCAGGCCTGGTGATTTATGATCTTCGCCCTTTGGTTCCTGCCATGAAATTGAAAAGTACAGGACCATCAACCAAATGGGAAGAGCGCATCCTCCAGGGATTGTTCACTCGATGTAACAACGCTGTGATTACCACAATACAAAGAGCAGGGTTTCACATCATGGCAATAAGAACACAGCTTCCACAAAGGACAGCTTCACCCTGGCAACACGAGCACAGCTTACACAAAGGACAGCTTCACCTCGGCAACACAAACACAACTTACACATAAGACTGCCTCACCCCGGCAACACAAACACAACTTACACATAAGACTGCCTCACCCCGGCAACACGAACACAGCTTACACATAAGACTGCTT
>JAODKM010000058.1:20970915-20999789 GCA_026780845.1 Petrocephalus sullivani
CGCATTACAAACGCGCAGGCCGTCGACGCAGATAGCGCATTACAAACTTGCAGGCCGTCGAGGCAGATAGCGCATTACAAACACGCAGGCCGTTGAGGCAGATAGCGCATTACAAACTTGCAGGCCGTCGAGGCAGATAGCGCATTATAAATGCGTTTTGTTTTTTTTAGCCTGAATCGAGGCGGCAATGCTGGGGGCGTGGCCTCTGACCGTCTTGTGAGGGGAAGTTAAGTGACCAGGTTAATTCATATCGATTACTTCTGCTTGGCCACCTTCTTGGCCAAACGTATAGATCGACATGCTCTGTTTTATCCCACAGTGAACCCCCCCCAAGCATGCCTGTGGAGTCACAACTCCCCCACCTCACCTCCACACATCAGTCTCAAGTTTAATTTTTGGCTCCCCCCCGCCCCCCGGCGTCCCCGTGTGAGCGGCACCTTGACTGATATTAATGTCTGTGTCCTGTGAGTTTGATCCTGTCCTGCTCCCACCTGTCGATAAAATGGCACCCTGTTGTAAACAGACCTGTTTCCTGCCGTTAAATTGTCGTGTCAGACGGCTCTGTTCACCATCTTGCCTGGAAAGAGAGGAGACTCCTCATTTCTCCAAATCGCGAAAATGAAACCTTCACAATGTGTGTGAATGGGGTCTGATGAGGGTCCGCCTCGTCCCATGATGCACTGGGGTTGTGTGTTGTGTGTTGTGTGACAACATTTTTGAACATTTTGAAAGACAACATCTTCTGAAGTTTCCTTCCTTTGTTAGGTTATTCTGACCTTCTTAATTAGATAAGTGCGAGTTCAAGACAAACATTTTCCCTCCTTCAGAGTTTATCTGCTAATGGAAATCACTACAGATGAACTACCAAGGACACAATGTGATAGATAAAAGTAGATTTTATGAGTCATTTTAACAATGCAATAGAAGCACATGCAGTAATTAGTGTTGGCTTTGCTACTTGCCGTTGTTTGAGTAAAAAAATCCAAATTGAGTAAAAAAAAAGAATTTAAGTGCAAGAAAATCATGAATTATTCATTAACCTGATTATATATTTAAATATGGTCCACAAGGAAATATTGTTTATTAAAACATTATCTTATTGCACACAGTTTAACACTGTGGTTTAACACTAATGAAATATAGATGAGCTGTATAGTAAAGAACTGAGTGTGAGCAATTGGGGTTTTTGTTTCATCAACGTTAAAAACAACACTGATCAAACAAAATAATAATCTCCTTTGCTTTATGAGATAATTTAGTGTCTACAAACTGGCCCAAAATAATGACGGATAAAATAAAATCTGTCGATGTGTTTGCCCTGACCACTCGCTTAAACGCGAGTCCTCCTGGTCACCAGACTCGATCCGGAAACTTCCGGAAGGACCCGGGCACCAGTCGTTGCTGATCATGCCACGGTGATCCGGCCGTGGTCTTCTACGTGTAAGTGCACGTCATGGACCTACTCAGCCCTGACTGGCTCCTAACAAGCTGACAGGGTAACCGTGGCAACGGCGGTGGCTGTGTCCAATTAGCGGGCACTGTGGTTTGTATCATCTCCCACTTGGCGCCAACGCCGGGATCTGCGTTGACGCATTTGCTGCAATGAGAGTGCCACAGCGGGCGCATTCCTTCTTGACTTCCACACGCAGATTTCCTTGCTGTATGCTGTACATTTTTCAGACGCAACAGGCAAATAGCATGCATCCGGATTTTTCCGTGGCTGGAGCCTCCTTGGCAGACCCCGGATCCATTTATGGCTGAGACAGCCCATCTCTGAGTTCAGAGTTCTGCAGTTATTCCCAGCTGGTGGGACTTCTTGTTCCCAGTCGGAACGTTTGTTAGACATTATGAGATCACCGTGCAGCGAGGCACCACTGGTGGGCGTGTCCCACTGATCATAGCTCTCGTTATTGTGTTTTGGTGACTTGGTGACTATTGTGAGCTTGGTTTCTTCACTGTCACCTGGGTAAATCTTATGTAATAGGCTCAATTGTTTTTTTTTTTTGGCTGGCTAGCTTAATGACTTCTTGGTACATTTATTAGAATGCTGGGATTTAGATCCTCAAGAATCAACCTTAGGCAAACGGTACCATGTGAGCACATTGAAGTGAGATATAAACTCTAAGGATGTCCTCCAAGCTCACCTCAGTGCGTAAACAGAGGGGTGTGTGCAGGGGCGGGACTGAAAGCTGATTGGACGCCTCTGTGTAAATGCGTCATCCTGGTGGACCTGGCCAGGGGTCTTTGTGGGCCCTGCTTCCCCCGGCGTTGAATCCCCGCTCCTGGCTGCGGGGTCATTCGGCACCTTCCACAGACGCGGGCGAACCAGGTCTCAGGCTGCAGCTCCATGTGGTGCGATAGTCCCCCGTTGCGCTTGATGCTGTTCCTTCCGCCTTCGCTAATGGAAAGTGTGATAGTGGAGATGCCTAGGAAGCTGAGGATGACAGATTCTGCGCTGGCCCCTGGAGACAACTCAACATGACTGTGACTATCAAATAAATGCCACCCAATTTCAGCTGAAATTCCACGATACGTTCACTGTGCATGAAGCTGCCACCTGGGCTGAAAATTGTCACTAGTATATCCAGATTTATTTATTCATCCAGAATATGCCTTTCTTGCATATTTTTTTTTTAAAGCCTTTGCACTTGAGTTCAGTTGTAGTAGCTAAGCCCTCATTAGGAATATAACCCACTAGTGGCCCCATTTGAAAATGAAAACCTTTAAAAGCAGATTGTAACTTGAATCTTTCTGACTCTCGATGATGACGGGCAGAGCCAAAGCCGGTAACGTAACGTCCTAGCATCTGTTTCATAACAAAGCTTCAACCTTCATTTTTAACGTCATTAGGGCCAAATTTTTAGTTGCAGAGGCAGACATCCAGATGAATTTGTTAATTAAAAACCCCACCGTATGTGTTTTTGAATAGTGACACAAACACAGCACTTGTGATTTGGCCCCGTTGCTAAAACATCAGCTAAATCTATTAGCCGTCATGTCGCAATGCATGTCAGACCTTGACATAGGCTTACAAACGGGGCTGGAAATCCTGCTGGATTGACTTCCAGCTTGCTGTGTGCATCACAAATCCGAAACCCAAACCACCTCAGTGATGGTCTCCAAAGGAAGCTGCCATACTGGCGGACGCTGGCCGCTAGCCACTAGCCACTGGTGGGCATGTGCCAGACGCCGGCCGCTTGCACACAGAAATCACTCCCATAATAATGCAGCCTTTTGTAGCACTAGTCTTGGGAGATAGGAGGCAAACTTACAGCGCATCAATTTCACGCGGACGAGACCCAAGAAGGCCGTGCTGTAAGTAAGCGTCTCCGTTTCTCATCTGCAGACACGGACCGCGGGTTGCGACGCGTTATTTTTCATAAATATAGATTATGACTGAAGAAGTGACACTCTTTTTAAATATGTGTTTTCCCCCCTCATGCCCGACTTAACAATGCATACTGTAGAGTTGTAAGTTATTACAGTCTCAGGCTAGCGGGCGGAGAGTCAAGCTAAAGGTGTGAAGCGGTTAGCTGCGGCCAGGCCCTCGGGACGTGGGCAGTGTTTGGCAATTTAAAGTCCTGTTCTGGTCTTTTGTGAAACAGTAAAAAATGATCACAGGCCTAACCAAGTCTCATCCACCTTGTTTTGACATTAAAATGCACCTCAGAATATCGCCACGGGCCGTGAGTAGGCCCATTCTGCGCTGATCCCTTTGAGCCGCTCGCTGCGTGCGCACAGGTGGCTCTTCGTCAGCGAAAGCTGGGGAGGACGTGTCGGAACTGCCGGGTATTTGCATTTTCAAAGCAGCTCCGCGCTCATTTTGACAGGCACTGCCGGGCCTAAGCAGACCCGTGACTCACGGGCTTGCTACAGAATAACAGAGCAAGCTTCATGAGGCTTCCAGAATTGCCCGGGGGGATGTCACAACACGGACCTGGTCGAGTTAAGCAACGTTTCCCATGGATCCCGGGAGTCTGGTGTTCTTAATCAGCCGGTACCGGCCATTGTGCCCTCTCCGAATAAACTGAGGATCAGGCTTTTCCATAAATCCCTTCTTGTGTATTCAGGTCTCTGTATAATTTTTTTCTTTGGACAGGAGGGGGAGGTAGGATTAAGGATTGGAAAGAGTCACCAGCAAGAGTTAGTTCTATCGGAAGATGGAGCGCGGTGTAATCCGCAGGGGACTGTCCGGAGGCGTGGGAGGCGCAGACAGGCCCTGCTAATCAAATCAGATCAGCGATTCCCCAGGATCCGTCGGCGAGGACGCGGTTGAGGAGGCGGAGGATTGCCCCGGAAGGTCCAGCCGGAAAGCTGGGCTCCGCTCCTCGCGGCTAAGCATAGCACGACCCAGCAGGCTTCTCGTGCTTCCCCCCGCCTAGAAGGTGACATGGAAGCAGCATCACTATTCTGAATTCTGATGTGATTCAGAAACAGGTGTGGGCTTCTCCTGTTGCTGTGTGGCGTTGGCTCCTCTCGCACCCTTGCTCCTGTCATCTTTCCTCCCTCTTCTCCTCCATCTCTCTCTGTCTCCCTTTTTCCCTGCTATAGGCAATTTCATACAAAATGAGGACAATTCCTCTGTCGGATAAATAAGCCTGATAGGAAATTTCCTACCGCGCACACGAACCAGAGACTCGTGTGTCTTGAATGCAATATATTTCGATAAAACCGGTTTCACATATCAGCTGATTTCTGAGTCTCTTTAGTCCGGGAGCTTTCAAATCCAGCCCTCTAATTTAACAGAGTATTATTTTTTTTTCTCCGTTCCCTATTAATGATTACATTTTCTCCCCCAGCAGGCAGTCTGCGGGCATATTGCGACAATTACAGGAGGAAAACAATCATTTCTCAGTTTGCCGTTTTGAATTAGACCACAAACATAATCATGAAAGGGGACAGAAACTAGATGAATGTAACTGTAGCCACTGCAGGCTGCTGGTGGAGGTGTTTGGGCGATTAGAGCATGTGAGCCGCTGTACCGCGCCAGCTAAGGACCCGGACACACACCCAGCCGGGAAATGTTGTCCCTTCTCATGTAAAATCTGTCCCGTATTATTGTGTCGTCCAGTTTTAGGATAAACATCCCATTTCGTGGAATATCGACGTTCCTCTAAGCAGCCATGTATCGCGTGTCCCGTGTGCTGTGTGTTCCATGTAGTCCGTGTTCTGTGGCTGGTGCGGGATGCATCGAAGGGGTCCAAAGTCTAGTACAGGTTTCGCACACGTCTCTCTACATGCACCCGCCTGCCATCTTATAATCAATGGTTAAAATGGTTACAAAGGCAAACCATGGAGACATGTGGCACACAGGAAGCCCGTACTGCTAAGCTCAGGCATGGTTACTTTAGCACGCTTACCTTTTTGAGTTTTCTGCTGCTGTTTCTGGAATGGGAATCAGGAAAGGACCTTTTGGATCCAGTAAGATGCAGTCGGCCCTGGCGTGAATCGGCCCTCGCTGGCGAGCCCAGATGGTGTTAATATGCAATGGTGGCACAGGTAGATCCGAACCGCCTTACCTCTGTAACTGAGTAATCATGATGATTGTCTTACAAAGGGGGACCTTTACCTGCCAGCAACGGTATTGCCTGGCTGTGGAAGACAAATGCTGGAGTTTGCGTTGTTGTCGTCCCCATGGAAACAACCTTCCGCGGTTGCTGTGTTAGCGGCTGCCTGTTGCCTGCCGGAGCCATCTCCATGAGCACGATGTAGTCTTCAGGGGAAAGTTTGCTTGCGTGTGTGTGTGCGTGTGTTTGCCTTGTTTGTGTGCATGTGCCTGTTCTGCATGTGCCCGGCTCATGGGAGTTAAATGTGATTTCTTCCACTCTCATTGGTCCATTTTGGGCCTGGTTCTTATCAACCACCGAGAGGAAATGGAATTTGAAGATGGCACTGTGTAATGACAGTGCATGTGAGTCAGGGGGCCTCTCCCCTGCCCTGTGGAGCACACGCAGCTGCTTTGTGTGCCCCTGTGTGGGCCCGCGTGTCCGGGCGGTAAGGGGTGAGCTGCCTCCTGACAATTACACCATGCCTTGCTCCGGTTTCCATGGAAACGCCGACCACCTGCCCTCCCCCTTACGCCGAGGAGTCTTACTGGTGGGCGCCGTCTCGTGAAGTTGAAACGGACGAATGAGGATCGAGACCCGAATATATGGCCTATTTAAGAGTCAACATGACTTCATCATACTGGTGATGGCTAAATGGTTCTTACAGGCAACAGGTAACAAGGAAGTTTTCATGTTTATTAAAGAAAAGAAATGTGAAATGCTCCAAATTCTGCTTTCACGGTCCACGTGCCTCAGTGTGTCGCGGTAGCAGCTAACCCTGTGGCCTGTGTGCTAGCGCCTTGCACAGAAAGGGGCAGAGCATCATCCTGCACAGCACCGGGGCATCGCTGGGTCGAGGTCCGGTGTTGGGCAGGTCCAGCAGGCTAACAGACTTTCTGGCATGGGCTGTGTGAGGGGGCTGGCTCACCAGCTCCCCCTAGGTTACAGGATAGACAGTGCGTGGGTCTAAAGTGTAATAAACCAATGAAATAAAAATCAATAAACACATGGTATTCATCCATTCGTTCATTCATCCATTCATCCATCCATTCATTCATCCATCCATCCATTTTCCCTATGCAGGGTCACAAGGGGTCCAGATCTCGAAAGCAACAGGCACAAGGCAAGGAACAACAAATCTGCACAATATTACTCATCATCAGCTGTCTTGCTCTCACGATACTTACCCAATCCTTCTTAACTAACCCATAATGAAGGTGTGTCTACTTGTCGCCAGGACACAAAATAATGAATTACCTGTTAACAGTTAGCAGATTTGAACATAAATGATTGCACTGTAAAACGTTACTGAGACAGTGTGTGCCTGTACAGAATAAAACAAAAAAGTCTACGCAACATTCATTTTTTGCAGGAAGGGTAATCCTTCATGTGCGGCATTTGCATGAGGTGACAGATTAAACCTGTCCCAGCAACCGGTTTCACACGACGAAAGTTTGGCGGAGAGAAATGGTTCCCAGCGCTGCCTTATAATCTGCCCGTTTGAGACCCGCAAACGCATCTTCTGATTTACTTTTGAGTGAACCTTGCTATAGTAAAGCCAGTGGTAAGACCAAGTCCAGGGCCTGCCCACACCATCGAGGCCTTCACGGCAAGCAGTCACAGTCCGAATCTCTCCAGACCTCAGACTCGTCTCCTGAGACTGGCATGTCATCCTCGCCATCCCGCTGAAATGTTATCGAGCTGAGCTGAACAAGGGATTGTGCCTCTGCTTTTTCGATTGAAATTCTGGATGCGTGCACCCTCCCGTTCACAGGCTGTTTGGATGTGCTGACTCGCCAAAGGCATCTCCCAGTTCGAGCGCCAATTAGAAATAAATGTTTGCTTAATAAACCAAACTAATTACCAAATAACCTTTAATATGGTGGAGATTATGATCAAGAGCAAGAGAATATCTGTGGGTCTTTTTCAAGAAACTGCCTTGGGTTATTTTTTTGAAGTGTCTTCTTGGGTGGCATGCTTGCAGACTGATTGTGCTTGATTATCAGTGAGGAGGCAAAGCCTAGTCAGTTAATCCTGGTCTCATTCACTATAGGACAGCTGGATTTATGACAGTGGATTTATGACCGACCTCTCGCCGGCGAGGCTTTCCTGCTTTGCCAGATGGATAGGAAGCAGGCACGAATAACTCGTGGATTATCATAGTCTGACGAGGATTTCTTTGTTTCGCCGATTGTGATTCTTTTTCTTTCTTGCAGCCAATCAGCTGTCATTCGTCGTAGGTACGCCTGTGATTTGCCGTGGCATTTACAGAATGGATATTCTGGGCCTTTTTTCAGAGGACCGGCATGACTTGGTTATTGCTTTCTGTCCCGTCCGTCTGCCATCTGCTTATCACGGCGGAGCTTAGGGGCTTAGCTTAGTTATTGTGCTCTCATCATTTGTGTAGCCGCTGCTTTTAAAAAGAAGCCCCGTCCAGCCGTCACAATGGCTCCGCCAGGGCCGGACAGTCAAAGCAATAAGAATAAGAGGAGACAGCCAAACTTGAGTGCAGATGAGAAGCCCGTCGGGCGAGTCCAGGAGGTGCATCGCACTTCATTTATGAACTGGTATTTGGCGCCATTTCCAAGGGCCAGGAACCACCAGTCACAGGCGAGAATGGTGCTTTGCAATGCAGAGAGCGCCGCCCTGCAGGGGCAATTCCGTCAAATACTCATAAACAGCTTTAAGGCCGTAAAGATCTAGATGATGGTGCAGATTACACATGCAATAACAGAGTCATTTACACAGTGGACTTCATTATGTTAACTGAGACATAATAACAGTGGCACTCACAATAAAACCTTAGGTCAGAGGATGTCCCAAGATTAGCAATGTGGTATACTAATTACTGTGGCCCACGGGCATGAGATAATCACATATCTTTGAAAGCAAATAATCTGTTTCTGTGAATGTTTCTGGCATGAATCTTTCCAAACAGTGAAACATGAACTTTGTCAGTGACTTTGCCATCAGAGATCACATGTATGCCTTTATATGTCTGTGCCATATGTTTTACACAAGTTCACGGTTAATTTAAGCATTAATGGCTTGTGTTATTCTGTAACACTTTAATAGAACCCAAGGACTCTGTTGTGCAGAGAAATCTGATATTGAGCATTCAGGGTTACCGAGCTTTTAAATGTGGTTCATTTTAAATTTATTAGTGAAATGAGACTTCTTCATTTATGGTGGTGAGATTACTGTGCTCTGTCATTCACAGCCTGGTTTAACCCAACAGGAACCAATAAAGTTGCCAGAGAAGCAGGTCTGGCACAAAAGGGTGGTCAAGGTAACCTGGCCCATGCAAATACAAGCTTTGTCCACCCCAAGGCCCATCCAATCATGAGCTTTGTCCACCCCAAGGCCGATCCAATCATGAGCTTTGTCCACCCCAAGACTCATCCAATCACGAGCTTTGGCCACCCCAAGGCCCATCCAATAATGAGCTTTGTCCACCCCAAGGCCCATCCAATCATGAGCTCTGGCCACCCCAAGGCCCATCCAATAACAAGCTTTGTCCACCCCAAGGCCCATCCAGTCATGAGTTTTGCCCACCCCAAGACCCATAAAACCCCAGTCACTCAGAGATTATTCTGATTTATTATAAATAAGAAGAAAGCAAGCCAATTTTCTGAGTATGCAAACACCCCCGCAGCCAATCGGGAGAATCCTGTTGCCCACCCTTCATCTCAGAGTCGAGCCCACAGGGAAGTGGGTTTAACCTGCTTGTGATTGATAGCACGCCATAATCCCACTCCCAGTGAGTCTCACAGCCTCCAATCACTAATATTCATTGCTGGCTGTGGCCTGACTATCAGCTCAGCAGCCGAATTGTGGAAGGTGGTAATGCAGCAGAGGACTGGGGCCTCTGCCCATCTGTTGTTTTCCTATTTATTTTTTAAAGCAGGGACAGGAGTTTGTCAAACAGCAAATCGCATTGCTAAGATCATTCGGGAGGTGCTCAGCAGGCTTGATTTAGGAATATGCTATTTAGCAGTTGGGTGGGGGCCGGCGGGGCAGCGGTCTTACATCTATCACACAAGCAACCATAAGGTCAAATAGTTTTTACTGCTGTGGGCACCAAGGTGCACATGCATCTCAGGTCCCGGTGTCCAGCCGCTCGCTCCCCGGAGGTTAATGTAGCCGGTTCCAGCCGCTGGCAAACAGAAATCACACACACTTGCTTAAGGCCTTCCATCTGTTCCACTTGGGATTCCCTGGTAGCCTACTGGAATAATTATGAAATAAATGTAGCCTCTCTGTTGCCAAAACGCACATTCGATACACCCGTACGTTCTGATACAACTGCTGAAATGTCATTCCGATACGCCCATAATTTATTCGTAGTCTCAACATGAACAAATGACAGTAACGAGGTCCAATCAATAGTTGCTTTACATAGATTCATTACAGATTCATTACGCTCGCATCGCATGCGACAGCTGCGCCGCTGATGAAACGCAGCGGGAAGAGTTTGTGCGGCATCGTGTGCCTCGCCCCACGCCGGATCAAGGTACCGGATTTGGCCACCGTGGATCCAGGTAGCGAGCGGCGCGAGGACTCTCTGTGAACCCGGCCTCTCGTAATCAGGGGCAAAGTCACATGACCCAGGGTGGGGGATATTTTGGGCCTTGTTTTGTCGTTTTGTATGCAACGTCCAGATCAGACCTCTGTCACGTGCTCGGCCCGGGAACTTGATTTGATTTCTCAGATTAGTATTCTGAGAACACCCTCTCCAGGGCGATGGGTGTCTCTGTGTCTGAGCAGGTGTGTGTCTATGTGGGTGGTTGGATGCTCACTCCATCCTCTACAGCTTTTACTTTGTTTATCGTAATTGCATCCTGCCAGGCGGACTGACGCCCCGCTTCTGCGTGCTGGCGCTCCCCTCCTACGCCTATAACTCCCTGTTTATCTGCAGTCAGCTCGGGGGGGGGAGGCAAAGGAGGAATCACTGCCTCAACTGTGGGGCCCTGTGGTCCCGGCGGCTAGTGCTGACCTCTGGCTCCGGAGCCCAGCACTGTCCCCCAAGGGGACACAGATAAACCAACGCAGGGGTTGGGGCTTCCCAGCCGGCCCGCTCACCCGCCTCGACCCGGGTTCGGCGTCCGCTGAGTTATGGCGCCGTGGTGTTTATTTCCCGCGCTGTAATAGTGGAAAGTCGTTCCCCAAAATCATCTCTGCCTAATGAATCAGAAAGCAGAACAAAATGAAAACATCACAGTCATTCCCTCCGACATCTGCACACGGAGGCATAAATTAGAGTTAATGGGTTATAATAATCTAAACGAGAGAAGCGCGCACACACACACACAGATACTGCCACGGACCCGTCTCCTCCACGCCGCTATCTACTACAGCCTCAAGTAGGAGTCACCTATACCGTCCCGCCCTCCCAAAATCCATCAACAGCACTAAGACTTCCATTCCGTTGCACTCCACGCTCCAAGTACCGGACTTAAGAGGGAAAAAGGGTCCCGATTACAGCAGTGGCCGGCCCACTCTCATGTCACTCAGGGATATTATCCCTCTCTGTGCTTTAAGAAGCACAATCTCCTGTTCTGTTTTTCAGAGGGATTATGGGTATCTTTGCATGGAACAAACACTTACCGCGCTGCCACCGGCGATGGCTTCTCTGCTCCTTACATCCAGCTCGTACGTGCACAACCGTCCGTATGGGGAAAAGTGCTGTGTACTCGTTTTTATTTTAATTATACATCACACACGGCACAATCCGTGTGAACAGGCTCCCGCTGAGGGGTTACGGTTTGCAGACGTGGTCCCGCAGTTTGGCCGTAGAGACAGGAAGTGAGGCGATGTAAGGGGAACGAGCTCATCCGCTCTCCCTGCAGGAAGGAGAACTTCTCAAACGTCCAGAGGAAGGGGGAGAAACAGATTCTGGGCCTCGGGGATCTCTCATAAAGCGAGCGGATCCTTCAACCAATTTGGGAAGCAAGCGTGAAAAGGGGGTGGGGGGGGCACAGTACTTCTCATGCACGAGTTGCGACTTTGATGCAAGACTGTTGTTAGAGCCCAGAGCCTCATGAATGTCAATGAGCTTCTCTGTCGACTGCGCCGCATGGGGGTGGGAGCGCTCCCCGCTATCTCCGGCGTGGCGAGCACCGTCAGGACGCCGCCGCCATACTTAGCGTAAACTCATTTAGGAGGGGCGTGACGCTGCGTGATGGGGCAGAGGACCAACCGTGGGCTTTTTTTCTTGATTTTTTATTCTAGGGTCCTCACCCCTGTTGCGGCAGGACAGCATTTGAGTGCTCATGCTGTGATAACCCTTCATCTGACAGCTCTGTGGACATTTCAGCTGCATGCCATGCCTGGTTACTCTGCTGTGATGTACGATGAAAGCTGGAAGAAACCATGTAGCTCTTGGTAGGAGGGGAAGTTAAGCGACAAGCCTCTTTCCCCTGCACCCAGTCTCCCATGATTCCCATATGTTCTCCCTCATCAGGCCCAACCACACGTTGGCACCCCAGAGCGAGCCCGACGTCCGTCCGGTTTCACCTTTGACTTTTGTTTCAGCTCCCCCCTCCCAATATTACCCCAAATAAAGACTCTCTTCCTTCCTTCAAATCCAGTGTCACATGGCGCCGTTCACTGTCCCAAGAAAAGCAAACCTTGAATACCTGCCCCCCCCAACTCTGCGGCATGTTTATCCAGCAGGATAACTAGTAATAATGGTCAGTTTGTGCCCTGGTGCTCATACACCCAGGAATGAGCTGGTTAAAGTCATAATTGACACTAATATCTTAGTGTTAAGATGCATTTGTTAGTGTTCTTGCACTAGCTTGTTACTTAGCATGACCATACACCAAACACGTGAAACACAGGAAGGCCAACCTCTTACTTTATCTGTCCTCCCCTTCATCTCCGGCACACCTTTGTTCGGCTGTCTGAGCACGCACGATGGTGCTGGCCTCCTTCTTCAAGGACCAGAGCGTGTGAAGTAGGGGCACCTTGAAATGACACAGAGATACACATACATATGCGTGTCCTGCCGACAGGGACACGCAAAGCACATACATATGCGTGCCCTGCCGACAGGGACACGCAAAGCATCCAGGGTACACAGACACAAACGGCCCATGACTGAAAGCCACCAGTATAGAAGTAGGACCTCTGCCTTTGGTAGGCGTAGCTCAGTATTCCGGAAAGGCGAGAGCATGGGTGGGACACTGGAATACCGCGATGCAGCATATCTGCTGGGCTCGGGGGGGGCTGTTTGGCTCATGGGGCCCCCGGGCCAGCGGACAGCTGTCGTCAGAGCCCCAGTGCCAGTGGTCTGTTGGAAGGAGTCCCACCACCACAGTCTGCCTGGACAGACAGTAAGCGGCTCCTTCTCCTCCTCGCCTGTCCTTTTTTTCTGTTTCTGAAGGATGGACGGGCTGCGAGCCTCAGCTCTGCCTCTCATCTTTATTCAGATGCTCTGAAGCTTTGATCTCTGGCTCGCAGCTTCGGGAACAGCTGGCTCTCTCCTCTCCCCTCATCATCATCATCACTGGCGTCATCATCATGACCATGATCCTCCTCACTGGCATCATCAGGACTTTGTTTCTACCATGTTTGCTACACTGTCGGAAAAAAATTATACAGCCCTGGTACAGTTCGGTAGCACAAGGTACAAACAACACTGTTTAACAACAGTGTACTCCCAGTGGTGCAAAAATGTTCCTCAGAGTCCATTTCTGTACCTTAAAAGGTATGTTTACCTACAGCTAGGGTACAATTGGCAGACCCTTGAGGGTACAGCCCCAGTAACAAGTAATTGTACCCTCAAAGATACAAATTGGTTCTTTTTTTCTGCCAGTGTGGTTTTACCCATGACAAACTCAGCAAATTATCCAGAGGACCCACTCAGCAACTCGGAGCCAGCAAGAGAACGATGGCCCTTGCGATTCTTTCAGAGCACGTCTCGTCAGAGTGATCTTTAAGTGCTACTCTTTGATGCTGCAAATTATGCGACTTTTGCAATTAGCTCGGGAGCAAAAGCGAGCGGCAGAGAGGGCCTGGCAGCCGCTGACGTATTTGTGGCACTGGGCTTGAGCTGCTGTTGCAACCTTGATGTTGACAGGGTGTGCCCTAAACGTCACAAAGCTTAAGTCTGCAGCTGTCGCTGAGGTCATTCCAAGAAATAATGAAGGCCATTGGCTGTCAGTGGGATAACCCTCTTTGATATGCCCATGTACAGCGAATGTCTTTATCCCCTTATGACAGATGTGTTTGTACTCAGGGTCTGTTCACCCCATGCACTGATGTAAGACCCTCTACACGACCTGCGCTATCTCCCATGTCATCAGGAAGATTAATATCATCTTCATACCATTATAGTATTATTCAAGAGGGAAATGTTGACATTGATATATAGATGTGTCCGATTAGACACTGCAAAGAAAATTTATCTTACAAGATGATCATTTGATTTTGAAGAACTTTTTTTTTGTCTCAGTCATTATGTAGGGGATGATGTTTGCAAGATGGGGCCCTTTATAATATTCTGTGGGGATGTGTTTGATTTTCTTGAAAACTGCCTAAGATTATTATATTACTGTTTACTTTTTACCTTCAATATATGTCTTAGAAATGGTGCAGTGCACAAACCCGCTGTGGTGAATGGCGGAAGCTGCTCTGACCGTTGATTTTGTTCCAGACACTGCAGTTCATGGGTGCTCAGTTACAGGACTGAGCCGTCCCCATCTCCCTCCCTCTCACACTGACCTAGGAGGTCAGTCACACCAACGAAGGGTCACGCAAACAGCTTCCTGTCCTTCTTAATGCCCATAATATCTAGCCATAGTTCCCCACTCCCTGCCACTCTTAGTTTCCTGCTGTCTATGATCTTTATGTAATGAAACACCTGGTACTGGACAAGAAAGCAGGTCACTGTGGAGAATATCAAGGTCACATGGAGCTTCTTTTCCAGTTGTGAAGAGCAGGCCAGATCAGTGGGGTACTAAATGAATCACAAGACATCAGTGCCCTAACTGACCAACAAGAGGACACTGTGTCATGAAGTAAGGAAACGGCATTAACCATTGGAGGAAAGGCATAGGGAGACTTGGCGGTAAGCCAATCATGTTGGACACACATTAGTTCATGCATCTGAAAGGACAGCAACCCAGTGTTGCTGTACTAGACCTACTCACTCCACTGCTCCTCTGCCAACATCTACACTGACTACCTGCCTGGCGGAGATAGAGGCGTAAGCCCTCTTAGTTGGCACACCACACCATCTCCGCTCTTCTACCATCACCAGTATCACCTTCTCTGTGATACAGATTTGGGTGTTAAAATGGACCCTCAACTCACCTTTGACACCCACATCAAACACCTCTGTAAGTCATCATTCTACCCCCTCAAGAACATCGGCAAACTCCATCCAACACTTATCCTGGTTGATGCAGAGAAGCTTGTCCATGCCTCTGTCTCCTCCAGGTTGGATTACTGTAATGCAATCCTCATTGGGATTCCTGGCAAGGGTGTCCAGAGACTACAGTATATTCAGAACAGCGCTGCCAGGATCCTGATGAGGGTGCGAAAGCATGACCACATCACCCCCATTCTGAAAACCCTTCACTGGCTCCCTGTCTCGCTCAGGATAGAGTATAAGGTCTCCCTCCTCACCCATCAGTGCATCTATGGTCATGCCCCCCTTTACTTACAAGAACTCCTCACTCCCCATGTCTCCACACGCACTCTCTGCTCTGTACACACTATCACCCTCCAAGTCCCCAGGACCAAGCTGCGCAGCATGGGTGATAGGGCTTTTTCCTCTGTGGCTCCGAGGCTGTGGAATGCCCTCCTGGACTACCTGAGAGCCCCGCAGTCGGCTGATGCTTTTAAACGAAACCTAAAAACTCATCTTTTTAGAAAGACATTTTGTTAACCTATTTTATAGATTCTTCTGTTCTTTATTTACTTTTTTCTATTCTGTAGCACTTTGAGATTGCTAAAATATAAAGTGCAATACAAATAAAATTTACTATTATTATTAGTAGTAGTAGTACAAATAGCATCAGTGAAAGGAATCGTAAGAGCCTTCTTATAACACAGGGTGCTATGGTGGTTCAGAAGGTACTAAGGTAGCATGGCTCAGTCTCTTTTTGTTCTACAGGTGTCCTCCTGTGATCCAAAGACATGCCTGTAGGTTAATTGGTATCTCTAATTTGCCCTTCTATGACTGTACCCTGTGATGGACTGGCATCCTGTCCAGGATGTATCCTTGCCGTGTGCCTTATGCTGCCCGGGACAGGTTCCAGACTATGCTGGATAAGCTGTTAGATAGATAGGTGGTTTTAAAATATAACAGCCCTCGGTTCCAACAAAAACATATTTTCAGCACGGCGAACACAACGTCAGTGCTCAGATATTGGCATGTTGCAGCTTTGAAAATTCTGTTACATATTTTTTTTTTTTGCCACGTTAGCATTTTAAGTTTTCTTGGTAGCTTCTTAGTAGATGCAAAGAGGATGATATATGAGGCATTTCTTATGACCTTGACTGGGCGGTTCCTCTTCACTTTGTGCAATGTGGGAGGGTTGTTGATCCCACTGCTTGTTTTGCATCACCTCTGATTATTGTCGGGGCAGACGGGCACATCGGAGGCGAGGATGGCGTGTCGCACCCTGGAGACCGATTGTATGCGTAGGGTCATTGCCTGTCGATCAGCTTGGCATGTGGCTGTTTCCCTGAATCAGCGCCGTGTCGGATTAGTCTAAACACTGTCTTCTTTCCATCAGTGCATGCATATGCATCTCCCAAGCTTTGGGTAATTCTTCAGCATAGAGGAAGAATGCAGGGCAAGAGTGAGCATGCTACGAAACACCAGAAGAGCCTAAGGAGTATAACACGGTTTGTTTTGTCTTTGGTTGCATTTGTATGTGCTTGTTGACTTTAGACCAGTGTTTCCCAACCCAGTCCTCTGGGACCCACAGACCGTCCACATTTTTGCACCCTCCCACCTCCTGGAGCAAAAATGTGGACTGTCTGGCAGGGAGCAAAACATGGACTGTCTGTGGGTCCCCTAGGACCAGATTGGGAAACATTGCTTTAGATTTACAAGCTTTCCGCTTCACAGTTCAGGCCAGAGTACCTCAGTGTTTCCCAACCATTTACTGCATTTAGCTGACACCCTTATCCAGAGTGTCTTATAGTACATTGCAGGGATGACAATCCTGGAGCAACTTGGGGTTAAGAGTCTTACTCAGGGGTCCACTAGTGATGCGTGGGATTTGAACCGGCAACCTGGTCCATAACCCAGGCCTCATACCACTAGGCCACCACCATCCCAACCCACAGATGGTCTACATTTTTGCTCCCTCCTGAATGGGATTGGGAAGAGTGCAAGAGGAATGTTCGGTCCTGAGGACTTTCTCCTCCAAGACTAGAAGGGAAGTGGGTTTCATTTCTTTCCAAACCCTGACAAAATCAGCACTCGAATGAAATGGAGTCAATTCTCTATTAATTTTCTTTTTTTAAACGGGAGGCAAGAGGGATTTCAGCTGTAAGTAACTCTCACTTGTTTCCTGTTGGGTACCTTGTGATATTATACCTTTTTGGTTACCCTTTATATCAAGGGCCTCTGCACTGCTTTAATTATGCTGCCTGAAGGTCACCGTTAGACAAACTTTAGTTACATTATTCTTACATCTCTGGGAAATTAACTGTAGCTTCTGCTGGCGTGATCTAAGCCTGGATGTAAACTGTCTTTGATTCAATGTTAATTGATCTGCCGCAGTCTTGTCTTACGTCAGCGGCGAATGGTCTAATGTATCCTTAAATAGAAAATGATTTAACCTTCAAGCACCTGTGGACCCAGTGGAGCTGTTGGTCTGGTGGGGATGAGGTAGATCCATGAAATGGGCCCGATGACCATGTGGCCACGATCCGTTTACTGGCAGCTATCCCAGGAGGCTTTGTAACGGAGCTGTCCTCACAGCCATCCTGGAGTTTCAGCTCCAGGTGATCGCGTGTTAATGTGCGCGATATTGGGCTGCCCGACTGTCTTCCAGAGAGAAAATCCCACACGCATATGGCGAACGCGCCAGCAGGCTGACATTAACTTGAGAGTTGCGAAATTGAAGCTAATTTTGTCCTCGTAGACGCAGTCCTGCTCTGATTGGATAATCCATCGTTGCTTGGATAAGCTGTATTTCCTCTACAAGGACGGCCCCTTTGACACTGGGAATGCAGCTGCCCGGAGACGCCCAGTCACATCATTTCCAAACCCCATCAGTCTGTGAGCTCTTATGCCAACGGGCAACTTATCCTTCCAGCTCAGTCTGATCACCCAGCATGCCCGGGCGTCCAGTGGCATGTGATGGCACTATGCTCTCAGGCTCCCGCACCCATCGTCCTTGTAATCAGGGCGTATTGTCCGGGTCCTTGAGTGGCAAGGCCTGCTTATTAACCTCATATGCATATAAATGAGGGATTAGCATAATCATTGCCGCATCTTGCTATTTCCATTGCATCACCACTTTATTTCAGCAAAAGCGATGGCTGCCCTTCTGTCTGAAGCCATTCCTCGGTCATGACTCTTGTTTCTCTGCTTCGTGAAGAAACTCTCCCGTTACTACACAGGTAACTAGCGGTATCAGATTGACATGATATTGGACATCACTTCAGCACTATAATATGGCAATTCCACACTTACGCCCTTTGTCCTCTGCCAAATCATACCAGACCATGCTGGGCCATGCCAGGCCAAACCCCATGTTTCAGCTTTGACTGCCATTGTATTCGATTAGTCGGACAATGTTGTACATACAGTACAATATTTCACATTTTCTTTATTTAACAGATGCTTCTATCCTAAGTAAAGCAGGGTCAGACAGTCCCTGGAACAATCGAGGGGTTAAGGGTCTTGCTCAAACACCCAACTGTGAAATTACTTGGCCACCTCTGGGAGTTAACCCTGCGACCTTTTGACGGCAGGCACGCCACCCCTTATAGAGTCATGACAGCAAGAACAACTTCAGCTCTTCTCCCACATCAGGCATTAGGAGTGATTTATGCAGGACGCGATTTTTCACGATGCTAACTGCTAATGAAAGTGGGTGACCTGCTTCATCACCCCTTTGTCCAGTAGGCGGCATTCGGCGAGGCTTCGTTAAGAGTGAAGGAATGCAATGCCGCATCCTTCCCGAATTGTGATGGGGCGTAAACTCTCATTTGGCCTTGGCATCTGGGCCTGGGTCACCCCATGCCGGCATCCTCCGTGACCGCCGTAATCGAAAGCAGGCGTGTGATTACGTGTGTGAGTGATAGCGTGAGTAGAATAAGCTGGGAGTCTGAGCCTGGAATCCTGCTTCTGTGACAGTTCGCAAGTGGCCAAAATACCTGAGATGACCTCGAACCCTCCTGTGGTCCAATCGATGATTCTAAGGGCAACGTTTCTTCAACGTGCCCATAACTCTCTGCCATGTCCCCGCCTGCTGGCATGGGGAAAACGGCTTAAGGATGCCAGTGAACCCTGCAGCTATTCTGGTTTCTGTTAATTATTCCGGAGTTCTATAGATCACCATCCCCGAATTTGGTAATCTGGAGCAATTGTCTGAATGGACCTAATCACCTCTTTTTTTCAATTATTTTCCTTAGTTTTATATAAATATATAATGGTATGAAGGAGACGGGGGCATTAGCATGATTCTCAGAGAGCTTATTTCCATTTGGGGTTGCGAGCTTATATCCCCATGTTTTAATTTTCATTTCTCTTTTTTATTTTTGTTAAATTATCAATTATTTAAGTAAATTAAGACAGACGAAGCTCCCCTCGCCGGATGAAGGCAAAATTATGTTATTTTCAATTAGGAATCTGGTCCAGAAATGCTTTCCTAAATCCACAAATTATCCATGCCGCGAGGCTGCTCGGAGCATCCGGCGGTCATGTCTCTGCTGTAGTATTAACCGACGTTATCCGTGCCACGCAATGCGGGGAAATGGCGGGCAAATTGCCGGTGATTCTGGGTTTGCTGGGGCCAATCTTCCACTGAGGCTTAATGGACTCTGGAACCTCACTCGTGCGGCGAGTTAATTGCAATCCGTGATTTTTATTTTTTTTTCTCCTCCCATTTGAAAACTCCACAGCGTCCAGCAGCCATTAGCACCCACCGGGACTGATATGAGTTAATGGATTCGTTAGGTGGGGGGCAGAGAGCTTATAGCCATTTGAGTGGCATAAAAACTGGCACTGCCTTCTTTAAACCCTGGATTTAAGATCCTGATATCTGATTGTTTGCTAAAAGAACGAAAAGTCTTGCAATCAAGAGCGCTTGGTGCCTGATATTTAGTAACATTTTATTTCCCACAGTGACTCCTCCTCGCCTCAGAGCTGTTGCCATATGCAATTAAAGTATTCTTTTCAGATTTTAGCGGTGTTCATTATACCAATAACACCCCCAATTAGAGTGTGACTATTGCCTGGGTCATGAATAATTCAGCCTTTCCCTGAGCGGCTTCATTTATACTTCTCGTTGTTAACGAGGCTGTTATTTCGGCTCCTGGGTGTTCCCTCTGTGGTGCTGTGTGACTTCAGTAGGTTACGGCACCATTCATGTGATCAGAAGGTCGGTGGTTCAAATCCTGTTGTTCTGGGGACATCTGACCCGGCACATCACTTTAGATAAAGGTGTTTGCTAAATAAGCAAAATGGGGTTACCTTTGGTGCGTCATCGTACACTCAGAAGATCATTCAAAATGATCACTTTGCAGGATGAATGAAAGAACCACGAGAAACACGAAAAGAAAACACGTTCAACTTATACATCTGCCTGGGATTTTAAAACAGCCTGAAAAGATATTTACACTAATGAAAGGAAAAAGTTTCCAGAGAAGAAAACATCTCCCGGTTTTGAGAGAACACTTACAGAACACAAAATTACTGGCAATTTTCTCCGCTAAAATAACACTTAGGCTAAATTTACATTAGCTTTGCTCAATTGGCCCTCTCTGATTTGTTAAATACTGTCTCGCTTGAACTCCTCGGGGTATTAAGCGGGTGTTGCTCGGTTTTATACGAAAAGATTCATAAACAACAGACTTGGAGCGAACGTGGTCTTCAGGGTAGTGAACCGTACAGGTTCCAGGGAGTGCTGTGCTGTTCATTTGGTCCATGGACGCCGACTCTGAGCTCAGAGCTTAATCTGCCCAGTGACATTTACAGCTATACAGATACACCAACCTGCTGCCGGTGATGATTAGTTGTACAAAAACACACTAACCCTAAGCCCAAGATTCATACCTGTACTGAAATAGTTTTAACGGAAGTTTATTTCTGTATAAGTTATTTACATAAAATTTTAGTATAATTTTTGTTTTTTCTGTGCTTAATTGCAATCATCTTAATTTTTTAAAGGATTTTTCTGTCAAGTTTTCCCAGCGTCTACCCCTTTTTCAACAAAACGTCCTTTTCTGTATTTGTCTAATTGACTTGTTTTATTCGTGAACGAACTGAAGGAGTTCGCGGAAAAGTATTTGGGTACTTCACATTATCTTATGGTCCAATACACGTACGTGGTGTTTTTCATTTAGATGTTGCCAAGATGCTCTTTACTAACAATGTGTCATTTTGATATTTCACCTTATTGTAATTATATTCATTTAACCATCGATTTGCCAAATTTGTGAAGGGGTCCAAGAGGGATACTACTGCATTTTTGTTTGCTTGTTTTATAAGGGGTAATACTTATCTTGTATTCATACTAACGAAAGCCTGGTGTAATGCCACCGTCTGTGGCGTTTCTGTGTTTAATTAAATCGCCAAAAATCTTTGCCTCGCATTTGTGTCCGAATCCCGGGTCGTCTCGCGCCCGACGCGCAAGCACGCGTCGCGGTACGTGGCGCCTCGCTTGTGAAGAAGAAACTTTTTTATTATAGTATATTATTATCCGCCAAGAAGAGAGACGCCTTCGGGGACGAGTTCGGGGCAGCGGGACGTGCGCATTAGAGGTGAGAGAAAGGGTGGGGAAGTTGTGTTTTGCTCCTCAGAGTAACACACGATTACAAGCCGTGCTACAAGTCAGCTCAGAAGGCAGACTGGGAGTCCTGCCATTGGAAATGTGAGGACAGAGGTAGAGGCAGGACGTTTTGGAAAGGACGGTGGTATAGTAGTAGTAACTACCCTCAAAAGGCCGGAGAAATGTCGAAGTTAATATTGCCTTCAAAGGTGAAATCTGTACCTATGAAATACAGGCAAGCTGGGAGGTAATTACTTAGTATTTGTTTAATTGAATATATTGTACATATGAGTGGTTGTTAATGTATGTCTTTCTGGCATTTTTATTTGCTAATTTAACCAAAGCTTTATATAATACTATCGGAAACACTTAATCGTGTGTTTAAAATAAATGTCTTTATCAAAAGCAAAGTATCACAGTACTCTAGCCTAGCATTTAAAAATTATGTTTATGAGTGTCCACGCTGATGCCTTGGCAGGAAGATTAGTTGTCATACAGCGCTGAAAAACCAAAAGAAAAACATCCGCGATAGTGTAGACTGAAGGCTAAAGTGGAAGAATGTTTGTTTCTGAATGAAAACGTAATAATGTGGACGAAGCATTCTGCGGACAACGAAAAATTATTACTTCAGAGAGACAACCAGTCAGATTGTGGAGCAGGCGGGTCTAAGACGTCTGATTGGTTGGTCTGATATCTAACACAAGGTCTGAGTGTTTGTCTCTCTGAGTCAATCACCATGTGTTCTGCCCTAGAACATTTTAACTCCCATGAGCCTCAGTTTTTCTGCTGTCATTTCCGGAGCTTTAGTGGGGTTGCGCCATCAAAACCATTGAAAGGTAGAGGGCAGGGTAATTTTACCGCGAATGCGATGTGCGAGAGGAGGTGTAGTCTTTTCCACCTGGAGAGAAAGAGCAGGTGAATTATTGGCAAAATGGAAGCCAGGAAGAAAAACCTCTTTAATATATCACACCTCCTCGAGATGATATTTCTGGCCAGAAGCTGTGGGCTTGCTATATGGTCACATTTCTATCTAACCCCATTTCAACACCGGGTTCCAAAGTTTTTCTAAGATTTAAAGGTTGTGGTGAATTTATTTTTGACGGAACGAATGTGGCAAATGGGGTTTTTAAAATCTGAACTATATATCTGAAATATAAGGGAGCGTGTGCTGTCTTTCATCAAGGCTTAATAAAGGCAATACAGAGTGGCTTCTGTTTTGAGTTAATCAGCGATCATAATTGCAGGAACAGGAAACTTACAGCAAAACCCCAATTACACATTTCGGTTAGTGTTTTCTGTCTTTCCTCTATCCTTTAGTATTGCTTCCACTGAAAAGGTTTACTTGTCCCAGATACTCAAGTTCATTAACACATGTTTAAGTGATGTTAATGAACATTAAAGTGCCATAATGTTTGAGTTTTCAGTAAACTGGTGTTTACTTGCGGTTCATTGGCTCCAACACTACTGTTAAACCAACTTCCATACCATAATTTATGAACTGATAAATGATTGCTTGAATGCATATAGCTTCATAGTACTTTCAGACACGAGTCATGTAAAATGATGTAATTTTCTTATGACATTTTATTGTTTTTTTTCTTTCAATATATCACACTCAGTGGCCAGTTTA
Source organism: Petrocephalus sullivani (assembly GCA_026780845.1). Lineage (NCBI taxonomy): Eukaryota > Metazoa > Chordata > Actinopteri > Osteoglossiformes > Mormyridae > Petrocephalus > Petrocephalus sullivani. The sequence goes on from JAODKM010000058.1 coordinate 20,994,057, forward strand.
TGCGGTACCCCTGTCTGTTAACTCAAACAGACTGTTCCTTTAGGAAGCGGAACGGGTGGCTCCAGCTGAGTACATACAGCACACAGACAGGGCCAAGGGGCTCGCTTACTGTTCAGGCGAGCGTCGGAATGGCCAAGAAACTTGATCTTGAGCATGATGTGATTGTTAGTGAAGTATTTGGTGGTATCTCAGAAACAGCCACCCTCCAAGAATTCCCAAGGAATATGGTGTCTGCAGAGTTTATAGAGAACGGTGGGATGAACAAAAGTATCCAGTTAGTTTGCAGAAAACTGCTTATTAATGAGAGAGGTCAGAAGAAAATGGCCAGACTCATTAAAGCTAGCCGGAAGTGCAGAAATAATTCTTCAGTACAACGGTGGTATTGAGAGCCACAGTGGTGGCCTAATGGTTTGGGAAATGCACTTGTGATCGAAAGATTCGAACCCCGGACCAGCAAGGTGCCGCCCCCAAGCACTGCTCTCTGGGTGCTGAATTAGCTGCCTGCTGCTATGTCAGTGTCACATATGCGTTAAATGCAGTGGACAAATTTCGTTGGTGTGCTGTGGTGTGTGAACAACAACAATGAATCGTCTTCAGTTCAGAATGGTTTCTTTGAACTCATCACCCTTGCAGTGGTTCTGTAGGTGAAAGGTGAAAACTGGATCCTACCTGACCCTTGCTAGGTGTAACTAATAATGTGGGCACTGCATCTATATTATATTAACAGTTCACCAGTTCAATGTGCAGTAAAACACTCATCCAGCAGAATCATTAGGAACTGGCACACACAGAAGCACCATTTATGAAACATGAGGGACTAAATTATAATTGGTACTTTTTACCTTGATGGAAAAGGTTGTGAATTGGCTTCCGCCGGTGCACAGGCTGCTGGCTTTTATAGCATTTAACGTAGATATACCTTGAGAGGTATACGTGAAAGCCATTTTCCCCCTGAATATTAAAACCTGTTTTTGCAGTCGCCGTTCCAGCGGCGAGTCTTTAAATGGGAAGAGTCAACAGGGGCAGCGCAGGTTATTTTGGTTTATTTTCGTTTTCCCCGACCGCTTTTCCTGCGTCAGGACCGCTGCCCACCACGCTTCACAGAAGCGCAGCGGCGTCAGAGCAGAAATAAACCCAGTATGGAGGTACTGGGACGATGACAGGCGGTCGCCATTGCGGCATGTATGCGCTTATGCTGAAGCTTCTCAGGAAGCTGGGGTGACAGATGCCTAGACTGAGGTTACTGTGCAGGATGTCAGTGTGGGATTTAATTGGACAAGCTCCAGTACGGTCTTTCACCGCAGCGCTCCATTCACACGGGGACGCTGCGGGTTTGCTGGGGTGGGAGTGTGTTTGTTGAGGAGATCGTAACCCGATGCCGTGGCATTCTCCGTCTTTTTTGCCTGGTAGGTGACGACGCCTTCCACTCCCTGATTACACATCTTGGGCAGAAGGGGGTGCTAACCCATGAGGTGCATCCCCAGAGGGAAGATGGAGGCCGTGCCGGGAGCCGGGTTTGCTGGTTTGGGCTGTCTGCTTGAGGTTTTGATTTTAGCATCTTGTTATCGCTTTTACTTAAGGTCCCCCGCTTTCACTGTGTATTTCAGCACTGTGGTGACACAATAGCACTGTCCCTTCACACCTCCAGTTTTAGGTTTGTATCTCACCTTTACTCTGTGTATGTGTTGGGTGTAATGGCCCACTGGCAGTGTGTGTGTGTCTCACAATGGGCTGATATCCCATCCCAGGTGTTCAACTGCTGTGTGCCCTCACGGTGACCCTTTACTGAATAAGCAGCTATGGAATCATACAGAATGATAATACATCAAAACTTATGAGTTTTCTACTCGGCAGGATCACAGCGGGCTTTTTGTAGCCCAGTGTTAGCCATTAGCTGGATAGACAGGGTAAAATGTGTACTACATCTCCTGAGGGCAACGTTTGTTAATTACGTTAACAGCTGAGTTAACTGACAGCCCAGTGACTTCCCTGCCTTTGAACTATCCCAACATATAGGCCTCAGTTGGGAGGGCCAGAGGAGTCCGCTGTGGGCGGGGAGGGGGGAGTGTCCCTTTGTGCTGAGAAAGCTGAGAGATGAAGAGGATGGTGTGGCAGAAGAAGGCTGATGGCTAGATCTCCCAGGTCCTCAGGAAGTAATAAGCTGGGAAGGCAGCGAAAGGAGGATGGTGTGGTCACTCAGTGGGTGGCGCCATGGCCTCACACCTCAGTGGTTGGGTGTTTGAATCCCACCCTCCCAGCCTGTGTGACAAGTTTGCAAATTCTCCCAGTATCTTGCCGGTTTCCCCTCACTGCCCCATGACATGTGATTAGGGGAACTGATGTCTCTAAATTGCCCATGGTGTGTGGTTATGTGTATGATGGCTGTACCCTAGCATCATAGACCGTGTGTCCTGGGGGCAGTCTCCAGGCTCAGAGTCAACCTGTGTTGGATAAGTGATTGGAAGATGGATGGATAGGAGTGAGAAGAGGGCCAATTGATTGGCTGGAATCAAAGACCTCGGTGATGCTTCTTCAGCGATTAAGTGTAAGGATTCATCCCTTGAGTAGTAAATCTCTCATCAGCATTGACTTCCTCACTTGATTAAGCATTCCTGAGCTAACACATGCCATAACACCGGTCTGTGGCATTTCCTTTGTGCAAGAAAAGGCAAATTAGATGCTGTATGACAGCCAGTGTCATGAACATTTTCACTGGGGGTGTCCTTCTGGGTTGGTGGAGCTACCAGCAGATATGGGGCTTGAGTTTTAGTTCCCAATGGTTTGGATTAGGGTTTGGGAATCTGAGGCCAATCCGGAATCTGGCCTCTGTTCTAGATTTCTAGACCCCGCAAAACACAAGGCTCACCTTCGACTCTGTGTCATGCTTCCAACAGTCGTCACACAGATGCCGTTAATGAAGCTCACCCCCATTATTTTGCTCTCCCCCCACAAAACAAGGCCTTCATTTTCATTCTGCCACACAGAAACAGCTGTCATTTTGCCTGTGTTGATCAACCACACACTTGTTGTGAAGTTGCGGGCGGCTTGCAAACACTGCTCGTCCCAGCAATCCCCAAAGGGATGGGAGGTGTCTTGCGCCTTTCTGCTTTTCTTCACAGGGATTGACAGGCATCCCGATGGCACCGAGCCGTCCACGCAGACTTCCTGGCCAGCAAAATGATGCCAGACCCTCAGGCTAGATCAGATTCCCCAGCAAATCCCTCAACATGAAAGGGCCTTCTGCCACCGCCTCTTCTGCTAACTGTCCCCCGAGGCAACTCTGTAAAAAAATTGCAGGCGGGGAAGAAAGACAACTGCTACATTATTCCTCCCACTCTGTCTAGCGGGGCTGATGTGCTGAAAGCAAAGTTTGTGCCACACCGTATCATGACAACCACCAGGGTCTCTAGGTGGCAGCCAAGCCTGTTTACCTTGGCGGTATCGAAAGTCAAGGCTTCCCTTGAAACCTGGGATGGGTCAATACCTTACTGATCGCATCAAATCCAGACGCCAGTTAATTTTCCCCTCCAAATGCCAGGTGATGTTAATTTCATTGACTTTAATTATCCAAGTGAGCACAGGGATAGGAAGGAAACCCATTACCCTCCCAAGGGCGCGGATCCCACCCGTGTTTAAAAGGACCTGCAATCATCTGCTTACCCAAGGGTCTCCAGGTTGTGTTTTTCTCAGATCAGGGAAATGTCCCCAAATGGCCTTCCTTTACTTGGGTCACGCCAAACTCAGTGGTACGTCTAGATGGAAATCACTCAGGCTAAAGTTTAAATCAATAACAAATTAGCTGAAAGAAACTTTTTTTGACACGACTTACTCCAATTATTCCATTTTTTGGCTAAGCTCTGGGTCCATTATTAGGGCAAAATCGAGACTCTGCGTCCCGTGAGTGTGGAACAGTCTGCCGGGTTTGTCACCATGCTGTGATGCGCTCAAGGGCGGAGCTTATCTCTCATAAACAGCTTATGGCAGCACTAGCTGACATCACCAGGCAGTGCAAAATGTGAGACCACAGCTAATGTTTACTCACTAATTTCTGCCTGTATGACTCCTGTGTACTAGAGACACAGGCTGAGTATAATCCTCAAGTTTACTTTCGTCTAGAAATGGAGGGTTCCTTTTTTCTTAACTGCAAGGTGTATAATGAATATAAACAAAGAAGTACACAGAGAGCAACATTATTGCAGCTTGCACAGCAGATGAAGCAGCAACAATGGCTTTGAATTCAATAACAAGACATTTTACCTCCTCTCATTTCTTATTCACACTTCTATGCACACTCATACACCCTGGGAGAGACTGCTTAAGTTAGTATCTGTTCTGGAGTCCTGTGACGAGGAACAGCATGCCATCATCACTAGTGAAGTTTCGTGCCAAGCACTTCTCCTGCAGGGGGTGGGGGGGGGGGAAGGGCGGTGCGCATGGAGAAGATGGGGAGTGGTTTATTTATTTATTTTTGCAGTCGACTGGGAATCATCAGAGCTGACGTCTGAGGAGAGCTGTGCGGAGCGTGGGAACGGCTTGGGAGAGGCTCCTCTGTGAGAAACATCTCCAAGGGCGACCACCGCTGACAGTTACGGCCGAGGCGTAGCGCTGTCCACTCCGTTAGGGTCCATTGGCTCTTGGTCCACTCTCGACTCTCCAAGTTTGCCCATGACAGTGGTTTAATTGCTAGGGGCTTGCATAACTCCCTTTGTGGGGTGGGAGATCTTACAATGCATTTATCGGGGAAAATGCTCTTTTGCTCTGTAGAGCAGAAAAGCGCTGTCCTTTGAAATCCGCAAAGACGATTTGCAGAGATGCCCGTTCCTGTTTGCTTGGAAAAATTTAATGCTTCTGTGGTTTTGGAATATGGTGCCCGGATCACCTTAAACAAGCTGGTTCTTCTCATTTATCTGCGTATATACAGTGTTTTTTTTCCGCCATGACTCTCCACTTTACATCACAGTGGAGACCTATGAGTTTTTGGCATTTGTTTCTCTGGGTGTCACACCGTCGACTCTGTAGGACAGTCGAACATATCAGTGAATTATTATAATTTTATTAGCATTAGCAGTCATTAGCATTGATTGAAACTCCACCTCTCGTTCCTGTGCGCGTTGCCAGGTTATTACAAAGTTCATATACACACCGCTAGTACTGGAGTGGAGTGAGTGGTTACCTCAACGTGGCACAGAGTGTGACAGTGTTTCCTGGTTATGACAGTGAATGTGGGCTCGTAATGGGCTATGCTTTAACGCGATTATGACTTATTAATGATCTGAATTCCCTGGAGGGATAATGATGTCACTCCACCAAACCAGCTCACTGTAGTGCTCTCCATAAACCTCGGCATGCACATCAGAAACCAAACGCTCAAAGGCTGTTTTAACCTCAGGTGTGAATTATTTTTGCACTGCAAACGCTGCAGTTCTGTACCTCGTTTCATATAAGCCGTTAGATTGATTCAGGTCATACCGGGTTCATATTATCACTATAAAATTCCACAAATTCAGTTTACATATCTCAAAGTTAATTAAATCATGGCAGTGGATTATACAACATCATACATACAGTGTTGGCCAAAATTATTAGAACACCTGACAGATCTGAAAATGTTGACTTTTTTGCATGATTTCGTTTCATAATGTTCATGAAATAGGCCAATGGTTGCGCACAACAAATATCAGATGAAGTGAGACCTACTGTTTTTATCCACTTTTAACTTTAATATTTGGTATG
>JAODKM010000058.1:21019185-21030764 GCA_026780845.1 Petrocephalus sullivani
CAGGTTGATGCTGTCTAGCAGGTTACCTAAGGTAGAGACAGACACTCAGACAGATTTATTTTGCGGACTGTACCCTTCTCCATGGCGCAGTTTCATATGTCTGTCCTTGTCTCAGTTGCTAATGGCGGTAGCCGCTTGCCCTACTTGGGCTGGTGACCCTCACCTAACTCGGCTGTTTCTCTGCCTGCCTCTGACACGGGTCCGGTTTTTTGGGTACGCCGAACCCCCGAGAGCCGATGGAAGATTAATTATCAGCAACAGGCAACCAATTTAACTGTGTACTGGGAGGACAAACTAGGGTTGGGGGAGGAGAAGCAAGGCCTGTGGTGGATATCAGGCCGGGAGGAGTCAAAACGAGGGTGAGGCAGGGAGGAGTGAGCTATGGGGTAGGGGGGATGGGGGGGTATTCCGGCCTGTCAGGGCTGCCAGCCTGGCCATCAAAGCCCTGCCGTTCCTCCCTGACAGTCTGGGCTCCGCCCCCCTTAGTGTCTCCGGCTCGTTCTGAATGGAGCTGTCACAGTCGCTCTGGAAAAGATTCAGGAAAGTCACCCCCCCTCCGCACGGCTGCTCTCACACGCCTGCTTTCTGTCTCTGTTACGACAGCACCGTGTCTTAACCCGCGCCTCCGATGGCTGTCAGCAGCCTTGACCAGATGGCCAGCTCTATCTGATCTCTCCACTCGACTCCATGCTAATGAAGGTCAGCGCCCCACCACACCCACACAAGGATCACCACTCCATAATCCACCATACCTGGGCAGAGCCGCTTACGGTATGGCCACGTAGAGGACTGACCCACTGCTGGAAGACCAAATTATTCAGGTTCATTACAACATTAATGCAGGGTTCCGCTAACGGTTCCTAATTAATGGCTCCCTTCTCTGAATGCACGGATCCGTGAACTGGCTGCAGGCTCCAGGTACGCTGTCCGCAGTTAATCCTTTTACGCCGGGCAGACTCCTCGGCGGCGGACTTGACATTTCAGGATCTCGACTTTCTCCGCTTTAGATTTATAGTCGTCATTTACAGGAGGGAAAAGGCAAATCAATCATTTGCTGAATCATTCCGATTTACATTATTTATGTCTGCTGCCGGTGGTCTTTGTGCGGGGAAAAAAGTACCGGATTTCAAAGCAGCATTAAAGTCCTGTTGCAGGATTTGTATGCATCCACGTATATATAATAGATATATAGTGTTTATTTGATTCTATTTTTGTGTATTGAGGGAGTTTTCAGTATGAGAAGGCCCCCTAGTGGTAAATAGTTGGCCTCACACCGGGATTCCAACCGCCTTGCTGTTCTCCTCTTCCAGCCTAATGCACTTATGTATGTGTTCCATAATAGAAACGCTATAGATTCCTTTACCCCCAGGGTGCAAAGAAAACATGAAAAACTATGGGGTTTTTTAACCTGTAAGTGAACTTCTTTTGAGTGTATAGCTGGTGATAGTCAGACTCCCATTTGGCACATCATCATGTTGATTAGGTGTAATGGTGCTTCTAGATTGGATGGAGCTTCAGTTTCTGCTTACCATGTTGAAAAGCACCCCCTCTCTACAGAGCTAGGTAATGCAGCCCTGCCTAACACCACAGTGCAAACCTGTTGCAAAACAGTAAGAATGGGTCTCCAAACCTTTCCAAAAAGTCTGCTGCTCCAGTTTGCCTCCATAGTAGTGCCAACAGAGATAGATCAGCCTCTGATCTGGGTCCCCGTGAACCATGAAGGATGGCCTGGGGCTGTTCCTGGGGGTGTTGCTTCTGCATAAGGGCTCTATCTGAATAAAATGGATGGATCAGAAGCGCAGCAGCCCGCCCTGCAACGGCGCGCCGTAAAGATGGATGAAGGTGTCTTCTATTTGGGACGACTGGCTGATCGTTCCTGCCGCAAACACCTGTTAGGTCATCTGGTATGGGGCACACACAGAGACAATGAAAATAGATAGAGGGCTTGTGGGTAGCAAATGTCATTCATGCATGAAGCTTTTGAGGTTCTTGTGCTGGCTGGCAGTGGTCAGAATGGACTCTGGACCTAGTGGTTGTTATGGCTGGACCAGGCTTCTCTTGGATTCTGTACCAAATGGTGAGCGGTAGGACATGTCAGCCACTGCTCAGGCCGCATTGACCATGGCAGAATATCTAATCCAGGTTCAACACTTATTTTATTTGAGCCCCACAAGGCACTTGACCCACAGTGCAGGAGAAACCTGTTGGTAGATTGTCCAGATCCTCTCCCACCACAGCCCGCAGCTCCATGGCTCATGAAACAGTACCAAGCAGGAGCCATTCGCAAGGATCATTCCGGATTCACCAGGGCAGCTGATGTATAGCCGCACCCCACTTCAATAGACAGAGCTCCACATTCGCCATGGAATCCAAGCCGATCTGGCCTTTACTTTTCACAGGTCCTTCCCCTTTGCTTGATTGGCTGGTGTGGGCACCTGTCACGCTTCATAGCCAATGAAATATCCGAATGTGAGCGCACGCGGCTTGTCCCCCTAGGTGCAGGCCCTCGGACGACACAGATGCTGTTCCGTCCTCCAATTAGCTCCGCCAGCTTAGAGCGGAGGGCGCGTCTGCCTTGCTCCCCTCCCGCAGCTCCGCACACCCGGCTTTGCTTCCTTCCAAACTAATTTATGTACCTCCGTCCATGGGCGCGGCAGGGAATCAATACCAGAGGACCCGAAACAGATTGCGTCCGGGCAGGTGGTGGCTAGACGTGATGTGCAGGCTGTTCCAGTACCGGCGGAGCTCACCTTAACACACGGGCCGGACGGGGCACACCCACTGGGTCACCGACCCTGACGACGCCCGCGGCAACAGCGAGTGGGCCCCCTCGCGGTTTCTGCGTGTCCGAGAAAGCATGGTCTCTCGATCCCCTCCGGGATAATCAATAACCGTAGTGATTTAATCCATTTTTAATCTCTCGGTCATGCCACGGGACGCGATCATTAATCCGCTAAGTGTCTGGGCCCCCGTGGCAGAGGCTTGTCAGGTGAATTGATGTCGTCGGTGGACTGAGACCGCATTTCAGCACAGGGCTCCATTTACCAAATGGCTCTTATTCCGTGGTCCCATTCTCAGCGTCAGACCGCTATATTTAACTCTTCCCTTTTTAATTCCTACACATTAAGTGGTCTGACCATTACAAATGTCTGACCTAAAATTGTACACATTCTTTTTTCGGGCGGGGGCGGGGGGGTGAAACTGGAGTGAATGAGGGCAACCCCGCCACCAAGAACGCTTCAACCGTGGGACTGTCCCAAGCCTGTCAGCGTAATGGGATGGTTGCATCAAGAGACCTCTCCATCTGGGCAAAGAAAGGCTTGTCTGCCCTGCTCCGGCACATTGAAACGATGTCATGATAAAGCGCCGCTGAACGCCTGGTACATAGGGTGCATTCGACTTCATGCAACCGCTTACAGCGCTGGCTTAAAGCGATGCATTCTGGTCATTTCTGATTGGCCAAAAACGCACCCATAGCTGGCTTCTGCCCAATTACTACAAGTCAATGTGTGTCACACGGGCTGGGTTTGGAGCCCATGTGCTGCCCTCCAATTAAGCAATTATTTTCCTTAACTGAAAGGCCAGTTTAGCTAATTATGACAATATTATTGAAAAATGACTAGCAGCACATTTCAGTGACAACAGAGTCGCCCTTATCTAAGTGGAAGCGTGTCGTTGCAGAGCTGTATCTCAGAATACAGTGTGATACAGCAGTTACCTGACGTAGATGCTGTCCAGCATAACCAAGCTAATCAGCGGTCATTAGGACCCAGGGCCCCTTTTAGAATGGCCAATTTAGGAATGGGTTTACGAGTCATCCAAAATTCGCCCAAGCGTACACAGGGGAGCTGTCCGGCATCGAGCCCGAACCTCCGGCCTTTTTCTAAATTCCACCCTTCCCCTATGACAGCGTCCTGGCTCTCTGTCAAATCCGGTCGGAGCTGATTTGGATTTGGACAGTTTTACAGGCAATGCGACTTCCATAACATAAGCACCAGTAGACTCACCGTGATAGAAATCGATCTTTCCGCTCTGCCACCTACCCTTATCTCAGGAGCCTCTTCTGATGATTTCTGATAGTAAGACATTTACAAAGAAGTGAAAAAAGAATAGCACTGATATATACAGTTCAGTGCCATTATCGGCTATGCGGCCATTTGTCAAATTGTCAATTAAGAAAAATGTTGGTAATCTATAATTAGTTGAAGAGAAACACAGACGACCATTTGCTTTCATTCGGAGGCACTGACAGACTAAGGAAAAGAGTCTAGGGGCTTTTAGCTAACAGGCTGTGAGTGGTGGAGGGTTTTCCAGGGGTCTTGCATCAAGCTGCAGTCTTTGCCCACCACATTCATGGCTCATGGTGTTGGTGAGCTGGGATTGTGGTGCGGCCCCTGCGTCTGACACACCGAGGCCTCACGGGACTGCCATCTTTCACAGGCAGAGCCTGTCACTTCCTGCTGACTGGCACCTCACTCAGCGGACCAGATTTAAGGGGGGGTGCAAATTTAGGTCAAGGGCATGTGGCAAATTTAAGTCAAGGGCAGCACAACCCGCCCGGCATCCCTGATGCCGGCGCGGCAAACGGTGACGTCTCTCCGGCACTTGGGCAGTATGGCTGCCTGATCGGGTGCAGTGTTGTTAAACGAACACGATTAATTAAAAAGGGGTGTAAACTGAGTTATTAGATGCTCTTGGTTTTTTCTTTTAGTAATCTGTAATAGATAAAGACAAACAAAGCCTGCCCAGAAGCCAGGGGGCCTCTTTTTCCTCCTTAATTCCCCCTTCTTTCCAGTTTTTTTTCCGGCCTGCACCTGACTCTGTCCTTGTTACTCTGTCAAGGAAGGGATGGGGCAGGGCTGGTGAAAGGCATATCCCTGAGAACTGGACCAGGGCCTCAGGATGGCCTTGCATTCCCCATGCGGCACCCCAACGCCGTCTCGTCGCTTTGGGGAGTGGGCTGGGGTGACCTGCGTTTGTCACCGTACAAGAAAAGGCAGGCAGAAAAAGGCTCGGCCATTACCTCAGCAGTCGCTCGCTCACTCGCATGTCTCTAAAGCAGTCGCGGCCGCTTACTGGCTGATGGCGTGCAGGTCGAGCTCATGAAGCCGTCAGCGCATTAGCACCTAGTGGTACGTCCCCCCGACACAAAGTCACCTTCCGCGGGTGCGACCGTCGCGCGGGTAATGAGCCGCCCGCTCCGGCTCTCTGCCCTGCTGTGGCACACCCCTCCCGATCTCCACTCTGCCCCCCTACCCCCGCCAGTCCCGTTCATCTCTCACACCGTCTGCAGCACCTTCCCATCAGCCCATTTGATCAGCTGTGACGTGACGCCCTGGCGGTCTGGCTGTGTCGCCCTGGTCACCGAGCTCTCGTCTGGCGGTTGCTATGGATGCTTCTACCTGTGAACCTTCCGTCGTCTTTCTCCGTGGTTGACGATAAACACTGAAGGCTTTTAAATTAGTCTTTAGTACAATTCATTCGCCCCTTTGGGCTACATAGGCAGTTGATTAGTGTTTAACCTGTTAAGTGAGCTGAAAGTGCATCGCCTACAGTTGATTCGATTCATACAAAAGTTTGTGTAGTCCATCCACCCATGCATTTTATCTGTCCTTGATCTTTCTTACAAAATCTCTGTAGTGCAGTGTTTCCCAATTCAGTCCTCGGCGTCTTCGTTTTTTGGTCCCTGTCAGACAGTCCACGTTTTTGCGGGAGCTGGGAGGGAGCAAAAATGTGGACTGTCTGTGGGTCCCCAAGGACCGGATTGGGAAACGCTGTTCTAGCGTGTCCTTTGTAAGGCTGATGTTGGGATTCCTAAACATTTTAGCGCAGAGAAATGGCAAGCCATAAACGTGACAGTTTACCTTATACAAGTTAGGTTTCCCAGATAAAGCCGCCTTAATGGGCATCTCTTTGGAGATGTACAGTCGTCATGGCCTTTTAGTGTTCTGTAACTCATAGACGTCCTCATGGACCTTTAGTAATCCTCCCCCGGGGCCGCAGTTTGCTCAGGCTGTGGGGATAGTGGGTGTACTCACAGCCTCCCTGTAATAGATATAATCAGTCACTGGCCTTATCACTCTGACCTCTGGGACACAGGGAATGTTTTTAAGGCGACTCGGACGGCAGCGCTCTGAAAAGAAGGCCCCAACCACGCCGACATCAGCAGCGGGAAAAACTCATTTCATTACTATTATCATAGTTGCAGTGATTGTTATGAAAGTTATTTTCCACTTTGGCTGAATTGAGCGCTGGCATTCAGCCTACGTGCGCCAAACAAAGGGAGCTGTTTACGCCTGGGAATTATCGCTATTATGCTGATTATTTTCAGTTGTTTTAAAGCAAGCGCTAGCTAATGCAGAACTGAGTGAAGCAACAAAAGTCCCCAGGTCAGACTGCTGACCCAGAGTGGAAGGATCTGGAGGCCTTGGCCCTACCGGGGAAGCGCCGTGGCTTGTTCACACGCTCAGAATTGTGCGTGAGCCCGGCAGAAGGCTGGCTAGCTATGTGTCCGTGCCAGCGTCCGTGTTAGAATATGTGTTCTTGCCCGTGAGTGACTTTAAACAGATGCGTGTGTAGGAGTGTGTATGTGTAACTCAGGCATGTGAGAAAGAGAATGTGGCGGATTCTGTGCGTGTGCGTGTGCGTGTGCTTGGCCAGCACGGCGTCTCAGTGGGCAGTGCTGACAACTCGCACCTCTAGGGCGGCGGGTTTGAATCCTGCCTCTTCTCGCTCAGTGTGGGGATTGCCTATCGTCTCTGTATCGCAGGGGTTTCGTCCCGCAGCTCAAAGATATGCTGGCTGATTGGTGTCTTCAGATTGCCTGTATCGTGTGCATACATGTGCTCTGCCATCCCTTTTCAAATGTGTAGAAGAGGCTTTAGGGAGGTTGAACATGGGCATAGGGCTCAGGGAGGACACTCCCAGCATTGCCTACTGGAAGCTGCCTTAAAGCCTCTTCCTCACTGCCCTGAGACCTGTGTGACACAGTCGCATAGAGGCTGTGTGCTTGAACGGGATGATGCCGCTCCTCTCTTCATACGTTAATCACTGCATTCGGTCTCCATTTAAAAAGGAAGCCGAAAACCCATAAAACCAGCACGATTTTGGCCCACTGGGGTGATAATTCCTTACTAGTGGCTGACAGGTGTGTAATGCAGAACTTAATGTGTGGGCTCTGGAACTCATATCGCAGTTTGCTCCTAACCGGGGGCTGAGAAGGTGTCATCAAGGGCTGGCCCGCGGGTATGAAATAGTGCGCATAAATAAATAAATCTGTGAGCTCTGTAATTAGCCAGCAGAACGGAGATCCCAAGGGGGACCCAAAAGGGGGCTGGATACTGGATGCTAACATCGTACTTACAGGTGCTAATGTGACCGGGTTTAGCTTCTGTAATTCATTCAGCTACTCATTAAAAGATGCCCAGAGAGACCTTCTGAAGATCCACCCCATCCATCTTCCAGTTGCTTATCCAATACACCATCGCAATGAGCCTGCAGCCTGTCCCAGGAAGCATAGGGCAGGAGTCACAGGTACACCTCTCCATCTCAGGGCAAACACACACTCACAATCACACTCCAGGGGCTGTTTTTGAGATGCAGACTCATCGAGCTGCACGTTATTGGGCTGAAGGAGTACCCAGAGGAAACCAGTGTAAACAGGGAGAATGTGTACATATACAGAGCCAGGGGCAGGAGATCCACACAAAGAAGGCCGCGCATGGAAATCGAATTCCTGGGGGTGTGAGGCAACAGTGCTACCTGCAGAGACACCGTGACACCCCCTCCTAAGTATGAAAGACAATTTTGATGGTTTAGCATGGATTGTTATAGCTCACATTACTATGTTATGTTTTAAGGCAGTGTTTCTCAACCCGGTCCTTGGGGGCTCACATATGGTCCCTGTTTTTGATCCCTCCCAACTCCCTGCCAGACAGTCTACATTTTTGCAATAATGTGGACTGTCCTCATGTCCCCGAGTACCTGATTAGGAAACACTGTCTTAAGGACATGACTATGTCTGTTGATATGCACAGATTATGCGTTCCTCCGCGTGAGACAGGGTGGAGATGATTCGCTCTGCATGAGCTCCCCGCTTGTCTGACATCGTAGGAGCTACGTGTTGTAGTGACGGCAAGTCAACTGGCAGGGTTGACAAGCAGACGTACGATTTCTTAACAATCCACCCCAATACACCTATTTCTCTTGTATGAAGAAGATATGATGACAGAAGGAAGACCAGAAGATGGCGAATTATGGCTCATGATTGATGAAGGAACGTCATTGACCTTAAAGATCTCTGACATCATGATTATAGTGGAAAATTAAGATCTGAAAAGTTAAAGACTTTAAAGACTATGCCTAAATGTGAAGGAAACAGGGTATGGCCACAGGCTTAGTGGCTAACTTCCGTACTGAGGGCTAAGAGAGATTATAGACGACTTTTGGCTCCTTCGGATAATCATCCAGAATGAAGAATCCAGCAGTCAGAAAGTACGTCACTGACTGTTACTTGGAAAAACTACAGTGAAAGGGAAGAAAAACATCTGATGTATCTCTTAGAACTAAGATCAGAATTGTTCAAAAGATATGAACAATGAAGAAACTCTGAGCAGAGTAGTGACGTCTCTCATCCTTGGTGCTGGGTAAGCATTCTAAGAAGACTGGACCACAAGGGAAAAAACTAGAAGCCTGAGTTTTCACTGGGTGCACAAACAGCCCATCCAAAGTTTCTTATTTGTATCTTATTTTTAGCATATCGCAAACCATAATGCTTGGAAAAGTTGAAGATCAAAGGGGGAGGGGGGTGTTTCACAGAGTAGGATTTCTCAGTTAGCTGGGTTAACTTAATCTAGAAGTCACAATTGTCCAATAGGAATGCTCCTTACCTAAACTCTTATCAGACAGTTATGACTTCTAGCTTAAGTTAACGAAGTTAACTGAGAAATCTCACTTTGTGGAACACCTCCAGGAAGAGGGTGGCTAGCAACAAGATGGACACATTCGGTCATCACAGTGATGAATATGGCATTGGGAAGCCTGAGGAAATGGAAGACGGGACATTCTGCAGGAATGATAATAACAGTAATACCAATAATAATAGCCTAATGAAACACAGCACGCAGACAGATTAGCACCTCATGCCAAGCATCAGGCTGCGAGTGTGAAGGAGCCAGTGGAATGACAGCCTCAGGTGAATTATCCTATTTGTGTTAATCAAGATGGACAATTTCATCAACTTGCATTTTCTGCTCTCCATAAATCACTCTGTCAGCGCTTGTTGCACATCTCTGCTGATGCAATAGAATTTGAAATGGAACATGTGTCTCGCATCATCTCCAGCTTACTCTTAATTCTGTGGTCCTCCGGCTTGTCCTCTGCTGGGGATGTCGTGTCCACTGGAAGAAGTCTCAGTCCTACGTTAGCTTCAGAAGTCACAGTTATGTTGACAGCAGGTCACTGAAAATATTAGCACCTGGCCAGCAAGCCAGGATTTGGCAGTAAGTCCATTAAACTCGAACAAGATGCGTATTCTTCAGAGAATGCAAACCGCTTAGGGCTGGGACTGTGGGGATAGGATGACTGCTTTCTAATTAAACAATCATTAAATCACAGTCACTGATCTTGCCACAGAAGAGCAGTCGTTCTCACGGCCAGAAGGGCTAGACTGACGATGATCTCTGATGGAGACTTGTAGAAGATTATGAGTTTATGGTCTTAAACACTGTATTAATTCATTTCTTGGGTTCCATCCATTTGAGGTACCTCTCTCTTGAAAAGAAAGGGTTTTAGATGTTGTTAATCCTGTACAGACTGATTTGGTAAATAAGATCGTGTAAAAGCCTCAAACTTGGGAAAGGTAGCATTGTCAGTTTTAGCTAGGGATGTTTGTATAGCTTAATGAGCTCAGTTTGAAGCTGAGTTATGAATATTTATACTTGCCTAAAAATGCCATGAAAGTACATCTAACTTTTAGGGCCACTGTTTTTGTGTCCTGAATTTTTAATGGACATCCAGTTTTTTATTCTCCTTTAACATCCAGCAGCAATTAATGTACTAGTGGGATTTAAGTGGCGCATTCACTGAAATGCAGTTACTTTATCTACTGCTTTATCATAACTCCTCCCGTAGTGTGGCTGCACCAAATATATTTTTTTATCTAAAGAAATAAAATAATCTTTTCTAGACAATACTAGAACAAAAGACTCTCCTGGAGACAGCAGAAGATAAAATAGTTAAGAAAACAAAGGCCATTTCACTGTTCACAGGGCGTGTAATACAATTTTCTTTCGCAATGTAGGATTTCACTTGGTTAAAGGGAAAAACTTAATATCATTCTTGGTGGAATTTATCTTTCAGACATATTTACAAATTTGCAAAAGGTTGCAAAATTTATGGCCAACGCTTAAATTTGAATCTGTTACAAAAGCTCATTACTTTAACGGCTGAAGTGATGGGTTCTTGCGACTGCAGTGTCTCGTTAATGTGACATGAATCATAGAAGCAGGAGAGACTGTAATCGATAAGATTCTAAGTGTTTTCATGGCATCTGGATTTGTGAGTTTACAATTGAAGCTGGAAAGGATCATGGGAATGCCTAGCTAAAGATTTTTCGAAGATCTTTAATGGCACGGATCTGATTATCTGTGCATTGACCGGAATGACAAATTAGCGGGGTCATCTTCTTACATTGTGTACATGTTCTGAGGAAACGTTAAGGACCCAGGAGGGTTTGTATACCTGCACAGCTCCCTGGACATAAGAGCATCGCCCGTCAGGCTTGATGTAATTTTACTGCAAGCTTCAGAGGTAGAAGAGGAGCGCAAAGGCATTAGCAGCACTTGCTCCAGTGGTCATCCTCAGGTCAGCTGGCCGGTGAAGCATCATTGAGTCGCTAATGACCCAGCACCCACTGCGTGTCCAGGTAGGACCAGCGCCATTAGACGGCAGCTGGTGCTGATATCTGGAATACTGCTACCTCATAAGCGTGGCTCACAATGGGTGGCAGAGGGTCATGGTGAGCATCAGTGAGTCACAGTGGGTGGAGTGGGTCACAGTGAGTTACAGTGGGTAGAGTGGGCCACAGTGGGTAGCAGTGAGTCACAGCGGGTAGCAGTCGGACACAGCGGGTAGCAGTCAGTCATAGTGAATCACAGCGGCTAGCAGTGGGTCACAGTGAGTCACACCAGGTAACAGTGGGCCACAGTGAGTAGCAGTGGGTCCCAGTAAGTCACAGTGGGTAGCATTGAGTCACAGTGAGTCCCAGCGGGTAGCAGTGGGTCACAGTGAGTCACAGCAGGTAGCAGTGGGTCACAGTGAGTCACAGCAGGTAACAGTGGGCCACAGTGAGTAGCAGTGGGTCCCAGTAAGTCACAGTGGGTAGCATTGGGTCAAGGGTCGCAGTAGGAATTAGAGCGCCCTACCCATTTGGGCCTCCGAGGAGGATACCAAGGCAGCCTGTACACAGCATTCATCAAAATGTCAAAAGGCCCCCCGACACCTGCCCAAGTAATGGCATCCTTCCCACCTTCCTGGTGCTGTCATTGAGCGAACTTGGTCTCAGCAAATAGCTTCTGTTC
>JAODKM010000058.1:21048030-21058060 GCA_026780845.1 Petrocephalus sullivani
TCTTGGTTGTCCGGCCCCCAAGGAGACTGTCTGGTAAAACTCTGGCCCTCTGACAAATATAGTTGATGACCCCTGGCTTAGGAGGTGATGATGTTAAAGATTAAAAGTCACCTGCAAAAGCAAAGGAACAATCCTACACGCCTGTGAGCTCAATTCTCAGTCGCTTCCCAGTACTGGTTCACTGGACGACATTGAGGGTGAGGTAGGTCAAAGGTCACAGGTTGCAGCTGGTCCTCACCTCCTGGTGGAGGTCGCTGAGGTCCCAGTGGTGAGCTTGGCGGGCACAGCCCGGGTACTGCCTGGCACAGCACGAGTCGGGCGGCCATTCCATCTCAGTCATCTCCAGCCAGTCGGTGAAGTAGATCACACCGCAGCACTTAAACTGACACACAGGGGGCAGCAGAAATGGACCAGTTGGTGTTGTAGTGCATTGTGGGTACTGGAGTAGCACATGTGGTCTGAGACTCACACGCGCCACTCCGATTCCTTAACAGCAGCCAGCACATACAGTTAACTACCCATAAATAACAAGAAGTAGTAATTCTTGTGTGCCTAAATGACGCAGCCTAAAAATACAGTGCAGGAAATTGACCTAAATCGAATTCCAAGATAAGCAAAATGAATGTATAAACACTCAATATGTAGAGGACATGAAACATTAAACACCAGGAATCGTCGTGGCACGAGTCACAGAAGCCGCCCGTACTTTCCAAGATTCCTGAGGCCCTCACCTCGGTCTGGAAGAAGTTCCACGCCTGGGTGAGCCACTGGTAGCGTGGCAGACCGTAGTTGGTCATGCGAGACTTCAGGCTGATCATGTCCGACCGCTGCACTGGGGGCTGAGATCCAGAGGAACACTGACGTACTTCCATATGATGGCTTTGCTCAGTTGGCCGGTACAGTGTGCGACAGAAGCTTCACGTACAGAAGATCAGTGCATTCCTGTTTTCCCTACGATTATCACCATTTAGCTGCTCGGCTAACATATTAATCCAGGGGGGCTAGCATACTAACAGCTGTACATTAAATAATTCTGGCAGGAACCAATGCAGAGGGGTACATCAACACAGCCTTTAGCATAGAACGTAGCCTGTAGATTGTCCATCATTAAGCTCTTCCCTTAACCACCAATTGCAGAAACCTCAAAATCTACTGAAGCATTGTTATTCCTTCTACAGTAATCAACTATCCTGTAATTAGCTTCCTTGGGGCCTTGATTGGACAGTATGGTCACCACTGCAATCCACCCTGGGTATCCAGCACATGGCCTGCTTTCCAGAAGCTTCTGCCCCCAGGTGCTTGGAGCTCCTGGCTAGTTTACATAGACTCTGATAAGAAGCCGGACGGTGCAGTCGGAGTGACTCACACCTGGTCATCGGGGAGATAGCTTTGGATTACGGCCCGTGCTCTTAACGCTTAGATAAGGGCCTGTCTTTGGGCGGGGGGGGGGGGGGGGGTTGGTATTGTGAAAGGGAGAAAAAGCCATTGTGATTCGGCACAGTTTCCAAGTAAGGCAGAGAAAAAAGTGGGCATTGTGACGCGTGAATCTGTTGAAATTACTGGTTCATCAAAAAACACGCCGACCATCAGGAGCGGAGGACAGGATAAAGCCATCCGCCCAGCGAGCGAGCGAAGGAGAGCCAGGCACCTCCGCCAGCGCTGGCCCCCGGCCAGCTCCCCCATTTATACCCCTACCCTTTTGTCTGGCCCCCTTTCTGTCCGTGACAAATGTCTCTATTACTGGTGCCCTATTTGCCGCCGGCCATGTTGTTTATGAGGGCGAGCTGGCGAAGGCGACGGCAGACGGCCGCCGAAGATGGGGCCCGGGGAGGGGGGGGGGGACATGCCTGGCATTCTGGCCTTTTAATAGCGCCGAGTTTATATATGGAGAGGTGGGAGAGGACTCACCTCTTCATAAGTCCATACTCCGCTGGCCAGCTCCACGCAGAAGATCACCAGCAGGCTCCCAAAGTACTGGAAAAGGGCAGGACACCCTGTTAGCTAAGGCACTCCCCGGGCAACTTCATTCATTCATTCCTTAGTCCACGGGATGGCTTAGTGCAAGTACACTGTCCTCCTGGGAGGAAGAGCGGAGCCTCGCTGGGAGAGACCCCAGTGCCGGCCGGAGCACGCGTCTCGGCTTATTGAGACGGAACTCTAGCTAGACGGTCCGTTGCAGAGGCTGTTGGTGGTTCTGGGCCATTCGTTAAGAAGCTCTAAATATTTGTGTCAGGCAGACAGTCCAGCTGCGGCTTTGTTAAGGTTTCAGTCCATTTAGAGCGTCCAGATCCAAACAGCGCGGGCCGGACGCCCAGACGTCACGCTGCCACCCCTGGGTTTTCTCCCCGTCCCCCTTCCGCCCGAGGAAGAGGCCAATGCCGAGAGGAACTCTCCAACCTCCGCCGGCCTTCCAGCCTCTCCTCAGCGCCCAGGAGCCCCAAGTGTTATTTTGCCAGCCTTTTCAGAAACGGCGGGTGTCAAACCCAACAAACGTCACCGCCATTAGTGTCGTCTCAGCCATGCACTGGGCGCGGGGAAATTAAATAAGGCTCCTCCTGAAGCCACAATGCAGACGTGACAGGGCTGAAGCCAGAGTTATGGAATAATTTTCAAGGTGAAAGAAAATCATGTATAATTATTAATACTTTAAGTGCAGGGAACAAAGGACAAACTTTTACTGCTACTTCCTGACTAACATAATATTACAAACATACCACGTTACACCAACAATGAACAAACATTACCTAAAAGTGGTATAAGCCCTACCCCCAGCTAACACTCACACCCCAGAACAGAGCTTACTTTCCAACATTATGTGTGAAAAATAGGGAGATTGTGCCAAGTTGGAGTGGGGGGGGGGGCCATCTCTGGCAATAAAATTTGCAGAAAATCGAGTTCATCATGAGAAACAGTAAATCGGGAGTGTTGGCGGGTCTGGGTCTGGAGTAATCGACCGAGGCAGCCGGTGCGAAAGGCGGCGGGTAAGAGAGCGTGGGGGAGGCCAAAACAGGAGGATGCACTTGTAGGAGGTGTGACAGGTCGTGAGGATGGATATTTATAAGCGCTCGCTAACTACTGCTGCAGGACTCTGCACTGACTTCTGCCCGGGGGCTCTGGTGAAAAACGAGGATCCCTCCAAGCAGCATCCCTGGCACATCACGTAAACAACAAGCTCCATCCCCATCCCTCCCTGGGGCCCCCCCACCCCAGCTGCGCCATCCGTCACAGCCACCCGGAGCCCCGGGGAAACAGCATCGATCACACTGAGCTTCTGGCCCGGCGCCCTGGAGCCGTCAGCACGCCGTGGGTCAAACATTTCACTCAGACAGCACCAGCAAGCAGGCCTGGGGTCCGGGCTTCTGTCTTAGCCACTCCCGCAGTCCCCGGCACCGCACCCAACCGCCCCTCCACCCCCCCCACAGCAACAAATGACAGGAGCTCCAGAAAGCTGAGCGTGAAATCGAGAGCAGCCCGGAGTCAGTCGGAAGGCGGCGTCGCCACCACTGAGTCACGCGTAACGCGAGGATGCGTGGGCGGCCGGTGACCTTGGAGGCGAGTCGGCGGGTCCCGCGGGGGAGTGCCTGAAAGGACAGCCTCTTTTGTCTGAGATTCGAGGCAGGAACCGCACCCAGTTGGCAGACCTGGGCACCGAGGGAACAATGCCATTCCCCGGCCCTCCGGCCAGGCCGCTCGACAGACGCAAACACGACGGACATGCTGGTTTCCTGCAAAAACACGGCGCTTCCAAATAAAGTCATCACGCTCCCTGTATATTTTGCATTTTGTTTATTTAGCTGATACATTTATCCAAAATGATGTACAGTTTTGAGAGAAGGCAGGGTCAGACAGTTCCTGGAGCCTTGCTCAGAGGACCAACAGTCAAACCACAATGCCAACCCTGGGATTTGAACCGACGATCTTCTGATCACAGACATAGCATCCGAACCCACTGAGGCACATCGTGCCCCCCTGCGCCTCCAATTCTGTGATATCAAGTACAGATATCAATACAGACACACCCCTGCTGCATGGACAGCAGGCTGGCCTGGCCCCGAAGGCCACCGAGGGTGGCGATCCTCTCACACATGTCTGTGGCCCCCCCATTCCCAAGCAAACTTCTATCAAAGGCAGCACCAAGGCAGGGGATACCTTCATCCAGGACAATGACGCCAAGCATCTCTGTCACTATAGTCGAAGTATCGCTTTCTTTCACAAACTTTGTACTTGGTTTCTGTGCTTTTGTATATGTGTGTGTGTGTTCAGCTTCATTATTCTACCTCCTTTAATGTCAGGTAGGATGTTTGAAAAAGGATCTCGGGAGTTTTACCTTAATTGAAACGTAAAAGTCTGGGAGACCTGACAGATTTTTTTCTCCCTTACATCACACAAAACATCTTTTTTTTCCGGATCAGTCACAATTCCGTGAAAACAGCAGGCTTACGCTTCACAGTACCGGCACCGGGGCTCCGGCCACATACCGCAATGCTTTCAGTGCCTTGTGGTTTTCCGAAAACCCTTTCATGTGAATGTTGGTGTTTCAGTTTCACGCTCAGAGTTGGGAAGCCGGTAGCAACTGTCCAAATTGCCGTCACCTGCGAGAATGGCGATCCTCGTCGCGCAAATGCAAACCTGGCAGCTACTGCACAGTTTTGCACGGAAAAAAAATAACGACTTGTAGCATCGAGCAATCATTTCAGCTCTTCAGCTAGGTATTTCAGCATCGCCCTTCAGCAAACACATAATATCTGTCAACGGTGGCATTTCTGGTTTGGGCTACAGGCATCTGGGGGGCGGGTGCTAAGCTGTGCTGTGCTGTGGGCTCATCGAGTGCTGAGTGTCTGAACATGGGGGTGAGAGATGAATGACTGAACAGGCTTGCATCAGGACATATCCCTCACCATCTGAGGCAGTGCGCTGTCCTGTTTGGCTAGTCAACACCCCCCGCCCCCCCCCACCACAGACACACACAGCACGCTCAGATGAATGCGTTGATTCAAGTTTATAACTTATAGCACTGCTGGGAGTGTGGGGGGGGGCACACACCAGTGCCCTGGGTGTGATTATTCATGCCCCCGCATCTTGTGCAGAATGAATCATTTTACAGCTGCAGCTATCGGGGGGGGGGTTGGGAAGGGAGGCAGGCAGGGATGCAACCAAAACGCACCCCGGCAGAGGCGCATTAAATGCAGTCAGTCTCTCTCTCTCTCCCTTTACCTGTCTGGTGGCGCAGACGTGCGAGTGACAGCGATCGGACCGGCTCGGCTTAATCGCGCTAAGCTCGCTACCGGCTCGTTTACCCCGCCGCATGAGGATCTGCGATCGGGGGGCTTCCGACCAGAGGCCGGGGGGGCACTGATCACCCCGGGACAGAGAGGCCCAGTCTCGACCCCTAAGCTCACACCCTCTCTGACCCAGAGACTGGGGCGGTCCCATTGAATGCAGAGCCATCATAATGCTGACATCCCACTCTCAAAATGTCACCGCGGCAACATCCGCTTATCTGGAATTTTTAAGGGGGCGGCCATGGGGCCTGCATTTTTAAGTATAAGACCATCTTCAACTTTTTTTTTTTTTTTTTTTACTTAAGAACTTTCCAAGAAACTCTCTTTCTTTAAGTCATATAAAATAGAGAAAGGCCACGTGCAAGCTACTCCCAATCAGCACACACATGCACACATGCACGCACACGCACGTGCACGCACACGCGTGAGCCCCGATGGCAGACGGCCACACACACGTACCCAGGACAGGAGGATCAGGCTCTCTTTCAGTGTCCCGCAGTATCCCACCATGGCCACAATGATCAGAAAACAGCAGACTGCGATGATGACTGGATGGACCACTGGGGAGTAGGTCAGAATCGCAGCTTCCTCCAGCCTGTGGGGGGTGGGGGCATTACTCAGTGATATTTGGCAGACGTCTTGTTTATTTATCAATCCATCCCACTCCCTCGCTCCCCCCTCCCTCAGCGCTCGCACAAAATACTCCAGCTACAAGTAAATTCTGATTACACTGCGCAGGAATGCTAGTCCAGCACATTCTCTGTCTCCATTCCACTCGGAGAGTCAGAGGAGTCACAGCGTGGAGGAACGAGGGAACCACGAGATAGGACTCCTCACTGACCTGAAGGCCCATCAGATACCCAACTCTAAAAGCTGTCTCTTCGGTTTTCATTGTTTTTTTTCTTTCAGTAAATCAATCCCTTTTAAATCTGCTCTCACAACCAGGATGTGCCCCACAATAACACAAAGAGAGAGCAGGTTTGGCGACGCTGATATCCACTCAAACCTTTGTATTACACATCCCGAAAAGAAAACCTCTGCTAACTGTCCTGAAAGTTTCTGAGTAAGCCTGGCTTTCAGGTGCAGCCGGTGTCCTGCCCAGATGCTCATTCTGTGAGGCTGACATCTGGATTGGGCTCACCTGGTATCTGCTGTCAGGGTGAGCACAGTGTTCAGGTAATCTCTGAGCCAGGCCGCCACTCCCAGCACACAGACAGACATAAGCTGAATGATAGAAAAGCATGTCTGAGTTTAAAAAGAAATGTTTACAGATACTGCAATACAAAAGCTGGAGAACAGTGCACTAATTCCAGCGAATTTCTATTATAGGTATCTGTTAGTGAAGGCGTATAAATCAACTACCAGGGATCGAGGAGTTTTAAACCTCTATACTCCCTAGGAAGATTAATCTTATATTCAATAAAAGGTGGAAGACTCCGAGTAGGGCTGATTAAAGTATAATGTATGAGTAGCGTGGGGCAGCTGCAGGGCTTTAAAGTCGGGTGCCTGGCTCCGGACGTCCAGCTGCCCACCGAGCAGGGCAGAAGTGAATAATAATAATAATAATAATAATAATAATGGTGGTGGGGGTAAGGCAGGCAGGCTGCTGCGTGTAACGTGAGCGGCCCGGCCGGCCGGCCACCTGCTGCCGCCGCTCGGCCTCGCCTACCCAGAAGAGTAAGTTGAGAGCGTAGAGCAGGCAGCGCAGGCACTTGACGGCGTCCTGCCGAGCCATCCCGACCGCCGCACCAGCCGGCCAGCGCTCCTCATCCTGACATCGCCTGCCGGCACAGTCTCACACTGTCACGCCGCACAAATCAGCAGGAAATTACCGCACTCCCACTGCGCTGCAAAGGACTTACCCCGTTTTAGTCCATCCCTTAGTCCATTTCAGGGAAAATGCCGTTTTCCCCCCAAACACTGAGAGCAGGTGCTTTTGCAGATAAAGGCTCCGGGTTCATCGAGGAGCGCTCGGCGGCGCTGACATGTCGGGATCACTCGGCGCTCGCTCCGGCGGACCGCTTCCAAAGGCGCTCCGGGAAACCCTCGGTGCCTTCCTCACAAATTATTACACTGCGCGCGAACCGGCCACAAGATCGGATCATGCAAATTAAGTTACAAAAAAATCATTCCTTGAGATAAACAAAATATCTGGATGCAAATCACGGGACCCCTGACCACATGGTAAAGTTATTCAAAACAACAGAAGTTACAGTTCGACTCTTCAAAAAGTACTTTCCGTGGAATTACTCTAAGGATGAAATCAGTCGCATTCCGGCATGCATTTCCCTTAAAATATACCTAATGTCATTTTGCGGCAGCTGACGCGCCAGCGCCGATCGAGGCTGTCCCTGCGCTGTCAGTGGAAGTTTCTGACCGTGAAGACTTCCAGTATGTAAGCTTGGTTCCCAGGCGAGCCGCTCCGGGGCTCCTCTGGGTCCTAGAGACTCGATCTGAGTGATTGTTCGCTCGTTTTGCGTGCAAATCCCATGACAAGGCGCATCGACGGATGCCAGGGAGAAGAAAAGTGGGCGGCAATCAGCATCCCAGAGATAGAATGCTTAGGTTAAGGTCATATTTGAGAGAGAAATATTTTCTGTACGGTGCTTTGTCACTGAGTCAGAGAAACAAGCAAAAGTTACAAAGATAACAATTTTCCCTCAAGTGGAAGCACTGCATTGTAGGCCCATCAAAATAATCTGAAGTTTGCCTGCAATCTATGACTTACAAATGGGATCCACTATTGACTTGCCTTTTGGGTCTACTTATTTTGTAATCTTGCGTGGTATGTTTTATAACCGTTACATATACGTTTCTTATAATCGTAATCTGTTTGCATTTTTTTGACGGTTTGCACGCAGTTAAGTGGGATGTGTTTGGTGACTTCATAGTGATGTGTGTGTGCTGAAAAACTGTAGTTCCATTTTGAAACACCAGGCGGGGAAGCCAGCGTACCAAAGACATGGTCATATCTGCAAACCAGCGGGTCCAGCACGGACTTTCTTTTGGTTACTGAATATGTAATCTTATCGTAGTGGTATGGGAGGGAAAATGCTTTCAGTTATATTAATGGATGAAATAAAAGCGGATAAACCTACTGATAATAAAATAAAAAAAATAAATAAATAAAAGAATTGTTAAACTGTGTAGGTGTAGCACAGATGGTGAGTGTTGTGGTCTTGTACCACCAAGGATATGGGTTTTAAACCTATCCTACCTAAGTTTGTGTTAAGTTTGCATTCTCTTCCTGTGTTTGCAGGGCACGCCAAAAACAAGCACTTTGGTGAACAGATGTCTCTAAATTACCTGTAGTGTATGCCCAATAATTATCTAACATCCCATCCATACAGTACGTGTCCCTGCCTCAGCGTGACACTGGATTGGATAAGTGGCTCCCGAAGACAAATGACTGCACAACCTTTGCCTGCATGAGCTGAAAGGATGCTCATTGTCACAGATAGTTAGGCCTACATGTTGATAAATGGTCGTGCTTGACCAATGGTGGCACACAGAAAAGAGAATGCTTTTTAAAAATAGTCTTCACTCATGCGAAAAACCTCTAAGCATTACTCTTAACTGAAAAAAAGCTTTACTCATACTCCAAAATTGGACGGGATGGTAATCCTGCACTAATAAGGGCTTGACTGAATATGCCTAACAGGTAATAATTTTAAACGAAATGAAAATATAGCATTGAGACTTCAAGCAAAGACTTCCAGTCACGTACAAAATTAATTTTATAAGGATGTTAAAGGACATATTTTACTGCCTAGGCCGCTGGAGGTCGTCTACTCAAAAGTTACGTAAACGCATTATGTTATATGGGTAGTGCCTGTGAAATTGGCCGTAACATAATAAAGCAATAATGTGATGATATAATAATGACACCGTGAATGATCATTTTTTTCCTAGCTGGGGACAGTTATGTGCTTATAGAACTACCCTGTGGTACTTCAAGACCAAATCCCATATTCCATCAGCGTCCTTATTTTACACCCTGACTACATATTATCTCCTTTCACGAGAAATGAATTATTCTGCGCACGAGCTTCACAAAGGGACAAATTTATTTTGCGTTTCTAGCTAAAATTCATCAAATGACTGACCCGGTGCCTCATAAAAACATAAATGCTGAAAACTATGTTACATTGACAACAATGAGCTGAATTAAGTGCTCAGTCGTCCGTCGAAGCATAAGTGACTTAATTATATTTTATTCAGAATCGCACTACGTTTAAACACTGGTGACGAAACGCGTCAACGTCGGACTACAACGACCGACGTGCCCTTCACCTGCGATCAAAACAATGACGCAAGTCAAAAAACGACCCAATCAAACGTCGTCTTAGGAAATACGTCAGAGTCAATGACCTCAGTAAGAAAAATAGCTAGCTTTTTCCTTGAGCCTCAGCGGCAGACGGCGCCATATTGAAAGACTGGCATTCTTTTAATAAACGTCTAAAAAATTTAAAAAGCCAAAATGCTCTACTTAGAGGACTACTTGGAAAGTGAGTATGGCGTTATCGCTTAATTTCAGCCGTGGTTTTGGTGTTCTAGCCAGCCGGGATTGCAGTATCGGTGCCCCCGATTTTGGTTTAGCTTGCTGGCTAATGGATTCTGTCCCCCCCCCCCCCCCCCCCCCCCCCCCCCCCTCCCCCCCGTCCCTCCCCCCCCCCAATGCCTTCCCGCCCGCCTTCCCCGCAACGGGGGGGGGGGGCCCCCGGCGCGTGTGTCGCGCTGCGCCCTCC
>JAODKM010000058.1:21058160-21071123 GCA_026780845.1 Petrocephalus sullivani
TGCTGGCTAATGGATTCTGTCCCCCCTCCCCCCTCCCCCCTCCTTCCCCGTTGCCAGTGATCGAGCAGCTACCCATGGATCTGCGCGACAGGTTTACGGAAATGAGGGAGATGGACCTGCAGGTTCAGAGTACGCGCTGCCGCTCCGAGCCCGGCCGCACGGCTCCGCACCGCACCGGCCCCGCATGCACGCCCCAAACCGAGCGCTTTACCCCACCGCCGGGGCGCTGGTCGGCCAACAAAAGTTACCGGGATAGCTTACTTTCGGCCGCGGTGTGCGCCGGCTGCACGTTTAAGTTGCACTGGCCGGGGGTGATTTTCCAGAAGAAAACTGTTTGCTGACGCCCATCCCAGGAGCGATCGGATGATTTTAACGAGCACGGACTGATATAAAGTCCTTACAGCAACTTGGTCATCAAATTGTCATACAGACACCCGTATCAGTATATGTGCAAGATGCATGTACAGCAGTACTGGAGTTAGGAAGTTACCTCTCAGACATGCTGACTTACATCTAGATTTATGCAGTACACGGTAGATACGTGTCACAGCGGTAAACATTTTAAGCATTTAAAGATCATGTCCATTTATTAACATCCCATGACAGACACGCCCCCGATGCCCGTTTTATCCCCCTATAACGTGGTTTTTGTTCCTATCTCAGACGCCATGGACCAGCTAGAGCAGCGTGTCAATGAGTTTTTTATCAATGCGAAAAAGAACAAACCCGAATGGAGGGAAGAACAGATGGAGGTGATAAAAAAGGTAAAGACTGCTTTTGCTGGTATCCCCTGTGATGTGAATTCCCTGTGCTGACTGGCTGTATGCTAGTGCTGTTATCCCCTATGATGTGAATTCCCTGTGCTGACTGGCTGTGTGCTGGTGCTGTTATCCCCTATGATGTGAATTCCCTGTGCTGACTGGCTGTGTGCTGGTTCTGTTATCCCCTATGATGTGAATTCCCTGTGCTGACTGGCTGTGTGCTGGTGCTGTTATCCCCTGTGATGTGAATTCCCTGTGCCGACTGGCTGTATGCTGGTTCTGTTATCCCCTATGATGTGAATTCCCTGTGCTGACTGGCTGTATGCTGGTTCTGTTATCCCCTGTAATGTGAATTCCCTGTGCTGACTGGTTGTATGCTGGTGCTGTTATTCCCTGTGATGTGAATTCCCTGTGCTGACTGGCAGTATGATGTTGCTGGTATCCCTTGTGATGTGAATTCCCTGTGCTGACTGGCTGTATGCTGCTGCTGTTGCTGGTATCCCCTGTGATGTGAATTCCCTGTGCTGACTGGCTTTATGCTGTTGCTGGTATCCCCTGTGATGTGAATTCCCTGTGCTGACTGCCTGTATACTGCTGTTGCTGGTATCCCCTGTGATGTGAATTCCCTGTGCTGACTGGCTGTATGCTGCTGGTGCTGGTATCCCTTGTGATGTGAATTCCCTGTGCTGACTGGCTGTATGCTGCTGGTGCTGGTATCCCTTGTGATGTGAATTCCCTGGGCTGACTGGCTATATACTGGTGGTCACTGGGCTGCAGGTTAGGATTCTGTGCCTGTGATCAGTTGGCTGCCAGTTCAGATTCCAGGGTTGGCAGAATCATTTCACAGTGGGGCCTCTGAGCGAGGCCCTTAGCCCCCAGCTACATCAGGGAGCGTCTGACCCTGCATCCTTAATTGTGTGTCACTTTAGATAAAAGCGTCTGTTAAACAAGTACAATGTAAATGGTCATTTACATTTACATTACTAAATTTGATTCAGTTCAATCTTGTTGCCATTGTGCTGAATACAGATACAGAGCCAATGAAACACAGTTAGCATCTAATCAGATGCAATTAAAATACCGGTATATACGATTATAATAAGTTAGAAAATTATGGATATGTGTGAATTATAGTTCTGTGCAAAAGAAAATGCGTGAGGTAGATAGCATAATGTCCAGACAGGAATTACGATGCACTAGGAAATCTGAAAAGGTGTGGTGAATCTGATTCCTGTCCTAAGTGTGGAACTGCCCACAGTACAGGGGCAGTAGGTTATGTTACATTTTGACAGTTTGGAATATACTGAAGCCTGGAGCTGCTGAGCAGTCCGAGTGGTCCTAGTGCCTGTCGGCTCTCTCCTCCCTTTCCAGGTCCTTCACCTGGGTCGCTGGGGTCTCTCTCCTACCCAGTGATAGGATGCAGGTCTCACTGTCTTTTTTGTCCCAGATTTAAGCTGATGTTGCCCGGTTTCGAATCCATTTACATAATAACCTTTCATTCTGCAGGACTATTACAAGGCGTTGGAGGATGCAGATGAAAAGGTCCAGTTAGCCAATCAGATTTATGATTTGGTAAGTAAAAATAATATTTCCGGTAAAGTTTGCATTACGGGACATTTGAAACATAGTGTTCAGATTTGTGAGATACTGCTTTATTAGGTATTTACTTTTCAGTAATCCTTTAATTGAAGGCTGTGTACTTATGCAGTCTGGCACAGAAGCAATAGAGTAAACTAACTTGTTTATGTTTATTACTGGTAGTGAGGAGATTAAATTAGTCATTTTGCTCAGTCAGCCAGAATTAAGGTTGTTGCTCAAGTGAATGTGGTGAACATGTATTTCAGGTTGAAACTAGCTTGCCTTTCCATGAAAATTCCACCAGATGGCACTAATGCTTCATCCAAAAAGTCTTCCAGCGTATTCTTAGTCCGCTACATTTTAATAAATCATTAAGTAAAGCTAATAATTATTGAGGATTTATTTGAATTGTGTGATTATGATGTTCATTCTCGTTCACCATTAGTGAGGTTGCGTGTAATAAAGCTCTCCTGTAGGGCCTCGGGAATATGGGATGCAGCGTCGTTGTGGCGATGGAATCCACATGTGGCTAACATGGCTTCTGTGTGATCAGGTGGATCGCCATCTCAGAAAGCTGGACCAGGAGCTGGCCAAGTTCAAGATGGAGCTGGAGGCTGACAACGCTGGCATCACAGAGATTCTCGAGAGGCGTGAGTATCCCCTCCCGCACAGATGAGCCGTGATTGTGGAACTGCAGAACTGAGTGTAGCTGTGTCTAGACACACGTTATCCTCGTGTCTTCATCTGCTTTGCATCACATTGTTTATGATCCAGACTGATTTAAGTGACATTTGTCTTTGGGCTTCCAGCAAACCGCCATCCCCTCTGTCATCACTTCCCCTTACAAAGCGATGTTTTCCTCCTGACATTCTCTCTCTCTCACTGCTCTAACTAAAAGAAGTTCTGTGATCCATTAATCAGCCTTCCGTCATGGCTGTGTGCTCTCATCCACATTTTTCTTGTGGCTTGCCGCAGCTTCTTTGTTTGAAGCGATTTACAGACAGTCGCTGTCCCGCCATAGGCTGTGCGCTGATTTGTTCTGTTTTGTGCTGCGGGGTCAGGTTCCCTGGAGATGGACAGCCCGTCTCAGCCCGTGAATAACCACCACGCTCACTCGCACACGGCCGTGGAAAGTAAGGCCGCCTCTGGGCCTCTCCTCCGCCTTTGCCTTTTTTTAAAGTCTAGGGAGTCGACCGTCGAGTTATTCCCTCACTGCTCTCTCGCCTCTGTCCCCAGAGAGGAAATACACGACGCCAGCGCACCACACCACCGAGCACGTCCCAGAGAAGAAGTTCAAATCCGAGGCCCTCCTGTCCACCCTCACGTCCGACGCCTCGAAGGAGAACCCGCCAGGTGAGGCCCGGGACCCCCGCTCACATGTGTGCACGCCACCGCACGGATTCCCTTTCCTGCTGAGAGATGATGAGTTTCCCCAGGAGGGTACACTGAAACGTCAGCCATATTTGTACAGGGTGCAGGAACAGCAGCATGTCTTCTGCCTCCAACAACACGTACAACGTGAACTCCTCCCAGTCCCTCACCTCCTACAACCTGAGCTCCCTGTCCGCTGGGGCGGGGGCCGGGGCGGGAGCCATCACCATGGCAGCGGCTCAGGCCGTACAGGCCACCGCCCAGGTAAAACCCCCTCCCGCCACTGCTTGTACACTGCCCGGACGCCCGAGCCCCGCGTGAGCACCGCCCTGCTGTTCGTTCCAGATGAAAGAGGGCCGCAGGACCTCCAGCCTGAAAGCCAGCTTCGAGGCCATCAAGAACAACGACTTCCAGCTGGGTCGCGAGTTCTCCTTGTCCCGCGAGACGCCGGGCTACTCGTCCTCTGCGCTGGCCTCCACCCTCACACAGACCCTGACCCCCACATCCTCCTCAGACTCCCGGGGGGGGCGCAAGTCCAAGTAAGAGCAGATCCGGGCATCCCAACACAGATGAGCTCCATGTTTGTCCTCAGAGCTGACATAATAAGCACCACCATTCTTAAATAAGTGCCCTCTGTTTCATCATTATGCTATGTTGAGTATTACTATGGGCATTATGTTGCTCCAGGTTATGAAAACGAAGCCAGGTCTTGGAGAAAGATGGAGAGAGAGTTGTGCTTTAC
Source organism: Petrocephalus sullivani (assembly GCA_026780845.1). Lineage (NCBI taxonomy): Eukaryota > Metazoa > Chordata > Actinopteri > Osteoglossiformes > Mormyridae > Petrocephalus > Petrocephalus sullivani. The sequence goes on from JAODKM010000058.1 coordinate 21,062,613, forward strand.
AGTCCCTTCCTTGTTGCAGGAACAACACCAAGTCTTCAAATCACCAGTCCTCTTCCTCGTCCTCGTCTTCCTCCCTTTCATCGTGCTCCTCTAACTCGGCCCTGGCCCAGGAGCTGCAGCAGGTGTCGGCCCTGCCAGAGTCTGAGGCCAGCAGCCAGGTGGACTGGACGTATGACCCCAACGAGCCCCGATACTGCATTTGCAACCAGGTGTGCCCCCCCTCGCCCCCCCCACCTGCCTCTTCTGTGGCCCCTGTTTTTAAATCATTATTAAAGTACTATCTTTGGTTGTCAGGTGTCCTACGGGGAGATGGTGGGGTGCGACAATCAGGACGTGAGTATCTTTGTTTCTGTTTAAAGCCTGTTAGCCTGTGTTTGTCTGCTTGCTTATTGTGGTTCCTGCTTTTGATCGCTCTGTGCCTCGGAGGTTAAAGCCGTGTCTTGCACGTGTGTTTATCGCAGTGCCCCATTGAGTGGTTCCACTACGGCTGTGTGGGCCTGACAGAGGCGCCCAAAGGCAAGTGGTACTGCCCTCAGTGTACAGCAGCCATGAAGAGGAGGGGCAGCCGACACAAATAAGCCCCGTCACCACGGTGACAGCTTCACCTGGACCATCCACGACGCGCTCCCACAATTGCCCTCCCCTTTCCAGCAAACTCCGTCACAGGCCCCCTGGGCAGGGAGGGTGACGCTATCCGCTGTCTCTACACCGTTAAGCAGCTCCTTCTTTGTGTGTTTTATGTAACGGAATCGTATCTTCCATTAAAAAAAAATACAAGAGTATTAGACCCTCAAAAGTCATAGCCGAAACATTCCAGTCTGTTCCCCAAGCTGACCGAAAGGGCCGCGCCCTGGCCCTCGCCGTCCCCCTTCGGCATCTAAAGGATGCATCCCGGCCGGGTCGTTCACAGGAACTATCCCAAGCTGGCCGGAGGTTTGGATGGATGGTAGTCTGAGCGGTATTCTCCAGATTAACCAGCCGATTTTTAAAGCCGTCTGCTCTCCCGTGTAAATTGTATGAACAAAGTCAGTACTCTAGTCTGTGTGTGTCTGTTATACTGGTCTGTCCTCCTCTGAAAATGGTGTACAGTTTTCCCAGAAATGTGTAGAAAAGAAATCAAATAAAATGATCAAATTCTTTTGATAATCCCCTGTTTCGGCGTCCTTGATAATGGCTTCAAAGTACACTGCTTTTACTGGTCTCTTTCATGTTAAATGTTGGCTGGCTGCTTTAATATAGGCTAATGGCTGAACTGGGTTTATATAGTGGTACTGTACTGCATTCAATAAATGCATTTGCGCATTTTGACCAGGCCCCTTCAAGTGTTTTATTACTTTGACAAAGGTATTAAGAAAAAGGCTGTATAAATACTTTCCGTCGTTTTCTAACAGTGCGCAGCCTTGAAATGCGAGTGTGTCGCAGATGGCTTCCGTCCGCTGCTGAATAGGGCGTGCTGCTTTTAACGTTTCTATTTGCGTGCTATTCAGTAACTCGTAAACATCGTAAAATCCATCTGCAGATTTCGTCATAGTATTATGGGGAATGACCGCCCGTCATTTGACTTAACAAATGCATATATACCGGGTCAGATGAGGGAAGGACTTCACCGTGATCTCCCTGCCGTCCGGTAGCGTGGAACCGCACCGGGGCTCGCGGACATCGCTCATCTTTTCATTCTGCGCTTAAAACTTCCTTAGTTATATGGCATGTATCATAGATCCAAACTAATATAAACGGGGGAACATGCGTATGAATAACCGCACTTTATATAAGATCTGGGATGCCGCCTACCTATAACAGGGTGAGAAATTCATTGTAATATAAGAAGGGCCAATGCCTTAGAATGTCCGTCAGAAACAGGCGGACGCGCCGGACTAAGCAGCGCCGAATGGAGACGGCGCCTTAACAGCCCAGTTTCCAGCCAAAGTGACTCATTTAGGGGCTGATTGTACGGGCTGGCGGATCCCCCCGGCGGCCGGCCAGAGGCAGGCAGCGCCCCTCTTCGGGGAATAACCGCTACCAGGTGGGCTGCCCTCCCCAAAGTGCGCAGCCCCCCGCCGGAGTGTGGGACCCGGGTCTGCAGTTGGCTGCGCGCTTGTGTTTCGGTTATAATGGACATACTGGAGCTTTACTTTGGCTGAAGTTGGGGGGGCGGGGGGGGGGACTGGCTGGTGTCCCCGGAGCGGCGTAAGGGGCGCGCACCAGCTCCCGTTCCCCTTTACGCAGCGGTTGTCGGGGCGCGCAGCTCGCCGGAGACACTCCGCCGACTTCGGGAATAACTTTAGGGGAATAACTTCCAAGGAGAAGCGCAGCGGTGCGGGCAGCCCGGGCGGCAGGGGCTCCCGTAGCGGCCCCTCTCCCCCGCGTCCCGCTCCGTGCCCGATGCCCTGATGGTATGCGCGGCGCCTCCCGGCATCGGGCGGCCGGGGAAGCGGGCATGCTCTTCCGACGCCTCTGGGCGCTGCGCCGGCGCTACTGGCCGCGTCCGGTGCTGCTCTCAGGTGTGGCCATATGCCTGGTGTACCAGACGCTGGTGGTGGCCCGGAGCCGCTTCAGGACCAGCGCGGCGCTCCGCAGCAGCGAGCCGACGGCGGCGGCGGACCTGCACTTCGACCAGCCGCTTCTGAGGGAGCCGGAGCCGCCGGGATCCGCTCGGAACCGCACGCATGTGAGCGCGATTCTTATCCTTACGCACTCCGGCTGCTTTGGAAGCCTTTGCATTAATAAGTGCATGTTTGCCCGGCGCTAGTGATTCTGCCAGTGATGCCACTCATATTAATGTGCAATATCCTACATTGCAAATGTTATAAAATGTTTTTTTTTTTGATAGTTATGGAGGATTATATATTTTTCATCTGTGTGTATTAATTATATACTCACTAATTTACTTTCAAGCCTTGTTGTTATTTAACAGATGTTGGGGTCTGGCCAGTGATCTGTATAAATGACTTAAAATGTGAATCTGTATAAATACGCAAAAGTAAATTGTATGGACTGTAATGGACCTTATATAGTAGATGAAAGGACTTTTTCTGCGGCGAGCCGGGGTGCATTTCGGTGGATGAGCTGCGAGTTGTGCTGCTGGAAGACTGTTTCCTATGGGATGTCATAAGAAGTTATCATAAGAAGCGGGGTTTTCCCGGGAGGGAGGCTCTCTCTTTATAACCTCTACTCATCATCCAGGTTTTTACTGATGTTAAAACCTCAGGTTTCTGCTGCCATTCGTCTTCTCTAGCTGTGTAGCCAAAACTCTAGAAGCAGATTGTCCCCCGACTGGGTCACCCACACATTTTAGTTTCGTTTTCTTTTCATGTGAGACCCACTATTCCTCTATTTTTTTCTATAAAATTTCATACCACTTGCACATATTAGCTGTACATGCACACTGTGCAAAATATATCATACACATAAATATGAAACAAGACTCTCTGAAGGTACTGTATGAGATTTAGCCTTTTTTTCCATTATATAGTTAAACTGAACAGATTATTGCTCCAATGTGATCCAAATGCCCTAAACATTACCGCCAGTGGAGCAGAGTGATGGTTTGTGTCTCTGTGTTTTGCACAGATGGATGTTGTAATAATTCTCCCACCCGGCACTTTATTCATAAACTCTGAGTTGTCAGAGTTTATAAAGAGCACAGAGACCTATTACTGTCACCATTGTATCTTAGGACCCACAGCACACTGATTTTGAGTGAGGTATCACACACACAAATCAGTCTGAAACTACAATAACGCATGTGCTTAAACACGTGACAATGCGATATTTTCTATGGTCACCTGTTAGTTACATCAAACTGTTAGAAAGACGTACCCTATTAGATGAGTTCAGTGGTCCAGAAGGTAACCTTATCTATTTAGTGCAGGGCAGGGCAGTTTTTTCCCTTTAAAATCCAAAGTCTGATCAGCAAAACAGACTAATTTGGGTGGATGGAAGCCCAGGGCCCCATGAAAGCATATCATTTAGGGCCCCCAACCCAGACCAATCCAATTATGTTCACCTAATTTCCTAACAATACTCCTAACTTCCCCTCACTCACAGTAACCCTTTGTAGGCCCTGTGTTAAATGAATTATACAACATGACTGTTTTTATAAATATACATTTCTTTATTTCAATTTGTATTTATTCCCAAGTTTAATTCAAATAAATTTTAAGTTTAATTATATTGGGTGTAGCGTTTGAGGTGTAAACTCCTCTGAGCCAGGGGTCCTGGAGCGGAACACTGGGCCAGATTAAGTACGTCTCCCACCTACGGTTGTTGTTGAGCAGAATATTTCCTTGTACTAGCTCTGAATGTATCAGACTGTCACAGCTGGTCTCTGATTGGCTTCGCCACCAGTTACACCGTCTAGTAGGCTACTCAGTGCCTTTGGTGACTGACTGGGACGATGGTTAGCATGTGGATCCATTCTCCTTGGGGCAGACTTATCAGCTTTGTCATTCAGTTCTTTTTCAGTTCTCAGTAGTACCAGTGTGTAATTTAACTTTTCTTGTAGGATAGAGATATCGGGAATGTTTTTTTCCCCAGGCTTCTTCTGGGGTTTTGATAACATTGCAGTTCTGATTATGCCTGATATCTGATTATGCCTGTGGACTTATTTTGGTACTTAGTCTAGTGTGTTTTTTTTGTAGGTTACTATGAGAAAGTGGAGGGTGAAATTGACCAATATTTTTGGTGCAACTGTTGAAATCTTGACTTCTGGTTCTGTTTTTGAAAGAAATAGCAATAAGACATAGGTTGACAAAAAGTTAAAAATATCCATTGTTTTGTGTAAAAAGTTGTATCTCAGTGTGATATTTATGCACAGAGAAATGAGCTGAACTGGAAGCAGATTGAGCCGGTTTTGACTCTCCCCTCCAGTCAGCGCACTTAACTGCCGGCACCTAATGATTCAGGGTCCAGGCCCCAGCACATCTGAGAGACTTGATCTTGATCTCATTCCTCCTAAAACAACACGGGTTCCCGGCAGCATCGTAGAGACTCCTTTTATGAAGGCACATCTGGCTGTCGGGTAGTTATGGCGGAACAAATATTTGGATGTTTCCTCATCCGGGGGATGGACCGCTTAGCACCACATCTGTCTTACAAGCTAAGGGCAGGCATGGTCTCAGCATGAGGACAGCAGGACCGATCTCCGGGCGCAGAAATGCCCCTGCAGGTGTGCCGGCCGCTCCAGGCCCAAGGGACCCCTAAGAATGAGCTTGGTCCATACGGGTGCAGCTACTCTCTATGACATGTTGCACAAATCAGTAAAGAACCCCCCCTCCGTGTCTCTACATTGGTGGGGGGGGATGTGCCTGGAATCACTCCCAGGGAGTCAGCAGTCCTGTCCCGTAGTGACGATCCCCAGTGAGTCAGACATGTTCGTCAGTCCGCCAGAACCGGAACGCGGGGCGACCTGCTCGCCCCTCCCGGGTGTCTGCTGTTTACGACCGCCCTCCATTATGGGCAGTAATGAAGAAGGATGAGGGTGCCCTCTCCGTCGGGACGGGGTGAAATTCATTGCCTCCGGCGTGTCAGGAATGAAAAGTGCTCTGTTTTTTTTTTTTTAGTGGTTTAGATTTTATGGCTCTGCGGGGTCAATGCGATATGTCACTGTGCCGACAGGTTCATGAAAATCCTGCTCGGTTAATAAAACTGTATGGAGATTGGCTTTGTGACTGATGCCGTGTCATGTGGCTCGCTTTTATCTGCAGTAATGTACAGAAATATGAAGAGCAGAGACACCCAGGGCATTCAGCCCGTTCCCTGTCAAGCTGTTTTAAATGTAAATGTGCAACGGGCTTTTCCGGGCGGGTCATTTATCCTCTGTCTATTATCCAGCAGCTCAATTAATCCTGTGCTCTGGCCCGGCTGGAGGAGAGTAGGAGCAGAGTGTCTGTGTCCGTGTGCGTTTCGCCGCGGATCCGCGTGCCAGCTGGGCCAGAACCGCCACTTGTGGGGGGGGGGGGGGGGGGGCGGCGTGGGGCTTGTGTTGGGGGGGGGTGGGGGGGGGGGGGGGGGGGGGGGGGGGGGGGGGGCGGGCTGGGGGGGGGGGGGGGGGGGGGGGGGGGGGCAGCGGCTTGGGACTGTGATGTCACCGTGGGAAAAAAGGCGACGAGGGCCCATCAGGAAGCGGAGCCGGAGGACAGTGTATATCAACCCTTTTTGGTTTTCTGGCCGACGTAGGGAGAGTCATGAAACTTTATGACAGTGTGTTTTTTTTGGGGGGGGGGGCCCATTTATGAAACATTAATAATACCTGCATGTGTCGCTTTCTTCCAGCACACCACGGGTGCACTCATTTAAAAACTAAAAAGTGGGACACTTTTGGCGGGGGCATAGTTAGAAATTCCGGGGGCCCAGCAGGCAAAATGTTACATTGGGCCCGCATTAAAAAATGCATTAAAATGCATTAAAAAAAACCCGGAAAAGTGCTGCCCCCCGAAATCTGCCAGGACACAGACACCCCTGCTGCGCCCCTGCACCCAGCATGGAGCATTCCTTTGCTTGTGGGTAGGAGTGCCCAGCCCCCCCCCCCCACAAAAACATTACTACTGCCCGGCCACGTGTCTCCTGTGTGTGATCCTAGGACTCCGCCCATTACCAAGAAACGGCCAATTAAGTTTGTGGAAACTTGGCAATGGTGATCTCTTTCATCATGGCACATATAAATTACCAGTGGATCTCCTGGTAAAGCAATCTCTAAGCATTCCCATGGAGCTATTTAAAGCCACTGCTGGCTTAAGACAATATTATTATTATATTGTTTTTCTACGTAAACAGGTTCTTTTTTTTCCTTATTTTTCTCGGCAGACCATTAGCTTGCTCCCAAATGTCATCCTCCAGACATTTATATTTTTGTTCTGGCCCCTTAAATATTCCTGGACACGTGTATGAATCAGGATATCGCTTTCAGAAGCCATAGCCGGCGTTGCCATGGCGTCGCCATCCCTAACCAGCCCGCCCCTTAGTAGCCACATGGCGACGAGCCTCTTAATATAGGAAGCTTGCTTTAGACTGACCTCCTTCTGTCACCATGCTGCCTAAAAGCCTAAATAGAGCCACACCCAAACAGCAGCCAGTGACGAGCAGTAACCCAGCAGACCCGAACAATTCATGCCGGCACAGAGTATGTTAACCCTGTGTAGTTTTATGAATTTATGCCTTGTTCTGATCAACTAAGCAGCCATTTAGGGCCTGGTAAACAGCGGTGTAGGTCTATAGGCTATGAAAATGCGCCCTCATTTGACGCTGGCTTCAGATATTTTTTGACTAAGTAATTTTAGCACTTCCTAAAGACTTGATGCTAATATGAGGTTTGATGCTAATCCGAGTCCGGCTAGTTTGAGAGCCCTTATGTTTGTCCTACATCTGAGATGGAGAGGACAGGCTGCCAAGTCTTTCCGCAGTTACCAAGCAAAGACGCAGCCCCCACGTAGACGAGCATTCGGTGCCCGGGGGCCTTTTCAGCCGCGTTGTGAATGGCCACAAATCCCTGGAGCTGAGATTCTCTCCAAGTTGCTTTGGAACAATCGGACTCTCATTCGCCACGCCTCCGGCTTCGTTCTTCTATGTTCGCTGCTTCCAGTGACAAGAGTCGCAAATCAAATATTTCAGGAGCGATTCGTGTGAGAGACGAGGGCCGTGATGTGAAAATCATGAGGTGTCCTCTGTGTCGGAGGGCATCCTTGTCAAGTCCCACCTCTGAATTTCTCTTTTTACATCCGAGTCTGGAGCGCATCCCACACGGCTGGGGCATGACCTGGACGGGATGCCGGTCCGTTGCGGGGCACACACACTCACACACTGTGGGCAAACTCGACACACCAGTCAGCCTAGCTGCGTGTCTTTGGACTGCTGAAGGAGCCTGGAATACTCAGAGGATCCTGTACGTTCTGCCTAAGTTGTATAGAACTATGCACACTCGTTTTAGTTTCAGTTAAGGGTTTTAAAAAGTCTGAGTCACATGTCTGGGCAAAAATAGATCCAAGATACTTGACTATTTTTCATATATTTGTGTGAATGTGTTAAAGAGTACAGAGACACTGAAACCACTCCAGGGTTTCAGTGATGGCTGTCAAACATCGGACATCCCTGCTGCACTGGTTTCTCCATGGGCGGCGGCAAAGTGTGACTGCCGAGTTGGGAGATCTGTCCTGCTCCGGCTGGGCTGCTGACTCTCGGTCTGAGGGCAGTCAGTGTGGATAGAGGCCCCGGGCAGAAAGTACTGGTCCTTCTACAAGCTAATGCTAAGAGTCACACTGGGGCCAGCACCCCCCCACCACCTCACATGGTCAGAATTCTGCCACAGAGCTGCTGCCTGCCCAAGGCCGTCTCTCAGACACTTTTATAAAGTTTGCTGGAACATCGTTTTCCAGAACCTCGTTGGTGGTCCGACTGCTGGGGACGGTGGGTGGGCTGTTTTTGCCGGGTGGTAGGGAGTAGGATTCCTCCTCCCTAATCTGGAGACATCCACCTATCCTGGGAAGGCCACAGGCAAGACCACTTCTGGTGCTGGGG
>JAODKM010000058.1:21093389-21115935 GCA_026780845.1 Petrocephalus sullivani
AACAAAAATTTGGTAGGCGGGAAAAAAAAAAAGAAACTAAAAAAAAAGGGGGGGAGGTTCCCCCCCCCCCCCCCCCCCCCCCCCCCCAAGGTGGTGAGACTGAAGCACTGCTGCTGCGCATGCCGTCGAGGAAGTCAAATGCTGCAGGCTCATTCTGTCCATCAGGACCCGGGCCGTAATCCGCATGATTAGAAGGCGGCCCTGATGGAACTCGTGACAGGAACCCGGCCGTTTGAAGTCTGGCTGCTTAAATGAGGATTAGCTCTGAGGTCACAGGGACCCAGTCCAGCAAGCCGGGGACGTTCCTATCTCAAAGTCAGAGCAGATTCAGGACTCGGGAGAATGTGATCTCATGGACCTGGTGGATTTAAGCACATGGGAGCAGGTTTGGGTTTGGGCTACACTTAAAGAGCTTGCCCAGCAATTTTACGGGTACAGACTCTAATGGATAATTCATTGGGGGGGGGAGAGGGAGGAGTTTCCAAAAACTTGCAGACAATAAAGATCCATATGGGACATCCCGCTGCTCCCCCTGAATTTTGGTTTCTCTTCATGTGCATGGCAGTGAGTTTCCCCAAATCAGAAACTCCCAGACGGATCTGTGCCCCCCATCTGCCACCTTTATGGCACAGTATGCTCACTCTCTGTTCAGGTAATCCTGGTGGGGTACACAGCTTAGCTGGACCTGTACAAGCTGAGAGACACAGATTAAAGAAAATACACCTTTATCCCCCCATGGGAAGATTTTTGTTGACATGCAGAATAATAATATCTCCCAGCTTAAAAGACACCCCCCAAAATATAGCACAGTTTGGACACAGTTTTTCCCTTCATCCCTGCTTCCCTGGAGTCCAGGCACAGTCCTTAGACTGCACTAGGATTTTTCAACAGCATGTTCCACTCCACCTACCACCCTTCTGTATCTTGATATTACCTCACCAGCAGACCGCAGTGAAGAGCATGATGCTGGTTGTGACAGGCTGCAATAACACGTGTATCAGTTTGCTGAATCTACCAAATAACTTTTCTTCAGAATCCCACCATGCCGTCATGCCAGGCCAGCCTGTGAGTGATGCTGCCTGTGAGGTGCTTTACACTGTACTGTTCCTACACTCTCTCCTTGGATGGTGACAGCTGTCAGCAGCTCCCTTCTCCAGGCGAGAACCACCATGAGCTCCTTCAACTTCCTGATGTGAAGCTGCGGATCTTCTTACACCATCCAGCAGATTCTTTGGCAGACATCTGCGCTCCTCCGCACTTCCTCCGCTGATACATCCCACAGTCGGAGGATCATCAGAGAACTTCTGAGTTGTACCTACAGTGGAGTAAAGAGCAAACAGCAGTGGTGACAGTACTGTCACTTGGTGCCTCCTTGTGGATGAACTGTAGCTGGTTAGTGTGGCAATCTGTCATCCAAGCCAGCATGTTGTCCTCAAATAGCTTGAGCTTGTCCCCCAGCAAGGAAGCAAGTCTAGTATTAAACACGCTAGCCTCTCCAACAAGTGAATCTGCATGACATCCAGGTGCAGGTAAGCTAAGTGAAAAGTATTCAATAAAAAAATTAATTTGCTGTGTGGGCAGCTGTGTCGGTTGGGACTCAGATGGTTGCCAGTTCAAATCCCAGAGTTTGCAGAGTGATCCTACGATCGGGCCCTTGAGCAAGGATCATAACCCCAATTATGTCAGGTGGCCAGGTCATGTGACACTCAATCACTCTCCTTTGTAGGCGGCTTGGCGTGTCCAAACTTTTGACTAGTATTGTGTGTCTGCCTGAGCATCCTTTCCTGGAATTTACCAAAGGGGAACCTTTTGCAGGCGTAGGGAAGGGATCAGCATGTTACAGAACCTCTCCCAGCTGGAAAAGCACTTCGGGGCCAGTAGCATCAGGGCCTACCATCTTGCCCATCTGTAGCTGTCCTCTCCTCTAACCTAAGCCAACGGCATAGACAGGCCTGAGAGAGAGCTGGAGGCTGATGGGGGATGGTTACGGGGAGCGTTGACTAAGAGCAATGTGACTTAATGAGGCCCTCCTGCTGGCCTAAGGGCAGCTGTGTCAAACATGTTAGAGTTAGTTTATCTCCCTTGCCCTCTCCTGATTCCCCACTGCACAAGGGCTGTCCATCTTCCCGCACCCATAATCCTCTTCATCTTTTTCCATACCTTTGATAGCCTTTGCTGGAATTGTTTATGATTTGCTGGAACTGTATAAGATTTGGTCACAGAGCTTCTGTTTGAACTGTTTGAGATTGGTGACACAGGTTATTCCCTGCTAATGGGACCAGCACGGGTTAGCCGCCTATGGAATTGCCCTGTGGAAATGTACCTGTCACCCTCATCTGGTCCCTATAGGTCAGCCACTGTGGGGCTTCCTCCCTGATACTCGACGCGGTCCTCGGGAACCCACAGATAATCCACGTTTGTGCACGGCTCTAAGCAGAAACGTGGACTGCCTGCAGGTCCCTGAGAACCGGATTGGGAAACACTGTTACAGAGCTTAGGGATAGTCAGGTATGATCCAAAGGCCCCTCATCCATGGCTGTGAGCTCCGCATGGCTCCACTTGGGAATAGTATCAGTCCTTCTCCTCCGGCATGCATGGGCATCTTAAAGTGTATTATTATTTCAGGTGAAGAAAAGCTGTAAAACACCTTGGAGGATGCTCAGCCATCTCATTGGTCTTGTTCAAATGGGACTGCTTTTCTAAGTGAGGAAACAAGTGAGGAAACACAGCAAAGAAACATTAATTTACAGGCTGTAAAGCTCACTGCTTCGTGACTCAGTGTGACTGCAACGTCATGACGTGTGAAGGGGATGTTCCTGGCTGAGTTAGCAGAAGGAAAACATTTGTCACGTACAGACAATCTAGGGGGCTTCATGGGTTTATGTTGGGTTACAGTTAAAGCACACTGATTGTTTTGCTATTATGGAGAGTTCATGGTGTGGAGAGATGGCAGCTCTCAACGTTTGTGTTTGTACTGCATGTGTGACAAATCTCTTGTCACCTCACCGTTTGGCTCAGAGCAGTTTGCTGTAAGCAGGACCAGTTTGTCACAGGGTACCAAAGCACGGGCGGAGGGGAGGGGGCAGTCAGTAGATGACTTGGTACTGGCAGGAAGAACATACGTGCAACCCGAAGATGAGCTGGCCCGAGAGGCCAGGAGGTACTGTTCACTGCAGCAAAGGAACACCTGCTGGAGGCGGGGTGCAGCTCGCGCTCTTGGCAGCCGCCTCTCATTAAAGGAGCACTTTGTAAAGCGATCTCTCGTGTTTAATCAGAGGTTAAATGCTTCCTCCCTAGGTCTCCCCATTTGTGGCCAGGCAGCAGTTCATTTGAAATGCCTCCACAAGTACAAAATAGGTCTGAAAATACCATGATTCTCGGGACTAATTATGTCCTTTTTCTGAAAGCCGGTGGGGGGGATTAGGTGTCACGTTGCTTTCCACGTTGATTCATCAGCTGTCAATGAACTGCTACCGATACTGAGCAGTAGCAGGCAGGTCCCTGTTGCCCCAACCTCCCTCCCTCCTTGTGCCCCGGCTCTCGCCCACGCTCCGGTCTGTGCCAATTTTCCTCACAGTGTCTCCCCAAGACAGCTAAGAGTCCGTTTTCTAGGATCCCCAGTTGCTCCAGTGACTCACTGAAAGCAGGCCTGGAGGCTCTCCGATGCACCAGACCTGTTCCAGTGTGGGAGAGCCTCTGAGGTCCCACCTCCGTTTCAGTAGGATTGTCAAAAGAGATTGATGACTGCACAGATTTCTGAGTTTGGGTCCGCAGTTTGGAAGCCGTCTGCTTCCTCATTGTACCAATAGGAAAGGCAGTCAGAGGGTCACGGTCCGGGATAAAAATTCAGGACAAAATTTGGAAAATCAAGCCTGGGATTGGGTTTCAGATTGGCTGAGGTCCCCCACTCATAGCCCGTTCAGGGCATTAAGAGGTCACTCCCCTTTCTGGTGGTCTTGTGAAGACCCAACATCAGAAACTTGAGCTCTGACCTAGAGCAAATTCGTTCAGTTGGTGTAATTCAGCATAGCGTTCCTGCTTTGACCTTTTCTGGTTCTGTTTCCTTGCCTTGCAGCGTCGCCCCAGCGTTGCCAGGCCATCCACCTTCTGTACCTGAGGAGGCTGTCAGGTCTGGCAGACATGGCTAACAGGAGGCTAACATTTGATGTTCACCCATCAAAGCACAGCTCGGGGCAAAGAGGGGCTCTATCTCGCTGACATTGACGTTTGTGTTCTTTGTTAATTTAGCTCGTTCACAGATGTCACTTACATTATTCTTTTTCTGCATTTTCTTCTGCTGAGGCCATTTTTGGTTAACCCTAACCCAGGAGCGCCTCTCAGGCCCTGGGGTATCTTCCCACAGTGCCACAAGCCCAGCTCTCCATCCCTAGCTGTTCTCTTGCTATCTACACCCAAGTCCAGCCACCATCTGTGTCAGAAATATCACACACGAAGACAAACTCTACAGTTATTTGCTTAAGCTCCCAATCAAAACCCTGCGGAGGAGACACTGGTTCGGTTTTCCATTAAATTATTCTTGCATAGACTGTGTTGTAACTTTTCAAACCGCATCCCAGAAACCATCGCTCAGCTGCTATTCCTTTCCTTATGGCCGTTTGATGTGAAACAAACCCATTTTCCTGCATTCAAACACGAGCGAAAGAGCTGTTTTTGTTTTTGTTTTTGTTCAGAGATAAATCGCTGCCATCTGTGCTTGATTTTGTTTTCGGCAGCCGATTTTAGATACATATCCTCCAAGCATGTCTCTCCTGTCCTTTTGCACGTTTGACATTAGTAGGAAATAGACAGGGACACAAAAATGTATCTAAATGCACGTTCCGTGTTTTTAAACTCTAAGTGGTAAATCTGAATGTGATGTGCCTCATGTTGTGATGCTGACACTGGGACTGCTATGTGGGTTAAAATTGCCCATGGCCAGCAAGTCTTTTCCTCTCAGTGTGTTTGCAATAATCAAAGTCACGTTCCTTGCTTTAATTCGGCATTCTGTGCTATTTCCTGTTGGTCTCCCTTCAGGGGTGGAGGGGCATCGTAAGGGAAATAAATAATATTACCCGTGGCTTTTCAAAAGAGAGGCTCTCTTTTCAGGTACAACTTCTCAGTAAAATACAATCAGTGATATTTTGAAGGTGACAGCATGGGGTCTTCTTTTCCAGTGAGGTATAGGATTAAGTCCTGTGGATTAGTACCTACAGAACTACAGAATGGAAAGGTTTATCATCTTTGTTTCCTTTTAGCTGACAGGGATGTTACAGCAGCACTTATATTGCTCATAACAAGGGTGATAACTGCAAATGGGTGTATCCAGTTGCTTTGAGGGCGGCGCTATGATGGACATCTGTAAGAATAACGGCGTCTAGCCAGAAGCCTCCTACAGTGTTACAGCCCCGAGAAGCATGTTGTGGCCCTGTAGGGCACCAGCGGCTCTATTCCTGCTTAGCTGTGCCTAGAATTCTTATTGGGCCAGCACCACAAATCCGACTTTGATAAACACGTTGTTCATCCAAGTTGTTCAAATCACTAAAAAAGGAAATACGGGGGGGTGTAAAGCCATGGGAAATCTTTTATAGGGTGTGCTGTAAAACATAAAAGTCTTGAAATAAAATTAAAAATAGCTCATTGAGGTCAGTGGCAAAGCTTCTCTGCTAACGTATTGCTTTGATCTTTCTAGCCTAAATGAAATGATTTTTCCCTGACAAATTGCCTGTGATCAGTACTTACTACTGGGTGATGTGAGCAGGACGGCTAATCAGCTGACAGGCGTAAGGTCTAGCTAAGAATTACTAGCTAAATTGTACAAAATAGTCTTTTCATACTGAAAAGGGAAAGACTGACAGCTGCTGGCTACCTCTGGTATCCGGATAGTGTTTCCCGGGATACAGTGGGGTGTGAAGCCCTTTCCCTGAGCCTGGACAGGGAGGCGCTGGCCAGTGGTGGAGTCTCAGTCAGAGTCCCCAAAATGCCCCCCAGCTGTTTAGTTTTGGGGTACGTCGGCCTGTCGGCTTCAATAATAACACAATAACCTCCACGGGTTCGGCCTCTGTGGTCACTTCATATTTTTTCCCCCTTAGGTCTGTATGTCTCTCCCACCTCTAATGACGACTCGAACATGTTGTGTTTTTCATTAAATGCAGCATATAAATTGGGTCACACAGTGAGCCTAAAGCTCAAATTACAATAAACAGGGTCAGAGACACGAGTCAGCGCAACAAATCATAACTATTATTCTGATCTAAGTATTGAAATATTTGTATCAGTGTCAGTGCAGAACATCCGTTATGCACAAACAGAACCCCCCATTAGGAACTATTTACTACACAGTTTAACGCTATTGATTTTATTTCATTTGAATTAGTCCAGTTATTACATTTTACAGAGCAAGGCTATAACCATTGTAAAGTTATACTAATTGGTTTATAGTTCATAATATATATTATTTTATAGATTCTAGTGAGGAAGTGTCATTTGACTTAGCTGAGTAATTGTCAATGCTTATCACCAGTCAATGCTAGCCGGCATATTTTAAACTGAAATATCTAATCAGCTTTTACAAGAGCACATATCACAGTAGGTGGGGAAAATGAGCTTCCCAGGCAGGTAGCCTGCATCTTCGTTGGGCGTCTTGGCCTATGGTTCTGTTGGCCGCCACACCGGGTTCAGCACCAGAGCGCAGAAAAGCGGTACGTTTCCGAGAGTAAGACTCACTGAAATCGGTTAGTTACACCAGGACATGCTCAGTTTGGGCAAAAAAACCTGAGAAGAAATGTTTGGAAACTGAAGCGACTGGTGGCATGATGTCCACAGCTATGATCTGACTTGGGAATTAGCAAGACTTAGCGGGAGACTTTTTAGCAGAGTTTTAGAGCTGGACTTTAATCACAAGAGATTATATCTGTGTTGCTGTTGGGCATGGAGCCCTGTAACTGACTCTAATGACTCTAAATCGGGGTGGTGTGGGTCACCGGGACTCTCACGGTGTCTGTGCTCCCAGACCAATCACTGTTGTTCATGTTCATAAATCCAGAAATTGTGCTGAAATGGTGGCAGGAAGCATAGTCACAGTTCATTCTTTAAAATGATCAGTTTTAATGGCGGGTAATCACCGGAGGCGGGCTGGGGGGGGGGGCATGTTTTGACGTTATTTTGGCATTTTCCGGAATTCCGTTCCGCTCGGCCCGATGGGGAAAGATGGCGGCTTGGGTGCCAGCCTGACTTGCTCGTCGCGTTTCCGTGCGACTCCATAAAAATCCATCTGATGTGGAGACAGAAGAAAGGCTGGCACGGCTCCAGTCAGTCGGCGCGGCCCCCGGCCCGCAGAGCCCTTCAAAAGCCCGGCGCGCCCCCCCGTGTTTATGCTTGTACACCGTGCACAGGTACGAACAAGAAAATCCCTGTTAAGTTGTCTTGTGCCACTTTGTCGCGAGCTGGTCCCGGCCGGGTGCTGAATGTGGAGGGCCCGTGTGAAGCCCCCGGGCTCGCCGGGGTGGGGGTGGGCGGGGGTTTCAAAGGCCGGTGTGAGCCTTCAGTAGCTCTGCCAGACACCCCACCCCCCCACCACAAGACCTCTGGACTCCCCACCGCAGTTTCCCCGTGGTCACACTCCATCATGGTCTCTCTCTGACTCCAACATCAAATGCACTCCAACCTCTGCCCCCCCCCCCGACGGCTGGACCCACCACCTGATCGATACCACAGCGGTCACTCAGAGGACCCCTGTGTGCTCCCTGCATGGGGGTGTGGGCCAGGAAAAATGGAGCAGAAGGGGCAATACTTGAATTGTTTGTTTATAAAGTTTTTGTTATCACTTATTAATATTCATTACAGAAAACTTTTGCTTCTGAGAAGTATCTCTGCAAGTTTTTACCACAAGATAAATAATAAAAAAAAAAAATATATATATATATATATATATAAAATTAATCACATTTTATTTATTTATCAAATGCGTGGTATGATATGGGTATGACGATAAACATGGAAATGGGATTGTTTCACCATAGCACCTGTCACTACCAGCCTCCCGCCATCACCAGCATGAGTCAGCCCACCCATACAAGGAAAGAAACTCACAATGCGTGATTATAAATAAGTCCCCTATTAGCCTGGCAAGAAACACTCTGGGAAAATGAGTCAGAGCCCAAGATAGTTTGTTGATTATGGGGCATTCTTGAGGTTTGGTTATAATTTCCATGATGGTTACAGTAGCTGGTTGGTAGCATTTGACTGGAAAGTGACTGGGTGCCGGGTTTGGATTTGGCGTGGCTCGAACCCTAGGTGTGAGCTGAGTGGCCTTGCTGTGTTCTGACCCACTGTGGCGTGATGACCCATTCTGCCCATTGTGTCCCCCCAGGATTGCGGACTGGTGATCCAGCCCGACTTGCCCTGTGGCCTGGAACCCCTGCCACGCACTCCCTCCCCCACGAAACCTTGCCTGTCCGGAGATGCCCCAGGTCACCCGCCCACCCAGAACAGACACGTGTACACACATAAAACAAAAATAAAACCCATGCACATGCAATCTAGAAATGAAACAAAAAAATCAGAGCGACTACGTGAGCCATAAATTGCACATCTGTAAGATTCCAAGTTAGCAAAAAGGCTTGGTACTCTAGCTCACTGCTAGTTAGGATATCTTCTTAGGAGTTCCACAGGTGCATCTAGACGTTGTTTCCTTCTGGGGCTCATATAATCTCATCTATAAATTAACAATGAGTCCAATGTCCAGAATTATCCTCTAAGGCAACGAAAAACTTTGAGGAGACATTTTAAAATGTGACAGTTGCCAACTCTTTAACAAGCTTGATGAATGTGATCAAACTGTGTGGTAGGAGTTGGTCAAGCTGGTATTTTTAAATTTCTGGTTCATTCCTGCTATTCTCTCACCTTGTTAGTCTTGCTTTACTAAATAGCGGCAGCTTTTACTGCGAGGGGTTATGGTAGATTGGCCTTTGACATTAAAGCCAAGGTTTAAAGGGTGACCTGAATCCTAGCAGTCTTCCGAGTATCCTTGTGCCCGTCCTTAAGGGCCTTTAGTATGTAGTATGCCCGCGTCATGGCTGGTTGAAAGATGGGGGCTGCCCTGTCTTATTTGTGAGGATGGGCCTTTTTCAGAGGGACAGAGAGCTTAGACAGATGAGTGGGGGGCACCCCCCTGCTGGGGTGAGAAGGTTGAGAAACAGCCCCTCCACACACACACACACACACGCCAGGCACGATTCCACAGCAAAGTTCTCGACCCATCTAACTGCACTGGGGCCAACCCTCCCACGAAGAGGAGTAACGCCCCTTCCATCCACCATCAGGACCCCCCCCTTATCACCCGACTGAAATGCTGCCACATCCCACATGAAACGTGGCTGAATTAATACTTGTCCTGCCCAACCGGGAAAACATCAGATGTGCGAAACCGTAAATATCATATAACTGTGACCCTTATAAATCATCCCGCCAAATACCGCTGATGCACATACATATTTTTTTACACACTTTCTTTTTTTACTTGAAATTTCTGATCAATGTGAGACATTCGAGCTCATAGAGCATCTTTGTCCGTCTGCCCGCAGGTCGTTGGGTTGTTCCGTGTCTTAGTTGCTCTGACAACAGAACCTGTGACTGGAGGGTGGTATCCTGGCAACCGGATGACTGCTACTACCCCGTGCTGGAAGGGGCCCAGCTTCAGGACTGCATGCTGGCGAGGACGGTGATGATGGACCACTGGCTCTATAGATGTTCCGTCAGGCTGTGTTTATCTGCTGCTTTTGTGTGTTCGAGGTTCTGTATGTTCATGGGGTTCCTCCAGGTAAATTGCCTTTAGTGTAAATGTGTGTCCTGCAATGAGTCCCCTCCCCCATGCAGGGTGGCCCTGCCATGTGCCCTGTGCTTCTTGTATGGGTTCCAGGTTCACCGAGACCCTGTACTGGATAAGCTGTTATGGGAGATGGACAAAGGGGTACAAAATGTCAAAACCCAGCAGGTCCTGTTCTGGGACTGATAACCTGAAACCTGGAAGACAAGTTGCTCACCAGAACCATGCAAAATGAAACAAAACCCGGCATATCTTTAAGGACACATACTGCTGTTTTTGAGAGGTGAAACAGGTGCCAAAGTTCATTTGGCGTTAAATACAGAAGGTGTATAGAGTAGCCCACACAAACAAAGCAGGAACATTGTCCATTTTTTTCCTGCAGCCCTCCTGAATTTCATCTGAACAAACAAAACCAGAAGGTTTGGTCTTAGTTTTTATTTTTATTATTTCTTTCAAGATTTAAGAAATGTCCTAGAGGCCTCTGTTCCACTCCACAGAGGAGCCAGCCACAAAAATGCCACCGTCACAGCTCTCAGCAGCTGAAAACCATCAAACACACAGGCGCTGACGGAGTATAGGCTGTAGACTGAATGCCGCCCGGCCCGTCCTCGGCCCTGATGCCCACCCTGGCCCTGAAATCAGGCCTAGCCGGGTTCCCGGGGGCAGGACTCAGTCCATCGGAGTGCAGAAGGAGCCAGGCACAGCTTCCATGTTAACTCCTGATGGTGGGAAGATGTTCCAAAAATGCTAGGCTAATATTTTCCACATGGGTCCCATCACTGCATATAACAGCAGGAGTTTATGAGGGACTATGCAATAAAATAGTTACCGTCCAAAACATTTGAGTTTCTCAGTATATGTATCTATGTCTGGTTCTCCCTATTCCCCTTCATTCTGCGACCCTCAACTGCCGATAAGATTATATTTGATTTTGATCTTGTCTGGAGGATTCCCGGAGGATTTCATAAGGGTGTTCCTTAGAAATGGCCACTCGGTCGATTTCACCCAGAAAGCCTCAGCTGCAAGAATTTCTTGGACTGCCTCATAGTTGCTGCCTCCAGCTAAATGAATCACAGGCTCAACAAAACAAAATAGCAAATTGTTTTGGGATGGAGTGGAGCGTAGGGACGATGTCCTTTGAAGCAGCTTCAGATCGTTCCTCAGACACCTTCTATCTTACTCACCCCATCTGAGTGGTAAAAGCTTAGGTAACTGCAGAGGATCAAGTGAGCATAGTCCGGAGTCACCCCAGGACACCGATCTCCCATGGGTTCCTGAGACATGTGTAACTAGTCTATTCTGTTAAAGTACTTGGAAACAGTTTAGAATGCATCAAAATACTCACGACTTTCAAGGGCTTGGGTTTTTGAGTCCCCACTTTAAAGTCAGAAATTTGTTTTCCGGGCTGTTTTTCATTCCCCCCCGAACCCATCCTGATTTCAGGAGTGTCTAAAAGACAGCAACGCTGCAGATGGGCCGGCGGTTTGGGCGTGAGCCTGCCCCGCTCCTCTGACACAAGATGCTGCTTCCTCCTTCTTGTTGGGTTAATTGCCCGTGAAATAGGACGGCATTTCGAGCATTGCTGGTGCCACTGGTGGCTCCCAAGAAACACAAACACTGTTGCCTGAAGAGCTCTGTTAGCTGCTTCCCTGCTGTTTCCCATGTGCTGAGTGGGGCGAAGGTCAATGGTGTTACCGGCAAGTGGCCAACGGTACTGGGTCTCCTGGGTAGTCAGGTTTAATGTGATCCACATGAGCGGCCTTGTCTATCCTCATGACCCGGACTATTACGGCGCTCTCTCTGCTTAAGAGATTTCATCGTAATGAAAACACTCAATGGCTACCGAGGACAGAAGCAAGTGGCTTGAGGGACTCCATCTGTAAAGAGGACATTCGCAATGATCTTTTGTAATTGTCATGTCAGTTCACAGCTATATCGTCCAGTCGTAATGATGCTTTTGGGAACTCTCGACAGGTGTTGTTCATCGGAGATTCCACTAACCGTGGGATGATGTACTACTTCGTGGAGCGGGTCAACGGTACCCTGGAGGCCTGGGACAAGGCCCACAACACCGTCATGTACCATGATGTCAACAACGGCGGTACCCTCATCAGCTACTCCTATTACCCGCAGTTCTGGCTGGACAAAAGCCAGAGGCCCACTTTCGAGAGGGCTCTACAGCAGCTCATCGAGAGGTATGGTATACACCTGGGTCAGGGAACTGGAGCTTTAAGATCCCCTTGGTCGGACCATATGCCCACCAAATCCCTCCTGCTTCATTCCAGGTCCCATCCACTGGAGAACTCGCCTCAGACAGTGCTAGTTGTTGGAGGAGTCCAGTGGCTCACCCCCAATCATCTGAAGATCCTGCAGCAGGTTCTCAAACGGTACATTTCTTATTGAAATTAGAACAGGTGTAATCCGGGGAAAATCTCTGACACAGATCATAACAAGTTGTGCTGTTTGTTGTCTTGTTTCATTTCCTTTTCCTGCGGATTGTTAATGGACAGAATACAGTTGTCTGTTTAAAGAAATGGAAGACATGGAGTGAGTGTTTGTTCTCTGCATTAGTGAGCTCTGTTCTGCATTAGTGAGTGAAACTGCATATTAAATTCAGTCTTCGCAGTGATATTTCTGTTTTTGCTCATTACTGGTCACTGTACTTTTCACTCATTTTTTGGCACAAATTGTGCAGGCGTGTGCAATGAAGGGAAATTAATTTGTCCTTCTCTTGTCTATTCACCGAGTATGGCGTGGCAGTCGTGTTCCTGAGGAACAGTCCTCCATGTTTCTCTTTATGCTGTTTCTCCTTCATCCTTGGCTCTCTTTCAGGCAAAACCTCCACAACATCCTGGTGGTGGTGAAGTCTATCGGAATGGGTTTCCATCTCCCAGTGGACGGAATCCATTCCTTGTCTCCGGTCAGTCACTCAGAAGCATTGTTCCACACTCAAACCTTGCCAAACGCTTGCGTAACCAGTTGCCAAAATTAGCAACATGTGATATTTGTGAAAACATGCTTTATTAATGGATTAATGGAACCCAGCAGGATTCACATAAAATAGACTGTATAATCAGTATATAATCCATAATATAACATGAGCCTGTCTAACCAGCATGGTTTGCATTTCTATGTGGAGTTCTTTCAAATCTATCTCCCGTACCTCTCTTCAGAGAGGAGTGCAGGATCTTCACAACCTGAATGAGAATATTCTCACGACCGCAAAGCTTTATGGGTATGAGGTCATCGACACCCTCAGCATAACCATGGGTCGATACAAGGAGTTCCTCCAGGGAAAATGCGCCTGCCACTTCCATGAGGTACCGTGAGTCACTCCACGCCATTACCACGCCATAACATTTTTATAGAGCAGAAACTATTATCCAAAGCAGGGTTGATGACTAGCACACAACATTTTTTGTTCCTAGTTACCTTTTCTTCAGTCTTCACACATTTGGTTCTATCTTTATTATTCCATATAGTACTACATACATACCTGGGTAATAAAAAACGTTTTCTCGCCAGTGATCTTAGTGATTTCACAAGACGGCCTTGTGTCAAATCACACGACAGTTAACGATACGACCATGTGCCATCCCTCTAGGTTATACATTCAAAACAGCTGTGACTTTGCAAAATGCAACTGTCACTAGCCCCGCGGTGGACCCGTTAATGAGCAATTAAGCGATTATTGACAGGGCTGATTTTCATTAGCTATCAGAGGGCATGTTGGTAGCAGATGTGCGGAGATTCAGCATGATCCTGTTTGGGCGGCACAGTTTTTAGTGACGGTGCCGATACCACTGGCAGGCAGGAAAATTCTTCACCACTGATCCGTGGCTAATTCCCTTCAGCAAGACTTAAATGCGAGGAGAAAGGAAAGACTCTCCCTGACACTCAAACACGATGTATGCTGTACAGAGCAATAGTTTATGTCTGGGCATAATCTTTCTTATTGTGGTGTGACACGCTGCTTTTCCATAATTTCTGTGACAACATTATACAGTGTTCACTGTTCCACACCACTGAAAAATGTTGCTAAATACATCAGAAACATAGGACAGAAATTAAGAAAAATACGCTGTAACTTGACAAATGAATATAATGATGCTGCATATGCCTTACACACGAATTTGGAAAGAGCAGATTGTGTTGTGAGTGTGGCCACGATGCAAAGGATTATGGGTGAGCTGGTTGTGACTTGTGCAGGTTGGAAAGCTTGCATTTTCCAAGGGGCCTCAGCACAGGGACACGGCGCTATACCGACAAGCAGCCGAGATGTGGCTTGGACCCAGCGGGACGCTGGACCTGCAGGAGCCAGGGTCCAGATCAGACTCGTCTTATCACGTCAAAGGTCCCGTAAACCAGGTCTACTCAGAGATCCTTCTCAGCAGGATGTGTGGCAGCAGGTCGAGGAACGTGACTGCTGGACCCCGCTGAAATGTGTGTGTGTGTGTGTGTGTGTGTGTGTGAGAGAGAGAGAGAGAGACACACACAGCTTAATGAGGGACAACAGTCACTTCAGTCATGAAGGCAGTTCCTGGAAGGTCACTTTGTTCCCCTCTGATTGGTTCAGAGTCGACCCAAGTCATGTGACTTCTGGTTCTGTGAAAGGACCACAGATTGGTGAGAGAAGGAGAGACTATGTGGAATTGAAGTCTTACCAAAACTGACTGAGAGAGAAAGAGAGAGAAACTGCATTGACTTATTCCAGTGCAATCCGCTCTGCACAGAGAAACTGCATTGACTTATTCCAGTGCAATCCGCTCTGCACAGAGAAACTGCAAAAGGAAAAAAAGAAAAAACGACAGCAAACAGCTGAAGCTATTATAGCTGCTGGCTGTCAGAAGAAACACAATGTTTTCATAATGCCGCTGCGGCGTTTATGCGCGATGGGCTAAGAAAGCAAGCGAGCAGTGAGACACTGAGCGAATGCCGGCAGGGCATGTGGGTGCAAGTCCCTTTGCTGCAGTGGCTCGGCCATAGCTGTGAATTCCAGCTTCCTCTGTACTGTATACCTCACTATTTTAAAGTCTTTAATCATGTGAAATGCCAAAGATCTTTTGTATAATTAAGCAAATATCTTACTTCCTGTATTCTCATAAACATTTATATATGCATATATTTATATATATATTTTTACAGTCTTTGAGTGAAACTGATGATAGAACAATATTTACCAACTGATAAAGTATTATTTTGTATTTATACCTTCCTATATTTTTCTAGCAAATATTTGATTGGTAACTGAAAAGTATTTTCGCGTCTATCGTTTATACAGTCAGATCTGGGTTTGAACTGAGAGAACAGGACTGATTTGTGCGAAAGAAAAAAGTTATTTAACTACAAACTAAGCCAGATTCAGATTTATCAGTCTTCAGCCGCTTTGTATGTAGCTTTGCATAAAACAATAAGATGCTGAAGGAAGGATACAAATGCATTGTACTGTAATAATTGTATAAATATTGTATTTTGTAGGTAAACGTGTTTATTAAAACATTTTCCTATGTGGCTTTGTCTCTTGCCTTATTCTTAGCTGAAACTGAGAGGATACGTTTCAAAATAAATTGTGTCGTTTAAATAATTTCAACCTATTTCAGTAGCATGAAACGAAAAGAAAAAATAAATATACCACGTTGTTTTTCTCTGTAATTCTGTGTGTTTGTCTCAACTCAATCCTGGGCGATAAAAGGCCTCCCGCCGCTTAATAATCGCACAGTTCCCTGACAGGACAGAGCGGCACTTTGCGCCTCGCCGTACCTCCTAATCCAGCCATTTCTTTTATATGTCATATATCTATCTGGCCATACCATACTTATTCCATAAATGCGCACCTAACGTAGGTCATCTATCTATATATCTGTCTATATATATATATATATATATATATATATATATGTTTCTATCTATCTATCTATCTATATATATATCTATATATATATATTTATATATATACACACAGAATACTATAGATATAATACAAATATATATGTATAATAGAATTTTTTTTCGATGACTGCTACACATTTTAAGAGCAATAATTCGTATAATTATTTAATTATTAAATGACAAACAGCGAGATTTTTTCCGCAGTTGCTTTCTCTAAAATTGTTAAGTAACGAAAACATCCGGTCTGTGTGTTTCATGCGGCACGTGACTCAGATTTCACGCCCCATTACTACAGTATCCTGTCGGGGGGGTGGTCGGTGTCCCGAATTACCTTAATGAAGAGCCAGCTGCATGCTTGAACTTCATACCATATGCAAGAAGTGAGCCCTTTAAACCAGCCCGTGTAAAGGAATCCGCTAGGCAAATACTCGGTGTAATGTGCTGTAATGGGGCATAATAATATAGCTCAGCAGGGAGGTCGCGCTATGGGGGTCTCGGTAGAGTGCCCTGTTTCAGCCCAGCGGAACTCACCGCAGTCCGCCTGATCTGGGTGTTTCTCGCCTGGGAGGCCGACACTGGTGCCACATGTGTTGGTTAAAAATGATGTCTGAAATTCAGCCGAAGCACACGAGTGCAGACGCCGCCGAGAATGCTATGTTCGCGGCAAGGCTTAAACGGTGCAAGGAGTCGACGGCGTACATGGGGAGAGGAGAGTCACGCTTGTTAGACGCTTCGTGTGCATCCGTACATTCAGTTCCCGAGATGAAAGGGCGCGTTGTAAAAAACTGGACTTGTTGGACCTCAAATGCCGATTGTTGCGAGAAACTGTAGACTCTCCCCGCAGTCCGGTTCAGTGCCAGAACGAAGTGCGAACTGTTTACCTTTATTGCGATTTATTACTAGTCACTAGTCACGTCAGTGTTACTGTAAATAAACAGAACACCAATCTGTTTTATATGCAATGCTTTGGGTGCAACATTTAGAGTAGCATATAACTAGCATCTCCCCGAGTGTCAAACGTTACTGGCCTCGTGAAACAGACGCATTTTAAGTTATAAGGAAATTGAGTTCGTCTGACATCAATTGCAAATTATATGGGTCTAAACGGTGCAGTTTATTTCACAATTTACAAAAATGCCAGCAAAGTTTTGTGCGAAAATTACAGTGGCTAAAAAATATGGCAAATGAAGGCTATATAAATACACCTTAAAATATTTTTTGGGAGTGCACGTCGTTATTTTTAATATTATGAACGAATTAAACTGCTATTCAGATGTGTGAGAAATGTATTGCTTTTGAGAGCATATAGGATATACTGTCTACGTCCTTCCTAAATGTTATGACAGTGACGGTAAACCATGCTTGGACCTATCAGAAAATAGATACGTACCGGTTCTGTTTAAAATGGCAAAATTCATGTTCGTATGGGAAATTCATAAATCACATTAAAAAATATAGCCATTGTAATATTCGTTGCTGGCATTTTTATTCTGAAATAAACTGCATATGTCAAACTATATTGCATCTTTATCGTTGCGGCTTTTTTGTTATTTTTTGCTTAGTATTTAAATTTTTTACTTTATTATGTCAATTAACGTACATAAATTCATCTTCAGGCACTAAATACGAATTCAACAAAACTGAATGTGTAACCCCAAAATGTACACTTTTATTTTAAAGCTTATTTTGTGAGCAGCACCCAACTTCTGTGTAAAAATGTTAGATGGCACTCGAACTTTGATGATGATGATAACAATAATAATAAGAATAAAAATAACCGCTAAAGGCGTATTATTGATGTGATAATCATAATTCATAGTATTCCTGCTAATTATTGTTAGAACAAACTATTAAATGTTTTACACTGTTTAATATACAACACATCGATCCTGAGTGGATTAAATTGCTTTAAATGTTTAAAGCAGTTCAGATTCACTAAAAATATTAACTACTGGAAAAATTAAACTATATTTTTAAGAAAGTAATTTTATTTTGATTTTAATAATTCATCGTTATTTATCCGCCGGTTCAGCCTTTAGTATTTATAATGCTCTTTAAACCACATACAGCCCTGTAAGGTCAACCCATTCTATCTTTCGGCCAATTATGTTATAAAATCGACGCATCTTCTGAATATTAATGAACTCCTCGGCCAATCAGAGACGCGAAATGGGCGCAGGAGGAACGTTCAACCCACACTCCACACGACGGAGATAAAATGGGATGTTTCGCACAGCGCTACACCAATGAAAGTTAATCATATTAATCTTGTGCGATCAACGTCAAATACTGTCCGCCCGTTACATGTCACCTATCAATCGCCATTCAATGGAGGTAAAAAGAAACTTTTTTTTCTGGATAGCCACCAGAAGCGGACTTTAGTACACTACTAAGTGAAAATATAATGGGTAATATGTAATTGTGCTCGATGGGTCTGCAGACTGCGCTAACATGCTGCAGGCTTAAATGAGGTGGTCATGGAGAATAAAGATTCTTGTGGAATATATAAAACCTACACCGTCATTTTCTTCTTTTCCTTGTATCCCCTTCTCTGCCAAGGAAGCTGGATGTAAGTACTGTGTCTTCGTTACTCAGCATTCTCAAGTAGTTTCATATCTTATCTATCCAAAGAATTTGCCTTGTTGCTCTGGGTTGTTTTTGATGACTTTTTCCAGTAGCCTAGCATTCTCAGTATAAGAATGTCAATATTTGCATTTTTAAAATCCTGGTTATCTTTTTTTTTTTTTGCTGGTCCATTTCTTAGGTGGCTGGGAGTTACATCCATGGGTGTACCGGAGAAAATGGGCTGCTCGAATCTACCTTTGACAGGCAAACAGAAGGATGTATGCAAAAGAAAGCCGTATCTGTTAGCGAGCATCAGGGACGGAGCGCGTCTGGGCATCGCCGAGTGCCAGACGCAGTTTAAGCACGAAAGGTGGAACTGCTCCGCCACGAAGGACTTATCCGTGTTCGGATACGAACTGGCCGGCGGTAAGAGCCATCTCGCATTTTGTGTTTCTTTTTTTGTCGAGATTTGTTTTTGTCGACACCGTATTTGGTGAAAAATCATGGCAGATTGGTTGCAACGCAGGCCATAAGAATCAGCTTGCAGTCTGCCCATGGAATTATGCCTAAATTGTTTTAGTGAAATCTACAATAATTTGATTACTATTTCAATGCTCCCATACCTCGATATATCTTCATTCTCCGATTGCAGTTTTAATCACTGTTTATGTAGCATATGTATCCACGCCGAATTTCAGGTCCGCTTTATGAGAGACGTGTCGAAACGTCCCAAATCTCACAGCGCACATCCTATTTTCTGCATGCGGTAGGTGTTTTTCCTGGCCGGCAGTGAAGGTAAAGATGAGGGTGGTTACGTGCTTCGCCCGGCAATAGCTGTTTGGTTTGCGGAGCTGCAGCTGCGGGTCGCTAAGCGGGCGGCATCCTGAAACGCCGCACATCTGCTGCGATTTTCCAGTCTCAACAGACCACTTATCCACGGCCAAGCACTGTCTTTGAAAAGGGCATTACCTCCTAATCCCACCTTTAATCCTGTGGGATTGTGGTAATTATGGGATCCTGGAACGTGTAACGTTAGAAAGCGTAACGGTGAAATACGCACCAGAAATGTCTGGTTCCCAGATAGTGTGGATCAGTACTGCGCGTACATACTGCATTCTCTTTGGAAAGTTCAGATCTTAAACTTTATAACATATATTCCGGATTAAAGAATTATTTAAAATAAATGCTTCATTTTACGCATTTTTTTCCGCGTTTGGTGAAGCGAGGCGTGTCGACATTTTCTAGGCCTATATTTAAATAATTTAGATTATTCGTTTAATTTAGTTTACCTTTTTAGACAAAAAGTTTATAAATATTTTTGATATTAGCCTGCCGATTAGCATTCAGTTACAATCAGTTGTATGCCGTGTACAGCTACCACGATCAACTTAAAAACAGTCCTAACTACACGTAGGCCCAATCCTTCGTCTTTAATCGCATCGACTGTTACAGTATCTATTCCAGTGGATGGAGATCATTTTAAATAGGACATTTTTGCGTGATTTACGGTGAAACATGATAAGCGTTCAGTAGGTAGCTTCGTCATATTTTTACATGACAAATAAATTACGTACATGGGGAAGCACCTTGAACTGAAAATACCAACGTAAACATTGGTTTAAAATATAGTAATTGATTTTGGAGTATTGGGTAATTTTATTAATAGAGATGCAAATTTCCTAGTATTGTACGTCATTTATTCGAACCAATTCATAATTTGTGATACAAATCGGTTATGTGGTATAAACCTTAATGTCCTTCAGTTATTAACATTTTCTGCAATGGTAACGGACTGTCCTTTAACCGAATGAGAATCATTATTAGCAGCAATGAATTTATAGTGATTTTGCAATGTTTGGAAAATTACCATGAATAGTGAGATTTGGATTTTTCAGTACCCGGAT
This sequence comes from Petrocephalus sullivani, assembly GCA_026780845.1. Lineage (NCBI taxonomy): Eukaryota > Metazoa > Chordata > Actinopteri > Osteoglossiformes > Mormyridae > Petrocephalus > Petrocephalus sullivani. Next base: position 21,113,571 of record JAODKM010000058.1, read on the forward strand.
AAATATGCAGCAAAATAGGCCTAACATACAAAAATAATATAATAGTAGGTTGGAAATGCCCAGACGATGGTGATATGATGTCTGTAAATCGGTCGTGAGCATGGTATTTGTGATGACAGTGTTTGATGGAGATGCCGACGTTTCTCATCGGTGTCTGCAGGGACGAAGGAGACGGCCTTCATCTACGCAGTGATGGCGGCAGGGCTCGTGCACGCCGTGACACGCTCGTGCAGCGCCGGGAACATGACGGAGTGCTCGTGCGACGCCAGCCTGCAGGGCAGCGGCTCACCCAGCGAGGGCTGGCACTGGGGGGGCTGCTCCGACGACATCCAGTTCGGCACCTCGTTCAGCCGCAAGTTCATCGACAGCGGGGTCAGGAACATCTCGGCCAAGGGGGCTGAGGCCCTGGTCGGCATGAATCAGCACAACAGCGAGGCTGGGCGGCAGGTGAGGTGGGGGGGTGGGGAAAATAAGCAGGTAGATGAGGAGATGTGAGAGGATTACACAACAACTGCAGCTTTATGGAGGCTGTGATGACATGGATAATATTCAAAAGCCCATACGCAGATGTTGCCAGCTGGCCAGCAGGGGGCATGGTGGTTAAGGAGAAAGCCCCATGGTCTAAAGGTATATATACAGATTTGTATAAATATAACATTCCCCTGTAAAATTTTACATATTGGATTAAAGCATTAGCCAAATGGCAAAATAACATTAACGCATTAAATTTGTTGTTAACAGCAAAAGGAGGAAACCTAAAAAAACTAAACTGTCCATCTCCCAAGTCTAGATCCCATTCTTCAACTGGGGGTGAAGATTCTCAGACAGGCTCATGAGAAGGCATGGGAGCATGAGACAGTTTTAAAACAGTTCAGGCAGCCATTCCACGCTAACATGCAAGCACAACCCACGCAGTGCCCTGGCTCGCTAATGAGCATCATGCTAACACGCTAACGCAGAATCGGGGTCAGACGCTCTGTCTGCGCCGACGCCGCCCGGATCTGTCCTTGGGGGACCCTCCCTGCTCTCGTTGCTCTGTGAATGACCCCATAAATCAGGAGGTCAGTGTGCCTAAAAGAAAAAAAAAAGCGGACACAGTCAGCTCAGTGAGCACTCTTCAGAAGCACACGGGGTGTCTGCAGATTGACAGATGGCAGCCCGACCCCAGGCATAAAAATTGATCCCCACACAGCGAGCGTCTCGCCACCATGAATGCAGAGCTCACTTGTGATCTTCTGCCCAGCGAAACACAGAGCCTGTCCAGGTCCCCAGAGCACCTGGCTTAGTTGAATTCTGTACGGTTTATTTTGACTGTGCACTGCAGTTTTTGCGGCTATACTGAACGGACTCGGCGCAGAAAGGTTGTCTGGCATCGGTGGTGTAGATTCCCATGGCAATGCAGAGTCGCCCGGTCATGCATTTTTGGGTCATTAAAATATGGTAGAACTTCCCTTTGATGCGGCCAAATCTGTAGATACGAAGTGTCCACCGATGTAGCACTAATGTGATTCTCTGCTGTCGCTCCCAAGTCCAGCACCTTATCTCGCTGCTGCCCCCTACAGGCCGTGGCAAAGACGATGCTGACTGACTGCCGCTGCCATGGAGTCTCCGGTTCCTGTGCCGTAAAGACCTGCTGGCGGACGCTGGCCCCGTTCGAGCGGGTGGGCCGCTTCCTGAAGCAGCGGTACGAGGACAGCGTGCACGTGCTGGACCGCATCAAGGGGAAGGCGCGTCGCAAGGAGAAGGAGCATCGGCGCATGCCTGTCGCTAAGGAGGAGCTCATCTTCCTCAACAAATCGCCCAACTACTGCGTGGAGGACCGGCGGCTGGGCGTGGCAGGAACGCGGGGCCGGCGTTGCAACCGCACCTCCGCTGGGCCGGATGGCTGCAGCCTGCTGTGCTGTGGGAGGGGCTACAACACGCACGTGGTGCGCAGCATCGAGCGCTGCGAGTGCAAGTTCGTCTGGTGTTGCTACGTGCGCTGCCGTCGCTGCGAGAGCATGAGCGACATGCACACCTGCAAGTAGCATTCGAACCCTGGACCAGGATCCCCCCCCCCCTCCCCCAGGCCTCAGACAGAGGTGGCCATTCCCCAATCAACAGCCTGCAACTGCACACTCAGGAAATGAACACGAACAAGCAGTGATCCCTTGGTGAGATGGACACAGCCGCCCTGCTAAATGGAGCAGCAGACCTAAATGGAGCAGCAGACGTGCTTTATGAGACTCGCTGAGTCCCAGCACTGAGCTGGCACAAACGTGGCCGATGCACTCTGTGTACTCCTGTGGCTCTGTGCTTTATGAGACTCGCTGAGTCCCAGCACTGAGCTGGCACAAACGTGGCCGATGCACTCTGTGTACGCCTG
>JAODKM010000058.1:21131751-21143387 GCA_026780845.1 Petrocephalus sullivani
ACTGTACTGTATATACTTTAATGAGCAAAGTACTGTATATACTTTATTGAGTACTGTACTGTATATACTTTAATGAGCACAGTACTGTATGTACTTTAATGAGTACTGTACTGTATATACTTTAATGAGCAAAGTACTGTATATACTTTATTGAGTACTGTACTGTATATACTTTAATGAGTACTGTACTGTATATACTTTAATGAGCACAGTATGTATATACTTTAATGAGTACTGTACTGTATATACTTTAATGAGCAAAGTACTCTATATACTTTATTGAGTACTGTACTGTATATACTTTAATGAGCACAGTACTGTATATACTTTAATGAGCACAGTATGTATATACTTTAATGAGTACTGTACTGTATATACGTTAATGAGCACAGTATGTATATACTTTAATGAGTACTGTACTGTATATACTTTAATGAGCACAGTACTGTATTTGAAAAAACCCCAATAGAGTGAAGCCGCGAAAGTCGAAGTGCGAAGTGGTGAGGGACGACTGTATACAACATTTATATTGACACGGTAGCATAGTATTTTGAATAATGACAATCATCATGGGGGCAGCCTTCAAGGGCCGGCATGGAGGACTGATTGATTCATTGACGGACTTTGGCTGCTCCCAACAACAGCTCTCACTCTGAGCAAGCATGCTCAGACTTTCATTTTCTGTAATGTTAGCATGCCCAGGGGGGTTGGGCAGCCAGTTGACCTTGGACCCCCAGAGGTTTTTTTTCCCTGCTGGGAGTTTTTGGTTCCTCTCCTCCTTTGTCAGTTGGCTTTTTCTTCTTTCTTTCTTTCTTTCTTTCATTCCATGTACTTCAATTACTCTGTTCCATTTTGTTTTGTCTTGCATATAGCAATGTATTCTAACACACCCATGTAAAGCACCCTGGGGCAACTGCTGTGAAGGGCGCTATATAAAAATAAACTGAATTGAATATGTATTTGTCTTATATTTATTTTACATGTTCATAGAATTCCCAAATACACACTATATAATGCATTTATTTACATATATTTGAGGGGCACTTTTCTCCAGAGGGACATATGAATCAGACATGGAACATGAGACAAAGTTGTGCTTCACAATCATCTTTCATCCTTGGGGGGTGAATTATTAGTATTTGATTGTTTAATGTCTTATCCTGTCTGATGTTGCTTGTATGGAATGTTTCATATTCGCCTCACGTTCTCCTTTTCTCTGTTTTTATCCAGGAGAACCTGATGAAAATTCTGACACACAATGGGAAGTTTGAGAAGTTTAGGAATTTATTAGAGGTAATGGGGGAATATTCCACCACGCAATTTCTGTTTCCTCGTAAGGCTGTACGTGCTTCCTGTGATTGTGAATGTTATTGTCACCTGTGGAGGACACATCCCCTTGTGATGACATTTTAGAGGTTAAAGAGGAAGAGCATGAGATCAGAAAACCCATAATGACAACATGAGATACCTGCATCTCCAAATTATATAAATGCACGGTATCCCTTTTTTTAATGACCAGCATAAGATGCAGTCCTCCAGGCCCAATTCAGGGTCGCGTATTTCTGCCGTGTCTTTTCATCTCCGCAGCTTCATGGACCATTGTCCATTTTGTTCATGCCGGCACCATTGATACTGGGTTCCTCCGAAGCTTCTAAGCCAGCTTTGCGCTTTTCCGCAGAGAGCCGGCATGGCGCCCCTGCTGGACGCCCCTGGCCCGTACACCCTGTTCGCCCCGACCAGCGAGGCTGTAAACGCCATGAAAGAGGGTTACCTTGACTTCCTCCTCACTGACCAGGTACCTTCACACATCGAGAACTGCATCGTGTCTCTTTTCTGCCATCTACCTTGACGTAAATGGATTTAAGATTCTAAAATTAATTTTCTTTGCATATTTACTTATTTTATATATGCTATAAAACTTTGAATGACTACTGTTCTTGAGTAAATACCGGATTGTACAAAGGAGTATCTAGAAAGGAATGCTGGAGTACACGTGGTGATTCGGCTGTTTTAGCTGGACCGTCCGGCCCGTTAACGCTCGCTCTCCTGCATCCGTGACCTCCTCCATTTCCTGATCGTTGTCAGGGGATGCCAAAGTTGCTGGAGCTGTTGAGGAATCACATCATCCCTTCTGTGGAAGTGAGTGAGCTTTAATTGCCAAAGCAAACCTGCCAAGGCCTGTAGTCTCTGCACTACTATTTATTTTATTTATTAGAATGATGGTCCTGCCAGAAAGACTGAATCCATACTATGGTCTTGAGCAGTCAGACCCTGCATTCAAACTGATTCAGTGTTTAGAGAATGAGCTGCCGTCTTCTGTTAATTGCTTTTAACATTTTTATTATCAAAGCTGGAGGTGGCCAACATCGTATCCACTGCTCGCTCCATGTCGATGGCCAATCAAGCGCTAAACTTCAATGTCACCAGTAACGTAAGCCTCCCAAAGGACGTTTTTGGAGTTTAACGTACTAATAGTGAAGTGGAGTAGCTGATTGTTTCTTCTTTCCTCAGGGGCAGATCCTCGTGAATGGGGAGGTGATCCTTGAGGCGGACATTGAGGCGAAAAATGGCCGTCTCTACTCGATAGATGGAGTTCTGATCCCATCCTCTATTGAGCCTGTGTTGCCACACAGGTGTGACATTGAAACGTTCAGCGTAGTCAAGGTGGGAAACTTGCAAGACTCATAAATTTCTAGAGATGTTTCTGATTGGTTGATATAAAGTTGATATTCACTTTGCATTTCGCTGGTCTGTCTTCAGAGCTCCTGTACCAGATGCTCCAGGTTTGCGTCCTCGTGTCCCTCTGGTGTCCCACTGGTAAGTGGAGATGACTCTTAATGAGCACAGCCTTAAGGGGCAATGATGAACTTGGGTCATGATCTGTGTAGCAGTTACCAAACCTGTCATTTCAACAATTGGCCATCAATGTCCCTTCGTAGACGTGTGGGGTTGTAGTGTTTCCTCCTTGGAGAGTCAATGGATTTGGGATCTAAAATCCTATAGTCTTGTAGTCTTCTTGTTAAACTTGCTTTTTCCCCCCATGGTGTCCTTGTGGTGAAGTTTAATACGCTGCTGAGGGGTTGCATCTTCAGAGACACTATTCTCAACATTAGCATCCCTACGATGGGTTGCTCAATTTTCTGCAACCAGACGGTTACGGTAAGTCCTGCTCAGTGTGGGCCTGTCCTCCTCCCCAAACACAGGAACAGTGTGAGCTGAAGGTTCCCTTCCTCAATCTTCCATTCTTTTGTCCCACAGAAAGAAGCTTGCTGTAAGGGCTTTTATGGGCCAGACTGCCGGCCGTGTCCGGGGGGATTCAGCACGCCTTGCTCTGGCCATGGCATGGTAGGTCAACATCTCCATCTGTCCATCATCACTGGCTTTCTCTCCGAAAACTAAATGTAGAAAACATTGTTGAATTGCTGTAAGAATCTGTTAGTTTCAATCCTTTGAGAAAGCATACTGATGGTCAGTAAGGCTAGTTTAGTAGTTTCACAGGATTTGTGGGCCAGGTGTGGTATCTTCGGGAATCTTCAAGCTAATTCCATGCTCTGGACCCTTCCATGCAGTGCTACTCACGTGCAGTTTTTAGTAATTTGCCAGGCGGTGTGGAGTTCAGATTTAGGACCTGGGCACGCCCACAGTGCCATGTTTCTGGCAAGGAAGCACGAGTAACACGTATTAGCCCACATTCTGTAGGGTGGGTTGAGGTGATTCATCCATCTGTCAACTGGGTGCTATACAGCACTATGGGTCACACTGAGCCCATAGTGGACATAGAAATACTGACAGTGTATCCATAGAAGGAGACATGGGGGATGAGGGGAGACATTTAATGGGACTGACTGGCCTTTCCTGATGATAATGGGCCCGGGGACCGTAACGAGGCCATCTTGCTTTGTCTGCTTCAGTGCATGGACGGGATTGATGGCAATGGGACCTGCGTGTGTGAGGAAAACTTCCGGGGATCGCGCTGCCAGTACTGCTCCAGACCGGACCGATATGGGCCTCTCTGTGACAAAGGTGAATGCTCGTGGAAAAGCTGGGCCCCTTAGCCTCATCCTGTGGTAGGAATGAGGATGTCAAGGGAGAATGGCGAGGGGTAGAATGTGTGGATGAGCAAGGGAGTGGTGCAAGGCGGCCTGAGGCGGCCGGCATGAGCCCCTTCCTGCCCCCCCCCCCCCCCAGCCTGCTCCTGCATCCATGGCCAGTGCGACAGCAGCCGCGAGGGAGACGGCTCCTGCCGACCTGACACCTGCCTGCCAGGATACACGGGGAAGTTCTGCGAGCGCCACGCCCAGGCCTGTGGCCCGACAATGGACCGCTGTCACGCCCACGCCGCCTGCATTTACGATGAGCCAGAGGTCAAGTAGGTATCCCAGCGGGAATGTGGCCTGAGAGGACCAGACGCGGCGGTCAGTGCCCAGCGACGGCGCTGTTAACTCCGCCTCTCTGGGACGCGGCGGTCGGCGCCCAGCGATGGCGCTGTTAACTCCGCCTCTCTGGGACGCGGCGGTCGGCGCCCAGCGACGGCACTGTTAACTCCGCCTCTCGGGGACGCGGCGGTCGGTGCCCAGCGACGGCACTGTTAACTCCGCCCTCTCTGGGACGCGGCGGTCGGCGCCCAATGATGAACACGCCTCTCTGTTAACTCTTTGCTTTGTTTGTGGCTACAGGTGCGTGTGTAAGGCTGGCTACAGGGGGGATGGCGTGACGTGTGTGGAGATGGACCCATGTAGCTCGCCTTGGCGTGGGGGCTGTGGTGAAAATGTAATTCCTACATACGTTCGAAGAATGTACTTAACACAGCCGTACATGTTTTAGTTTGTGATCTGTCGCTTAACCTTGTCCTTACACAGGGGCCCCTGGTATCATGGGCCCAATGAATAATAGGGTTTTGAACATTTTGGAATATAATTTAATTGGTTGGGGTTAGGGGCCCAATATGATATGTTTCCATGGGGTCAAAAATTTCCAGCAGCGTCCTTGTCCTTAATTGAGGAAGGCAACTTCACACCAGTGCTGTGACATTTCATGGCAATTAGCAAAACTAAATACATAATAACTGACAGAGAGTTCTTTTGCAGATTGATAAGTGTTTCTGTTTTCTAGAATGCGCCGGTAGAATAAAGCTGAAAAACCTTTGCATTGCATCATTTTGTGGTGTTCACTGCCTTTACGTCCCCCCCCCCCACAATTTCAGGAGAAGTGTGTCAAAATTGGCCCAGGAATTCACAAGTGCCAGTGCCTGGCGGGTTGGAAGAGAGGCTTGGACGACGACGGGTGCCAGCCAATCAACAGGTGTTTGGAGCCTGACAGGGGTGGTTGCCATGCCAATGCCACCTGCATCTACGTGGGTCCTGGACAGGTGAAAGGAGGCCGGAACGCCGGCTCTGAGCCAGCCTGATGCACTTCAGTCCCCTCCAACGTGCCTCTGTGTGTTCTGTTTCTTACCACAGACTGACTGTGAATGCAAGAGCGGTTTCCGTGGTAACGGAGAGGAATGCGATCCTATTAATCAGTGCGTCAGGCAGAGTGGGAGCTGCCATTATCTGGTGGGTACAGGCAGGGGCGTTAGAGGGGCATGGATACCCTGATAGATTCAGGGGGCCCAGCACTTTACAGGGGTCCTTGAATACATGAGAAATGACCCCTCATGTACCATTTGCTGGTGCTCTCTGTTCAAAAAAAAGTGCACGAAGCATGACCCAAAGCATAATAAAAGCGCCATCTACTGGGGTAAAGAAATACAGCGAATGGTTCATGATGCGTTATTTTGTCCATCACCATGTATAATTTATATAATGTATAAGTGGGGAAGGGGGCCCCAAGGTGAGATCTTTGGGGCCCAGAATGTCTAACTCCTCCCATGGTACAGGCCTTTGACCTCTCGATCATCATACCAGGCTTTAGTCCTTCAAAGTCCCACATTCTGGGTGTCCATCCTTATAGGCCTCTTGTCGCTATCTGAGCACCGGCACCTGGAAGTGCGTGTGCGAAGCTGGCTATGCTGGTGACGGCCAGGTGTGCTACGGCACTGTAAGGCAGGTAAGTGCTTCTCCAACATTGCCAGATGAGGTGGGAGCCTGGCTTTGAATCTACAATGGCCTTCCATGTCTACTGACAGGAGCTGCCTGCTTTTGCTGCAGCCAGCGAGTTCAGGAATTGGGTTCAGGTAAGTCACAAATATGAATTTCCACAGGAATAGCTGTGTGTTACAATTATCACAAGAGTTATCTTACTAGTGTGTCTTGGCTGGTTTCTCATTAGGAACAGGATGGAAAAGTCTGTTGGCATAAGAGCTTATTTTTGGTATTTCCTGTGCTCGTGTGTGTTTCACAGGAGGCCAGCCTGGATCAGCTGCTTTCTGAGACCCAGAACTTCACATTGTTCATTCCTTCTGTGAGTGCTGTGCAGAAGATGACTAAGGATGACAAGGACTTCTGGACATCTCAGGCTAACCTTCCTAATATTATCAAGTAAGAGCCCAGAGGCTGGCAAGAGGCAGGCGCAACATCTCAGTGTTTCCTGAAAATGGTCACATGGTTCTAAATGCAGGTATCACATGGTACGTGGCATCTACCAGCTGGCGGATCTGCAGAACAAGTCATCTTCGCTGCAGTTGACCTCCTTCCTGAAAGGGGAGCTCCTTGTTTCCGGGGTCAATGAAGTGAGTAGGAATTTCATTGATTTATTTATTCTTTTCCCCCAAAACTTGCCCTTAGTGCCAGTGTGTTGATGTCAGTCATTAGACTGTAGGTTTCCTTGTATTTTTATAATTTAAAGACTTTAAAGAAGTCGAACCCTTTGGATAATTCGAGGGTGCCCAGTAAGTCAGACACTTGTCTCATTGTAGAATAGGAACGGTATTTCATAGACGGATGATAAACTAGTCTTTCAGTAGCAGAAATGCATTATTACAATAGCCCTTTTGTCTTCCAGACTGCAATAGGGGGTGCAAGATTTATCGTATCTGATATTGCAGCAACCAATGGACTCATCCATATCATTGATGAGGTAATTATGCTGTTAAAGAATGATCACAGCGAATGAGGCCCGCGGGCTGGACCCAGGCAGGGTCGGCCTGCTCAGTGTGTAAAGTCTCGTTAACTCCTCCCAAATCCGTAGGTCCTGATTCCAGATCGGACACTCAGCAAAAGTCTTACTGATCTGCTGGACCGGAGGCCTGAGTTCTCCTTGTTCAAACAGCACCTCATTGTACGTAAACTCAATTCAGTCTGTCTTTATATAGTGCCTTTCCCAACAGAGTCGTCCCAAGGCACAAGGCATGAAGTAGTGAAAAGGGAAGGGGGAAGAAAGAATGTGAGAAGGCGAGGATGCCTGTCCTCCCTAAATGCGTCTGTGACCGTAAAAACCATCACTGTACCATCCACTTGCAGTAGTGCTTATATTCTATTCGGGTTGCCATGACACCAGAGTGGTTTGATTCCTGAACCTTCTGGCAGTCCAGAAACATGAGGTTAGTCAGACTTGTGTTTTTTTGGTGTGCGACCTGTGTTAAGCCCCTGCCTGGTACTCTGTACTCCCAGGGGTTACACACGAATATCGCTACGTACCTTCACTGGATAGGTGCTATGACGAGAGATAGGTGTACTAGCCTCCGTTACCTATACTGGAATATTTACTTTGTGTTTACATGTATGTTTACCTGTCTCACATGCCTACATTCTGTTTATCGGCAATACAAACCATTCCATCCATCCATCCCTCTCTCACCCGCTTTTCCTGAGCCACTATGCCTGATCCCAGCAGTATCGGGCATGGGTACACCATGGATGGGATGCCAGTCACTCTCGGGGAATATACGTCCACACTGGCATTCTGTTCTATGGATATATTTTGAGTAATAACATCAAGTTGTTGCCCAATTAACAACAAGTGCTCGTTTGCCTTTGTGCTTCCGTTCAGCAATATAACCTGACAGAGAGGATCGAAAACTCGACGGCCTACACGGTGTTTGTCCCCACGAATGACGCCATCATCGAGTACCTTAAGAAGTCGGGCTCTGTCTCTATGGTACTTTACCGCCGTATGTAGGCATCTCTGCTTTTACCCCCATGAGTTGGTTCAGACTTAAGCATTGCCATTTTTTTCTTGGATTGCTCCTCTCAGTGGGATCTCCTCATAACTGACAAAGAGCCCTAACAGATGATGCGCTAATGCGATACGATGTTCTTTAAGGTGCGATCACACTAGCGCAAAAAAATTCAGTTCCATGCCATTTGCTCAACACGACGAACAAGAAATTTGCTTCTGGTAGCAAAGTGTATTCATAAGGTGTTTGAGCTCCAAGTTAATGAATTTTGACCCACGGTTTTGCGTTGCCTAACCAATCTGACGTGCCATGGGTGGAGCTCAGTATGACTGTGTGATGGAGGAGGATACATATTTTATGTGTACCTGCATTGTATTTTGCATAGTTTATAGGAACATAACCCCATCCCAGCCTGGGGAGTGGCTGTACTGTACTATCTGCTCACGCCCATTTTTCCTGGACTCGGGGAAGACGCTGGATATTTTTTGTGCTTTTGTGACCGTACCTTTACTAGCCTGCCATATACTTTGCCTGGCCTCATCTCAGAACATAAATTAGCACTGACATCAGCAGGTGTTAACATTTACCTAAAGGTGTCTATGCAGCTATTCAACATACATTCAGATTAATCAGGAAGGAAACTGAGCGTCCTGTGCCGAGGTAAGCGTGTGTACGGTAAGGAAATGTAGTGACCGGCCCTGTCCATGTGCTTCCTTTGTGCTCAGGATGTTAATGTGACCACCTACCACATCATTCTGTCCGAGAAGCTGATGAGGGGCGACCTGCAGGATGGGGCCCACTGGGAGACCATGCTGGGCTTTTCCTACGAACTGGGGGTCTTCCTGAGAGCAGATGGAGTAAGTGACCCACACGGTCCTTTTCTTTGGGTATCACAGGCTGGGTACCGCTGACATTGATGCCATGTGTTATCAGAGGTGAACAGTTCAGGTCCAGAAAGTAAAAGTCGGTTTCAAGGTTTTGTTTCAACCAACCAGTTGAGCATAAAGAGTCACAGATGTGCGACAGTAGTGTTGAGACTTTGTTAACTTGAATCATTATGGGACCAGTGTATGGCTCAGCGAGTCAGGCTGGTGTGGTGGAGGTCGGAAGATCAATGGTTCAAATCCCAGCACTAGAAGTCAGACCCATGAACGAGGCCCTCATCCCATCAATGCTTCTCTCGGACCGTGTTTTCCCAAAAATGAACGTCACTTTGGATAAGCATCTGAAACATAAATAAAATGTAAATGCTGTTTCGCTGCTGTGTGCTAATCAGCCCAACCACATCATTTTTCCAACCAGATGTTCATCAATGACGTCCCGCTGAATGTGACAGATGTGGAGGGCAGCAATGGGGTTATCCACGTGCTGGCCTCAGTTCTAGAAATTGTTAAAAACCGCTGCGACCAGAGAAATACCTCGTTTACCTGGGTAAACTTACATTATATAAAATTAAAAAAATCACCCAGCTGAGTGTTTTTGTTTGCTGCTCTCTGACTAATAGTGCTTGGTCTTGTCTACAGGGACCATGTATGGACTGCTACAGCAAGACGTTCTGTTCTTCTGGCAAAGAAATAGTGGTAAAAGTACCCGCTTGTTATGAAAACCTCAAGCAATCAGGGGCTGCAGGCTGTCTGGGGGGCCTGTATTAATCCGTGACCCTGCAGAGTTTGTACTCTCTGCCACATCTCAAGGATCATATCATCGCTGCCTTTTTCCCCTGTTCTCCCTCACGTATGATGCCCGGCATGTTCTCCCGGCCAGGTCTGAGCTTTCCCCCTTTCGTTTCAGCATAAACGGAGCGTTTGTCCACTCCGCGACAGGAAAGTTGTGACCATCGGCTGCAGGATAATGTGCAGGAACACAGAAACTGTAAGTATCTGCTAAGAAGAGCATCCAGCTAATCAGACACAATGTGACTCCATGAGCCACACAGATACGTATACATGTGAGAGCAAGCTTAGGGGTCATAGTGCAGGGTCAGGCAGCATGCAGGACCCCTAGGGGATAAGGGCCCTGCTCAGGGGCCCAACAGGAGCATCAGTCAAGATTCAAACCACTGACTTTCCAATCGCGAGTTCTGACCCACTGAGCTACACATCACATCTGCGTCGTGAGCAGAGTGATCTTTGGATTATGACGATCTTTACACTAACAGGTTGCGCATGGACAGGCACATATATACCTGGATAACCAGGGTAAGCCAGGGACAGGTGTGGGCCAGTTAACCAAACTCTAGGGCTAGGAACAACAAGACACAGGTGAGGGTCATAGTCACAAAGAATCAAATACTAGGAAAGGGGTGACCAGCGAGACCTGCTGGCCAGACAGGGACTGATCCTGCCACCGTCCTACAGATCAGGCGATGCTGCTCTGGGTTCTTTGGTAACCGGTGCGAGCGGTGTCCTGGCCCAGCGGGGCAGCCCTGCTACGGGAACGGCGTGTGCCTGGATGGCACCAGTGGCCCCGGGACATGCCGCTGCAACAGCGGATTCAGTGGCACAGCATGTGAAAGCTGCATTCCCGACAAATTCGGCATCCACTGCGATCAAGGTATCACGTTCCTCTGCGGGCCTCAGCTGTGAGGTTGGTGTGTAGGGCGATCGTCACTGGCAATATGAATCCATCCCAGGCTCCCCTGCAGATCAAACTCAGCACAGCTCATGTCAGGCCCTCTAGTGTCCAAATGTAGAACTGCATGAAATTAAATTAATGGCGTGATCCGTCTCCTCCCCTCTGCCCGCAGTGTGTCAGTGTGTCCATGGGCAGTGCAGTGATGGCCTGCAGGGCACCGGCGCGTGCGAGTGTGAAGTGGGCTGGCGAGGTGTGACCTGCGACACAGGTTAGGAGAGGGGGCGTGGCCTCTGGCTCTGTTTTTCAGCAGCAGGGGGCGCTGTAATACCGTGTTTCTCTTCCCATCTTTTCTCAGCAATCACCCAGGATTCCTGCAGTGGGCGGTGCCACACCAGTGCTAAGTGAGTAGCGTTCCGTCATATCAGCACGGCTTGGTGTAGAGAAGCTAAGCTCCATGCCCGGCAATCTTCCGTCACATGTGTGTTCCACATGATGGGCCGGCTTCCCTTCTAGGTCGTCCTCTACCTTTGTAATGATAAGACTCAAGCTTCACAAGGACTCCATCTGGGACTCCAAGTTACGGAAAGTGGGTATATGGTGGTGTTCCTGTGATGGGAAGGCTGCCAGTTCCGATCCCGGGGTCAGCAGAGCGATGTCACCGTCGGGCCCCTGACTGAGGCCCTTAACTCCCAGTAGCTCCTGAGACTGGCTGATCCTGCTTTCTCAACTGTATATGGCTTTGGATAAAAGCATCTGCTACACAGATACATGTAAATGCATCATGTTCCCCTTCATGCTGGTTTGAGATGGCACGCCCACCCTCGGGTAGCTTACGCCCCGTCTCTGTCCCCCAGCTGTGTGGCCCGAGTCGACGGCTCCTCAGAATGCAGGTGCGCCTTGGGATTCCAGGGGAACGGGACTCACTGCTCAGGTGAGCGCGGGCTCGCGTCTGCCGTGGGGGCCCCGTGTTTGCCATGGGGGCTCGCGTATGCCGTGGGGGCCCCGC
>JAODKM010000058.1:21143487-21180477 GCA_026780845.1 Petrocephalus sullivani
TGGGGGCCCCGCGTCTCACGCCCTTGGCCGGTGATACCCCTGAGCTGCCAGCAGTATAACATGCTGCCACACTGGCTACATCTGCATTGCTGTGTCTTAACTCTCTCTCTCCTCTGTCTTTCTCTTCCTTTCCTCTGTCACTCTATTTGTTCATTCCTTTGCTCTCTCACCTGTTTATCTTACCCTTCTCCATTCTTTCTGTCCCTCTCCTCATTCTGTTCATTTATGCTTTCTCTCCCTTTCCTCTCTATCTTTTTATTCTTTTTCCCTCTACTCTTTCTCTTCCCCCTTTCCATTCTTTTTATCCCTGCTCTGTCTCTCTTTGTTACCTCCCCCTCCATCCCTCTCCTCTGTCTCTCCATCCCTGTCCTCCATTTCTCCCACTGTCTTTCATCCCTCTCCTGTCTCTCCCTCTCGCTCCATCTCTCTCCTCCATTTGTCCCTCTTCTTCATCCCTGTCCTCTCTCTCCCTCTCTCTCCATCCCTCTCCTCTGTCTCTTCCTCTCTCTCCATCCCTCTCCTCTATCTCTCCCCCTCTCTCCCCTAGTTGTGAACGCCTGCCTGGAAAACAATGGCGGCTGTTCCCCAAAGGCTCTGTGTAAGCAGGCACAGCCGGGGAGGGTGCAGTGTGTGTGTGGCATGGGTCACATGGGGGACGGCTTGGTGTGTGTAGGTGAGTACCACCCGGGGGGCCCTGCTCCCACATTCAGATAGGAGCAGCATCAGCAGTAATCAAACACACAAGTCCAAATCTTTGCCTTTTCTAGAAATATTGACTTTCTTTCCGTTGTTTAAGAAATCAATCCTTGCCTGGATGGCAGTAATGGAGGTTGCGACCAGAACTCAGAGTGTATGCACACGGGTCCCAACAAGGTGAGCAGATTCGTCAGCCATCTGTTATGTTCGAGGGAAGGCTGTTAGCTCAGTCATGTCATAGCTGAACATGTAAAGAAATACTGACATGCTGCCATTGGGCTCTGAACGTCTTAAATTCTGAATGTTACAAATGTCAAAAATTCATAAAATCTCTACATGAAGACTCCTATTTATCCAGGACATATAAATGTATACACAACACTCTATTGTTATTATTGTTGTTGTTGTTGTTGTTATTTGTGTAGCACCCTTCATACACATGGGTAATTATGAGTGCCTTGCATTTATTGTTTTATCATTTGGCCCTTTGCAGACCAGCTGCATTTGTAACCAAGGATACTCAGGAGATGGGAAAAGCTGCAGCCCCATAAACCCCTGTAAAAAGGTGATGATTTGTCTGTTGGGTCTTGAAGGGTCTCAATGACCCAATTGTATCTATTCCTACTATTGTGATGGCAACCAGAAATATGACTATTCAGTTTCCTTTTCATATGTATGGTGCTTTATAAACATGACAATAGCCGCTGTCCTAGGGCCATGCTGAAGCCATCTGCAGGTTCAAAGGTCATGTTGCACCTTCTAGAATAACGGCAACTGCCACTTCCAAGCCACATGTCAGATGACCGGGCCGGGGGAGAGGAACTGCAGCTGTAAAGAGGGCTTCAGGGGCAACGGGCTCACCTGCAAAGGCACCATATTCACCGTAAGAGAGGCGCCTCGCAATTCGTGGGCGGCGTCATCGTTCTGTAGGAAGGATTTACGAAACTGCAGACCGCCAGCGAATTCCCAGAGCTTGTTTGCTTTCGCGTGCGTGATTCTGCTATCGTCACTAACTAACACCGCTCTTCTCTCACTCTTCAGGAGATACTTTTTAATAAGAATCTGAAACTCTTCCACATGTTGGTTTTCGTAAGTGCCTCACTGTTACTACACCATTTTGGAATAATATCTTTACTTTTAATACTTTGATGAATTTGTTGTGTTGGCAAGTAATCATCCAAACATTCTGGCGAGCTGAAGTAGGCTCTCCATTGGTTGTCTTGTTGGGTTTATAGTGCTGAGTGTTCAGTCCCTCTCACCTCCTGCTTTTCAGATTGGGGACCTGAAGGGGCCGGGTCCGTTCACGGTGTTCATTCCAACTGACGACGCCTTCAAAAAGGAGGCCGCGGTGAGTGCCCCACCACACCAGGATCCTCTCACCCAGAGGATCCCTCTGAAACGTGCTGCCCCCTACAGGTGAAGGACTGGATGGAGCGGAGCATGGTGTCCTGGATAATGAAGAACCACATCGTCGTGTGCCGTACCCTGCTCCCGGAGGACCTGAGGACCCCCAAGAACGTCACTACGATGACCGGCGAGGTCCTGAGCATCACCCAGTCACAGGTGGGCCCTGGTCTTCCTGCCCCTGCCTCATGTTTAGCCCTGCTTTGGTGTCACTGGGGGTGGTCCACAAGGATAGGGTTTGAATCCCATCCCAGCTCTCTGCATGGAGCTTGCAGGTCCTCCCCTTGCTCACACAGATGTTAGTTTGCTGTATGTGTGTGTGGTCACTGTGATGTAGTGATGTTCCATCCTCGCTGTTCCTTTACCTTGTGCCCTGTGTTAGACATCAGCTCACCACAACCTTGTGATGGATGGATGAATAGATGGATTGATTAATAAATTCAGTCAATAAAAGTATGACATAAACAGGAATTAGTTCTTACTCAGTCTACAGAATTCACTGGATGTCATACATCACTAGTTAAAGCCTTTAACCAAGAGAGTAATTCCACCTCTTGCTGCGGGTCTGTTTTTCATGTTTTTGATGGAAGGGTGCCGTCTTCATAAACAACGCCAAAATCGTGTCCTCCGATGACATGTGCGTAAACGGCATCATTCACATGATCGACGCGGTCATCATGCCGACAAACGCGGTGCCGGGGGAGCAGCGCGATGCAGAGGTATCGTCCCAGACATACCCTAGTGATTTCTCTTCATGCCAATAAGTGTTTCATTTAGCTATTGGGCTTTTTTAACCTGCTTACCCATGTAAATTCATTGTTTGCTGCTATGAAATCATATGCCTTTGATCTGATATCAGCGTTAGTTATAGAGAGGGAATCTCACCTCTTTTAACAGCTGACACTGACTGATGTGGCTAAAGGCTTCAGACACACGACTTTCACAAAACTGCTGGAGGTCAGTGTTCCTTCTTGTACAGCCCCTCCCTTCTGTGGTTCCAACACCGTGCAGTCTGATCTGAAATGCCGACACCTTCTCAGGACACGGGGGTGCTGGATCTGATGAACGACACCCTCCACCAGCCGGTCACCTTATTCTGGCCCACGGACCAAGCGATGGCTGCCCTGCCGCAGGAGCAGAAGGACTTTCTGTACAACGTACAAAACCGCGGCCAGCTGACTGAGTACCTCAAGTATCACGTGGTCCGGGATTCGATGGTGAGCGGTCCCTCTGGCTCTGGACCAGCACCCCTCCCATCACCCAATTTCACTTCCCTAAACCGACTTTCATCCTCTAAGGTAAAAGCCAATGAGCTGTTGTACTCGACCAGCCTGAAGACTCTGCAGGGCTCTGACCTCCAGGTGAACTGCGGTGGTGAAGACAGCATCGTAAGTGGCAGATATTAGGCAGGGCCTGCATGTGGGAAGCCGGCAAGCTAACCTCATGTTCAGTGCCCCTCACTGATGACAGGCATGCAAGACACCTGACAGCTTCCGAGTGGTTAAATGTGCCTGAAGGTCTGTTTTCTGCACATGCTACAGGGCGAGCTCCTCATGAATGACGGAAAGTGCCGCATCGTGCAGAGGGACCTCGCCTTCAAGGGCGGCGTTGCTCACGGCATCGACTGTCTGCTCACTCCTCCCAGCCTAGGGGGGCGCTGTGACTCCATGGAAACCTTTGAGCTGAAAGTGAGGGCTTTTCCACAGCCGTTGATATGCACGTGGCAAGAATGGGATCATGCAGTAAAGCATGATATAATAAAATGAATCATACACAGTATATCTACACTGTACTGGAGCCACTCTGAAACAAACAATGTTTCTTTATACACAAATGTAAAGAGGCAAGTTATATATGGAGGGTGAAACATGATAACTTATGATTATAATGATTATAATTGGCTTTTCTCGTGGCTTTACAGGGCAGATGTCTGAGTTGCACTAGCAACCTCAAGAAAAGTTGTTCCACTGGGAGTAAATTTAAGGTTCGCCTACTTTCTCTGGTGTGATTGGCTACTGTGCAATTCTGAAATTCACAGAAGGATGAAGCCCAGCGAATCCTTTTGGGCATCATTCTGACACCTGTCTCTCCCTTTCGGAACCTCCACCCTCCCGCCGCGGTCTGCAGGAAATTAAACGATGTGACCTGCTCTACTCAAAGAGCCGGAACCTGGGATGCCAGGCGGTATGCAGCATGACTTTCTGGAAATCCAAATGCTGTCCCGGATACTTCGGCCGGGATTGCCTCGGTAACCATCGCCGTCGGCCTGTGGTGAGCGTCCGTTTCCATGGCGATCGTTGACTTCATAAGTGTCCTTTTCCACGTGGCTCTCCAGGCTGCCCGGGGGGTCTCCCCGAGTCTCCCTGCATGGGCCGTGGGAAGTGCGACGAGGGGCACCTGGGTAATGGCAGCTGCTCGTGTGAGCCCGGCTTCCAGGGCACGGCCTGTGAGCTCTGTGTCCAGGGGCACTATGGGCCCAGCTGCCAAGGTGTGCCTCTACATCATCACAGCGATCCAAATCCAGCCATTCTCTGCTCGCTCTTGTCCTACCTGCAGAGGGGCCATCCTTATCATTAGCTAATAATATGTTTTGAATTGGTCAGTGGCAGGAGAGGGGGCACTCCAGGAGCCAATCAGCTTTCAGCTGGGCCAGCGCCCATGTGGCTCCGCCCCTGTATACACCCCTGTTTTCCTAGCATGGAATTTTACTTATAAATGGAATTTTATATGTGGCCATGAAACACGTGTAATTTCACAAACCCTGTTCCCCCTTTTCGGTCTCCATGTTGCCAGTCTGTAACTGCACTGAACACGGGTCCTGTGACGAGGGAGCAAGTGGTACCGGCAGCTGCTTCTGTGACCAGGGCTGGACAGGCCCGCGGTGCGAGTCCCAGCTCGGTAAGGTGGCTCGCTCTGCAGGGGTGACGGAGGCTCCAGTCAGACGCTACACAGTTCTTGGCTCTTGCGTGATCTGTTTCTGTAATAAGCAGCCCCCCCCCATGACCCTTAGCTGTAGAGCCTGTGTGTTCCCCGGCGTGCTCCCCCAATGGCGTGTGCAAGGAGAACAACACCTGCGAGTGCAAGCCATTCTACGAGGGAGACGGGGTCACCTGCACAGGTGGGCCCAAGGTTCCAGCCCAGGTGGTCAATCAGCAACCTATGGCTGTAATCACCTCTCCAGTAGTTCGTGTTCAAATTAAAAGTGCCAAGTTTGGAGTAGGTACTAAAAACGGGTCCCAGAACTGCCGCCAAGGAACTACAATTAGGCCGAGTTCCTGCGGTGTGAATACAACAAAAGACCCTGGTTCCGGAAAAAGGTTCTGGTTCCAGAAAAAGTTCTAGCAGTGTGAAAGTGCCTAGAATGCAGCTGGAAGAACCAGCAAACTTTGCCTGTGTTGTAGAGGAGAAACCTGCTAGCAGGAGATCCTCTTCTTTTTGGTATTTTTAGCTTTTTATGTCCCCACTGTGTTTTACTGATTAACACTGCCGAAACATATAAAACTACATGCAGCATTTCAGCACATTAGTACTAAAACTTTGCTTTAAAAATACTCTGTTCTTTTGATGGCAGTGATCGACCTCTGTAAACAGCAGAACGGAGGGTGCGCCAGGGGTGCCAAGTGTGCTCAGAAGGGCGTGAAGGTGGCCTGCACCTGCCCCAAGGGGTACCAAGGTGATGGCTTTGTCTGCGCCCCCATCAACCTGTGTGCCGACGAGGACGGGGGTGGCTGTCACGAGCACGCTACCTGCTCCATGACCGGTCCGGTAAGAGCGCCCCCTTTATTTACAGGCCAGCGTCATGCTGTACCTTTTTGGGACAGGAGGGGGCGACAAAGACAAGGCAATTTACATTTTGTGTCGGTGTCATGCTGCAACTTTTTGGGATATTTATGTGTCTTCCAGGGAAAGAGGAAGTGTGAGTGTAACAGCGGCTACATTGGAGATGGAATTGATTGCGAGGTCAGAGAGCTGCCAATCAACCGCTGTGCCCTGGACAATGGACAGTGCCACGTGGAGGCTTTGTGCACCGACCTGCACTATGAGGGTGAGCTCTGAAGGCAGTGACAGGCCAGGCCTCGATCATTTGCTCCTATATTAGATTTTCTACTAGGGAAAGAACCATCTGTCTCTGCAATGGTCTGATAATGAATCCTAATTAACAACAGCTACCACTAAATAGGGAGCTACCAGTTAAAGCACATTGTGCAAAGCTGTTTATTTGTGCTGCTACTTATGGACATAGCCCATAGCGGTGCTACTGCCCCTTTCTAACAAACCCTATTATCCAATCACTGGCCAACATAATAGTGAGCTCACTTCCTGCTGCCTCCAGACAAGAAGGTGGGCGTGTTCCACCTGCGTTCCCCCAAAGGGCAGTACAAGCTGACGAACAAAGAGGCCCAGGCCCTCTGCGAGGAGGACGGGGCCACCATCGCTACATTCAACCAGCTCTCGTACGCGCAGGAGGTGAGGCCTGCTTCACATTAACCGATTCGCCCGACCTGATGCTAAGCTAAAGGTGTTCGCAAGCCCTGGAATAGAAGGACAGCGAGCGTCGCGGGTAACATTTTGGCCCTTTGCTTGCATCCATGTCTCTCTCAGGCCGGCTTCAACCTATGTGCAGCCGGCTGGCTAGACAAGGCCCGTGTGTCCTACCCCACCACGTTCCCCAACCCGAAGTGTGGCTTCGGCCACGTGGGCATTGTGGACTACGGCATTCGGACCAACTTAAGTGAAACCTGGGATGTGTTCTGTTACCGAATGAAGGGTAAGAACAACCTTATAGCATAGTGACCACCAAGCTCCTTTTCAGTCACATGCTGTTAGCAGAAGGTTGTTAGCGCCTCGGATGGTAATAACACTAGTGGAAACTCCCCTGGAGTTCTTAGAGAGATCTTAGACCCAAGGTGAATGCCGTATATCTCCAAGACCACAGGGCATTTGTAGAGTCACTGGTGGCCGGTTATCATGCACACATTTTTTTTCCCCAGACATCAGCTGTGCCTGCAAACCAGGTTACATTGGAGATGGCTACTCCTGCAGTGGAAACCTCTTGCAGGTTCTGAAAGCAGAACCAGTCTTCTCCATCTTCCTGACCGTGAGTTTCCTCATCCAATTCCTTCATCCCCAAAGTGTGTGTGTGCAACCCAAACCCTAGACTTTAGTACAGTTACATGGCCAAAGTATTGTGCCAATAGTTTTATCTCACAAATGGACCAGATGCATTGCTGTTATGACAATAATGCTTGCGTCCTTTCCTTTCAGCAAATCCTGAACTACTCGAGAAACTCTGAATTGGGGAAGGAATTTATTATGCATCTCAGCAATTTGACGATACAGTCCACTTTGTTCGTACCCGAAAATGACGGCCTAGAGAACGAGGTTAAAGATCACACGCATGCAAAACAACACTCGCCAACTGAAACGCCAAAGCCATTTAGGTCCAAAGTGATGGTGCAGTTCAGTGAGTCATGAGATTCACAGCTGTCCTCTTTTTCTGCACTGTTTGGGCCAGACGCTGGCAGCGCGGGACATTGAGTACCACCTCTCAGACGGCAGCGCTCTCTACTTCCAGGATCTGACCAATGGCAGCCAGATCAGGACCAAGCTGGGTCCAAGCCTCAGGGTCCTGGGCATCACCAACTTCACAAACCCCAACATACTGGTAAGAGTATGAATGAAAATCAGCATCCACACGGCCAGCCCGAGCACCAACATCTATCGACCCCTGCGCTAATGCAAAAAATTCCTCACCATGTACTGCTTCAAAAGGTTGAATATCGTTGCATACAAAATTCACACATACAGTCTGCTTATGGTCCTTGTCCTCTTTGCGAGGCACCCTCAGTTCCATCTTCGTTTGGAATAAGTTTTCAATGGAAGTAGTAAGTTTGACAGACTCTGAAGTCACGTTGTCGTTTGTCAGCACTAGGGGTGCATTTCCTCCATACAGGGTACCATATGTTTGGTACGGTACTTTTGGGACTTTCCCTTGAAGTTCCTGTTGAATTCCAGTACGTAAAGTGCCAAAGATGCTGAGGAACTATTTTGGTACTTTGGGTGTTCGCAGTCTCAGAAAATGAAACGGTAAAAAAATAATAAGAGCAATAATAATGGATGCGTGCACAAATGAAGAGATCCAAGCTCAGATGGAAGAACATCAACTGTCACGATGTGGCGATATTGGGGCCAAAAACTAAATAAGCAAAAACTAAAAACTGAGTTCAGCATACATGTCTCCCAATTCCATCTAGGAAGACGAAATGATTATGCTTTTCTCAGAGAATGAGAAGTACCAAAAGTATGGTACCAGGTGTGTTGAGAAAGCGCCCTTGGATAGTGCCTCACCGTCATATGCTTGCTGACTGGGGAAAACCATCAAGTGAGCAGCTCTGAAGTCATTTCAACTGAGACGGTTTTCAACAGAACCATGTCAACATCCATCCATCCATGTATAACTGCTTATCCAGTCCAGGTCACGGTAAGCTTGGAGCCTATCCCAGGAAGCACAAGACAGAGGACACCATGGATAGGATGCCATTATTGACATTGTGTTCCATTAAAGACAGCGTATTGCAGGAGAATGTTTCAGGCTGAGGATTAGGTCTCTAGGATAGTTCTGTAACCCCTATTGTAGCCAAGATTGAATGTTACTCTAAACGTTTGGCTCTTGTAGGACGACGACTATATCAACGGCCCATTGAGTCAGTGGCCATGTCCCCTCTTTACAGACTAACATGCGCTATATTAACAACCGATTTATCACCAACTGGGACATCCCAGCATCCAATGGGATCATCCATGTGCTCCAAGGGCCCCTGCATGCCCCACCCCTGGTGACACAGGTAAGAACAGCCCTCTGTCCGTTTGCCATTCAGCCTGAGTCACGTGGTACAGGAGTAAACACGAGCTGAGAAGCTTCCCTGATTTGGCAACCAGCAGCTCCACGTGGGACACCAAGCCGGCATTGGCGTCGGGGTGCTGGTCATGGTGCTCCTGACGGCGCTGGTTGGGTTCGTTGGGTACCGCTTCTACACCCAGCAGGTCAGGCCCTTCCAGTTCCACTACTTCAAGGTGAGGATGTGGACAGAGTCAATATAATCACGATGGTCAAGAGCAACATCGGCACACTGCTTCTCTGCTGGTGCCAGGTCCTCACCACCCCATATAGTCTTAGGAAGGGGTATAGCTTTCAAGCTTCACCTCTATTTGCAGGAGGGTGAAGAAGAGGACACCACAATGGTGGCCCCAATTCCCAGCATCTCCAATCCTGTATATGAGTCGGGCTCCAGCCACGCTGGCCTCGGAGTCCCAGCAGCCCCTGTAGGTACCTCCACCTCTCGGTCATGCCCCCTTGCATCTTTATGCCCCCCAAGACCCAAGGTGTTCTAAGCTGTCACATACTCAGAAGACCTGTCTTTCCATTTCAACACTGCTGTAGGACGAAGATAAACATCAAGTGGTGGACAGCGGCCCGTATGACCTAATGCAAAGCAGCTGAAAGCTTCAATCTGGACCCATGACCTTACGCAAAGAATGAGTCCAAAATCCACGCACAAGAGGAACCCCATCTACTTGTCTGAACCCACAGGGGGCAAAATTGCACCCTTTCTTCCAGAGGTAAAAAATCACATGGAAAAGGCTGTTGTTTTTCAAAGCTAATTAGAAGTGGAAATGTAGATCTGACATAGTTAATCTGAAGCAGAAGATGGTCACATTTTACCCACAAAAAGCTCTGCTTTTTTGTGTCCTTTAGTAAATGGTGCCAGTTGTATTTAACATATTGTTTTTAATAATTCTCAAAAACTTTTTCGTTTACAAGAAATATTTGACAATTTAATTGATACAATTTGGAGCATAAAATCAGAAAATGAGAATGAATAATTATTACAATATTAAAATGCACATGGCGTGACTGTAAATATAGTAAATGGAAGCAATGAAAGCAAATTTACCAACTGGCAAAATGTTATAAATAAATGTATATACCATTTTTCTACTGGATTTGTAATTATACAAAAACACACGCAACCAGGTAGTATACAAGTGCAATTGACGGTGATTTGTGTATATTTTTCATAGTTTTTCAGTATACATATAAATGTACAGGATGTGAAGTTGACACTGTGCTAGACAAAGACGTGGCATGAGCCGTCTTCCCTGACGCCAGTGGGTCATCTTTAACGTCACCGCCACCCACAGCCAAAAACACAGCAACATTGTTCGGCCTTTCAAATGCTGCCATTGCTAAATATACACAGGCTAGTTTGTCCCTGAGATGCATCAGGAGGAAGGGCCAGCCTCAGTCCTGCAAAGGCCTGAACTGCAAAGATCACAGAGGTGTTACGATGCCATACACACTGGCCAGCGGGCCGAGATCCCCGGCTGCTCGCTCATAATCAGAAACAAGCACACTGAGCCACCGGTGTGTGCTCCAGCCTCAGACCCCCAGGGAATGGGAATTTTAAAGATAAATACTTAGCATATGTGTGAAGAAACACTGGTGGTAAATGCTGAGTAAACAAGAATTCTAAGCAGACGTTCCACAATCCCTGTGAGATATATCCGAAAGAACCTTGAATGCTTTGACTTAGGTACCTAATTAAAATACAGACCCTAAAGTACAGTGTACCAGAATTTCACCTGCTGAACGGTGGGAATTGTGGCAAAGCATTATGGTGATGCAGGGCAGCCAGCTGTAATTATGTACGTTTCTAATTTAATGCTCATATACCCAATTTTATAATGCCATGCACATTTAAAAACCTGTCTTAAAAAAAGACCTTAAATTAAAGACCTAATTACAGTAATCAGTGACGTTTTCTCCAGAAAAACAGTGGTCTGATGGCCTAATCCCCCATTCAGAGAAATGGAAGGGCCTTTCTCTAGTAGACTAATACATCGTCATCATCGTCAGAGATTAGCAGGTGCATAAATTTCTCACCACAATACTGTACAATCAATACTATATGGAGAATACTTTACGAGGAGGAAACAGTCACTACACCCTATAAACACACGGGTATTATAATATTTAGGCAGTTCAAAAAATATATAAGTATTCTAAAAAAATAAGGCATCCTGATAAAAATTCCCAGTATTCCCATCTACAAGCCTACAGTCCCATAGATTTCCGGCTCTGATATCCAGTGGCCACAATATACTGTCAATTTTTACAAGCTGTCAACAAGTACTCTTAGAGACTCTTAAATTTTTGAGCAGATGTCACACAGAATGAGGTGCATCAAAGGATGACAAAGATGTTGGTTAGATATGTGAAATTGACCATCGAAAGACCGTCTTGAGAAGGGTATGGCCATAAAAATGGAGCCGTACGCTAATGATATTTTACCATTTACAGTTTAACAGCTTTCCCCATTCACTGGAGGTTGATGTCCACTGGTTGAAAAGAACAAGCTAAACATTCACTGGCCAAACAGAGAGCACATATATCTAAGAGACCCTGTCAACGCAGCTCCAACGACTGAATGAGAGATTGTCTGACTGCGGTATTCACAGCGCCAAATAGTGGGGATTTTCGGTAGTGTGGGGGGGGGGGGCGGGGGGTCTTTGTGGGAGCGACCTCCCTAAGACCTTCTGGAGTGAACAGGGACATCCACAGTACCTGCACCGCCCAGCTCTGGCCAGAAGGGGGACTCGTGCTGCAGTGGGTTACGGCGGGGGAAGAAGGTGTGGTGCAGGTCATAGTTGAGGAGACAGCTAAGCGAGGCCATGTAGATGTCGGCGAAGCGGGAGAGGCGCCGGGAGAAGTAGGTGGGGTTGTGGTAGGTCCGGAAGAGGCTGCCGAACTGGGAGTTGAAGATATCTTTTGTCTGTGATCTAGCATAAACAAACACAATATTGCTGTTAGTTCGTTACTTCATTTTGAGCCGCAATTTGGTCAATGCAATGGTCACCAACCAGCCAATCACGGTCAGGTTCATTCCTAGTTGATAACGACAATCAGGCTTGCTTCCCTTTGTATCGTCAGGTAACTAGCTAATTTATTAGCACGCAGCAGTTGCATTATTTTTTTTTCTTGGACGGCAATCAACACTGAAGCACAATACCGACATCCCACCTCTGCCAGAAGTTCCTGGCGTCTCCCGCGAATTAAGAGCAGCTCCCTAACATCCGCAAACAAGTGTCATTTCACTTCAGCAAAAAGTGGCTGAAAAAGGCTGGTGAGCACTGGGTCAATCACTCTTGTCTTGTTAAGACCCTTTAAACTTTTGTTGTGAGAATATAATCACTAATCATCACATTACGGACGTCCTTTCAAGCTATAAATGTGCTTCAGGAAATCCAACCAAGGAATGTGTCACCACACCCCCAGTTAGCCCTTCTCCCAGCATGTCCATCGGCGCGCCACACAGCCTTTCTCCCAGCATGCTTTGCAATACCTAATGCTCTCTCTCTCCTTGATCCATTCCTGCACGACAGCTTGGGAGGCTGGGTCTCTGTGCACCTGCAGGTGAGAGAACATGAATAACAGGAAAGTGTGTTTACATCTGTGACGCCTGCTAAGGAAATACTGAACTGGAGCTTCTCTGGTTGTAATTAAGGCAGACCCAGCCACGGAGAGAAAATGTACAGCTGTTGCTAAAGCTGGAGCTACTATGCATTTAGCATCAGGTGTCTCTCCAGATCATACAACGTCCCGCCATTTTGGGATGACCTTCAAGCTCAATATCCTGCTGACCAACATCATGGATGGGCAACCACAGACCTACAGGACTTGTGTTACTGGAGCCCTTAAATTGTGGCCTGAATTTTGAACAAAATTATGGTGCAGTAAGTTTCTGTCGGAAATCAAATGTGTCCATAATAAGTCCTACTTGTCACTGCTCATCTGTCCAGCGCCCTCTGGTGACCTAACCTGCATGCGTTCCACCAGACCAGTGAGGCCTTGCAGCCAGGTCATGGTGTGGACGTACTCCTCAGTGTTCATGATCTTGATCTCCTTCCTCAGCTCTGGGATGATGGCCCCAGTCCTCCAGCCGTGTTTCAGGGTTAGGTCCTGACCACAGGGATACATGTGACTTTAAAAATCTGATGGCCTTGGGCAACTCTATAGAGGGGTGTTCAGTCCAGTATGAGATACTGTAGCTCTGGGATAGTTGGTTGCTTTATTATATTTTTGACAAAATTTCATTCTCTATCACTTTATCTTTGATCTTTTGACTCAGATATCCTTAGTTTGTGTGTACTTTATACTTTGTAAAGGACTATGGTGTACACTTGTCATCTTGAAATGTGCTCTATAAATACATTTCACTTCCTTATCGGTTTAGCACACACACATGCAAGCAGCGACAGAAATCCCACAGATGCTAGGAGTTGGACTGGATGTGCAGATGTGGGGGCGTCTGTTCTGATTTGGGGTCATGGGGTGTGGATGGGCACTCCATGAGCGGCCAGGACGTCACCTACCGCCAGGTCACTGTAGATGTGGTCTCCGAAATACAGCACCTTAGACCCCCTCCACCCGGTGAGCCGAAGGAACTCATACAGGTTGCCCTGAAACGGGACGACACTCTGAGAGGGCAAGGGAGACTCAAAAAAGCAAATGGTTCATGAGGCGCCATTTTGTCTACCACTACTTCACGTCAATACAGCATAATACTGTTACATGACGATCCCCTACAAATTATAAATACAACAGGAAGTGAAGGGTTAAATGTGTGCACATGGACCAATGGGGTGCAAAGTCACTCTGACAGTCTGTACCGGCACAGCCCACGGCCAGACTGCATGTCATAGTGACTGCAGCCGAGCCAGCAGCCTATTCTATGGAAGATGTTCATATTGTTTACCGGAGGTTAAGTCCGTACCTGTTTGTAAATCTTTCCTTTCTCCAGCTTGTGAATTCTGTCCCACAGCAAGACACCTTTATCGGTGACACGCCTGAATGGCCTGCGGCAAAACCAAAGAGACGATTTTTGTCTGGGCTTTGATCCAGTTGGCAGGCGAAGTTTAGAGATCCTGATGAAGATGGTTTGTTTTGAAATTCAAAGGTTTTTTCTAAGACACCTACACCTAGTATTAAATCTGATACAATGTCAGTGGAAGGTATCCATCATTCCATTTTTTGTACCTGCTTGTCCTATGCAGGGTCACCGGGAATCTGAGCCTATCCTGGCCATAGAGGTGAGAGGCAACAGCACTAACCCCTGTGCCACCATGGTCAGTGCTGGGTATTGCTTTATTAAACTGCAGAACAGCTTGAGCCCTTAAAAGGTTAACGCTGTGATGAAAGGATCTTTGGGAATACACACACACATACACACACACACACACACACACACACACACACACACACACACAGACAGGCAGGCTCACTTCCTCCTGTCGTTGAAGAAGCCGGGCTTGTCTGCCTGTACTATGACGACGTCAAAGAGGTCCTGCCAGTCCTTCCCGACGATGTAATTCATTCCACGGTCGCTATGGAAAGACAGATCAGAGCCACGCTGACAGAAGGCCCCAGGTCGCTAGTGACTGTGTCGCTGTGATGGATACCCTGTCATGAAGGTTATGTCACACTGACTCCCACAGCCGCTCTGCCAACTTTCCGGGGACACAATTTACAGTGGGAATGGTTAATTTCCAGGGGTTGACAGAGATTAATGCTGTCATGTGTTTATCGTAAATACGCGTTACATTTTTAACATTGTGCAGGTCCCTCAGGGTGTGTCTGTGATACCCAGTGATGTGTGTGTTGCTCTGTGAGGGTGATGTGGCTGTATGTCTTTTTGCGTGTGTGTGTGTGTGTGTGTATGTCTGTGGCCATAATTGGACAGCACTGTGGAGTCTCTGTTCCTGAAGAGCATGGCAATGTGGTTGTGTGTCTCTGTGTAGTCGACCCTTCCAATCCACTCGACTGTTTGTGTGCGTACATGTATGTTTCTGAGTGCATGTGTGTGTTTCTGCATGCGTGGATGTCTGCCCCCCCCCCCCAGGCTCACACAAAGTCGAGGGGGCTGTTGGTGATAAGGAACATCTTCTTGCCGTTCTCCGAGAGCTTCCTCAGCACTGCGTGGGTCTGCTCGCCGTAGCAGATGTATTTCTCTGCAGGGGCAGTCAGGGAGAGAGTGTTTCACGCTCTGTGGCCATGGGACAGGGCGGCGGGCAGGCGCGTGCCCTCTGACGAGCAGCCATCTTTGCGTAAGGTCTCCTTGTTTGCTCCCAAACGCAGCTCTACGCCAGACACAGCTCGCCTGCCTCCTCCCTCCCCTCTAGTCCCCAGCATAATCACCGATGTTGGCCTCCACAGCTCGGTACATGATCCCCTTCACGTGGACGTCTCCGATCGCTTCCTGTGGGGGACAGCGAGACCGAGTTTATTCCCCGGGCAGGTCCAGCCGCAACAAGAAAACCCGCACAGTCAAAACTGCGGCTTTCTGGGGGTAAAAAAGCTCCTACTTAAGCTTCAGATCATGCTACACATTCGCGTTTTCCTTTGAATTGGCATTCAGATTTTCTTTCGTAATCTCTCCCCTAAAACCGTAGCAACCGTTTTCACAAAGAGGGCCAGCAGGGAGACCTCAGAATGGGGGAGATTTTGCTTCCTAAAAAGCTCTTGACTTCAGGGATGGGGTATTTGAATAATTAGATTAAACATGATGCCCAGAATCTGGGAAATTCACTTTTTTAACAAAATTTTCCTGTAGGATTCATCCAAAACCACCAGCACCGGGCAAATGCTAAATGCTATAACGGATTGCTAAAACTTGCCAACCTGGAAGGAGGGTGACTGATCAATCAACAAGCCAGATTTCGTATGATTAAATATAAATTTTTTTCTTCAGATACGATCACAAAGGGCGAAGGCCAAGAGTCATAAAAAAAAGGCATGGCTTGAGAATATATACTTAATTTTGGAATATTAGCTAAGTCCCCACTCCCCCAGCATTCTCTGGCCCGGTGAAAAACCAGCAGACTAGGGACTTGGAACCTCTGCACTGAAACATGCCTCAAATGGAGGGAGATTGGTGACAGGACAAGGAAGGGTGTGACACTGGGGAGGGGGGGGTCCAGCCGAGCAATGAGGAGAGATACATGTTCACTGATGGAACAAAATACCAGGGACATGTGGCAACAAGTACTGCAGAACAAATAACATCTTATCAAATGTAGCTAAATCCTTTATTCCGCAGCTACTTCTTTGTAAAGGTGCGTTAAGCCTGAACCTGCACCAGTCGAGAGCCTCTGTTGATGAGTATGTTTGTTTCTAGACCTCACTGCAGATCTTCTAGCCCCCGCAGGACTGAGGTCTCTGGGGGGGGGCTCACCTTCACGTCCTTGTAGAGGTGCACCGGCTCATAGTCGATGTTGTGCTTCATGAAGTAATCGTTGACACAGGACAGCAGGGTCATCTCGGGTAAGGAGAAGATGTCCATGAACTGCTTCATGGTGTGGCCATGGGAGCTCTGCGCGGGAAGAGGGGGTGTTCACAGTGAGCTGGCCGTAAGATTCTGCTAATAAAACAAACTCTTTAATGACTGATTTTAAGAAGCAATCCTTGGATCTTCTTCCAACCTGATAAGGACCTTAAAGATATACAAGATACCAGTACAGAGGAACACAACGGACCTAGGCAGACAAATAACATTCCTGAAAGTCGTCAGAGGTTAGAAGTGTAGTTCTTATATGAAGCTGCATGTCGACACCTTAAAAAGCTGCAATAACTCTGCCAGATGTCCGCTTACAATTATTAAAGCAAGATCGCACTTCCATTAAAGGTCATTTAATGTTAATGATTTAAAGCAGAGCACACTGTTCAAACGTGCCACCACAAGGCCAATCTCACAGCATGACAATTTATCGTATTTTAAATATAATTAAACTGGCTGCTGGCTGTATGGCTCCACATACCAATCTCAGCAGTAATGGAAATACCAGACAGCGGACAGCTCATCCCAAAGTGGAAGCTGATTTCTGAGGCAGGTCTGTGGAAGGTCTCGTGAAAAACAGATCCTCCTTCAAAGGCAATTCACAAATTTAGATGCCAGTCCCTTCCTTTGAGGCCCAGTAATGAAGAGACCTGTTCTACCTTTGAAGCCCAAAGCTCAGAGCTGGACTCTAAGTCCAGTGACCCATAAGACATTCTTGAAACCTGCAGTCTCAGATCCATGGCGCCAGAGTGGATCTCTCGTGCTGGAGATCGACAGAGGGGATCTGTGGGATAGGGGCATTCTAACCTTGCCATAGAAGTCACTCATGATTTCTAAGGGCACGTGTGATCCTTCGTACATGGCGATGACCTCCTTGTCTGGTACCGGGTGCAGACCCCTGAGAAGAGGAAGTCAGGACACTATCAGCAACCTCTGCAACTTACTAACGTAAGTATTGCTTTATAGCCCTATATACTTACAAGTTGCTCCTATACTGTCAGAAAATTACCAATTTGTACCTTTGAGGGTACAATTACTTGTCACTAGGGCTGTACCCACGAGGGTCTGCCAATTGTACACTAGCTGTAGCTAAATGTATCTTTTAGTCTAATTTAACGTACAGAAATGGACTGAAGCCTATCCCATGCAGCAGAGGTCAAGCTGAACTACACCCCCCATCCCCCGCATTACAGGCCAAACGAAACAGATAAGCAAAAAGCACATATACTTCATTCTGCATGTGCTTGTATGGGATTCCCGATTAAATCCTGTGAATCACTGACCAAATAGATTAACACAGTTCTAACCAAACGTGGTGAATAATCGGTCACACACCTATACACTGTTCCTAACTGGATGTAGTGGAATGCATCGATCTTCATCAGTAAGGCCTAGAGAGAAGAGACAGTTCAACTATCAAAACGGCACATACTGGATGGTCACTGATGCACTTTAGCAGTGAAATAAGACATCCTGGTATTTAACATGTACGATGCATGTACCACAGCAGACAGGTAGTGCTTAAAAATCATTACAGTAATAGTCAGCCTGAATCCTCTACAAAGGACCAAGGATTTAAGAATGACGAGCATTTATATTCTACAAGACACCAAGTATCATGATGTTCTGTAAGTGTTGCGCTCTAAATCAAGGAATAAGGACGTGACAAAGTTATATAACAGGTTCTGCCTGAAATGGATAACACTTTGCAACAATTTCAGAAGGATGACCTCAACACCACCCTAGTACATCTGTCCTCTAAAATCCCCAGCTCCGTCTGTGAAGCCATTAGGGAGTGCTTTTAACATCAGGACAGAATTACTTCCCATCCATCCTTTTACGTGTCCAAAACCACTCCCCATATTCCCAAGGGGTGTATTTACACAAGGTGCTTAGAGACAGATTGACATGTTTCATTTTAAAGAGCCCTTATGGGAGTAAGGACAGGAGCCTCCCCATGCTGGCAATATCCATACCCACCTTCTGAACGTCATAATGCAGACCACGGATCACGAAATCCGGAATATAGTCATATTCCCTCAGGCCCTCGGGGTACTACAGTGCGAAGAAAGCAAAACATTTGAACAAAGCCTTCAAAAGCAACCTTGGCCAACAGTTATTTGTCTAGGCAGAGGCAACACCTGTGCTGTTTACATAATTTTAGCACCCGTATTTAGATCATCTTATTTTTACAGGGGTAGACTTTATCTTGGGTTATAGTTCTCTATCGGCTGTTCTGCCTCCAGGCATTCTCTGAGATGATGAACATTCAATGTCAAAACCGAACTCACACAGAAAAATAAATGAGGGGAAATTATTTAAGCAACTGCACAGCAAGAAGGTGTGATTATAGCGAGCGGGAGTCACCCGGTGTTCCTGGACGAGGATGTCCCGGGCGATGCTGAATATCAGCGTGTGCAGGAGGCTGGAATAAAAGGCCAGCGTGTAGTCGTAGTCAAAGCCGTAGATCTCTATGTCCTGCAGGCTCATCTCATTGTTGGCGAAGATCGTGTCTGGATTGACGGTGTTGCTCAAGATCACAGGAATTAGGTCTGCGGGAGGATTAATTACTTACGTTTATATGTCCTTGTGTCACTTCGATGCACAGGGAGGCTAATTTACATATTTCCTCTATATCCATTGGATACTAGGGTCTCTATATTTGCATTAAACCAAGTGCCGATAGAACAACTTACCACAAGCAGTCATTGCTTCTAAATCCAGTCACCCCAACCTAAAAACTACCCCCCTGCGGAATCTGAAGGCAGGGGGTGTACTCTTTAAACACCAAGCCCCCGAGAGAATGCGCAAAATGACACCTGTCAATAGCTGCGGCCGTGTCGGCGTTAGGGATAAAGATGCCTGCGATCGAATATAGCAGCACTGATAAAACGGATCTGTTTTTAATATAAATGACTTAGCATGAAGGACGTATGCATCTGATCTGAGGTCTAAGCGCCTGGGACAGGTATCCTCCGCGCACGCCGCCATATGCATCCACTGACCGATAACACGCGGCACGGATGTACCTTCCGTCTTTTTCTTAGTCTCGTCGTAGATGGACCAGAGGCAGCCGGCGGCGTCCCGGCCCATGACGGCAGCACTGGTGCATATGGGCGCTTGGGCATGTCGGGCACCGCGGTGACCGGCGATCCTCGCGACGTGCGCCGGGGAGCGCGTTCTTCCCCAGGTGCCCCCCGAGTGCAGAGCGTTAGAGGAGGTGGCCAGCCTCCGTAAGCTCGCCCGGCTTCTCAGGAGACTGGAGAGGGACGATGCGTAGGATGACATGGCTCCTCTAGCCCGCGATGGCGCGCAGCCCCTCGGCCAGGAGACGGCACGCGGCTCGCCCCCTCTCAGCCAGCGCGACACTGCAGCCCCATCGCCCGGCGCTCCACGTCGCTGACGTCACTTCCTGCATGTAGAACAGCCAATCAGGCACGAGGGAGCCGTCCCCCCGACGCCCACCCGCGCGAGTTTGCCGTTTATAGCCCACTGTACACAACCTGGGGCAGCGTGCGATGCATGCTTTCCGATATGTAATCGGCCTTTCAAGTCAGATGTGCAGCCGGTGAAAGAATTTCATTGTACAGGGAAGTGTCAAAGGCGAAATATTTTCAGATCTTTCTTTTCTAATCCAGATATATAATCGCATCAACTTTGTGTCGACATTCTCCCATGAAAGGACGTGAGCCGCTCTGCCTCTGCAACACAGCAAATCCGGATTAGTCATTTGTCATGAAGGCTTTAAATCAGTCTCATAGCGCCCCCTGCCAACGGCCTTCATGCAACATTATTACCCCAATTAAAAATGCTACTACACAATATTTGTGGCGAAATGTGAGTAGAGAGTGTCAGTAAAGCCGATTGATGACAGTCTCTTCAATATGTGATTAATATATTATTTGCTATATAACCATGTTTTTTAGTGCATACATCGGCCTATCGGTATACAAATCAAAGCAGTATTAACGGAGGAAAAACTCCGTGAGACTGAACTTACTACATTGCTCACTTTATATTATCCACCATATGATGCTGTTCACACAGGCCTTTTGTCTGAATACAACAGATCACCGACATTTACACCATAAATTCTTAAGAGAATCCTCTAGAGAACAGATTGCTCTTTAAGCATAACGTGTAAACAGCAATTTCTGTAACACAACCCCGAAAGGCACCACTGCAAAAGCAGGACTAAAATAAGCTTGCCCGAGTCATGTGAGGCTGTCATGTGACTGTCAGAGATCGAAAAACCGCCGGCCCAGCTTTGCGGCTCACAGGCGGCGCAGAACAGGTGTTGTGCCGAATTCAGCCTCCCTGCCGCGATGAATGAAATTATAAATGGATTATTGTTACTCTAATATAGATTAACAAATATTCTCATAACTGGCATTATTACACTCGGGATCACATCTCCATTCAGTGAATAGAGAAGTTGTTGTGACGTTAATTATTTTAAAGGTGCATTGTGTCTCCCTTAATTGTGCGATGAACTTTGAATTAATACAGCCAGAAGCCACAGCGCACTAAATTTCCCGTGCCGTTTCTGTTAGACCCTGTGACAGACTGGCAGCATGTCCAGCATGTACCCTATCGTGTGCCCTGTGGTGCCTGGGATAAGGTCCAGCTCCCCCAACATTTTCCATGAGCCTGTGCAGAATAAGAGGCAGGAAGATGGATGGATAGACCAAATTTCAGTTGGGGAAACCATATGTTTAATCTATCTTGTCTATAAAAAAGTTTTGGTAACCAAAGCAATGAAAGTGCAGTATTTCAGAATTTGGACTGTTCAATATTCTAGGTAATTTAATACCAATTTCCTTGTCAACATTAGGCTTGCTCTGAGAGCCGCCTAGTGGCATGGATATTCAATGGCGTGCATTAGTTGCACTGAACTACACGAGAAGATTTCTCATGAAAATTGTCTTAAATTGCATAATGGAAATAAATGGGTAGAAATATTTAATAATGACACGTTGCTGATTAAAAAATCATATAGATGATATGAAATAAAAGGTTTGCACAAATGTGGCTTTTGAATTCCCCGATTGTTAATAACCGCTGAAGGGTAAAAGAGCAGCTAGTTATCGGTCTTGGTTTGACTCTCCCGACCTTGGTGTTCTGTGCAGCGCAATCGCAATCCTGCTCCTACAGGGTTTGTTTTTGTTCCAGGGCATAAATGCGTCTCGGTGCACCAGACACTTCTCTGATTCAGCCTAAACAGCGTTCTCTGCTGGTCCCAACTGACAGGGCTGCACAGCATTATCACGACGGAGACCCAAACATGACCCAGTAAAATGCTCTTTGGAATCACTACACTCGTCAGAATAGAAACAAGCAAAAAAAAAGTTCAGAATATCGTAATACTTTGTGAATATATAGAAAATACTCTTTGATTTTCTTCTCATTCTACAGGTTTAGTGAGCCCCAGTCTTGTGCTATATACCAACCAGCACGATTATTAGAGACATTAAACATATTGCTAAATTGCTATATTTATAAATCCATTTTAAAAGTCATTTGAAGCTTTAAAATGCCTACACGCTGGCTCATTCAGCTTGTTCCTAAAAGCTCCAGTAGATTTGCTTTATTTGATGTTATTTAACTGGTGAACCTAATCCATACGGTACAAATAAAAGAATGCGATCTATATAACCACTAATAATGTATTATATGTACACTGGAAATAATACTATTGCAGTTATACTGCTGCGATATAGGAGACAAAACGTGTTATTAAATGGCAGCAGAAGTTGTGAATGAAAATGTTACCGGCGGCTCGTGACGAATGGGTTAAAGGGGGGCGAAGCGGGCGCATTTAATGTCTGTATAAAATGCTTAGTTTAGGTTTCGTGAAGCGAGAATATAAATGCGGCCCGTTCCATAGCACGCGACACTAAAAGTTTAACGTAAGAGAAAAGAAATCTACCACAGACATTTAATATATATTTAGAATTCTAGCCAATTGAAACCGGCCACGATTTCGACGTATAAAGTTGGACATGGAAACCGTTGATTGGCTTACCGGGCTGGCGGCGCGTTCTGTGATTGGTTACTTTTTGTGCGTGGTATGCCCTGATTGGACATTTAGCGTGTTCCGTCTGTGGTAGTTGAGAGTTTTGATAATATAGAACCTGGTGGGGAAGGCTGAGGCGGTGTTAGTGTTGCTGCGGCTGCCACAGGAAGATATCCACGTTTTTCCGTCCTTGCGGCTTTGTGCGGGGGTTCGATCGGGATGAAGCGCGTTTGGATCTCGGGTCTCCTCTGCGTCCTGCTGGCGTTCGGTGCGTACCGCCGCCGGCGTGCGGCATGTGCTTCGCCGCCTGCTCCCTTCGCCTAACTCCTCTGCCGCGTCTCCTTCTCCGCGGCGAGTGTGCGGCATCTGTGTCCGCTCCTTCCGCCCGCCTCGCGGCTGCTCTAACTCGCATTTTCGCCTTTATTTCGGCAAGTCTCCCGTCTTCTCCGGATTATGGCTAAAATGCTGCGCCTGGCCCCCCTTATAACGCGCAAGCCCCCAGATGTCCGCTTCCCCTGCGGTTACATCCATTGGTTGTATCGCTGTAACCTTCGGCTGCTCTTGGTGGATTTGACTTGTCCAGCGTACTTGTGCCTTGCCTGCGTGATATAACCGGCATAATGCGCATATTGGGTGGGTGGGTGGTGTTTCTAACGCTTTGTAGTCCGTAGCTTTGCACTCTGAGGTGCTGAGAATTTGTTTTTAAAAGAACTTGGCCGGTTTTGTGCCCTGTGCTCGACGTTAAGGTGGGCATGGGTGCTTTTATGGGACCTTCAGTGCGCTACGGGTATCCCCTTTGCACAAACCCTGCTTTACAAAGAGCTGCCGAGGCCTAGAGGTCTGCATATGTGCTTTGCCCCTTTGTGCTGCATGATCCGTGTATGATCCGCCTACTCTATGGGATGTGGTCACTGATATTTCTGGCACAATTACAACTAAGGCTTGCATCCTTGCAGCCATGGTAGCGTGAACTTCGTGGCCTTCAGTGGGTGCAGGGATCTGCCTTTTATGAACAAAACTGATATTTGATGTAATTACTCCTCCCTGACTCTTGACAATGAGAGCCATAAGCACAGATGATTTGAATATTCTTAATGGAATCTAAGAGGCTATATTAAGGTGCTTAATGCCCCCCCCCCCTACCTTGTGTACCTGTGTGTTTACAGCATCTGTCTCGGCGGAGGATGACGATGTTGAGATTGATGGCACGGTGGAGGGCGACCTGGGCAAAAGTCGCGATGGCTCCAGAACGGATGACGAAGTGGTCCAGAGGTACGTGTCCGACGTGGCTGCCATGCCTGTTGCTTGACTAAGCACGCAGGAAGTTGCTTTCAGTCTTCAGACATGCAAATCTTTGTTTTCATGGTGTTGGTTCAGTGTATTGACACTCTCTAGGCTTGGGCTATTTTTTACCTTGGCAGTTTCTCCCCCTGCTGCTTTTTTTTTTTTTTGTTGTTAAAACTGAGATCTGAATGACGGGCACTTCTTATACAGCATAGCACTGTCTTGTGTAATTGTGTAGGTGCTTCAGTAAGTCGGCACTGATCCAAAACCGGTTTCCCTGTACCTGAGACGCACTGAGCTTACCTGGCACTGACTGTTGGGATCCTCTTTAGGGAAGAGGAAGCTATCCAGCTGGATGGCTTGAACGCAGCGCAGATAAAGGAACTGCGTGACAAGTCTGAGAAGCACGCCTTTCAGGCGGAGGTGAACAGGATGATGAAGCTGATCATTAACTCTCTGTACAAGAACAAGGAGGTGGGTGACTGGAACGTGCCAGTTGGTCTCATAACTATGGAATGGAAGGATTTATTCCTCTTGTGCTAATTTTGGATTTTAATTTTTGTGGTTTTTAAAATGTGCTTTGCTTTCTAGATCTTCCTCAGAGAACTGATCTCCAATGCTTCCGATGCCTTGGATAAGATCCGGCTGATTTCACTAACTGATGAAGATGCACTTGCTGCAAATGAAGAGCTAACAATCAAGATTAAGGTGCCTTTTTTTGCCTCCTACACATTGTCAGTCTTCCTGAGGTTTTGGCCACTAATCCTGACATTTCAAAAATTTGAAGCTGATTCAATGTACATGCAGCTGACACTTTAATGTATTTAATGTAATTGCATTGTTGCGTTTATGACTTTTGAATAGTCTGACAAGGAGAAGAACATGTTGCATATCACTGACACTGGTATCGGCATGACCAAAGAGGACCTGGTTAAGAACTTGGGGACCATCGCCAAGTCTGGCACCAGCGAGTTTCTGAATAAAATGACTGAGATGCAGACAGAAGGCCAGTCCACGTCTGAGCTCATTGGGCAGTTTGGTGTGGGCTTCTACTCTGCTTTCTTGGTGGCCGACAAGGTCATTGTCACATCCAAGCACAACAATGGAACCCAACACATCTGGGAGTCAGACTCCAATGCTTTCTCAGTCATCGAGGATCCCAGAGGAGATACTCTGGGGAGGGGCACCACCATCACGTGAGTCACACTGTCACTTTGCTTCCATAGTTTAATTCTTTTGTCAAGGGCTTTTTAGTGAAAAGCCTTGGTCTATAACCCAAAGGATAATGCTGGGCTATGTCCCCCCCCCCCCTATAGTTTGGTGATGAAGGAGGAGGCATCTGACTATCTTGAACTGGAGACCATAAAGAACTTGGTGAGGAAATACTCCCAGTTCATTAACTTCCCCATCTACGTCTGGAGCAGCAAGGTGAGAATTTTATTTTTTTTTTCCTTATCTTTTAAACTTTACACACCAGCACATCTCTTGTTTGGGAATATTTTGGTGGTTAAATGAGGCTCATGTGCTTGAGTCATACCTGAATGACCTGCTTGGCATAAAGTAATTCACTTTCTGCTCAGACTGAGACTGTGGAGGAGCCTATTGAAGATGAAGAGGCAGCAGATGAAGCGGAGAAGAAGGAAACTGCTGAAGATGAGGCTGATGTTGAGGAGGAAGAGGAGGAGAAGGATAAGCCAAAGACGAAGAAGGTGGGATAATGTGCGCTTCTCTGAGCAAGGGTGAAATGGGCATGTCCCAGCATGCATTTTAACTGTGATGTCTGTATAATGCCACGAATTTGTGGCTCATGAGTCTTACGTAAATGTTCTGAGGGCAGAATGAAAAATGATTGGTTCGCTGTCTTGTCAGACCAATAAGATGTCTTGGACCTGCCTCCTTTACAATCTGATTGGTTCTCCATTTTTATGCCCTGGGAACATTCAGGAAACTCCCACGAGTGAATTTGTGTGCACTATTGTTATCATCCCATGTTGGCATTTAGGTTGAGAAGACTGTCTGGGACTGGGAGTTGATGAATGATATTAAGCCAATCTGGCAAAGGCCTGCAAAGGAGGTGGAAGAAGATGAGTACAAAGCATTTTACAAGACCTTCTCACGGGTATGCCTTCCACCTTAATCCTCCCCATGGCTCCATCTTCTTACCCCTTTTAGGAAATGTAAATCGGTTGCATAATATGGCTTGTATGTAGAAGCAGTGTTTCCAAAGACTTTTCATCTAACAGGACACTGATGAGCCGCTGTCCTACATTCACTTTACTGCTGAAGGAGAAGTCACATTTAAATCCATCCTCTTCGTTCCTGCAACGGCTCCACGGGGTCTTTTTGATGAGTATGGCTCAAAAAAGAATGACTTCATCAAGGTATCATCTGGAATTTTGGATATGGGGACCATAATAGTTTCTTGATTGGGGACCATAATAGGTTCTTGATTGGGGACTGACTAAATTTTTTTCTTAACAGCTGTTTGTTCGGCGAGTGTTCATCACCGATGACTTCCATGATATGATGCCCAAATATCTCAACTTTGTGAAGGGTGTGGTGAGTAAATCTTGTTCATTTTTCACACTTCCAGTGTGGTGCGTGTGGGGTGTGTGTTTTTTTTTTTTTTTTTTTTTTTTCAGGTTATGGGCAATTTTCTAGTTTGTTTTCCTATTTAAAACTATTCTGTGAAGTTTCTTGTGACCTCTTGATTCATTCTTTAGGTTGACTCCGATGACCTTCCTTTGAATGTATCCAGAGAAACACTGCAGCAACACAAACTACTGAAGGTAGGAATTGCTTCGTATCACATTGTGCATGGTTGCACTATGGTTAAGTAATGTAACATTGACTGAGTTTTCCCCACACACACACACACTCCATAGGTCATTCGCAAGAAGCTTGTCCGTAAGACACTTGACATGATCAAGAAGATCGCCGAGGAGCAATACAATGACAAGTTCTGGAAAGAGTTTGGTACCAACATCAAGTTGGGAGTGATTGAGGACCACTCCAACAGGACACGCCTGGCCAAGCTGCTTCGCTTTCAGACGTCGCACAGTGAGACTGTGCAGACCAGCCTGGAGCAGTATGTCGAGAGGATGAAGGAAAAGCAAGACAAGATCTACTTCATGGCTGGGACCAGCAGGAAAGAGGTGAACGCTCATTTTGGCTTATCATAGCAGCTCATTTGACTGAGGGAGGTCTAGTTCACCGGTGTCAAACTCCAGTCCTGGAGGGCCGGTGCCCTGTGTAGTTTAGTTCTTTCCCTGTTCCACCGCAAATGATTGAGCTGTGTGGTAATTAGTATAACAAGCTGCGAGAACTTGAATCGGGTGTGTTAAATGAGAGTAAACACAATGTGCAGGGCTCTGGCCCTCCAGGACTGGAGCTTGACACCCCTGGTCTAGTTGATGGTTTCAGGTACTGTCTGTTTTCTGAGTTCAACCATGCAGTTATTGATGTGAAAGACCAGAGTGCCATCTGCATTGTTATAACCATATTGCACTGTTTACTCAGGCCGAGTCCTCTCCCTTTGTGGAGAAGTTGTTGAAGAAGGGCTATGAGGTGATCTACCTGACAGAACCTGTGGATGAGTACTGCATCCAGGCTCTGCCTGAATTTGATGGAAAGCGCTTCCAGAACGTTGCCAAGGAGGGTGTAAAGTTTGATGAGAGTGACAAGGCCAAGGAGAAAAGGGAGGCTTTGGAAAAGGAATTTGAGCCCCTTACCACCTGGATGAAGGACAAGTCCCTGAAAGATAAGGTAGTGTGGTTTTGCCTGTTAGTATTTCTCCCAAATTTAAAGTGTGTGTGTGTGTGTGTGTGTGGCTGCTATGTGATAACCACACATCCTCAAACATTCTTCTTTCAGATCGAGAAGGCGGTTCTTTCCCAGAGACTGACCAGCTCTCCCTGTGCACTTGTAGCCAGCCAGTATGGATGGTCTGGAAATATGGAAAGGATCATGAAGGCTCAAGCCTACCAGACGGGGAAGGACATCTCAACAAAGTAACTAATGTTTCTGCTTTAGATTTTCAAATGGTAATGTCTTGGTAATTGGGATTATTCATATAATTATTATTATTATTATTTTTTTTTTTTCCCCAGTTACTACGCAAGTCAGAAGAAAACACTGGAAATCAATCCCAAACATCCTCTTATCAAAGAAATGCTGAAACGTGTCACGGTGAGGCACTTTCTGGATGTTCAGGTTGAATTTGTATGACCTCATGGTCCAGTTCCATCAGGAAAATGGGTATTGCTGACACATTGCAATTGGATCATCAATGGATGGATTGGGGGGGGGGGGGTTTGGAATAAGAACGGTAACAAGATGCTTAAAGTTAATTATGCCTGCAGGCCAACTCTGAAGACCAAACTGCTTCTGATTTGGCTGTGGTGCTGTTGGAGACCGCTACTCTACGCTCGGGATACCAGTTGGCCGACACCAAGGCCTACGGGGACCGAATAGAGCGTATGCTGAGACTCAGTATGAATGTGGACCTTGAAGAGCAGGTATGCGTCATCAACAAATGTTACAGCCTCCAAAGTACCTAACCATCACTCAGCCTTTCAGCTCCAGTCATTTTACTTTGCACACTTCCTTATTCATAGAAAACGTGTCGTTTTGTCTTTGATGTATATGGCTTAATGCAAACTAATCTCGACCTTGTACAAATATTGGTCACACTTCCCCTTTTACTAACCAAGTTTTAAACTAATTTGACTTGAACATTATGCAATACAAATCAACGGGTTTGGTGTGGGATTTATTTTGGACTGGGCATTGATCATTCTGTCTCTGCAGGTGGAGGAGGAGCCAGAAGAAGAACCTGAAGAACCAGCCGAGGAAGAGGAGGTTGAGGATGATGATGAGGAAACTAAAGAAGAGGAAGAAACGGTGAGCAGATTAATGGTTTGTCCAGTGTGTGGGGGTGGCGTTTTCTGGGACTCTGAATCCAGTTTCTCCTCAGTAACCTTCCTTTTTTTTTTGACAGGCTTCAACAGAAAAAGATGAACTTTAAGGCACTGTAAGACGAGACAGGGAATGGCTGGGAGCTGAAGAATCAACCAGATCCATCAAGTAGTGTCCTGCTTGGAGCTTCTGGGGGCGGGGGGGGGCTGTCTGGTCTAGGTTTCTTTGTGTTCGTTTTTTTAAAAAAGCATTCCTCATGACTGTAAATTTGTTAATATTTAACTGACCATTTTTATGGAGCAAAATCATCCTGCCATGTGAACCATTAAATGTTTCCGGAATGGGATGTCTGAGGGTGTTTTCCTTAAAAAAAAAAAAAAACACACATATGTGGTCCATACCTGCTAGAGTTATTGCCTGCAATACCTATTAAGTGAGGTGATTATCATTGATACACCACAGGGCAGAACAAAATGTGTCCTCTGCGTTAAACTCATGTGTGATATAGCAGAGTGCAGTAATTAGTGAGCATGGGGGCAGTACCTTGCTCAGGGTACTGTGCTGGTTGGGGACTCAAACCAGCAACCTTCCACACACACATCCCTAACAATTAGGGTACCACTTCCCCTTTTACTAACCAAGTTTTATACTAATTTGACTTGAACATTATGTATATTTCAGCTTTTTCACGGCCCATGTAATTCTAGGTATTCTTAAGCATTCAGGGGCTTTAGGCGTGTTCACATCCACTGCTTTCGTAAAGTAACTGACTTGTAAACACACTGCCACATTCACGGTTTTAATACTTTCATACAGCCAACGACATACACATATATACACCTTGTACGGAAATTCATTTTCACTGCTTCTCGGCACTAGAATCTTGACTGCCTTTCAGCCCCAGCAGTTCGGTTCTCAGCTCTCCGGGTTTCGGTGGTATTTCTGGAATTGTCTGAAAGGGGAAAGAATTGTTAGGCGGTATCTAATTGGTGTTGATATCTGGTCTT
Organism: Petrocephalus sullivani; assembly: GCA_026780845.1. NCBI lineage: Eukaryota > Metazoa > Chordata > Actinopteri > Osteoglossiformes > Mormyridae > Petrocephalus > Petrocephalus sullivani. The sequence continues at coordinate 21,173,205 of JAODKM010000058.1, forward strand.
ATGCTGTTATCAGGTGGTTGCTCCAGTATAAAATTCTCGGGATAATTTCTACTGCGAAGCCAAAAAATAACGCAGAAGACTGAATACGTGTGAAATGGCATCACTGGTGCGGACGTGCCTTACCAAGTCAGGCCGGTAGTAGCGATGGACAACTTCGGCCCCCGCAAACATAGATAGGATACTGGCTCCCAGCATCCTCAGATAGCGCGGCCAGGACACCCCGGCGGGCATGTTGCAGGTGTGCGTCCTGCCAACCCCCAAACCACGTGGCGTTAACCCTCGATAGCGCTTGCGTCATTTGTGAAACACTGCGCCCTAAGGTTGCACGTTGCATGGCAATGACAAACGTATCCGCCTTTAATTTACGAGTTCATCCGAACCAAATGTAAGCATTCGCGGGTGTGACCCGAGTACACCGGGATATAGGCCAGATCGTGTGCATTCACGTATGCATTACCTGTGCGTGTGCTTTTAATTGATTTCCCTCCTTTCTTCCTGACCCAGTTCCCACAGCACTGCCATGCCCCTGACCGCTCACTATTGTGCACCTCCGTATTCCCTCCGCGCTGTTATAGGCCCCCGGCCTTTAGTTCCGCCTACGTTGAATATGTATTCCAACGAAGTGCTACTTGTAACAAAAGACTGCTTTGCGATATTGCAGATAATTCAGATACGATTTGCATTTTAAATTTGTGGCACCATTTTCATAACATCTTGCTTGCGGCAGATATTGTGTGCGACTAATGCGGCGACTATACCGACCAGCCAGCCCGAAGGACGAGCAAAATAACCAAAGTCTGAATTAGCATTAATGTATCTATGCTCTTCTGTTTGGTATTTACTAAATACTTTATATATGATCCTGGAATTTCAAATTTCGAAATCATATTTGCCTCACGTGATTTTCCGGAGCATGGATTCGACCAATGAGACCAAGCATCAGTGTTCAAACGTCTAATAAGAATCGCCAATGTACGGGGATGCATGTCTTTATGTACTGGGGCACAGTATTGTAAAATACATGAGATCTGAGATATTGGGACATTGCAATAAAGTTAGTTAATGTTTTATGTATTTTTTAACTTTAATTTGTACAAATAAATGTAAAATGTATTTTATATGAAAATGATTAATTTGTGTTCTCCCCATGTTTCTAAGTTGGTATCTTCCAATGTCGACGTCTTAGGTTGTACTTCCGCTGTCTGATTTTCTCTGTTCTCAATGAATAGCTAGCTAGTTGTTTATAAATACTTTGAAAGAGCATCTGTGATATATAATGTTTTGATATTGCTATGTTGTTTTATTTAACTTTTGTATGTTTTATTACGTTTTATTGAAAATAGTGCGTCCTGTCTTTTGACAGCAAACTGTCTGTTGCCTGTTGGCATTGTCTGTGCCATTAAACGGGGCTGATCAATGAAATAGCGCCTTTTGTGTGGGATATGGTTAGTTCACTAAACTAGTTCTTCGGGGATCGCTTTTCGGAGCACATGCGACTAGACCGTACATCCCTGACGCAAAAAGCAGCCCACCATCACAACAATAAAGTAAATGATAGTATCTACAATTCGAATGGAGGAAAATAGCTATACACCTTTGACAGTTCCTACAGATTACCTTCAGCATTGGTGAGTCCTCTTGGATTTTTATTTTGACTATATATTTTTTGTTTTTATTTCTTGTGTTCTATGCCATTTGGATCGGGCTGTTTTCTATATTTCATAAATTTTGTACTCTCCAAAAGCATGGTGTTTCGTGGGAGGGCTTGGTACCAGATGAATGTAGAGAGCCATTTGCATATACAGCTTGTGTTTGGCTATCTGAGTTTTGTGTTATCTCAATTCGTGTGCAAAACGCTTTTATCATAACCAAGATAGCTGTGCACTTACAGCATGAATGGCTTCGCCCGGCCTCCTTTATTTATAACAAGGAAGTTAAAATGTCTCGTTAAAGCCATGACTGTAGTTATTGGTACACATTCTCATTTTATTGGTGTTTCTCAACAGGTACCAGTCTGCCCAGCATGTGCAGGCCCTCCAGGCAACCCAGTACCAGCCGATGGCTAATGCAGGGTATTTCATGGAGAACCCCACAGAGGGCAAGGTGATGACAGAGCTGGCTGTCCACCAGGAGCTGCCCACCCACCAAGATCCCTTTGTCCACTGTGAACCTCCAGTCTACCAGGATCCTCCTATACCCGCCCCAGTGCAAAGTACGTCCTAACATTGCACCCTCCGCGGTGACCTTTCACCCCACACCCGCTCCAGGTAAATGGTTCCTTTCTCACATCTGTGAGTGCAGTGAACCCAGACTCTGTAGAGTAGTGATGGGAGGCATGAGGCCTTGAAGCTGACTGGCGGGAGATGGGTCTTTATCATCTCCTGCCAGACACATACTGAGACCAGCTGCTTCCTGTGAGCCACCCAGCAGGTTTCCCATTTCAAAGCCTCATTTCTCACATTGTCATTAAGATGTGCAGCATGTCTTGAACATTATTGAATGTGATCATACTGTCAGCAGTCTGCAGCCAGACTCTTATGTTCTGGATTTTTCTTTCTTGGTCCATTAACATGGATTTTTAACAAAAGTAGGAGGCTATGTGTGGCTCTGTGTGTTAATACTGGCCCTTATCCCCAGTTCCTCTAGGGAATGCTTGACTCTGCTCTCTGATCCTAACTCATATTTCACAAAATGAACTGCTAAAGAATATATGTTATATTGGGCCTTTTTAGAAGGACATTGATATCTGGAAGCTTCCTACATTTCTTTTGTCGAAAAACACTGATCACTGTGTTTGAGAGAAGCTTCTTTCCCATCTTATATCACCCACAAAAGGAAAGCGGGGAAGACCTTCCAATAAAACGATTAAGTCTGCTGAAAACCAGCAGGAGAAGATTGACGAGAGCTTCAAGAAGGTCAAGAGGAAAGTTGACCGCTTCAATGGCATGTCGGTGGATGAGGTCATGGCCAAAACACTTCCTGATGTCCTAGCCTACAACCTTGACATCTTGATTGTGAGTTAACTTCCCAAGATTATGAAGTCTAGTGTTTTGCTGACTGTCAAAATTTAAAATGATTTTAACCCTATTTTTAATATCATTAATAATATTAAAGCTATTTTAATATATTTCATGGTATAATTGCTTTGATAGGTTGGAATCAATCCAGGCCTGATGTCAGCGTATGTGGGACATCATTACCCAAATCCAGGAAATCATTTTTGTAAGCCCAAATTACCCACCAGTCTGTAATGCGATTAAACGCGCCTTGTGCCTTCTGTAAACCCTCATTGCCGAAACATGTTTCAATGGTGTTTGTTGCAGGGAAGTGCCTCTTCATGTCAGGGCTCACTGATGCTCAGCTTAATTACATGCATGACCAGACTCTGCCTGAAAAGTATGGCATAGGATTTACAAATATGGTGGAGAGAACAACACCGGGAAGCAAAGATCTCTTAAGGTAAGCTGGTCAGAATCTGCTTGCTGTTTTAAGGTGCCTGCATAAAAATACAGACAAATGCTGGTTGTGTAGAGTTTACTATTTTTCTTGTTTGTAGCAAGGAATTTCGAGAAGGAGGCAGACTTTTGGTGGACAAGCTGCAGAAGTATAAACCTTTAATAGCGGCCTTCAATGGGAAATGTAAGCATTTCTATGAAATACTCAACTTAGTTGCTGTATTGGTTTTGTTTTATTTAAGTTTTGCCACAACTGGATAGCTTGATTATTTTTTTTATTATTTTTTATTTTTTGTAGTTTTGTCGATTTTCAGTGTAGTAAATGTTTAATATTTTAAGGCTGCTTCAAAATCCAGTTCTTGGGTACCTGTAGAAGGTCTGTGTTTTTGGCTCTACCAGAAGCTAAATTGTGGGCTGTACGGCAGGGAGCTGGGAGGGAGCAAAAATGTGGACTGTCCGTGGGTCCCCAAGCACCAGGTTGGGAAACATGGTCTTAAGGTCCTTGCTCTGTTATTTGCCTTTAGGTATTTATGAAATATTCAGCAAGGAGATTTTTGGCATCAAACCCAAGAATCTTGACTTTGGCCTGCAGCCACACAAGGTTCCTGGAACAGAGACGGTATGGCATCAGGACTATATGACTGGGGAAAAAAATTGACATTTCTTGGCTGATTCAAAGTGTGTTTCTTTGTTTTTAAAAACAAAAAAGCTAATAATGTTGATGGCATTCAGTTCCCCTTTTTGGTTGGGGTACACATAGAACATAGGTAATATCCATATAGTGGCACAGGCACTGTATGACAACTTGACTTGTATCCCAGGTCTGCTACCTGATGCCGTCTTCGAGCGCCCGCTGTGCCCAGTTTCCACGTGCACAGGACAAGGTTCACTTCTACATCAAGCTGAAGGAGCTGCGAGACCAGCTCCGGGGCATGCCCCGGAACCCGGAGGTGCAGGAGACGGTGTACAGTTTCGACCTGAATATGGCCAAAGGTACGCATGCAGTCGGGGATGTAAGCCCGAGAATGTCAGGCACATGTCAGTGTAGCTCCGTGCGATTAGCTGGGGCGGTGTTTGGCGCAGCATATAGGAGTATTGTGCTCAGGCCTGGTAGTGTAGTCAGAGCGCTGCTGGGCCCTTGAGTAAGGCCATTGGTCCAGGGATACTAGCTAACCCTGTTGGCTGCTTCACACTTATGCATCGCTTAGGAGAATGGCACCTTCTAAATACATGTTGTTAATCAATAGACTTCTTATTATATAATTTTATATTTTATAGTTTTATCTGTTTTAAGGGTGTTTGTTTTGTGTTTGCCAGACTTCTAGTAAACCATACTCCTTAATAGTAAATTTTGGTAAAATATAAACTTTAAGTAAATCATTGCTTAAGGATTGCATGTATATATCAAGCCGGGCTGGTTGAAAACATTTGACTGTTGTTTTCAGAGGATGCCAAAAGAATGGCAATCAAGGAGGAGCAGTATGACCCTGGTTATGATGCTGGCTCTGCTGCATGTGGAGAGGAGGGACCAGCGTTTGGGCAAAACAATGGCTTTGGTGGCTGTGACACGGCCGTCACCACAACGCACTACCAAGAGACTGGTGAGCACCAAGAAGTGGTCCCCCGGGCCATATTGTCAGAGCTCAATATCTTTGCATAGTTCATGCATATGTGTATGTATGTATGTCTGTGTCTATGTATGTGTAAAATATTTCTCTACATAAACTGTCATATGTCTATATTTATTCATATATCTTGTATGTTACACATTTATACAGCTGATCAGTTATTGTTACGAGACAAGACGGGGATCGGGAAAAGGGAATACGAGGGAACAGGGGTTATGTTTTTTTCATATTTTTTATATTTTATTCACGCGACAGACACTTAAACACCCGGTGTAACAAACTTGAGGAGTGACCCCGGCCAAAACAACAACCAAAATCCCACCGACGGAACGCGTCCCAAAGCTAATCTAAACTTACATGCGTAAACAAAGTGGAAACAAAAAAAGTCACTGTCCCTGCCTCCCTAACCAAACAACCAACAATCCAATACGCACAACGAAGAAACAAAAATGGCAGTCACTCCGCACGTACCGCACACACGCAAACATACACACAGTCCATAGCACAGTATCCGAGGGGCGCACAAAAAGAATAACACAATAAACAATCCGAAGTCATGCACAACAAATCAGTCACAATCAGAAAATCACAATCACAAAACCAACAATGAGCAAAGCCGAAGGAATTTGTATATATACCCAGCCATGTATATACTACTCTTGTAAGTACTAAATACTACCAGTAAATTCACACTGCATTGCATTTTTATATACTCCCATCTTACTGTCAACTGCACATTAATGTACTAATTTGCACCCACTGTCTATTGCTCCTTACTTTACTATTTGCACTTTCTGGTCAGATGCTAAACTGCATTTTGTTGTCCCTGTACAATAACAATAAAATTGATTCTAATCTAATCTTTTATGAAATATATTCGTTGTTTGAATTGTAGAAGCATCTTTTATTGAACTTATAATTCTTCCTCCACCAACAGCTAGTAACCAGGCGTCAGCCTTCCTGGGCCAAAGTGTCGACAGTCAGTGGAACTTGCAGTCGTTCCCACAACACCTACAAGGACGGTCCCATCAGTAGGCGTGTTTAAAGACCCACCATCAGTTTGGGATAGAAGAGGCGGGGTCACCCATACTGTCGTGTACCTCAACATGCAAACCTACGAATCAAACGCACAATAATGAACTCTTACATCTGAAATCTGAATAGTTATGAGTACTGCTATCATACTTTTTTCATATTTTTTTTTATTTATAGGTGCTGGACAATGTGTGTGTGTGTGTTTTCTTTTTAATGTAATGCATTTTATAAATTTTTTTTGTATGCCATTTTAAAAGACTGAAAATATTTTGCTGGAAGTGCTTTTTTCACGCCATTTTTACACGTTGAAAAACAATGGAACCCCATGTTTGTTTTCCCAGAGATACTATAAATCAGGGATTTATAACAAGAACCGACTGTAACATCCACTGTCCATCAGTAGTTAATTGAAATAGTCTTTGGTCTGTGAGGTAGTGCAGGCTGTTATGTTTGCCTGTATGTAAAATGAATACTTAAGCCAGACGGCATCCTGCATGTTTTCCATTCGTCTCGTTGATATTATAGAACTGAGACATTATGGGATATTTGTTCCCAGGCTGGGGAATTCTCTGACCACTGTGACTTGGGTAGCAGTATATGTGGGGTGTGATGGTGGTAAGTTTTGATGTGTAAGGTTTAATCTGTTAAAAGCAACTTGTTACAAATGGTAAAATTGTACTGTATTTATTTCTTATTGTCATCTTCATAACGCCTCTCCTGTTGAGAGTCATGGTGCTGTTTCACTTGATCTAAAGTGGCAAGAAAGTGATGTATAACGTACCTTCTGTAAATGTATATTTTAAATGTAGAAAAGGGTTCATTGTATCTTGAGTTGGATTTTGAATTTGAATAATAATTGCCGAAAAAAAAGGTAAGATGTGACATATCCTAACATTCACTTCATTTTTAGCCCAAATGAGTTTAAAATCCACCCCAAATGAGAAAAAGTTGGGACAGTATGGAAAACGCAAATTAAAAAAGAAAGTAGTGATTTCTAAATTTACTTTGACTTGTATTACATTGAAAACAATACAACAGCACATTGTTTGATGTGTTCTTCATGAATTTTATTGTTTTTTACGAAATAAACACGTATTCCAATTTTGGTTCTTGCAACACATTTAAAAAAAAGTTGGGACAGTAAAGCATTTACCA
>JAODKM010000058.1:21191545-21214045 GCA_026780845.1 Petrocephalus sullivani
CCCGCCCACTCTAAAGCGGCACTAAACTGCAGTCGAAACGCAAACCGAGCCGAACTGAACCAAACCAAGGTGAGCTGCACTGAACCGTGCTGTGCCGTACTATGCAGTGGAAAAGCGCCATTAGTACACTTAGCAGTACCAGTCTGCTTGTAAGCACAAGCTATCTGTAAGTCCGACGTTCTTAACCTGGGGACTGCCTGCACATCGATATTCCCTGCACCAACTAGTTAGCAGTTTACTGGTACTGGTACTCACCGGGTGTAGTAGTTCTGGCCGGGCAGAATCAGGCCTCACTTTTCCTTTCAGAACCATGGAGTTGAACTCCACAATCTTATATCTGATGTCCTTCAGAATGGAGTTGTCGATATAGTCCCTGCAAATGTCCAGAGGACACTGAGCACTGAGTCCTGTCCTTGCTGTCAGGGCTACCTGATATGCTAGTCTTCACTTAATGAACTGCTCTAAATTGTAGGGCCCAGAATAGATGGCTAATTGATAAACTTTCATGAATCTGATCCTGCAAGACAGGGAGAAGCTCTCAGGCATTGAATTAAAGAATAGAAACACATCTTTTACAATCTTTAGTCATGCATTTTGTTCTTGGATATATAGCAGGGATGCGCAACAGAAAACTGGAGGGATGTCACGGTCACACGGTACTTCACGTGCTGCATGGCGTCCTGCAGAGTGACGATGTAGAAAAACACGCTGGCATCCGTGTTCCTGCACACGCTGTTGATGGTTGCCATGGTGGCACCCACCCGCTCCTGCGCCGCGCAGATCACCACCGGGATCACCCCCTCCACCCCCAACATGTCATCCCTGGCTCCATCCCTAACATCCAGGGGGGCCGAGGCAGGAACGGGCCCTGAATAGCATCAGACATAACAACACAACTAGCGGGTACGTCCAGCCACCCTGAGGAGACCTGCAGCCCGGGGATCAGTGTGGCGGGAGCTGAAGCCAAGCGGTACCTATGCGAATCGATCGCTGAGATCTGTGCATTTTCTTGTACAGGATGGCATAGACTATCAGGGTCAGCAGCATCAGGAGGATCCAGTTGACTGTAGAACATAGAAGGGATGGACCAGAGGGACACACAGCCAACCACCCATCCATAATGAGGCAGAATAGTCCACGCACTAGGCAGCATGAATCTTTTTACCAGAAATCTGACTCTTCTAGAAACCAAACCACTGTAAAATCTGGAGACAGTTTTTCATTAGCGTGCTTTCCTGGTTATCTCATGCTCCGTGGTTCAGAAAATGCTAGAAATCCCTGCTTGGAGATCAGTATGACGTGCAGTCAGAGACGCCGGTTTTCAGGTACACAGTGCACCCCCCCCCCTCCCCCCACACACACACACACATGCAACCGCGAGAAAGTGACTGGCCAGAAGAGGCAATTTTAGCCAGAGGCGAGTCTGTGAAACTCACAAAACAATGCCTGCTTTCAAAATGGCTGTACTGCGGAGCCAAAGCCACTGACACAGGCTCCGTGTTTTAAGATCTTCCAACTCTTTTGATTTTTATCAAACTAGCTGTAAGTTTCCTAACCTTCTTGGCCTATCTACTTGCTGGATTTTTCAGCTGAGAAACTGATTCTGAAATATTTATTTTCTTTGGTAGATAGTCCTATCTTTTAAGTACCCTAAAAATATTCATGTTCACCTTTCTGAGAAACTTACAGGCGAGGGTGTAGATTTGGGTATTGACAATAGGAACACATCCCTATCAATACTGTGGGAGTACCGTGTATGTTTAGGGGGGCAGGGGTTTTATGGGTGATTTGGTCCCTGTCACAGTTGGAACCAAACCTAGGCCCTTGCTTACAATGTATGATACAAAAACCCACCATATAGTCACTAGTACAAAACATATCGCACTTACTTTTTCTCAGCAGAGACATTCTTCACCATGAGACGTCTGCAGAAAAACACCAAAACACAACATAAATTCGTACTCAGTTTCCTTGGCATTTGAGTAAGGAGGGAGTTAGAGACAGGCGGACAAAATAATTTCCAAATGGTGAAGGCCATGGACCAAAATGTTGGAGGGCACTAGCAGGGAGCCCAGCTTTCTGGTGCACAGCTGGAAAACACAGCCAGGGTGAACAATATGCTATGTGAACAAAGCCCCTTACACTGAAGGAGCTTGGCCCAACCTCGGGAGAATGCGTTTAAAAGTTGTGTGAAAAATATGATTACACCACACCGCGTATGAAAGGGGTGGCAAATCTGAAATCTGCTCAGAAGGCTTTCTTCCTCTCAATAACACGCAAGCACAATGTTTTCCTGCAAGCATGTGGATTCGTTTTGAGGGATTCTCAGAACTTCCTTCCCAATAGCTTTGATAACCAAGCCCCATCAGTTTCAGGCTATCCTCCATGGTAGATAAATAGAGCACTGACCGCCTTTGGGTCTATATCTCCTGGGGTTATCAAATTGAATAAATATGCTGTAATGTAAGAATATGAACACCAGTTCAAGTCCAATGTGCCATTTGGTTGAAATTCTGGAAGGAACACCAGGTTTATGAGTCTTCAGAAATCGGATCTAAAGTATAGCGGGGAAAAAAACCCATGAATTACATTATGTCAATCGACTTGGAATAGTTTTGATGTAATAGTTTTGCAAAGTTCTGAAATTTAGAATTAAATACTATATATATTTATATAGTATATATATTTATATATATATTTAATTAAATTTATAGACGGGGCACCACCTCACTCTAGACCTATATATAATATACGACTGCATTTAAATGTGTAGTCCAGAGCAGCTGGTTTACAGTGGACAGTCTCGATCGTGTCCCTAAGCTGTAGTTCGCGAGCTGGAAGATCTCACAGACACGATTGCGCTTTCCAGAAAGGAACGCTGCACGGCCCTCTAAGCCAAGGCGAGTCGCGCCAGCATAAATAATGCTCTAATGCTTTTCCATCTGCCAGCGCCTATTCCTTATAGATGTTGATGTTCTCGTATTCGACAACGTGAACTTGTGGAGGTGTCTACATTTTAATATGTATTTTTTTTTTTACTTCTTATTCTCAATCAAGATTAAGAACTATCATAATGGATACATTTAATCAAGATAAATTGATGATTTAAGTTATGATTAAGTGTTCGTCCCTTTAACTTTAATTGGCAATAAACGATTGGGGGGTATAAAAAATACACTTTGATCAACGAGCATTTCGCTTCGGATGATTATGTAATTTTTTGAATTTGTAAATTTGAACATGTATAGCCCCCAACTCCAATGGCATTTGTGAAACTGGCTCACGTTTGTAAAAAGGGTAAAGTCACAGTGGCACGATAATGACTATAACGGTGCACTTCTGTGAAAGCAGAACATTTTAGCCCTTTAATACGTCGCCATCCTCGACTTCTGTTAGTCCACCGAGTAACACCAAGAGATGTACACTTCTCAAACGGCAAGGCACGCTATATGGGAAACTTTTCATCCACACCAGACTTTCTCCAAGTTATTCTGATTTTGACCACAAGTGCGTTTGCCAAAATATTCGGTCCGGTTGGAAGCCATTTGGATTTAGCTTACGTATACTCACTTATGCTTCTGCACATCGGCTATAGTTTAACCTCTCCGTTTTCAATTCCTCTTTTACATTGTTCACCATTATAGTAATGCCTGTCACTGACATGACTAGATCGTCCATAGACATGTGTTGCAGTTCAAGCACTGTCCAATACAACCGGATAAAACCATCCATCATCAGATTTATGTGAACTTGTTAATTTCATGTGGACTCGGACCCTCCAGTCACCTACCAAAGCTGGTGCGCAGATAATGTTGGCGGGCGATCGCGAAAGTCTTAGTCCACTTTCCCCGAAAACGCCAGCGAAGTATCCATAAGAATGATCGTGCTGACCAAAAAGACCGAAGGTCTGCGACATCAAGTGCAGCTGGACAGCTGTTTCAGGAAGTCCCCGCCAGATGCGCCGGACCCAGCGCGGCCCCAGGACTCTCGGCTCGGCGCAGCAGAATAAAGTGCACGCTTTGAGCTAGAAGGAGCGGCTAAGTGTCCTTTCTCCGCCAGCGATGGTGAAACTGTTGCATGCACCTTACATGTGTATAAATACGATTATTATCTAAGAAACTATGCATTTCGTGTAATTTACATAAATCGCTAAAACAATTTTAATTGTAGTAATTGATCAAGTAAGATGTGCGGATCAGATGTCCATGTCTGGGAAATAAAAACAAGGATAAATAACACATTTACTATGATGATTTGGTTGAAATAGTCAGTTTCCCGTTTACATGCTCATAATGAAATGGCTGTGGGCTATAACCACGAACAGCTTCTGTAGCCTGAGACACACGCAAACATTTGGAGTGGAAATCTCGGCTTCGCGCTTCCGTTTGCGCTACACCAGGCTGTGTACCTGTACTTCCACAAAGCGCAGGCGGCGTGCTTTGTGCCACCTTCGTGCGGCAGATTAAACAGCCAGTTTATTCCCCATGAATGTGCGCGGTCCGAAAACCCCGGAAATGACGATAAAACCAAAAGGCGTCCCGCAGTCACCATTGCATACTGTCACTAAGAGCGATCCGCGGCTTTTTACGGTGCGGGTCATTGTCCTCCTAACCGCGCAGACAGTATGAATGGACCGGGATGGCGGCCCGCCCGGTGACGAATGCACTATTGCAATGTGGGAAGGGGGCGGATCCAGCACCAAATGTCTGCCCTGCACGGCCACGGATTTCACCCCTGCAAATAGGGCTCGAACGGGGGACCATGGGTACCGAAGGGCCGCTCTGGAAAAAAGTTCAGTCTTTCACCGGGCCGGTTCCGCGATCCAGGCACGGGCACAGAGCCGTGGCCATCCGGGAGCTGATCATCATCTTCGGGGGAGGGAACGAAGGGATCTCCGAGGAGCTGCATGTTTACAACACCGGTAGCTGCATCGGAGGGAAACGGGGGGGGGGCGCGCAAGGAATTTGAATCAAAGCGGGGATCAGGATGGTGCTTAAAAAAAGTTTTTGGCCGAGACACGTCGGCCGTGTTTTAGCTAGCAGCCGGAGCCCCGATCTCGCCAGCGGAGCTCCTAGCGCTGCGTGCCCTAATGACAGAGCTGCTGCGCAGGCTGGGGCTAGCGACGGCTGGCCGCTTATTGTTCGCGGGATGCACCTACCGCTCGTATACGTGCGCGGCGCGCATTCGTGTCATGCAACTCGGCTAGGTGCATTTCCAGGGCTCTCGGCTGAAGTTTTAAACATTTCCACTCTTTGCAGTAACGGTGTAAAGTTTGGCACTGCATGGTACTGCAGTTACCCTAGCTAGAGGAGGCGGATTCGGCAGCCGGAACGCTACAATGTAACTGCAGTTACTGCGCGGTGCAAACCGGCGGATGCGTTACTTTGTAGCGCCTTCCGCAACCTTTATCGGCGATTGCGTGCTCCCTTATTAGGACCTTTAACCGCAGGTCTGCTCCGATCGCGATAGAACGGTGCCAGTTCTTAATCGACGGGGTGGTCATGTTCCTGCAGGCGTGCTGATTATTCATTTGGACCTATAGCAGCTTAGACCTTTAAGTGTGGCAGTAATGTCATGTGCTTTTTATTTTGGGAATTAAATATCATGCAACAGTTAGCAATCGAATCATACGTGAATCGGTGGGGTAATTCCGCACTGGAAATATTTACAAAGCAATTACCTGAAATATTTACTTTGTGCAGAGCGTGGCTCTGTGCCGAACCCGAAAGCCGGCGTGCAGACACTGACCCCCCCGTTAGAGAAAGGCAGAAAGCCGTTGTACAGGAAACCCGTAAATTACTGTTCTGATGGCGGTTTCTCCGTGGGGACCCCAGTGTCCAGGCATTGGTTCCTGCCGGCGGTGCGAGGGGACATCCCCCCGGGGTGCGCAGCCCACGGCTTCGCCTGCGAGGGGCATCGGGTGCTGGTCTTCGGCGGGATGCTGGAGTACGGGAAGTACAGTAACAGCCTCTACGAGCTGCAGGTGAGCCCGTCTAATAACGTACGCTGGCGACTCGCTTGTTCATATATATAGTTACATTCCTAAATTGTGCTTTGGGGTAGAATTTTGCATTTTTTATGTTTAAAATAATTCAAAAGTGGGTTGGATTGTTTTTCATTAATGTAACTGGTTTAAGATTTATAATTGTGTGCTATTTAAAAAGTGGTGGACGATGCAAATCCATTAAGTAAAAATCCAGACCAAGATTTTGTTTCAACCAGCTGAGTATAAAGAGTCACAGCCACAGAGCCCTCAACTGTTTGGTTGGAACAAAATCTCGGTCTGGATTTTCACCCTCTGGACCTGAAATGTGTAAAACAAGCCTAGAACATTCAGAGTCCTCACCCTCTGGCGGTACAGGCCAGCCGGTGGCTGTGGAAGAGGCTGAAACCCAGGGCCCCCAGGAACGGGGCACCCCCCTGTCCTCGAATCGGGCACAGCTTCACCCTTATAGGAAACAAGTGCTACCTTTTTGGGGGTCTGGCAAACGACAGCGATGATCCCAACAGCAATGTCCCCAGGTGAGAGCCCACTGGCTGCAGCCAACCTAAGCTTTAAATGTTCCATCTCATCCAAAAATAAAAACAAACATCCAGAGCATTGACCTCTGCTCCTTTAGGTACCTGAGTGACTTCTATGAGCTGGAGCTCCAAGCCTCGTCTGGGGTAAAGAGCTGGAACGTGCCTGAAACGAAGGGCGGGGGCCCTTCAGCCCGGGAGTCCCACGCCGCCGTGGCCTACTGCAGCAAGAACAGCTACTCGCCCAAACTCTACATCTTCGGGGGGATGAGTGGCCAGAGACTGGGAGATCTCTGGCAGCTGGATGTCGGTAAGGTCCCCCCTCCCGGTGGACATGGTGCTCTGTCAGCCCTGAGTCTAGGCCAGGGGTGCTCAGTTGGCAGACTATGGTCCACATTTTGACCAAAAGATGGTTTAATCTGGATTTAATCTGGTTTTCTTTTGTGCTGGCTGATAGAAATTGGACCTCAAGGGAAAAGTACCCCCTGGTGTAGGTGATGGTAACCACACACACACACCTCAAAAGGAGGTGCTTTCACTTTCCTGAGTAGCTTACAACTAGCTGTTTTTCCCTACAGAGGCGTATATACAAAACCAATTTAATGACTAGTTTTTAGATGTAATTCTGTGACTTACTGACTAACTCAGTTCCTTAACCAAATTCAGAGAAATTGACAAAAGTTGTGGAAGGGATGTGCTGGTTAGTTCAGTCTTTGACAGATTTATCCCAGAGAATCGTGTCTCTTCCAGAAACCATGACCTGGTCAAGTCCTGAAACCAAAGGACCGCCTCCTCTTCCCAGAAGCCTCCACTCTGCCAACATAATTGGAAACAAGTAAGTAAAATGTCATCCGTCCGCATGGGATGGGAATGCAGAACTCTTAATGTCAGGTAGCAGTACCTATCACCTGAGGTTTACCATCGCCATCCTCTGCTCTGGCCAGGATGTACATCTTTGGGGGCTGGGTTCCCGTATTGAGGACGGAGGACAAGCCGAATGCTTTGGGGGAAGAGTGGATTTGCACCAACTCCCTGTCTGTGCTCAATTTTGGTCAGTATCCCCTCAAACCTCTCCCATGACTTCATGACATCATTAATGTGACGTGAAATCCATGCATCTCATTCTGTCAGCTTTATTGGTAAATTAATTTGATACTTTGTTATAGGTTTAATATGCACAGATAATATGCACAATAAATATAGTGATTAATGATAACCAAGTTTAGAATGGGCTATATGAACACTGCAAAATCCGGTAAAATCTCAGATAGCTTAATCCCTTCCCCTATCCGCGCAGTCGCTCTGGTTTCGTCAGTGTTCCTGCCTCTTTCCCATTGGCAGACACCATGACCTGGAAGAGCCTGGGACCCCCCGAGCCGGAGGGCGAGGGGCCGTCCAGCGGCCCGAGGGCCAGAGCCGGGCACTGTGCCACCACCATTGGCTCACGCCTTTACATCTGGAGCGGCCGTGACGGATACAGGAAGAGCTGGAATTACCAGGTGTGCTGCAAGGACCTGTGGTACCTGGAGACAGGTGAGAGGCCCTCGGAGATCAGCAGCAAGTCTTGCGTGGATCACAGATTAATGAGGCCTGACTTGAATACCTAGCCAACAACCTATGTGGGAGGGGAGTTAAAACGGAAGTTATGTTTTGACTGATGTTTGTGTGGCATTATTGGGTGGGGTGCTGTGGTTATACCCACTAACACCAAATAACATCTCATGTTATACCTCATGAAGAGAGGCCCTGTACTGCGGCAGCCGTCATGCTGGTTAAGGCCACCATCAGCATGCTTCATGTGGCCTGGCGCCCCCTACCTGCCACCGAGAGCTACCTGCTGCAGATCCAGCCCGTCACTCCTTCCCAGCTGCTGCCTCAAGGCTCTGCCTCATCGCCGTCGGGTCAGCAGTCGGGTCGTATCCCAGGGGTGGGGGCGGAGTCTAGTACAGGTAAGGTCTGCGTTGGAGGCAATGTGTAGCCTATAAAGGTGTTGAACATCCCATAGTTTCCCCCAGTTGAAATAGATGGAGGTTCAGTTTTTCGCTGACTTGTTTAAGGGTTTGTATTTTTCAACCATAGAAGCTACAGTGGGCTTCCAGCTTTTCAACTTTCCCATTTCTGTCGTTTAGGGGCTCCGCCTTCCCAGGATCCTACAGCAGTACATGGGATCTCTCATCAAGGGGGGAACTACGCCCCCTGTGGCCAGGTCAGGGAATGGCAGTTTATGTGTATACCAGTCTCAGGCTAATCTCAGCCCTGTCTACTTGCTTGACCTTTGTCGTCCTCATGAGACCTCCTGGATTGCTCCTCTAGGGACCCTCCTCTGGTACTTCTGAGGAGGTGTTCATGGGAGTGCTGAGTAGCAATGAGAAGCCTTCGAACCATGAGCCAATGGACACGTCAGAAAACGGCTTTCCTCCTGGGACAGGTACAGCCAGGATGCAGTGTTCATTCATGAATGTAGCCTTACATAGTTTTATTCAATAAAAAAACAACCACTGTTTTCTCTTAGAAGTGTTATCACTGGTATTTACCTGTCTAGTGAAAATACAGGATGTTTTAAGGGTCTTTGTAGTGTATTAGAAGCACAGTCTGACCTTTCACCCCCTCCTTTGTCTACAGTGTCAATTAAAAAGGAAAACAATTTGGGCCACACTATTGCCAACCCTGTTCCAATGGATACAGAGGATGGAGCTCAAGGTATCTTGTCACAGGGTCCTGAAGAAAGTTAAAATAGTTAAAATATGATATAGGGATTGGATTGGGCATGACAACATAGTCCTGTTTTTTTTTTTTTTTTAAAGATCAAGGTCATTCTGTTCCAGATGCTGCACTAGGGGCCACACTTCCTACATCCAAGACCCCAGCAAGCCTGGTATGGAAAGCCACATGGCATAACGATAAAGCTGATTGGTGTGAACTTGCATAGGTCTCCTCTTTCCTGTCTCGCCGTCTTGCTCGTGGGTGTGACACTTCCCAGCTTGCCATATGACGGCTCACTGTCATTTCTCTCTTCAGGTGGCACCACCTGGTGGTAGCTCGTGTGACTGCACATGGTACGACGTGGGGCTGTTCAAAACCCTGTCCTGTGAAGTCAACCACTATTATCTTCCAAGTGAGAATGGCCAGGCCATGCCGATGAAGACTCCTGATTCTCAGGACCTCGATGGCAGGGCGAAGCAGGAGCTGGCCCCAGGGGTCCTGTACAGGTTCAGGGTGGCAGGTGTCAACTCCTGTGGACAAGGGGACTTCAGTCCCATCGTGGAATTCAAAACTTGCCAGCCTGGCTTCCCTGGAGCTCCCTCTGCTGTCAAAATTACTAAGGTACAGCTACTGGTATATGATTTCTCGATCGTATTGATGTCAGATTTGCTCGTGGGAGTTTTACTTGCACAAAAAAAGTTCTGAGGACTTAATGGTTGAGAGAGAGAACTAATCAGTCCAATCGGTCCAAGCAACTATAGGAGATGGGACCAAGACATCTGATTGGTTAGACACAAGATCTGATTGGTTATCTCTCTGAACCAATTATTTGTTCTGCCATCAGAACATTTTTTGTTTGAGTAAAAGATTACGTCAGATTTCCTATTTCATACAAAAGGACATTTTATGGAACACTAAACAATAGGTTTGCATAATAATAATGGAAACCATTTTCCAATCCCCCCCCCTTCTATTCTAGGCGACCGATTCTGTACATATCACCTGGGAGCCCCCCACATCTCCATCCGGAAAAATCCTGGAGTACTCCATGTACCTGGCAGTCCGGAAGTCCCGTTCGAACAGCACCTCTGTACCACTAGATTTCATCCGAATATACCGGGGCACAAAGACTGCTTGCAACGTTACCCAGACGCACCTGAGCAATGCCTACATCGACTGCTCAGGCCGTCCCGCTATTGTCCTCCGCATCGCTGCCAAGAACGAGCAGGGCTACGGTCCCGCCACTCAGATCCGGTGGCTACAGGGTACAGACTGCCCACTGCTTTCATCACATGCCACTGGACGTCGGTAGGCTCAGGACAGTGCCGGTCAGACTGCGAGCCCCATGCTGTCTCAGCCTGTGCTGAGATTAGAAGGTGATGGCCAAAGGGAGGAGGTGAAGCCAAGAGGAGGACAAGGATCCCAGCCAATAATCGAGAAGAAGCAGATATTTAGGGGTCCAAGCAGCATTAGCTGCAGGATCACTATTGTTTTTGTTTGAATTTACCTCTCGGTAATGGCATCCAGTGACTAAAGCTCACCATGACATTCTGAGTGATCATGAGTTTAATTTGTTGGTACCCCCCCCCTTTAAGTGTCATTGGAGGTGGATGAATTTTGCATTGAAATACAAGCAGACTGCGTTACAAGGCGAAGCCAGTGCGAAATTGAACCCAGAAAGTTGCAAATGGGTGGAGTCTCCAAGCTGTGCTTTAGAGAGGATGATGCAGAGAATGGGAACTGATCATTTTTCTGTTTATCTTCGTCTAAACGAGTCGCAGGATTACACAGACCCACTTTGGCTTGCAGTTGTAATGTTTATTTCTCCTTTTTAACTCCACGTCAGAAGAAAACCTGCCAAATCGTGCGCTGTATTCCTAGGTTTTTGGAACCACTTTTTAAATGCTGTTTTTTAAGTATGTTGTGCGTTTTACGTACACGATCAGTGGCGTTAATCGTCTGTCGCTTGTATTTTAATTTAATCTCTTTTTAGGTGAGCTTGTGCTTGTCCGGAGGATACACTGGTTGTCCTCTTCCGTTTCACGACTGACAAGCGCAGCCCTTCTTTTGCCCTGCCTTGCACAAGCGTTACCTTCCCCTGCACGTTACACTACTACATCCTGGTGGATTATTATTTTTTTTATTTCCCCGATAATAACAGTTAACCTGTGTTAAATGGAGAAAATAGGTTGCTGATAAGTGGCCTCTGATTGGTGGGCTTCATTATGTCCTCCTTTTCATTTTATTTTGTGCCTTATAGGACGGTTTGCCCGGTAGCTCGCCCATTGCGTATCGTATGGGACTCTCCGGATTAGATGTGATGTTACGGTTTGAGCACCAGGACATGCAGCGTTGTTACCAGGTTATGCCATGATTTCTTCCGGCTTAGAACCGCTTATTCCTGCGAATGGTCAATCAGATCTATACATTTCTGCGGGACGCCGTTCGCTTTTCAGTGGATCTCTATCTTATTTAGTTGTATGTACGTGCAATAAGAGATTTCAGTAGAATTCCGTTTATAAATTTTAACTAGCTTTAGTTATGTACTCTCGGTAGGTAGCAGCAGGCCTACTATTTTGTCATATGCGCCAGATCTGTTTTTAAGCATGGAGGTTGAGCTTGCAGGGGGGAAATTGTGCAGAAGTTTTAAAGAAGAGCTGCGCTTTGTGCAGTTTTAAGCATTTCGTATTTATCAGGCACCTTAATTGTTAGTGTGGTGATGCGGGCATTTGCCAAGAGAGCGGAGGCCCCTTTATTAGGAACCGCGAGTTTGCGTATTAATGGGAAGGCTTAAAGCGCCTGGCTGACTCAGGTTTCCGTGTGGAAGGGCTAGCCCCGAGCGGCAGGGTCTTCCAAACACCGGACAGGACTGTGTGCGGTTGGATGGTGCCCCTGGGCTGTTTTTAAGGCTCCCCGACCCCAATTTCACGCCATTGATTTCAACATAGCAGAACCCGATTGCGCGCGTAGGCCTAGTGGCCGGTGTCCTCGTCCATTTGTTACTATCCTGAAGCTGATTTACTGTGTTTGTGGTTATATGAGGATGTTAACTTGGAATCTGCGGTAATCCAGTGGAGGCAGGATGAAGCCGCAGGCGCGCATCTCCTCGCGGGCGGCTGCACCTGACGCAGCCGCAGCTTGGGCTCCCACTTCCGTCCGCGCGGTGCTTTCCCGTTACTTTCATTTACTCCAGTGTAGTTCTAGTTACTCGGTGAATGTGCGCGTGTGTACTCCGTTAATTTAGGCAGTGTAGCTGTAGCCTTTCTACACGCTGGAACTTTTAATGCCGAATTATGTAATAACGAAATAATGCATTTCCACTTCATTAGGTAAGAATTCCTGTATTTTGTAAGAAACTGTTTATTACAAAATACACCAGATTCCAAAGTGCGGGAGTTCTTACCTACTGAAGTGAAAATGTATTCCATTTTGTCAAGTTATTACATAATGCATTGTGACAGACCTGCACTACTGTTAAAACCCCAATGTCCCCCGAGAACAAAATGGTGCTGAAGACAATGTCCTCATTCATGACTGAATGCAAAACTGTGTAGGTGTAGTTTTGTTTCAGGATTGCTGCCTTTTCAAGTTTCTGCCATCTACCACATTGCATATCAACTCTTGCTCAAAAACAGAAAAGATAATGTAAAAACAGGACACGACCTACACCTGGCTCTTGCCAGCACAAGTAATGTATCAATATTTGATCATGAAAACAATAAATTTGATAAACCATCATATGCCTTGTTTCAGGTCACCTTTGTACTGTCGAAAGGAGCAAACTGGCTTTAGATTTAAATCCCCACCTGGCTTTTTTGTGAACTGCTGTGAAACTCAGTCTGGATCTTCTAGAGCAGAGGTGGGCAATCTTATCCGGCATTTTCAGGATAACCCTAAGGTCAGCTGTTCAAACCCAGGTGTGAGAATTCTTCAGCCAATCAGTCCTCTAATTGGTGATCTAATCAGGGAGTTGCAGCGAAACCCAGCATAGACACCAGCACTTTGCGGATAAGATTGCCCACCCCTGTTCTGGAACGATACTTGGGTGTCTTAACATGATGACTGCTGGCTATGACTGTACCATCCTACAGGAAGATTTGGCATCCAAGTAAGAAGGAATACCTGTAAATCACACGTCACTGTCACCTGAAACCTTGCTATAAGCCAAAAACACAGCAGGGAGTTTGAGGTGTCTGAATTTATTAAACCACACGGTATATTCACTCAAATTACAAAAATTCTGTATCAAATTAAGAGCACTCACTCCCTCGCTATTCTTCGAGAAAGGAAATGCTTTTTTTTTTCCTTTTAACATAAACAGGGGCTTGTAATCCCCTCCCACCCCTGCAGTCCCAACACCACATCCTAAACTTGGATAAAACTCCAAACCAGCAACGTAGAAAATAGAGCAAAGGAAATAGTCAAACTAAGTACTTAATTATCAAAAACAAAAAAGCACTACTGACCCACTGACTTACTTTTAGTCCCAGTTGGAAGGCAACTCACACTTACTATTTTGTGAAAGGACTGAAATTTACAGGCTTCTACCAACCAGTATAAAAGCCCCCCCCCCTCCCCCCAACTGATGCCTGAATTGTCCGCCCAGGATCCAGGTGCTGCCTCCTCTCCTGGGATGGATCTTGGCGTTCATGAGGATGAGTGCCATCTCGTCATGAGAACTGGATCTGCTGCACCCCCGGGATCTGGATGGGGCCGAGAACAGCTCAGTATATCAGCTCGCCCATCGCGATTCGAGGGCTGACAGGCACGTAGAAGGCAATTCAAAGTGATCTACAGAGTTCCTGAGACTGGTTCTTCAAACCCTCCATCACGGCCAAACAAGACTGTAGCCCTCCTGACCCGAGAATCACTCGTATGTCGCCACGTCTCACCTGCTGGTATGAGGTGGTGTAGACCATCACATTCTGAGTTTGGCCGTCAGTTGTTATGAGTCCTGCGGGCAGCTGGTTTGCTGAAATTGAAAGCCTCACTTTACAATGACACTGTTTAAGCAATATGGACCCTGCACCCCCACCAACATTCAGACAAGACAGATCTACATGGGCTGGTGTCCACTCACCAAAGCTATCGTCTGCGAGCTCCTCGCCGATGCCCTCGGACACGGGCACGGTCGTGATGCCCTTCTCCCCCTTCATTGCCTGGACAACAGCCAGAGTGGAACATCCTCACATTATTGTCATATTTCAGATTAAAGAAAAAACCAAAAAGGAAACTGGAAGGGGGGAGGGGAATCAAACTATTTGAGAAAGATTCCCAGGTCAACAACAGCGTACAAGATCTCTCTACCAGTGTTTCCCGATCCAGTCCTCGGGCACCCACAGATAGTCCACGTTTTTCTTCCCTCCCTGCCCCCTGCCAGAATGTCCACGGGTCCCCGGGGACTGGATTGGGAAACACTGCTCTACAGCAATGAGCTTAAGTCTGGCCTTTAAAACTGTTCAAGATTTTCTTGTCACAGACTAGGTAAAGATGATGAGTACCTCCTAAAGATCCTGTTGGCAGCGAGTAAAAAGGCAATTACGAGATAGTGGCTTCAAAAAGATATTCCTACTCCGGGGGTTTTTATTGGTATTGTGAAACAACTACATCTCCTTGAGCAGATGACATTCATTAAGGCTCCAAAAAGAGTTAGAGGAGAAGAGGTGGGGAGAACGGTCCATTTACATAGCTGAACGGGGAGATATTACAGGATCGAATAATGTGTGTTAATTTGTGTCAATGTCTTATAATATTTTCTATACACGTTGTGAATCTCGTGACCTCAGAATGGTTTCTTTTATTTCCTCTTTCATGCACTTCATAAATAAAAAGTAAAAAAAAAAAAAAGATTTTCTTGTAACGCAAACACCTTCCCCCTCATTGAATCTAAAAAGCAAGTATGGTCCAGGTCAGGGGTGGGGAACCTGATCCATGGAGGGCCGGTGCAGGTTTTTAGGATGACCTCTTAATCAGCCAATAGCAGGACTGGAGTTGAGATCCAATGCTTTATTATTGGCTGATTGAGAGGACATCCCAAAAAGTCGCACCCACACTGGCTCTCCATGGATCAGGTTCCCCACCCCTGCTCCAGGCGAAATGGAGAAAATCCAGTTTGCAGTGATCAGAGTAAGGAGTAGGGAGTGAGGACCAGACGCACCTCTCTGAACTTCTGTAGGTAGAGCTTCAGGGGCTCCACGTACATGTCGAAGCCCAGCGTGGACATGGCGAACAGGATGTCTTCCCCGTTGATGGTCTTCCTTTTCTCCTGGTGGCAGCGTTCGCTGGCCTCCGAGGTGATGAAGCTGATGAACTCGCTCACGCACTCCTGCACGCACTCCTTTGCGTCCTTGGCGATCTGGGGGGAAATGTGACAAGGACACCATGGCGGCAGGAGTGAAAAACCCGACCTTCTGGTCAAAAAGTCACCAAATCCGGATGCTTGAGGACAGCTCTGGAATTCTTTGGGTAAAAGCCCTACAGCAGCCTGTCGGCTGATCAAACTTCCACCTTAAGGAGTTAACATCTGGACGGTGTCAGGAATTGAGCTGGAGATGGGCACCTCCACACTTTTCTCCACGGTGGAGGTTTGAGGGACAGCTGCGGCCTTTAAGTTCAACCTTCCCTAGCAGAAATAGCAGTGAACGACTTTCTCTGGTAGAACAGTATGCTTATGGGTAATGAACAGAACCTCCCATGAGAATGTGGAGGAGCCAGGGAGGGTAAGGGAATCCAAGGGGCCAGTTAATTTTGGAACAAGGTATCCGAGGTCTGAGGGCATAGTGGCCTCTTGTGGCTTTACCATAGCAAGTGAGGTGATGGTGGAGAAAAGTGGCTCACGGAAGCCCAGGAGATACAGTCATACTGTCTCATACACGCAACAGAGACACGTGCTCTGGAAGGGGTACCTTCCCGCTGGGGGGGACGGCGTTCTTCATGATACGGGCCACGTTGGCGATGGGCAGGTAGATATCCTGTTCGCGCAGATTATCTTTGCTTCCGTTGCCATCCTCGTGGTCATTCATGCCTTCTTCTCCATCTTCTTCATGGCGCATGCAAAAGATGGTCAGAAATCGTTCGCTAGGACACAGCCCCTCCCGTGCGTTACAGAATCTAAATGGCCTATTAGTCTAACACTTGCGTTAATGCTAGGTACCAATACACCTCAGAGCTGCTCTGCACGGTATTCTTGTTTTGCAGATACACATAAATAAACAGGAAACATGCTCTGGTTAATTAGCCAGGATTCGTTTCCATGCACCTAGACAAGATACGAGTCCTTTTCTGCCGGGCCCCGCCGCACTGGGGCGACCCCCCTTCCCTTCGAAGACAAAGCGGCTGGTTCCCACACGGATAACCCGGTATATGATCCTTACCGTCCTGGGACTGCAGCACGAAGTGACTCGACTGCATATACTCTCCGGTGATGCCCAGCTGAGAGGCGTCCGTGGTGGAACTGTCTCCGTCCATCTGCGAAAAGAGCATTTGGGCGCTCCGTGAGAGGGAGGCGGAGGTGCGGGCGCCCTGCGAGCACGGAGCGCCCCGGTCCCCGGGCCCGGCTCGCCTTTGTTCCCGCAGCCATCGCGCCATGTAGCGCGTAAACAGACACCGCAGAACAAACCACCCGCAGCCGCTCCCATCGCATCGTGCACTAAAACACTAAATGCATTGCAAACAGCCGACGACTCGGCCAATTGCACGCACTGGCCATAAGCCCGCTAATGCACCAGGCGGTATATCGGGCTGCCCGGTCGCGGAGCCGGGGCACATCCAGGCAGCGACAGCGGGAGCTGGCGATCGTTATAAGCGGACTCACGGTTCAGCCGGCCGCGCTTTTGTGTGTCAGACAGGGAGACGCGCGTCGGGAATAAGACGTGCGTCCGCCCGCCTTCGCCGTCCATGTGCAAAGCGGCCGCTACCGCGATCCGGCGCCGGAATGCCCGTGCGTGCGGCCGGGGCCTGCTGCGTGTCGCCCGCAGCCGCGCCGGCACCATGGCGCCGCGCACAAACTTTCTTAATTGCGATCCCCCCTCACTACTTCCTCCCGCTAATGTCTGATTCACGGCGACAACAAATAAAAGAGACGGTGGCAGACGGACATTTCCATTCGAGCTAACGAGGAATCGGTTAGCAATCATTGGCCGGAGAGAGACACAAACCTGCAATGCAGCCCTGGTTGGTTACCTTTTCCAGACGGCCGTTTGGTTGGACGGAAAATGGCTGCGAAAGAACCAGTCCCAGCGCGGAGCCGCGCGTCCGCGCTGCCGCGCCGCCGCCGGCCGCCAGGGGCCGCTCTCCCGCCGCCGCCGGCGCCTCTCCGTCCCGCGGCAGCGCCTTTGGTAGGCTCGGAGATGTCGCCGTGCTTTGTAGTCATTAATCGTGCATTGGTTCGCTTACTAGTATTTATCCTTATTGACTATTTTATATGTAAATGTTATTATAAGTGCTTTATATATATTAGATTTAATTGTATATTAGGTTTAATGTTGATAACATTATATATAAGAATATATATTCTTCGGTACACCAAAGGAGGGTGAAATAGAGGGCGTCACGGTGCTGAACAGCATCTCTTACGTGAGCGAACTGAACGACGAATCAGCCACTGAACGATGTGAACAAACCGAACGACGAATCAGCCACTGTACGATGTGAACAAACCGAACGACGAATCAGCCACTGTACGATGTGAACAAACCGAACGAAGCAGCTGGTTATGACTGAGAATTTCTTTCACTTAAAAGATTCGTTCAGAAAGCACAACATAAGTCTAGCACATAGGCCAATATGTAGTTTGTTAAGGGACATGGATTTTAATTATGCATTTATCTTGAATATACAATGTATTCCCTTAAGGAAAGTTTAATCTTTGTAGACAATGTAATCCCTTTGTTGTACTCCTATCTTTGCAGACAGTATATCCCCTTACAGTTATTTTTAACTCTGGGACATGATACTTTTGCTCTTTTTATGTACTTTTGTCTTTATCATACATCATGTCTTATTCATTGTGCTTTTTTGTTATATAATGTAATGTGTCCTATTTTTAATGCACCAACCTTGCTTATATATTTGTCTAAATTCCTGGCCTTTTTTATCCAAATAAGCTTATTTTTAACCAGCTCATTTATACACAAAAGTCAGTGTTATTATCCTCAATGCCACTTAGAACATAAGAAATTTACAAACGAGAGGAGGCCATTTGGCCCATCAAGCTTGTTTTGGGAGCCTTCCACTAATAGCTCAAAGATGTTAAACTTTTGTCTAGCTCTGCTTTAAAGGAACCCAAGGATTTACCTTGCACTACGCTAACAGGAAGACTATTCCATACTCTAACTACTCGCTGTTTAAAGAAGTTTTTTCTCAACTCCAGTTTGAAATGTTCTCCCGCTAATATCCAACTATGCCCATGAGTTTACTTATTTGAAGTAATGTTGAAGTAACTATTTAATTGGAAAACATCCAGACCTGTTAGAATCTTATATACCTGGATCATGTCCCCCCTTTATTCTCCTTTGCTCGAGGCTGAACAGATTGAGCTCAGCTAACCTTTCCTTTTAGACATTCCTTTTAGCCCAGGAATCATTTTTGTAGCCCTGCGTTGCACCCTTTCTAAGTCAGCAATGTCCTTTTTAAGGTAAGGTTACCAGAACCGCACACAATATTCTAGGTGTGGTCTTACCAAGGAATGGTATAATCTTAACATTACCTCCCTTGACTTAAACTCAACACACCTGGAGATGTAACCCAATATCCTATTGGCCTTTTTAATTGCTTCCCCACACTGGTGAGATTGGGGCATGGAAGCATCAACATACTGTACACACCAAGGTCTTTCTCACAATCAGCTTCCTGCATTTCCATAGCACCCATAAAATACTTGTGTCTTATATGAATTACCTTGCACTTGTCCCCATTAAACTTCATCTGCCAGGTATCAGCCCAGTCACTAATTAGATCATGATCCTGCTGTAGCCTCCGTGCTGCTATTTCAGTATCCGCTACACCACCCACCTTAGTGTTGTCTGCAAATTTGACCAATTTCCTGTATATATTGGTGTCAATATCATTCATATAAACTAGGAATAATAGTGGCCCCAAAACTGAACCCTGTGGTACCCCACTATGAACGCAGGGCCACCGAGACATTGTGCCCCTAATAACTACTTGCTGCTTTCTGTCTGTTAACCAGTTATCAATCCAGGTTGCTACAGTTCCTAAAATCCCCGTCATTTTGAGTTTAAATAGTAGCCTCTTGTGAGGGACAACATCAAAAGCCTTTTGGAAATCTAAGTAGATGGCATCATAGGTCTTCTTATCATCAACTTCCTGAGTAGCTTCCTCAAAAAACTCCAGCAGATTTGTTATACGGGATCTACCTCTTCTAATTCCATGCTGGCTATCCCTCAAAATGTTATTTGAGTCCAGGTAATCTACCATTTTCGCTTTGATTATAACCTCCATAACTTTACCACTTATGCAAGGTAGACTAATTGGGTGTTACGTTGGCACGCTTTCAATCAGAAGGTACCATACCAGCTGATAAGGATTTCTCGAAAAGCAAAGTTAGAGGTCGACATCTCTAGGTAAAATGCCACCAGGGCCTGGCCATTTATTTATTTTAAGCTTGGTTAGGCTTTGTAGCACCTCAGCTTCAGTTAAACATATATCATTCAAAGATTAAGCTGGATTAGGAATGATCTTTGGTAAGTTATCCATGTTTACTGCAGGGAATACCCGTGCAAAACAGCCATTAAACTCATTTACAATATCAATTTCATTATTCTGCAGATTAGTCACTACGGGTTTTAGAACTCTTTTGGAGTTGAAATACTGGAAGAAACTTTTCATGTTATCATTAGCCTCTAATGCCACCTTCTTTTCAACCTTCCTCTTACCAATCTAATATCATTTGCTACCACTTGCTACCATATCAATGGAATTGATCTCTAAATGATACACACCGATGAGCCAAGGCATTATGACCATGCACTCCCATGTGAGGGCACACTGTGCATGGAGCCCTGCTACATATGTGGGCTAAGTGGTCGTGGATCAAACTTGTTGGTCGAATGCATCCCACGGGTGCTCGACTCATAACTGGCCGCCCACATGATGTAACAGAAAACGGGATTCACTGGACCAGGAGACCTTCTTCCATTGCTTCTAGGTCTAGTTCCTATGTTTGCATGCCCATTGTAGGGTCTATTGACAGTGAACAGGGGCCAGCATGACTATGTCGTGACTCGTATGTCGTGACTCGTTACTCCTATGATCATCAAAATTGTCTGCCATTTGAAGCACAGTAGCCCCTCTGTTGGTTCGTACCACAGAACATCTTGCATTGACGAGTCCTGGCCGCCCAACACCCAGTCGGCGGTTTGTGGTTCTTCCCTCCTCAGACTGCTCTCAGTAGGCACTCCACATGGCTCCCCCAAGCCTTGCCATTTCAGAGATGCTCTGACCATATGGCCATAATGATTCGCCCCTTGTCGAGGTCACTCAGATCCATACCCCTGTCCATTTCTTCTGCATTCAGCATGTTGGTTATGATTAATGAATGTTCGCTTGCTATTTAATATATCCCCGACCTGGACATGCACTGTTTTTACTTGGTAGTCAAAAAGAATCTATTCACTTGGAGATGGTCGTAATGTTGTGGTTCATTGGCGTATATAGATTCCTATCATCCTTCACGTGGAATAGGACAGTGTCACTTGATGCTGTTCTTTGCGAGATTACACTTATAGCCTTTAAAAGAAGCTTCATAAACTACATAAGATTCTCGAAGAAGCCGAATATAATACTAGGAATATCTTTTCAGCAGCCATGTAACATTTGTGCGTCATATATAATGTTTGCCAATTGGTCAGGTGGGTATCTGAGTGTACCAGTAGATGTCGCCAATTCACCTCAGTTCAACTTTATGTAAAATCATTGCAATTGCGGTACTGAATTACAGGTACTGATTCTGGATCAGTCGGCGATGTTCATGAAATGGTTAAGGTAGATAACAAGGATGAATAAGTTGTTCACACAGCGACTCTGCATAGATAAAAGAAAGGTGGGCAGCCGCAATTTCCACTTGCAAGCATATAGTTTGTGGATATGAGTACTTTGACGTAAATCTCATATTACCTACATTGATTCTTTTTTATGTCTTGTGATGGACTTTGTCAAAAGTCCCAATCTGAGTTGTGAAGTTCTTTTTTTAATTTTCTAAACTGAAACGAATTGCGCCAGAGCATGTAGGACAGATATAGCTGCGGAATGGGGAATTCGGTTCGCAAGGGCATCGCGGTGTTGGTGGATCAGAGCCGAATCAAAGGCGTGCAGAACTCGGCGACAGGTGGGTGACCGCATTCCCCGGAACGCACAACGGCCTTTGCTTTGAAGCTTTATAAGGTGTACATTTCCGCGCATTAGTGCAGGACATGCTTGTTACTTACAGAATTCCCAGAATTATGCGAATGTATGCTTTAAAGTATCTGGATATTCGTTGTTTAAATGTTAGTGTCTTTTCAATAGACTGTATGGATTACAAATTATAAATGTAAAAGGTAACTTTTAAGCCTATATTAGTAGCATTGAGTATGTAAAATGGATTACATACGACAATATCGGCTGTCTGTAAGAATATATAAAATTTAAGCAAAGATTTTATTGTATCGCTTAATTACTTGTTTATAAATAATTCTTAGATGGAAAACCGTAATGCAAAGGCAGCATTTATAGATAACCAACTAGCGACAATTGATGAGCTATACGTGAGCTAGCTGGTAAATATACAATTTTATCAAATGATCTTTACTTTGCCCCGATCCCTCAAAAACTTAAAAGCGACGCCTCATTGAAACAGAGGAGAATGCCGGTACCGTTCTCCTGGAAACATCACGCAGTTTATACTCTATATATTCTCTGTAAATGTGACTTAATGACTGGGTCACTTCTGCCGTGTGAGCGCTCCCAAATGGGACGGTCAGCCAGCCATTACAGACGCTCCCCTATCACTGCCATGGCAGGTGCGCAGGTTAGACAGCCTCTGGGGCCGCAACGTTCGGGAGCTCAGCCGGAGGAGAGAGATGGCAGGCAGACCGTGGAGGGCTATCTCTGCAAGGGCAGCGTGGTCATCTTCACCGCCACAACCTGCTCACGATATGCCCAGGTAAATACCGAGAATCTCAAATAATAGCTGCAGTAGTATGTCCAGATGTTTACACGTGTTGCAAGGATGAATCCATCCATAGATGAATAATCTTACAACCACTTATGCAGTAAAGG
>JAODKM010000058.1:21216100-21227219 GCA_026780845.1 Petrocephalus sullivani
GAACAAAACCAGGGAAGTGGAGGGAATGAAAAAAAAAAGGGGTAGAGGTGTGGGTCATATTCCAAGGGACAGCGATGCGGTCCACACGGGTCCCCCCCCCCCCCCCAGACGCACAGGGATGGGACGCTGAAGGAGCTCCTTAGCACAGAGCTGGGGAGCCTTTCTGAAGACGGGTACGACTACGACCTGGTGGTGATCGGTGGTGGATCTGGAGGCCTGGCTGCAGCCAAGGTGCCCTACCCCCCCCACCCCCCGCTTAGCACCCTCGCACCCGGGGTCGCAGTAGCACAGTGATCTCCGGATACATGTCTCTCTCATGTTACTCTTAATTTGCTTATGTTCTAATGTTACATTGTGGTTTTTGTTCAGAGCAAATATACACTTACTACAGTGTTGTATCAACACCCCTTATTCATTTCTTGTGTTGATAAAAGCAGCCTGTTTTTATGATGCCTGGGAACTGTCAAACGCAGGAGGATGTGAGAATATCGCAATCTCAGCTCATCATTGGTCTCATCCTGGTCTCTTCTCACAGGAAGCTGCCAGCTTTGGCAAGAAGGTCCTCGTCCTTGACTTTGTGACCCCTTCTCCTAAAGGAACCACGTGGGGTGGGTACCATCGTCTGCGTTCTCGCTGTATTGCCGAATTGCCACCGGATGTGAGCACATCTCCTGTCATGTCCCCCCCTCCCAGGATTGGGGGGCACCTGTGTCAACGTGGGCTGCATTCCCAAAAAGCTGATGCATCAAGCCGCCCTTCTGGGCCAGGCGGTCCAGGATTCCCACAGGTTTGGCTGGGAGTTTGAACAACAGGGTGAGCAGTAGGGGACGCCCTCTGCATCCTCGGCTTCGAGCCAGTAATTAGTCTCGCTGCTCAGATATGGACGCCTAGAGGTAGGCTTTCATTTACCATTCAAACACTTCAATTAACTGCAGTGTCGGTAGCAGGTCGGAGGCGTAATTGCAGCTATTAATCTCTTAAAACTGCCCGTACGTCTTGCTCCTCTTAATTAAAAGTTAGTTGTTCCCTGATGAGAGATAAATTAGAAATGCGCAAATATCATGTTGAAGTAGATAAATATGATTTCAGAAAGAAAAGGACAGGTTCAGTGTATGTGAGGATAGGGTGTGGGGGCTGTGATTTATTTTATAAGTCCTATCACATCCTTGTTGTATTTTGGTTCAGTTTGTATTGTTTATGCTGGTAACTACCACAGAGTGATTTCAGAGCGTACATCTCAAATAAAGCATGCGTTGATGTAATGAGATGTTTGGTTACTGAGTAATGTGCCAATTAAACTCAACATCCCTGAGGGCACAGGAAATCACCTATATATGTATGGTGGGGGGTTAGGTCCATCCATCCATCCATTTTCTGAAATCCATTTCTGGAGCCTAACCCGGAAGTTACGGGCACGAGGTAGGGAACAACCCGGGACGGGGAGCCAGCCCATCACAGGGCACACTTACACACCAAACACTTCCACATGCACACCTATGGACAATATAGTAACTCCAATTAGCCTCAGCATGTTTTTGGACTGTGGGGGGAAACTGGAATGCCCGGAGGGAAACTGGGGCTAGGCCAAATCTCTAAAATATAAAGGGGTTCCGGTCTGCTGATTATGTCTGTCTCAGGAAAGGTATGCTGTAAATCTGTATGTATGTAATTTGCTGCATTGGTCTGTGTGTGTAAGCTTCTGCCTGCATGTTTGGGTGCCCCCCGCAGTGTCACACAGCTGGAGCTGCATGACTGAGGCCATCCAGAAGCGCATAAAGGCCCTGAACTTTGGCTACCGACAGGAGCTGCGGGACAGCAAGGTGGCGTACCTGAATGCATTCGGAGAGCTGCTGATGCCACATGTCATCAAGGTGATCAGCCAGGCGTGCGGCATGATCAGACAGGAGTGCGGCATGATGAGACAGGAGTGCGGCATGATGAGACAGGAGTGCGGCATGATCAGCCAGGAGTGCGGCATGATCAGCCAGGAGTGCGGCATGATGAGACAGGAGTGCGGCATGATCAGCCAGGTGTGCCATGATCAGCCAGGCGTGCGGCATGATGAGACAGGAGTGCGGCATGATCAGCCAGGAGTGCGGCATGATCAGCCAGGCGTGCGGCATGATCAGCCAGGCGTGCGGCATGATGAGATAGGAGTGCGGCATGATCAGACAGGAGTGCGGCATGATCAGCCAGGAGTGCGGCATGATCAGCCTGGTGTGCGGCATGATCAGCCAGGAGTGCGGCATGATCAGCCAGGCGTGCGGCATGATGAGACAGTAGTGCGGCATGATCAGCCAGGAGTGCGGCATGGTCAGTCAGGCATGCGGCATGATCAGCCAGGAGTGCGGCATGATCAGCCTGGTGTGCGGCATGATCAGACAGCGGCGACTAGGGCTCTATGGACACGGGCAGAAGCTAAATGCACACATGGATGTTCATCATGGAAAACATGATGCTAATTTTGGCTGTGAGTTGGTTACTCCTAGTGCTGGTTACAGTGAGTCATAATCAGCGATTTGGCAACATTCAACCAGCACTGCAGAGAAAGTGTTTAATAGGGGCAGGATTGTCTGTCGGCTCTGTTATACCAAACTCGGGTATGTTGCAGCATGCTAACTCCTCTGTGTACGACCGGTGCCGGCCGGAAACGGCCTCTGCGAGTCAGACTCCTTTTGGCATGTGCCAGGAAATTCAGAAAACAAAGATATGGATGTTGGGGTAATTGCTATGTCACTGTACTTGATAGTACAGAAGATGGGTTTAGTTCATTATGACTGTTTTGGTGTTATATTTTTCATCAATTTATTTTTCGTATTTGTTTTCACAATGTACAACTAAGCAAGGACATGTCGGCAGATGTTGTTTACAGCTGTTGCTAATTGCGTTGCGTTTGCGGGTTTAATAACGGGATAAATAACTGCAAGACAAATTCAGTTTTTCCCTGCTGTACTGATAACCATGAACCCAAAACCGAGGTTAGTAATGAATTGTAAATGTTGTGTACAGTTACACCCCTAGTAGATATCTTGTGTTGCCCAAAGAGGTGTTTTACTCTGGGGACGAAAGGGATGTGTTTTACTCTTGAAAAAACTTTGGGGTAAATAAAAAGTATACAGAGAGATCAGAAAGTGAGGAAAGCCATACAAGGAAGAGGAGAGCCTGAAAGCTTCGGGGGCTGGATTCTGACACCGGCTTCTGTTTAACCGGATTGAGTGTGACGAATCCGCAAATACTGAGAACACTTGTGAAGTTACTCCATGATTTCACTTGCCAGGCGACAGACACGCAAGGCAAGGTGACCTGCCACTCAGCCTCCGTGTTTATTATCGCCACTGGAGAACGCCCCCGATACCCAGGCGTCCCCGGAGACCGTGAGTTCTGCATCACCAGGTGTGTGGGTCTCACCCTGTGGCCGCCGGTCTCCCTGCCGAAATGCGCGGCAGCGCGGTTTGCAGCCACATGCACGTCTCTGGCTGTGGCCTTAAGAGCTCCGTCTTCCAGCCTTGATACACTGCTGTATAAATGAGTGCTGGTAGGTTTAACTAAAGTTGGTATGTCTATAGCCCTGAGCATCAGAATTGAGTTGGAGATGATGTAAGTTTCTTAAGATTCTGAAAGAGACATTCCTATGACTCATAACCATGAGTACTTTAAAATGAGCTGGACCCTACTGAAAGGTAATCTAAGTCTGCAGGGAAGAACTTTATTTTCTGAACTGTAGAACCTTGGTGTTGTGGTTCAATCTCCCCTCAACCTCATATCTCCGGGGGAACCAGCGATGACCTTTTCTCGCTGCCCGGCTGCCCGGGGCACACGCTGGTGGTGGGGGCGTCCTATGTGGGCTTGGAGTGTGCTGGGTTCCTGGCCGGACTAGGCCTGCAAGTCACTGTCATGGTGCGCTCCGTGTTGCTGCGGGGCTTCGACCAGAAGATGGCCCAGAAGATCGAGGAGCACATGGTTCTCCATGGAGTCCAGTTCCTGCGGCCTTTTGAA
The DNA here is from genome assembly GCA_026780845.1 of Petrocephalus sullivani. Classification (NCBI taxonomy): domain Eukaryota; kingdom Metazoa; phylum Chordata; class Actinopteri; order Osteoglossiformes; family Mormyridae; genus Petrocephalus; species Petrocephalus sullivani. The sequence continues at coordinate 21,220,097 of JAODKM010000058.1, forward strand.
CCCACCAAGGTTAGTGGTGGAAAAGGGGAGGAGCAAATGGTGATTGACGGGCAAAGCAAGATAGGAAGGATGGAGTATTCCGTGTATATGGGGTAAATACAGGTGGAGGTGGGCTTGATAGATGGGCAAGATAAAAATCGTAAAAAGCACATTGTCTCCTTCCCCCCTACAGCAGGCAGTAGATCTCTACATGATAGATGGAGAGTCATTACAGCCTCACATGCTTATGCCTCTTAGATCGAGCAGATCCAAGATGGCCGTCCGGGGAAACTTAGAGTGACAGCTGTCTCAACAGATGGAAGGGAAACGTACAAAGGAGAGTTCAACACAGTGAGTGTGAGGATTTATGTCATGCCCAGAGCTAGTGGGACGTGAGTTAATGGGGCACAGAGCAATGGGGAGTTGTAAAATTGGTCACTAATCCCTGAACCAGCGCACGTTTCAAGTGATGACTCCCAGCTGGCATTGATTGGCTGACTTAATATTAAATACGGTCAGCTGGGTGTTTGCATGTTCTTCCTGTGCCGTTGTGGGGTTTCCTCCGGGTGCTCCGGTTTCCCCCCACAGTCCAAAGACATGCTGAGGCTGATTGGCGTTGCTAGATTGCCCATAGGTGTGCATGTGTGAGTGAATGGTGTGTGAGTGTGCCCAGCGATGGGCTGGCCCCCCGTCCTGGGTTGTTCCCGTCTCGTGCCCATAGCTTCCGGGATAGGCTCCGCACCCCCCGCGACCCTGTTCGGATAAGCGGGTTGGAAAATGGATGGATGGATGGATGGATGGATGGATGGATGGGGTCAGCTGGGTTGATTTGGGGAGGTTTGGAAAGGCTGAGACATGCTCCTTAACAGGTGTGGTGTGTACATACTTATGCTAGGGCATTTTTCCACTGCACCAGGTACGGTACTTTAGATACTTTCCCTTTTCCATTGACTTCTGTATCTAAAGTACCAAACCGGCTGGGATACTTTTTTGGTACTTTGGAGTGGCACTTGCAAATGCTTTCTTTGTTGATTGATTATGCAAATAGCCTGTTTCTGAAACACAAGGCAACCACTGTACTCAATAAAGTTACAAACTCAGAAAACAATGATAAGTGTAGTAAAAAAATTGTAAGAACAATGTATTTAAGAGATCCAAGGTATAATTGCGATCTGGTCGGAAGAACAAGAGGTACAACAGGATCAGGGTGGCATGACAAGAAATTTGAAAAACTGTATATTAGGGGAGCACAGTATTAGACATTTTTCAGATATCTCAATGTTATTTTCTTGTAATAAATAATGGGGTTTTCCACAAACTCACCTTGGAGTGATTTAAATGGCAAGGATGAAAATTATTGTGATTTTCTCTGAGAACGCATGCAGCGCTTATGCAAAAGCAGCAGAGATAAACTGATTTTTTAAACATACACTAGATAATACAGATAAGGAATAATCATTAAAATGCAATGCTTGCAAAAGTTTTGTTTCTTATGACGAAGTAAATATGCTTATATTGTCCTGGCAGTATGAAGGTATGAAAAAGCCTAATCTCACCGCAGCTGACTATCGCAGTCCATGCCATGCGAGAACTGCATGTGCATAACATGCGATGTTGGTAATGACATCGCATATCGTCCAGCCCTATAATATACTATAGCCGTTTCTCGAATTCAGCATAAAATACTCGACTTGCGTTGTGATGTCATTCGGTACCGGTTCTTACGCCAGTGGAAAACCAAAACCTTGAGCTACTGTATTTAGGTACTTTCTTGAAGTACAGCACCTGGTGTGGTGGAAAAGCACCCTTAGGTTTTGTTCACTTAAAGGTGACTCTGTAGTTCTAGTGATGCTTTTAGTAAGGCTTTGTTCTGGTCAGTGCCCCTCTCTCTTGTTGTGTGGGAAACCTCCACTCCACACCCTGTCTCTGGGATACACAGATTATCACACTCGTCTTCTAACTGAGCCTGATCTTTTACAGACTGCTATCGTATAGATATATAGCAATCCAGTATAGATTTGATATAGATCTGTCCCTTGTGGCTCTTTCAGGTGCTGCTGGCCATAGGAAGAGACGCCTGTACCAGGAACATCGGCCTCGACCGGATAGGAGTGAAATACAATCAGCTGTGAGTTAACCAGCTGTGTCCGTGGCGGGTCCGGAGCACGCGCACCCCGGGTGGTCGCTGCAGTCTGTGGGAGGGGGGGCATGTCCTGCCAGACAGGACCATTAGACTCATAACTGGAGTGTTTGTCTGATGGACCTACAGCAGGGCCACTTTCTGGGAAATGGCCCATTTACCGAAACCCATGAGTGCAATGGAATGCATGACTTAGGAAATCAGTTACCGCTTCGGATTAGCCATGTAGCACTTACTAAGTAAACCTCCCCCTTCCCAGGGACCATGATGGCTGGCTAGTCTGTGGAAATGCATTCCTCACCCTCAGGATATTTTTCCTACTTGGCAGAAGCTTATAATGATAACACTTAATAATAATAATAATAATAATAATAATAATAATAATACATTTTATTTATATAGCGCCTTTCTCAAACCTTATACACAATATACAGCATGTGACAGAAAGGATGCAATCCAAGTAAAGTTTAATGCTGGAATACTTAATGCATTCCATTATAAGACTGTAATATGGAATGCTTTGTACAGTAACGCTGTAATAATATACTGCAATAGTATATGCATTCTACTGTAATATTGAGTGCATTGTACTATAATATTGTAGTACTAAAAACATTCTACTTTGATACTGTAATACTAAATGAAATTAAGCTTAATAATTTTCTAATAAATACTAGGTGTGTTCTATTGTAATAATACTCTAATAGTAAAATCATGGTACTCTAACAGTGTAGTACTACTGCATTCTACTGTAGTCCCAGCTTTTTGGTGCTGGTGCAGGTCTGATCCAACCAGACCCTATGGGTAGTGTGCGATTCTGGATGGCAGCGGTGTCATCGGCAGGGGATTCTTCCTGTCCGCAGGACCGGGAAGATCCCAGTGGACGAGGACGAGCGGACCAGCGTGGGTCATGTGTACGCCATCGGGGATGTGCAGGAGGGCCGACTGGAGCTGACGCCTGTGGCCATCCAGGCGGGCCGTCTGCTGGCACGGAGGCTGTTTGGGGGACGGAGCACCAAGGCAGGGACATGCGCACACACAGTCCATGCATTCAGATCTGCATATGGGGACTTGCCTTTCATTTCTGTGAGCATAACCCTAATCCTAAGTATGACAGCCTTAACCCTTAACCAGCTCAAACCTTAACCATAAGTAACCAAACAAAATACAAGCCTATTTTAGTTTTCTGGCTGCATAAATTTAGGTTATCCTTGTGGGACCAAAAAAAATCCTCACAATATAAAAAGTTACAGGGTTTTATCTCATTCTGGAGAAATCAGGTCCCCGCAACATGCAGCAGCCACACACATACACACAGACTTTCACTGTATTACCATTAGTAGTTAAAAAAACTGAACATAAAAAAAACAAATTCTTTTATGAATTTTTTGGAAGACGTTGTGAAGTAGTTTTCCTTCATTGGGAAGTCTCTGCCTTCCAGCCTTGCAATTTTTGACAGTTATTTTCTTAAAGTTTATTCTTAAGGCCGTTAGGAAAACACAATAACTCACACACACTCAGAAGCAGTCCTTGGGCGCACCTTAGAGCAGCACACATTACAGCAGCGCCGTTTTTGGATGTGGGAGATTAAAGGAGGAGAAACTCTAATTGATGAGAAGCCAAAGACTGAGCTCTTCTTGCTCCAGTGGGTGGATGGATGGTGTCCCCAGATGGCAGGTGGGAGTCCAGAGTCCTGTGGGGGTGGGGGGTGGGGGGGTATGGTAAGATCAACTAGCTTTGAGCTTTTCAGGCTGACAGAGGATATGATCATCATGGCACAGAAGGATGCTTGTTGTTGATGTTGTTCCAGCCTCCCTGTGGTTATCTTTCAAACTGCCTCCCTGCGGAAAATCAACTTACACTTATAGTAGCCTGCAGCGTCTGCCGACGGAAGGCCAGTGTTTGTTTACTTGGATTTGGTGCCTCACGCTTGCAGTGCGTGGAATGTTTTAGGACTAATCCATCTCCTGATTAACCGTGCTGAGCTAATTAACGCTGTTTGTAACCCTGTTCAAGCAGCTAGCAATTTGTCCTTTCTGTGTCTGTGTGCGGCAGTGTGACTACACAAGCGTGCCCACCACGGTCTTCACCCCGCTGGAGTACGGGGCCTGCGGCCTGTCGGAGGAGAGCGCCAATGAGCAGTACGGACAGGAGAACGTGGAGGTGCCGTCTGCCGCCACGACGATGCAGACACAACACCGTCGTGCTATTTTACCTCCCGTTTTAGTACCGTTGTGGCATATCTCTGAGATTTCAGTTCTGTATTTGATGGGCAGACTTATTCCAGTCGGGACTTTGTGAAGACGACTAAAAAAACGGACCTGAGAAATGAGCCAAGAGTTGTTGTTGTTCTAGAGCCGATACGATTGTAAAAACCTGTTCCTTAGCTTCCTGATTTAAATTCCCCCTTTTATCAGCTATTTAATTCTGCGGAACTCTGGGCACTATCTGGGGAAAATAATGGCATGTATTTTTAGAGAAACTTCCTGGTTGGTAGTTGGACTTTGAGGTGGTTGGGGGCTAACCTCCCCTCCCCTAAACCTTCTCCCGTAGGTGTACCACGCCTCCTACTGGCCGCTGGAGTGGACGCTGCCCGGCAGAGATAAGCAGAGCTGCTACGCGAAAGTCATCTGCCACACGCCCGACGACGTGAGCGGGCCTCTATCCGCGCCTCTCGTTCAGGCTGAAGATGACATTCTGGCGGATTTCCGATCTGATCTGTACTCCTTAGGATGACAATTGATGTTTGACATTCATCCGAGGCGGTTTGATATCAGACTGGCGGGATGAAAAATGTGACTTATGGGGGACGTCATATGCATTATAATTGAGCTGGGTATTGTTATCAGAAGGACAGCAGGCAGTGTTAGGTATGACTCAGTGAGACTCTGACCAAGGTTCCCCCTCGTCCACAGGAGCGGGTCGTAGGTGTCCACGTCCTGGGGCCCAGTGCGGGGGAGATCATCCAGGGCTTTGCTGTGGCTCTCAGGTGTGGGCTGACCAAAGGCCAGTTGGACGCCACCATCGGGATCCACCCAGTGTGCGCTGAGGTCTGTAGGCAGCCCAGGGGCGCTGCACCTTCTTTGGGAATGCTCCCACTCAGTCTCATCTTTATGCCCCTCCCCCAGTATGATCGCTCATTCTGTGCCCCTACCCCAGTATGATCACTCGTTCTGTGTGCCCCTCCCCCAGTATGATCGCTCATTCTGTGTGCCCCTCCCCCAGTTTGATCGCTCGTTCTATGTGCCCCTCCCCCAGTTTGATTGCTCGTTCTATGTGCCCCTCCCCCAGTATGATCGCTCGTTCTGTGTGCCCCTCCCCCAGTATGATCGCTCGTTCTGTGTGCCCCTCCCCCAGTATGATTGCCTGTCCTGTATCCATCAGACATAGCCAGAACAGGTTTCCCTCACCTGTTCATCCAGCGAGGGGTGCATTATGGGAATTACATTGTTCACATATGCCTCAATTGTGGTGCCTGTGGCCCCCCCACCCCCCCCGCTTCCCTGCCCGTGTCACACCTGCTCCACCCTGCCCAGCCATTATTCACACCTGCAGGAGCCCCCGAATCCCTATTACCATGATAATGTATTCCTACCATCTGCAGAAAAACATATTCATGCTCAAAACCGGTCATCTGGAGAGAGGAGCGGTTTGTCTGCCATAGGCAGGGGGTCAGGGCCTTGTAAAGCCTTGAAGTTTCTGTAATGTGCACTGTGCACAGGCTGAGAGAGATTGGGCTGTCTATTTCGCCGCTGATCCGCATCCCGCCTCGTGTGTGTATCTCCGTGTGCTCTCCAAGGTGCTAACCGATCTGACAGTAACCCAGCGCTCTGGCGGGACTGCGGCTGCCCGTGGTGGTTGCTGAGGTTAGCCGCCCTGCTGTGAGCCCGCCCCGTCATCCAGCCAGACCACCGACAAGAGGTGGGGGAGGTCGCCATGGAAACGGGTACCACAGCAGTGGAATGCATGACGTCGTTTATTTCTTGCTCGATATAATATCTGGAGTATTGGGCAGCAGTCTGGCTCGTGGCCAGCCAATGATGTCTCAGCCTGGAGCCTGATTGACAGGTGGGCGGGGACTGACGCACTGCTGCGCCAATGCTCAAGCACTACTTTGTTTTCTGTTTTATTTTGATTTTGTTGTTTTGTTTGTATTCATTATGTTATGGGGAGGAATGTATTTCTCAGGCAGATACTGATCTTGGCACAGATGTGGGTGCTCAGTCCGACTCTGCAGACATAATTTACCTGTTAGAGTTGTGGTAATAGGCTATTTGATTCTCCATGCACTAATTTAATTTCAGATATATTCAATTTAGCTTGGTTCAGTGCAAAATTCAGCTTGAAGTTGAGATGTCATTTAATAGCTGATACAGCAAACAGAATTTCAGCCATTACAGCAAGTAACAGTTAATGTTTTATTTACATTGCACAGATATAGCTGTGTAAATGTTTAAAGTAAATCGAGCCTAGAAAAGTTTTTAAAAGGCATGACAGTGATGTACATATTCTTCAAAAATAAAATGCTCCAAGATTAGAAATAAAAAATCTTTCTATTTTTGCTGAAAACAAACTAAAGAGGAAAATTACATCGAAGGGCTTGAAGGATTCAGATGTGCCTCGAAAGATATGCAAATGAATGTTCCCCTCCTTGGCAAGGCTGCGGGCTTTATGTGAAATCCCACATGTGTTTCCTCGCACTTTGAGTTAACCAGAAGCATTTAAACTTCAAACACACAGCCCCTCCCTGCATGCCTGTCATAACACTGTCCTCTGAAGCATGCCGTTGCAGCGATCATGATCCAGATGGCCGCGTCTTTCTCATTCCATCCAACGCTGCACCAGAAATATGGAGCCATGCTCACGTCACGTTTTCATTCACGGTGAGGGTGTCAATGGGCCAGCATTCTGTTGTGATCGCCCCCCCCCCCCCCCCCCCCCCCCCCCCCCCCCCCCAACCCCCCCAAACAATGGGGCCTCCCCGCGCCTCGAGGCCACGCAGCC
>JAODKM010000058.1:21230074-21241985 GCA_026780845.1 Petrocephalus sullivani
GCATACCCGCTTACCCATAGAGCCGTACACTGTGCATACCCGCTTACCCATAGAGCCATACACTGTGCATACCCGCTGAGCCATAGAGCCATACACTGTGCATACCCGCTGAGCCATAGAGCCATACACTGTGCATACCCGCTTACCCATAGAGCCGTACACTGTGCATACCCGCTTACCCATAGAGCCGTACACTGTGCATACCCGCTTACCCATAGAGCCATACACTGTGCATACCCGCTGAGCCATAGAGCCATACACTGTGCATACCCGCTGAGCCATAGAGCCATACACTGTGCATACCCGCTTACCCATAGAGCCGTACACTGTGCATACCCGCTTACCCATAGAGCCGTACACTGTGCATACCCGCTGAGCCATAGAGCCATACACTGTGCATACCCGCTTACCCATAGAGCCATACACTGTGCATACCCGCTTACCCATAGAGCCATACACTGTGCATACCCGCTGAGCCATGCCACAATGCAGGTTCTATCAGCGCTGAACTGAAAAGCTTGTTTAGCATGCACCGTATGTACCAAGAGGCCCAGGTGTATGCCCAAAGTAGGGACTCGGGCTGAGAGGGGGCCCAGAGAAGCTCACAGTGTAGGTACTTAATGCCAGTGGGCCTGGGGGCCCTCACACTGTTAGTGCTGAGGCGTCCAGGGGCCCAAGCGGTCAACATATGTATAAAACACCAAGGGATCTGGGGGCCCTCACATTGTAAGTGCTGTGCAGTCTGGGGGGCCCTAGTGGTGAGCTCACACTATGACCACTGAGGGGCAAAGTGGTCAACATCTTGTGTGCAGTGAGGTTGCTTCAGTTCAACTTTCTTCTGAAGTGTTGGGCCATGCATCATGCACAGAAGACCCCCTGGCAGTCTGAGACCCCGGGGCACTGACCCCACTGGCCCAGTGCTTAATCCAGCATTAGAATGACTTTGATAAAATTTCTTACAAACTTGATTCATCTGCATTGCAGATATCAATAATTCAATTTTTTATTTATGCCAGAAGTATCTTTCCTGAATATGTATAATCCTGAGTGATGATGTAATTTGCCCGGTGGAGGGCTTCTCTGTGGCTCCGCTGCTCTCTGCCTCCGGCAGAGATACTCAAACACCCCTTCTCTCCATCCCCGACTCGGGTGGGCCGGGCAACACAGATACAGTAATCAACATTCATGGTGATAATTACCGAGTTCTAAAACTCGAGAGACGGGGAGGACCCTCGTATTACCCATTAGCACTTCAGCGAGCGCCGTGGTTCGCCGCGTTACAGCGGAGCGTCGCGCTTTGAAGCCCCGGCACCATGCGCCCTAAAAGCCCGCTATCCGGCGAGGGCGAGCACGTCATCGAGGGGAAGTGCCGCTAAAAACCGACACGCACGCATTTCTCACATCCACTCACGGATGTGTCAGGACTGCGGAACCTCTAAATCCGTTTTTCAAAATGGACGAATCATCGTAAAATCCTATACATCCCCCCAAAAACCTGGGAAGTGGGAAATCATTATTGTGTTATATTGAAACCCATCCTTTATTATTTTCGCGCCGTTAAACGCCAGCATCGACGGAGAATTATTTCTGTGATCGAGCACTTTAATTTGACAGCTGTTGTGACAGTTTGTTTACATTTCTGCTTAAACTTGCTAATTAGGGTAAAAGAGATTTTTTCTGTTTATTTTGAGTTAAATGAATGACTTGTTGTTTAATGCACATAAATCAACCAGGGTATAAAGAACGTGAAATCGTGGTACAAAGCTGAGCGCACCATCACTCAAGGTTTTCCACGCATCTCGCCTGTCGGTCAGTTTTCTTTGAGATTGCCCTAATTACTTTGTAATTACCTAGTAAATTGAACTTCCTTTCTTCCATCCATCCACCCAATTATAAACACTTATCCTGGTCTGGATTGCGGAGAGGGCCGAACCTGTACCAGACAGAATAAAGCAAACTGTGGACGTAATGCCAGTCCACCACAGGGCACACGCACGCACAACCAAACCCAATGCGTAATGTAAAGACATTTATTAGCCTGACTGCGTGCCTTTGGACTGCGGAATTAAACCGGCGTAAAAATCAATGGATCAATAGATCGCGGTAAATAGTGGTACTGAGTGCAATTTTTTTTATGTTTTACTGTGAGGATTCGCCAGTTGTATAACACGTGTAGGCGGATTTCCGCGAAGAAGGCTTGACTCCGGCACCGAATCCCTGTAGAAAGTAGAACTGCCCACCTTCCATCAAATGAAGGCTTCATCTTTCTTTCCGACAGATGGCGCTATAAGATCCAAAACTCGGCTACTGCGACTGCGAAAAGCTAATTGATGCATATTTTCCTAATTATGGCCCAAATTGCGGGAGGGTTAGACATAGACTTGCTGGTCGTCCTCAGTGAGGGGTATTTCCATTCCGTTTCCGGGAAACATTAATTTCCCCAAAGAATATTTTTTCATGTTTGTATCTTGACGCCTTCACTTAAACGTTAGTGGTTATTTTTACAAGACAGACTTTCTTGCAGCAAAGAACACAATTAGCGCCCTTCAAATTAAAATAAATCCAAATCCATTTAACCTTCAGCTTCGGAGATCAGTCTCGTGTGGCAAACGGTAATTTATAAACTAAATGCCGGAGAAGCCCTTGCCATACCTGAATGCATCATTTGTGTTTATTTTCACATTATTTGCGCATAACATTATGGCCCGCATGGCACGCCTTTGCCAAAACTGCACCGGGTCCGGCCACGTTGTCTCTTGGAGGATTGGGCCGGCAAGCTGGAGATGTAGCAGCCTCGATCCAGGTTATTTACACCATGGACTCAAGGGCACAAAAGCACGAACACCAACGAGCCTTTGCTGTCAAGACCTTTTTTTATGATCCCCTTCTGCATCTAGAAAAAAACAGCTCAAGTACAAAGCAAGCTCGTTTCCATTCTCCGAGTCTATTGTGTGATCAAACCAATATCATTCAGGTGAAGTGTGCCGGCATCCCAGTATTTCTGCCATAGTTCTTCGTTCGTCCATGTCAGTTAAAATGAGTTTATTTTTATGCTTAGCACAAACATCTGACTGAAGGAAAAACACACCTTTTTAACCGTTGCGCAAATAAGGTGTGTCACAGAAAACTAATTTGGAAAAACAAAAGAAAACAGTAAATATTTGAATAATTTATAATGATTTTACAGACCTTAAAAGGCACTAAATGGAACATGTGGTGCTTAGTATTAGGAAAGATTCCAGACAGCAGTAAAACAATTTTAACGTGCAAATGTTACGTCGAGCAATTAATCTTTCGTGACAAGCACGGCTTTGTGCAAAGAGTTACTAATACCAGCGGCTTGTGCACATATTCCGATTTTCTTAAACTGGTAGCCAAAAACACAGTCACTTGTGCACTGCTTGGTGAAAACTAAACTTTGAACACGTTTCTCTAAAGCGTATTTCCCTGAGTTGTCACTGATCTGCATTTGCGGGCGGCTGACCCGCCCGAGCCGGTTTAATGCATTGCAAGCCGCGGGCGTGAGCAGCTCCCGGCGGCTGCAGCCGAGCGCATGGACGCGCTCATTCCCGCGGTTCCGAGAGGGGGCGATGGCGCTTTTCGTCCCCCGCACCGGAGCGTGTGAACAGGAATAGTACGCTCCACAGTCAGCATTGAGCTGATTGAGCCTTTCACCTCTGCTATTATCATCAGCACCATCTATATACGACCGTCTCCGCGAAATATACACCTCTTTTTAAAAAAGCTTTTCTAACCCTAGCCATGAAACAAACCCTCCTGGAATTGATGAGGATGAACAGAATATGCCGGATGATACTTGCCACTTGTTTGGGATCTTTTATTCTGGTCATCTTTTATTTCCAAAGTATGTTCCAGCCAGGTAGGACTCGGCTTCCAGCCTTTCGTGACATACTAAGCTCATTGATTATTGATGTTTATGGAACTGTTTGTAATGCCACCGGGGTGTTTTTACATGCCCTGATTAAATGCCTCTTTTCAGAGGCGTGCGATCGTTTTAATAATCGCCGCCGTTTAAAAGACGTGGCTAGTTTCGCGGCGCATGGTATAGTTGTGATGTAGCCCATTTCGACGGACGCTTATTATCGGTAACTGCCGTGGATTCGCCTGATGTGTGTTATATGACTTAGTATATTGCACGACCCGATGCAACTTTGTATGTGTTGTGTGTTACTGATTAAATCACGAAATCAAACAATAGTATTTCTGCATATGTCGCCGGCACGGTCATTGTTTCCATTCATTGCTGGTGGAGGATTTCTTCGCTTTAGTCTGTGAAGTTATTTTGCTGCCGTCGGCAGCCGAGAGAGCGAAGAAGTCGGATTCGCGTCCGCGTCTAAATGGCCCGTTAGGCTTTAACACACCGACGTGTAATAACGACCGACACCAGCAACTGGCAAAACTGTGCTGCAAAAAATAATCAAATCATTAGAAGGATCCTACGCCGTGGGGATTTTCACAGGTTTAAAACGGGAACCCCAGGGTGAAAAATAAACCGAATTAGTTTATTAACGAACGTCTTTGGTGTCATGGAAGTATTTGCACGTTGAATGGTATGTTAATAATAAATATTAATTAATAATAATAATGCCCGTATCTTCATGAGACCTGTCGATAGATGGAATACATTTTCTTAAAGCACCAGAGAGGCATAAGTATACGCCTTTCCTTCTTTCTGGTCACATTTAAATGTTGCTGTACAAAGGCAGGAGACCCTGGGAAATACAGGTTTGCCGGGCGTCGTTATTTAAGAAGTTATCAGAATTACTGGTGACACTCGTAATGCTCTCCATGCGCATAATGCCAGGCCGATCAGATTGTGCTGAAATATATTTTTTCATTTTGTTAAAACATTTGATAGGTCGATATGTTTGTCATAGGAAGAGTAGCATTTGTGTGACATTTCCTATCGTATAACTCAGCAGATTTTTAGTTATTTTCATTTGAAGTTTAGTAACAATTCAGGAAAAACATCACATTTAACCAGCTGTTTAAAAACTAAATATATATATATATATATATATGTGTGTGTGTGTGTGTGTGTGTTAAATAACACCTATTCTCAGATAACGTTACATTTTAGGTCATTTAGATTTACCTATACGTTAGGGGGATACAAATCAAACGAAGTATATTTCAACGAGAGTGATTCATTAAAATCGCATTGCTTTGCGTGTTTGTGTTGCTGTGATTGTACCTTCAAAAATACCTACAGCTAGGTAAATCGGTGCAACACAGAAGAGCATACATCTCTTTAATTTTACTTATGATTTTAAAATGTACAATAAAATTTAAACATCAGGCAGACATCCAAGTCTTTCCCTAACTTTATAAAAGACACATCGTACAGTAACAAGTTTAGACGGGCTTAAGTCATACATAACGTAATATAAATTGAAATCCGGGACCATTAATGATAACTGCAGGTCCCTCCTAAATGTCTCGCTGTGGTGGGGCGGTCATTTCGCTGCCTGGCACCCCGTTACAGCCTAGGATGACGAGCAGCTGCTCCAGCCAATGGGAGTTCGCGGTGGTCGGAGGTATGCTACGACACATGGCTATATCAGCCAGTGGGGATGAGCCTAATCCTTTGTTTGTTAGCTCCAGGGCTTGAAGTAATAGATTTCAGTAGGTGTAAAGAAAGGGTCTTTGTTGCTCTGGGAGATGCATCAGGATTGGGGAAGTACTTTAGCATAATGTCATTGGCAGACTTTTTGTGTCATTTGTAATTTCTAAGATTCTTGGTGGGATTACATCAGCGGGGGTTTTACAAGAGGATGTGAAGCAGAGACGTTTCTTCTGGTGGGTGTAACCAGTTATGGATTTGGGCAGGTTTTTGGCTAAGAGGGGGTCAGTATGAAGCCAATGGTGAGTGGACAGGAGCACAAAGATGCTCTCCAGCAACGCTGATGTTCAAACCCCAAGGCCTCATGCTGACATCATGCCCCACAATGGTAGCTTAGCATTTTAGCATGCCACTATATATATAGCTTAAGGTTTTCTGGCAAATTCCCTGTGTTTCCAGACACAAATGAATAGTTATCAGATGAGTTATCTCATTTGAAGTTACCTGGTACAAGTCACCAAATATTGGCATTTGCTGTAAGCTTGACACTCCTGGGTGCCATTTACTCTGCTACTGCATTGCTCACCCACATAAACATGACTTACCCTAGCAACCATGGCTCTCTCAAGTCACAAAGACTACCCACATGCATGTGCGCACACACACACACACTCACACACACACACATGGACACGGACACAGTTGGACACCACAATGCAATTATAGTGTTGTCAGCAAGATCCTTCCTCCTGCCGCACTGTTTAAGTGGATGCTCAGTGTGACGGGAGGGCTGAAGCCATATAATGTATGTCCTACAGAGGTTCCACTGCGTGGGAGCCAGAAGGCCACATGGGACTCAAGGGGATGGAACATTCCGGGTTGGGGAAATTTGGGGGGGGGGCTGGTTGGCTGTGGACGCTTTCAGTTCGAGGCCCAGGCCTCCTGATGCCGTGACTTCCTGTAAATGAGATGCCGTTTTAGCTGCGGAGCTGCTGCGTGCTGACTGGGCCTGTTCCTGTCTGACTGGGCCTGTTCCTGTCTGACTGAGCCTGTTCCTGTCTGACTGGGCCTGTTCCGGTCAGGCTTCCCCTCGTCCTCATAGAGGACCCGCTTCTCGCGGAGACCTACCGGAATGCTTCCCTAATGATGGCTGCTATGCCCCCCCCCCCAGCATTCTGAGGTGCTCATCTTCTGTGTTTCCCGAAACATTTGCAACTGGGGAATAAAATAGATTTTCATAAAAGAATGACAGTGAATTTAACAGTTTTAAATGGTTCTTTGGGTTGTAGCGGAGAAATTGCTAGCATTGCTCAGACGATTTCACGGAAGAGGTTGTCTAAGTTATATTTATTTATTTTTTCTAAATAATATCGGGTCGTGACATAGGGAGCTGTTTGTAATTTCCGGAAATCATACTCCTTTGTTTCATCTCTATATCCTGCGTCCTGAAGGTCGCTGGTCCGAGTTCCAGAGCTGTGCGGGTGATGTTGTGCCCTTTGGGTTTGACAGCGCGGTTCTTCTCCCCAAACACTGTCTCCAAACTTTGCTCGCAATGTGTCTGTTTGTAGGTAAATAGGACACGCAAAAATTCCCATGTACCTGTATTTGTACAAAGGGCAGAAAAGCCTCCTCATAGCATATATGACTTTGAAAGGCATGCTGGGAATTTCCTGAAAGGTTAAACCGTCAGCCATGATCTAGAAGGAAAAGGGAGCATGCATAAAGAGAACCCAGAGATGCACTTCACACTCTGTAACGCGTAACAAAACGTAAACGGGTTGTTTGCCGCTCTTTCCAGCCACGGCGAAAATGAGGAACAGCATAAGAAAAGTGTGTTTTGCTGTAGTTCCTCTTTAAGAGGCATGGCGCGGTAGAGCAATGATCGGAAGGTCCCTGTGTGACAGCCACACGCTGGTGTCCCCTTTCACCCTGCCAGTCATTCGCTGTGCACTAAAAATGGGGGATTGCCTCACCGAATACCCAGAATGCACCACGGGCATCCAGCATTGCCACTTGCTACTGGAAAGGGACTGATGTCCTTGTTTTGTGGAGGGGGTTGGGGGGTTGAAGCATAAAAGAACGAGCTTCTGCTTCGTGGCACCACACTAAAGGCTTGTGAAAGAATCTGTTGGCCCGTGACTGGAATTTCTTTGGGGATCTCTAAATTCCTTAGTGTCAGTGGTCAGAGCTGCGTATGGGGGTGTTACTGTATGTCGGCGGAGAACTGCTCGATTGTCAAGCTCGTTTCGCAGCTGCGCGCTCCGTCGACAGGCAGCGCTCTGTGATTCCTTCTGTTTCTCCAGACCTTTCGGTTGATTTGTTGCTTGGTTTGATTTTCCCTTTGTTTGCCCAAAGGCCAATAAATACGGCACTTCGCTTGGGATCCAATTATTCCGCATCCCCAGCCAGCTCGGACTCCGTTCGCGATGCCACAGGCCGCCCTGTCACTCGTGCGTTCCGCGTTGATGGCATCGGTCTTCACTCCCAGTGTGATGCGTAGCAAGTCCTATGTCAGTTGCAAAAGAAAACCGGGCAGGGTGTTGCCGGTCACCTTGGATGACCTTGGGAGACTGAGTCCCCTTTGATGTGGGTGAGTCGACATTCCCAAATCATGCTCCTCCATAAAGTAGGAGGTTTGGCGTTTGACAGGGAAGGCTCTGATTGGTGAGCTCCCCCACCTTCCCCCCACCGTGAGACTTGGAGAGGGATGCGTGCCTGAAGGCCCTGATTGTACAAATTGGGCTGATAACCATCTGCTGAATCTGACAGAGCTTCAGATTCAGGCAGTGAGGGCTGGCGGTCCAACACGATATCCCCCCCCCCCCAAATTTCCCAGCATGCCCCTTTGATCTGAGTGGCAGTCAGGGGAGGAGAGGTGCCGAATCTTGCTGGGGTGTGCTAAAAGGCGCACCCGCGCGGCACGCAGCTGTCGAATGTCAGCCTGCGACCGGACCCGCGTTTCAGGCCCGTTAGAGTCTGCCGTGTGCTTGGCATTTCACTGGGGGGTGGTGTGTGTATGTGGGGGGGGTGACAGGTGGCAGATCCATGTGGTGTTGTGTCGTTTTGCCCCTACGAGCTGCTGAACGCTACATTAAGCGAAAGTTATGGTCCAGCTGCCCGTGCCTCCTATGATCACTTGTTACACCTGATCCAGTGCTTTGTCACGGTTTGTTACCAATATTCTTTCTGGATATTTCTAGTTTATTATAGACCTCTGCTGGCTGATCGTCTCCTCTTTTTTTTGATCTCTCCAAAGGTCCTTTGAAGCAGTTTAAGTGTTAAACGCCCCAGTAATGCACAGTGAGCAAATCATCACCATAACATTACTGAGGCATTCTCGGGACATTAGGCTCTGTGGGGATACCCCTGGGAGATGCCTCCGGCTTCTCCAGCTCCACTTGTGTGCAGAGCCACGCAAAGAGGGACAGAGACTTCTTTTCAAGGTCCCTGTAAGAGCTTATACTGTCTTGGTGAAGCGTGGTTGAAATCGGGCCGCCCACATGTCTGTCAGGAGCTTGTCAGGGGTCAGAGCGTGGCGGTGACGGTGTTTATAAGGTACAGCTGTGATACCTTTAGCCTGCTGGTCCCCAGGGCCTTGTGAGGGTCTGCAGAACAATGCAGCCACTCAAAGCAGACTCTCCTGCTCTTTCAGGGGTGGGGTGCACTTAGGTCAGGTCATGGAGTGGATGGAGTTTTCTGGAAGCCCTCGTGATTTCTAACCTCCAGCAGATATGGATCAAAATTATTTTGGTCGTTTTTTCTTCTTCTTTCTTTTTAAAGATCAGATAAAAGGTGCTTGTGCTGTTTTTCAGGAGTCGCATAACCGGTATGGAGGCGCACATGCACTGCGTGACTTGTCTGGGCGGGTCGCTGTATCTGTCATACACGTCCAGAGGACATACAATGCTTTCAGGGGTCTGACGGACGGCATACGATGTGTCGCACCTTCTCCGGCTAGCCAGTGGGGAGAAGCCAAGGTGCATGTTAACTTGCAAGTGCCAATCGCATTTATTCCAGACATTTTTAAAATTTCCATCATTTAGGGGACAACTTCTGCTTTGGCACAGTGGCCCCACACCCTGCCTGCACTATGGCGGCGCTGTGCAGTCGCTCGGGCCGAGGTTCCCGGGACCCTCCATGTCCGCCAAAACGGCAGGAGGAATGGGGTGCTTCTGGGAGGCCTTCATTTTAACGCAACCCGTTACCGACTGGTAGTGACTGGGAAAAGATTGTCAGTTACTGTGGTTTTCTTGTTGGCCTCTGACACCCCCCCCCGCCTCCCGGGGTGTGTATTTTAAGACTTTCTATCGGCTTGGTACGCTGTGCTTTTCTCTCCCTCACTAAACCCGCGATCTGGAAGGTCTCCCTCCGAAATGAAAGGGCTCCGCTTCCTTGCGGCCCGGTCGCCGTTCTTGGTAATTCTGAGAGTTTCTCTTTTTTTTTTTTTTCTTCACCCACAGTTGGGCTTCTTTCAAAAAAGGAAAATGGGAGGAGGCAGGAATTATAAGTGAAGCTCATGCGGCCCCCGCTCAACGCTGGCGCACACACACACACACACACGCGCGCACGCGGCCTGGCAGATTTCTCAGGCAGCGTGTGATTGGCTGCCTCTGTCTCCCGCTGAGGATTAAGACTCGGCATGTGTGGTTTCTGTCTCGAGGAAAGGACTGATGCTCCTTCTTTCCTGCCATTACCATTAAGCACAGAGAGAATCTTGTTTCAGCCCCGTTTTAGACAGAGTAACAGCAGCCCTATCTATGAATCATGTCATGAACACTGTGTCAGGTATCTTAACTAAGATGCAGTCATGTTTAAGGGCCTGATCGCCCTGGCAGCCACCCCCCCGCCCCCCGGCATGTCCTCTGCCCCAGTGATGTCCTCAGCACGCTGCCTTGGAACGCCCCAGCTTCACCTCTTTGTTTATGACTCAGAGGCTGCCAGGACTGTTTACGTTGGGTTGCCTAGGTGACGCTTCAGTCCCCCAGCCAATGACAGGGCAGATGGGGATCTGCTTGCGCTCGGTTGGTTTTTCAGGCTCTGTGTCTATGGCCGTTTCCATCATGTGGAACTCCTCGCACTATGCAAACTCAGGCAGTGCCCTTGGCAGCGATGTCCCTGCTGCGTACACGGTGATGCGTGGCACTGGTCCATGTCCCTCTATCTGTGGTGTCACCTTCTTCACTGTGGTATGACCTTCTGAGTCTCCTGATCTGTTTAATTAACTTACTTCATCGTTAGACTGGCAACCCATCCAGGGTGTCTCCTGCCTAGTGCCCTGTGCTTCCTGGGAAAGATTCCAGGCACTGTCCAGGGGGGGTGGTGTCTGGAGTCTTTCCCAAAACACCCCCCGCATTGAAAAAGGACTAATTTATGGCAGCCTGCCTGGTTCAAGTTCCGGACTCGGAGGTACAGATAGCGACTGACGCACAGCTGTTGTGTGTGTGTGTGTGTGTGTGTGTGTGTGTGTTTGGCTCCCTCGTTATGCAGTCTGGACAATATCTGTTCTGGGTGTGGGTTCTGTCCAGCCACTGGGCCTCTGCGCTTTGGAACAAAAGCTCTGATGCTGCCCCAAACTCTACGGCTCTCTCAGGGTGCGGATGCTGACCACTGGCAGCCCGCAGACGGAGAGCCAGGCCTGGCATGGCGGCCCTGCAGGGGATGAATTGCTCTTGGCAGCTTGCCTTTGGACCCGCCTCCTCATGCATGGCCACACCCAATCAGAGCAGGGCACAGGCCAAAGGGGACCACCTCATTGGTGCACTCGGCATGAGGAGAGGGAAATGGAAGGTGGACAGCGTCTGACCGCATTTCTTCGCCCGTTCCAAACTGACGGGTGTGGAAAAAATATGGGAAACGCCTGCTCATGGAATGGTGAGGTAAGAGGGTGGCGGGGACGCATATGAGATGCGGCCGGGCGGCCGGGCGGCAGGGCGGCCGGGCACGTTTGGATGATGGCGACGTCACCGGGGACAGAGCTCGGTGCACGTCGCTGCCGAATTCCGCCCAGGAGCCGGAGGGGGCTCCCGCCCTTCCCTTGCAGTGTCCAGCCCAGCCAGCTAGCTGTGCTCCGCTGGGACGTGGCCCAGTTTGTCTCTGGGGCTGAGCGGGGTCAGGGGAGGACACAGTGACACTATGGCTCGCACTGCAGCCGTGTCGGGGTGGGTCACGCCAGCCGGCCGCGACTGCCAAACGGGGGGGGGGGGGGGAGCTTATGGAGAATAAGACGGGCCGGGGGGAAATGACACGCGCATGCACACACCCCCCCCCCCCCCCCCCCCCCCCCCCCCCCCCCCCCCCCCCCCCACCCCCCCCCCCCCTCGCCTCCCC
>JAODKM010000058.1:21288139-21327528 GCA_026780845.1 Petrocephalus sullivani
ACACTAGATAGATTCTTGACAAAAACATTCTAACCTGTAAGGTGACCACCAAGTGCACCAAGAGGAATATTGGGTGTACAGTTGTACATAGTATCTTCAATTATTTAAGCATACTAATCCACCATGATTTATTGAAGTCATCTATTTCTAGGGCACTGTATCATGTAGTTTTCCTTTTCAACTGTATACGGTTTCATAGCAAGATTCCACACAGTCCTATTTTCGCTCAGGGACAAAAGTGAACCATGATACCAGAATGGAGCCAGGCTGCAGAAAGCATAGATGCAGTATTTAGCTTAGCTTACGTCACGGGTTCTTGAGGCCACCATGTAGCATAATGCCGTGGCCTGTTGTCTTTTGCTCAAAGCACACGGTATCAAGTAGGGAAGCTAGTGATGTAAAGACGCATGTAGCCACATCATATTTTTGTTAAATTTATAGCCTTATAAGTAAAAAGTAACATGTATTGTGTAATAATGGACGTGATGATAATGGAAAATCCTGGTTCCTGACTCAAGATGTTTCCATCTTTCCTCCTCTAGGCAGAATACTCTGGAACAGCTGTCCTGCATCAGACTAGGCGGGACCAGGTGGCGGAGACCTGTCGGGCGTACAGTGCTACCAGCCGCAAGCGGCGCGTCTTGACTCCCAGTGACCTCAGACACCTGGTGGTGGACGAGGACCATGCGATGATCTACTGCTATGTGCCCAAGGTGGCCTGCACCAATTGGAAGCGTGTGATGATGGTGCTGACGGGAAGGGGCAAGTATAGCGACCCCATGGCAATCCCATCCAATGAGGCGCACGTGCCCTCCAACCTCAAGACGCTCAACCAGTACAGCATCCCTGAGATCAACTTACGACTGAAGAACTACCTCAAGTTCCTGTTTGTGCGCGATCCCTTTGAGAGGCTGGTCTCGGCCTACCGGAACAAGTTCACGCTCAAGTACAACACGTCCTTCCACAAACGTTTCGGCACCAAGATCGTGCGGCGTTACCGCAAGAACGCCACGCAGGAGGCCCTACAGAGTGGTGCTGACGTTAAATTCCAGGAATTTGCTGGGTATCTTGTAGACCCCGCCACACAGAGAGAGGGTCCACTCAATGAGCACTGGCAGACCGTCTACTCACTCTGCCACCCCTGCCACATCCATTACGACCTCGTAGGCAAGTACGAGACCCTGGAAGAGGATGCTAATTACATCCTCAGGCTGGTCGGGGTGGGCGACTACCTTCGCTTCCCCACCTATGCCAAGTCGACCCGCACCACTGACCAAATGACGGCTGAGTTCTTCCACAACATCAGTTCACAGCAGCAGGCACAGCTCTACGAACTCTACAAGCTGGACTTCCTCATGTTCAACTACTCCACACCTAACTATCTGAAGATTGAGTAAAGGTCTGGAACCCATTAAAAAGAGACGATTCGACTTACTGGAAAGTGTCATTCAGGCAGGGGTTCCACCAGAACAGAACTGACACCTGTGGGAGGTTGCGAGGTGCTGATTGGATCTGGGAGTATTCCCATCAGGAAGGGGGTTCAATCAGAACTTAAACTTAAATCCACGGGAGGGTGCAGTTTTGCTGATTGGTTGTTGTTGAATAAGGGAATGATGTTGAGGATAGGGGAGCGGGGCTTTCAAATTTGTACATGCTTGATTTCAACAAAATGGAGAAGTGTACTACTCTTCTGTGGAGAAAGAGGGGTAAGGCAGGTTGCTCACCCAAATAAGTGCTGCTACTGCTGCATGTTTCAATCTGCTCTGGATGCCAGGAGCTCGCAGCGGCTCCACTGCTGCCGTGACGCAAGGCCTCACTTCAGTGCAATCAATGCGATGGGCGCAACCATCCAACTGTAAAATGCATTAGTGTTTTCTCTCAAGGTGTCTGTTGCTTTAGTCTGTAGTTTTGCTCTTGGGGATTCAGGTGGTTTGGTCAATACCACCGAACTTCCGAAAGCCATTGGCTTGTCCAAGACCCACTTCCTGTAGATCTCATACCATACCTTTGATGTATCACTACATTGAAAGCACCTTCAGCCTGAAACATGAAGGTACTCGAAATTACCACCCCACTTCCCGGAACCAAGGGAGGGTAAGTTTCAGGATATCAGCCAAGAAGGGCAAAGCTACCGGTTTTGGGGGGAGGTTGCTGAGATGAACCAGTTCTCACTTTCCTCTGGGGGGGCCACCCATGAAAATCATAGTGCTGGACGTGGGAAAGGGTGTGTCCCTGTGAGGGGAGGAAGTTTTCTTGAAGGCTCCTCCCCCCCACTTGGACCAGAATAATGGGCCCCATTGTTTTAAAGGCCCAGCATCACAGGGGTGGTCTCCAGTGTAACTGACGACTGAACAAAAGTGCCAAGGGACTGGACCTAGAACCCCTGCTTTTATGACCAAACGATTTTTTTGTCTTGTAAATTAAGATTTTTTTTTTCATCTTGTCTGTTTGTGGGTGTGTTTATTTCACAAAAAGTTGCTGCGAGCAGCACAATAAAAGGTTATTTAAATTGCATTGTGAAAAGGAAAAAGATTTAATCTCTTCCCAGAGAGAGCAAATCAATAGTTTGTCAAAAAGAATGTCACAAAAGTGTTCATGATTGCACCAGTGTATGCGGCTTTTCTTTTTTATTTACAGTCTGTTACTTTTGTTTTCTGTGTTTTGGAAGCCTCAGGAGAGAAATGGTGGGGAAAGTTAATATTTTTTTGCAGCTTATGGAGTATGCCTCGCCGAATTGTTTCTTAGGGCCCCAGGGCTTGTCTCGTATTCCAAGCACCAACTTGAGATTGTCCTTCTCCCTTCCGGAAACTTCCTTCTCATTTGTGGAGCAGTCACCCACGCTCTGAGTACAGCGCTTATACACAGGAACACGCCAGGTCTGTACTTCCAGAAAACCTGATTCTTGTGTCATTTCTCTGTGGACCCAGGAAAGTCACGGTGTGGCCATTTTTTGTGTCGTCTGTGGGATCTGAAGACCGGAACTGTTGTACGTTAATGGTGAAATTTTAAAGCTGCTTTGGTTGAAGGTAAAATATCATATAACTTAATGGTCAAAATGGTAGAGTTAAAAGCAGGCTCTTCCGCTGTGGTGACCAAGCAGACGCTGACCACTCTGATGGCACGTGCTGGTATGTTCTTGTACACAGTCTTCTCTCTCTCCATTCTCTGGAAGAATGAAGAGACTTACAGCTTTTCAACTGTCTGAAAGCCGGGAGGGAAAATCAGTTTGGTGCAAACAATGGGCTTCTCACTCGCATTCCGATTTATTTTATATGGGTTTAACAAGTGAGCATCCGTGTGTGACGTGATTGATATTTTTGTTTGCGAGTAACGATACACACGGATGGTTCTCAGAGGGATGTTAGCTGGTTTGCTGCTCCCGAAGAGAAATCAGTCATGCTCGGAATAAGAAGGTACCGAAGTGTGGCATAACTGGAGTTTGTCTCCTAGTTCGTCCGAAACACCCAGAATTTCTTAAAGGTACCTTTCCGAACTCAGTCTAGAACCTTCCTTGAGCCCCGCCCATTTTAGATAAAGCAATGTTAGTGTCCGAGATGAAATTGTGACCGACCAATGGGCATGACTCAAGGAGACAGGTGAGCATGATCAGTATGAGCATTTGGCCCGTCTCACATACTGCAGAACCTGAAAAGCAACTTCTAAGTCAAACAGCGCTAGAAAATCCCACAAGGACAGCCATTTAACTCCAACCACAGTCCAAGTTTATGCAGACCTTTCATAATCTCCTTTGTCCCGTCTTCCTCTGGTTTATTTTTAAGCAGGGTTTTCCTTTTCGGGCTGATTTAATTTCCTGTGCAAGTTGCACAGGCCCCGTCAAACAGAGCAGTACTTTAAGCATTGGTAGGGAAAAGCTTCTTTAGTGCTGTAATATGTAATACGCAGAAATGTTTAGTATTAACTCTGTGGCATATAGTGAACATAGCACATTTGAACATAGCAGATTGGAAGCTTTGGAGATATAATACGGCGCGGTAAGTGACGGTGTTGGTACCCATTTGTTTGAGCATATGACTGGAGGACAAAAGACAGACTTGTTAGCCCAAGTTGAGGCATATTTCCTGCACCACAAATTAATCAACACCCAGTGAGTGTCCCCTGTGGCTGCGTCCCTTCTTAACATGACAACATGGACATTTTCCATAGCTCCATATGCCCTTTGGTCTCCCACCAGCCACATCTCTCAGCCACCACTATGTCGTTAAATCAGCTGCCTTCGCAGGGCAAAAGATTAACAAATTGGGCCACAGTGATGACACTGGCCAGCAAAACATTGTGTCCAGAGGATACAGCTGAGTTCCAGCGCTAATAAGTTTCCATCACCTTGCCCCTAGACGATTCGGAGGCCGAGCATCGCCAGCCTTTCTGCTACCCAGTGTCTTTCGGTCGTCGGCAGACACCTGCCTCACAACCAGACGGCAGCTCGACGTGCAGGGGACCACCTGGCTTAGATTTTTGGGCAGGGAGTGGAAGCCGATTGCTGCGCGTCACGTGGTCCATTTCGGTTTGCGGTGGCCCATCTTCATCCGAGCTGCTTTGTCAGCTGGCACTCATCTACACAAGAGTGCCACGGATTTGAAGGCACACGACAGCAAGGTGGTTTGGAAAGGAAGGGGGCAGCCCACGGGGGGCAGCATGTAGCATTAGGTTACCAATCTGAGGGGGCTGGACTCTCTCCAGTAGGGCTGATCTCATTTTGCAGTACCTCTGAAGCACCTCTGTCTGCCCATATCATACGCCTGATCTTCGCTGTGTCTGCAGTAGCATCCTTAGTATCACCATCCTCTCACACACTTTTTTTTTTTTTTTTTTTTTTTACTCCAGCAGGCGAGTGATACTTACAACTCTGTGCAGTTCAGAAGTGCCCGATGTTCTCAGAAACTCCTGAGCTATCCGCCTTGTGTTTTGTTTGGTTTCTTTTTGACTAGGGAATTCTCACTGTATTTATTAGTCATGTTAACACTGAGTTTTCTAGGTTGTTAACGGATGTCTCGAAGTTCACGGGTCCTGCTGAGGCTCTTCTTCCACAGGGATGGGCCGGAGTCTCCTAACTATAGTGCTGCCTTGTCAGGTGCTGGACACACAAGGCCAGTGTTTCCAAATGCTGGTGGGGTTATGTGATTAGTGGGTGGAGTAGTATGGTAGTAGGTAACATGGGTGGGGTTGTATGTAAGGGGATATGGTACTGTGGGTGGGAAGGCATTTATGTGAGATGGCACGAAGATGAACTCGCCTTGATCAGAACTCCCCCATCCTCCAGCTCGGTTACATAACCATTGGGCTCCTGCTTTTCCTGTCTGACTTCAGAGCAGATGTACCCTCTGAGAGTTTCTCCTGTGCTAAAGCGCCACGCGGCCCTCGCGAAGGTGTGAATGATCAGGCTTTTCGGTGACGTCGCATCACGGCGAACCTGCTGTCTCTCGATCGGAGGCGTTCCTGGATGTTGGATGATCATCACAGGACTGACACATAAACGTAGGTTATCGCGGCTTCGCCTGTCTGGGATGTCACCGCCTGACGCTGGATACGCCCAGTGTTCGACGCGCCATTGCCACGGTGATGCCCCTGGTGTCACGCTAGTAATAATCTTCAGACGCTCTGAACAACTGATGCTTTACCGGGGTCCTCCTGTGCAGAGAATAACTCACATACTATCACCCTAATTTATTTATTTATATCCGGAAGCTCTGCTTAAAGAATAATGCTCGTCTGCCTCGGGTTTCCGTGGCGATGTGGGTTTTTTTTTTCTTGACTCTGCCGGTTTCCATGGCAACGTTTTGTGCAGGAACGGACTCGGAGAGCCGCTCGGAAAGGGACTGGGTGGGAAAACCGCGTGTGACCGGCACGTCTGATGGTCCTTCTGTTCTCTGATGTTTTCCCAATAAAACTGCTGGATAAAAAGCTCTTGGCCTATGGATTATTCCTTCCTTTTTTGTTTTCTGCAGTCATTATGTTCGTCAGGATTAAACACCAGCATCTCAGAATTGGATCAGCACAGGTCTCATCACTCGCTAGGGGTGAAATTGACCTCCTCCTGTGAAATGTCTTTTTTTTTCCCCTCAGTCGAACATCTATGAAGGTATAAAAATGAGTGAAACGGCGTTTAGGAGCAGTGACTGCAGAGTGTTTGCGTAGGAAGCCAGATGGAGGTTGCGGGTGACATCATTCACAAGCACAACATTTTATCCCAGGAAATGGAGGTAAAATGATCCTTGGCCACTCATCTTAAATAATCAATTTAATCTCTCTTTTTGCAGATAAACGAGAATAATAAAACATGCATTTGTATTGTCATGCAGATATTGACCTTGGTTGGGGAAGTAACAGCAGCTGAATTTTTTTCAGACATTTCTTAAGGGATCTTTTCCCACAGCGTCTTATTTGTCAGTGAGGCACTAAATTTTCCGAGGTTAGAAGCCTGTCGGATTAATGAGGTCTTAGACCAACGATGCAGCTGGACCTTAACTGGGAGGAAGCAGCTCCCAGTAGCCTTGTTGCTGATGGTGGGTGGTGTGACTTTGCAGGAAGCTCACCACCTCTGCAAGATCATGCTGTGTGTGTGGCAGCCTGCAGCCCGGAGTGATATCACTGTGTGCCTGTGCTGCTGGATGAGGTCTGGACCGTTGACACCCAAGACAGTTTGATTCAGAGGAAATGATAACAAGAGAGGTCCACTGGACCAGGAGCACCAGAGCAGAATATACACTTGTCAGTTATCAGTGGCAGCCATTGCCAGTGGGAAATGGGATCCAAGCCAAGTTTTGTCAGTAGGGCGATGGCCAACTGACAGGGAGGACATGTCACATCAAGACGCCATCAATAAGTCAGTTTCATGACATGGTGCTAAGATATGGCTAGGGAATCTGGTGTAGTCCATCAAACCTAAACCTGGTGTTTCAGTCATCCACACATTTTTCTAGCTATGAGCATTCACGTATATTTATTATGAAATCTCTGTCATTTTAACTGCTCCTCTTTGTTGCAGTAACTGTCAGGGGAAGGCTGCCATTGTAACTGGTTATGTAAAATCAAGCATAGTCAGTTAGGTCCTGCCACCATCACCGCACTGCCTGTGCATGAGATGCTGGGTGCTTCTCAATACCACGAAGATCGTACTTGAGGTCAAGGCAAGACCGGTCGCGCTAACTTGCCTCCCAAGAATGCACTTGGGGGAGCAATGGATCATGGGATTGGTCTCGTCCGTCGAGGATGCAACCGACGTATCCTTGATATTTGGGGCGGGGCAAGAACAGCATCCGGGGATTTTTTTTTACCATCCTCCATACTTCCAGGCTCAGTATTGGAACTGGTCTCCGGCAATGGAAGATGAACACGAGTAATATCAACTTGTATCTTGTATCTCGTCAATGTGACTCCCTTCTCCTGCCAGACAGGCGATCTCCATCTGTGCTTTTCTTGCTCCTTCCATGATTACTTTCCAAGTGGTGAGATAGCAGGCATATATACTACTGAAGAAGTTGTACATTTCTATTCTTTACTGCCCACTGCCATTAATATGCATTGTGGCAGCAAGACATTGATTGTTGCTGGCAGTTACTGACAGCCTACAGGAAAGAGCAAATAAGCCAGCATTAGCCCTGACAGCTTTCTGACCCTGGGAGAAGGAGGAAGTCGGCAAGCCCAGGAAGTAATGGGTGCTATATATCTTACCGCGTAAAGATCCATTAGAACATTCTGGAAGATGATTTGTCTCCTTCTGGAAGTAGGGCACAGAAATAAAGCCATAAAGTACATGGGATGGCATAAACGTGTTTTGTTTGTTCACAAAGCTGCACAGATCTTGCTGCTATTCAGCAGCATACACTGTTCTTCGCCCGAATAATGTGCCTCGTGACTAATTCATTGTTTACGGTGACAAAAGGGTATAAATACATTTTTACAAAGAAGCCTTGTGTTGAAAAAGCCCAATCGCCTTCTCTACTGGGTGTCCAGTGCAGGGTCGTGGGGGACCTGGAAACTACCCCAGGAGACATGGGGCTTGAGGGGGGGGTCACCCTGCATGGGATGCCAGTCCATCACAGGGCACACATACTGCATCGGGCATTTAAAGACCCAAACCCAATTAACCGCATGGCTAAAGATCGGAGTAGAACGCTCAGACAGCGCTCCACACAGAGCTACCGTGCCATGGCATCTTATGGCGCATTTACAGATATCTAACCTCTTCCTGAAGCTCGCTCTCAAGCACCAGGCTGCATCTCTTCACACTTCATCTATTCCTGTCCCTCCTGTGGTTTGTCCAGAGGATGGCGGCCACCCTGTTCATATTTCACGTGTGTTTGCGACGGAGACCATGCTTGGAATATATCAGGCAACCGGCTGAGGTCACCTTTGCTGGAGATTTGATCTGCTTTCCCTGGATGGGGGGCTGGGGTGACAGAAGTGAAAATATGCCTAGCTCCATTTCTCTTCAGCCGATAAATCATCATGGCTCATAAGTACAAATGCCTCTGCTTGAATGGTATTATATTGCCGTATAATATATTATTATTACAGATAAAATTTCAAGCTGGACTGAAGGTTCTTATCTGATTGAGCTAATGGGGGGCAGATATTCAGTGAGGAGACATTAATTTTAAGAATGCTCATTCATCCATTACTCAGAGTAAACCTGAGATCCAAAAGAAAAAACCAAAAAACATTTGTTCTCTATGTTGCAGACACAGATGTGCTTCTGACCTGGAACCTGGTGACGAAATGCGGGTCTCGCCATTTCTGGTGCTGAAATACAGGACGGGGCGCTCTGATCTTTTGGAAAAGTCCAATGAGCTGAGGGGTAAGATTGACGTTAAAAACAAAACTCTCTAACTCAGGTTTCCAAAGCCCGCCGTCATAATATTAACTGTGCGAAGCTACTTAGATGTATTTGGCATCAGTGCTAAGTTTAGCACAGAAGAAAATGTTTGACCATGACTGGTGGTGCCTGGATAGTATGCAGTTCTGTTTGACCGTAATTGGTGGTCTCTGGTTAGTCTGCAAGTCTGTTTGACAGTGATTGGTGGTCTCTGATTAGTCTGCAGCTCTGCAATTGTTGCATATAATGGTGCAATCGCATCTGAAGTTGCATCTGGTTAGTCAGTAGTTCCTTTAATCATGTGGAACAGAGGTGGGGGGAAAAAAGGCAAATGTGGCAAAGAAAAACATTATTTCTCCGGCTAGGACTTATTTGGGATGGAACAGCAAACATAACCGTGGGACACGGGAACAGCGACTTTATTTGGGTATTGGAGCGGGGACGTGTTTAATAAAATGGTGCCGAGGAATGAAAACAAAGCACGGCCATTTTGGCTTCGGCGAAACACACACGTGGACATCGGGCCCTGGGGGGGGGGGCAGCGGGGTGCAGAATTGGGCACCGGGGTTGTTTGTCGGGAGATAACGAGCAGCCAGCTTAATGTGATCAGTGATAAGGCACTTCAGCCACCCCCCCACACACACATACACATACACACACACTTTCCGCTTTCTGCTGCAGTAAGGGCTACATGCCTTTCCCCGAGGGCACGACAACACAAAGATTAGTCATTTTAACGTTCCTTAACCATCCCCACTGCCAGATGTCCACCAGGATGCTCTCCGGCGGGTTCTGTCAGCGAGACCCCATTGATCTGAGTCTAAATGGAAAAATATCACGGGCAATGTGGCTTCCCCCAGAAAGAAATGGAGGTAACTCTCTCATCCGTCATTCGGGGGCCACCTATCGATCTCAGTATGTTTTTTATGTTTTCCTTTCCCCTCGGAGCCCCCCCTGGTGGGTTGGGGAGCTGAGCAGGCTAGTGCAACAGGAACTATTTGTTACCAAACGGCCCACAGCTCTAGCCAAAGAAGCCCGTCGACCAGCTCCGGCCTCCCAACCTCGTCACAACCTCCCTTCATCCTCCCAAGCCTCGTCATCTCTCGTTTTATTCCCCCAAACTGGCCCGGGAATGAGCTATGCTGCCTGGCTCCCACTCAGCCCCGCCCTCCACATCGCAGGAGGAATCTGAGCTGTGGGTGACAGGCATTTCTCTCAGTTTGCTCACAAATCCGGGCCCGTGGGGGCGTGGCCAGAGCAGACGGCGGGCATCTGAAGCGTGGCAGAAGTCTGCAAGTAGACTGGAGTGAGAGAGGTCAAGTCAGGAAGCATAAAGGAAGATTTCTGAGCGAGTTAAGTGGAAAAATATAACCGAGTGATCGATAGATAGATAGATAGATAGATAATCATAGGGGTACATGTATTTATTTGCTGAAACAACTGACATCAATACTGGGGGAAATAACTGGTACAGAGGAAAGTTATTTATAGACATATAGAGGTAGCAATCTGTACAGCACATGCTAAGAAATACTTCAGAAAGGCACATGAGCTGTGTCCAAAAATACATCGAAATAAAAAATATTAAAAAAAAATATTAATAAAAAAAATTAAATATCGCTTGAGACTGGGCTTGTCTACCACGACTGCTGTAGCAACCTTTAGCCAATCACGTTGCTTCTCGCTCAGAATGCGACGCGATTGGCTGCCGCTCATGTTGGACCGTCCAATTTCACAGCCACTCTCTTCCAGCTTTTGCAGTCTTCATAGCATTCTAAGGACGTGGTCTAAAGAGGCAGCGTCCTAGGTACAGTAGGATGCGGCCCCTGAATTTGGACATAGCATGTCTGATCATTTCTGTATTTATATTTGCCTATGATGTAGATACAATTTACGGAAAGTACCTTACACCTGGTTAGACTGATGTCCCCTGCCTAGTGCCCTCTGCATGCTGGGATAGTCCTTGTGCTCACCCCGACCCTGTAATAGATAAGCTGTCATGGAAGATGAACGGACCCATAAATTGTACAGGAAAAATGCCAGAATGAAATGACCGTCTGACCACCAGCAGCTCAATTTCACAGCAGCAAAATAATTTCCAGAGCAAAGGATGAGCATCCCATCGATGGACAGAAGGATGAGCGTCCCATCGATAGACAGAAGGAGGAGCGTCCCACCGATAGACAGAAGGAGGAGCGTCCCATCGATAGACAGAAGGAGGAGCGTCCCATCGATAGACAGAAGGAGGAGCGTCCCATCGATAGACAGAAGGATGTGAGTCCAACCGACGGACAGAGGGATGCGAGTCCCAAAGATGGACAGAAGGGTGAGCGTCCCAACGATGGACAGAAGAATGTGAGCCCCACCATTGGACATAAAGATGAGCAGCCAATCAATGGGCAGAAGGCTTGTCACTGGGAGCGGGGGGTGAAAACAGGACCGTTCTGTACTCACTGAACCGCCTGTTTATTTGGCTCCTTTTGATAGGAATGCATAAAATTTATCTGTGGCACGCAGGCTGTGAGGAGCAGGCAGGGGGCAAGGCTCATTTACAAAACAATAAAGGGGGAGTGGGTAGGAGAGACGGGGCTGGACGGGCGCCAGGGCGCCTGCGGGACACGCTGCAGGAGGAACAAGCCGCACAGCTCCAGGTTTTCAGCACCAGTCAGCAGAGAGTGGGATTTATTCCTAGGGTTGGCATCATGGGGGGCATTCGCAAATGAAACATTGCCCCCCCCCCAAAAATGCCACCCACCAAGGACACTATCTCTAATTTTAATTTATCGTTTAATCTTTTAAAGGTGTTCAGTTAAAAAAAAATTTAAATGTCTTAGATATTTAACGTTACAGCTAGTTTGGTGTCAGATCTTTTCAGTACTAATACCCAAAGGCCTCGGTCTGGAGCAAATCGGCCGTGAAAGCCCCCCTGCCCCCCTAAACATAAACTCCCACAATTTTGGTAGGGTCCCGTCTATACCATGCACACCCAGCTCTATATCCTTGTGCTGACTTTCCTTTTCACCCCCCTGACCACCCCAAAGTGCAAGTTTTGAGGGGGTCCATCCAAGACTCAGCAAAGTACTTTCTCAGCAGGCCAGATGCTATGAGGTC
The DNA here is from genome assembly GCA_026780845.1 of Petrocephalus sullivani. Lineage (NCBI taxonomy): Eukaryota > Metazoa > Chordata > Actinopteri > Osteoglossiformes > Mormyridae > Petrocephalus > Petrocephalus sullivani. Next base: position 21,300,084 of record JAODKM010000058.1, read on the forward strand.
ACTGGGCCCTGTTTACGGTACTGCTCTCCGTTATGACAACAGGCTGGATTTATCGAAGTGGCAGTTATTTTACTTACGGCACACTTCATCACACCAAATCTTAACAACCAAGAAAAAGATGATAAACACAGGGGATTTAAATCTCTAATGAAATAACCACACATTCACTAGAGCTTCTCGTGAGGGTTTGATGCCTCTACCAGAAAAAGGGACAGAAAACACACAGGATAACACCTGGAGAATTCTATGACATGTACATTTTTGTGTGCGTGAATATTTAAGGCCATTTAAGGCCATTAAGACCCCTTATGTACCAACAACCAAAGCCATACCATCTCTAAAGGTTGTTTCCTGTTAATTCTGGATGCAGTTAAAGGGGCAAGCAAGGGCTAACAAGTGTTAGCTGAGAGATTATTTCGCATCCGACTGTAAAATCATGCGTTAATCGGGCACACATCCGAAAGGTGTATAGCGACGCGCAGGTGTATCCGATGTCGAGCCTTTGCTGTGATGGGAAGCATGCGGGGCCCTGGGAAAGGGCGGCATGTCGGAGAACCACATGCAAAATGGCGCTAATGGCGAAACACACGGCCCATGCTAAAGCAGAGCACCCCTTTGTCACCAGGAGAGCCTCGAGAAAGCAGGTGGAACGTTCATCCATAAGGTTCTGCATACGCTTCAGTGTGACTGGAGATGGACGATGTAGGGGAGGAGAATCCATCATTCGCTCAACGCGGCTCTGAGCAGGGCTGTGGAGACAGGGTCCGCACTCTGCACGACAACAGCTGCCAGCAGCAGATTATTTAAGCCCCTCCCCAGGATCCATGACCCCCCTGAGGGCTCCGATGGACCAAACCGATCTTGCCTGACAGGAGTGGGAACATGTTTTTTCCCCCCAAATACCACAATGCCCGTGCGCAGACTTATAAAGAGCCCTTCTGGCTCAGCCACTCGCTCTTCGTCTGCTGCGGCCCCTATTAAAGTGATAATCAAAAGGTAGCAGCTCAGGAAAAGAGGAGCGGGAGACCAGAGAGGGAGCCGTATCTGAGAAAGAGCAGGCGGAGGGAAGCTGCAGAGGGCAGACAGATGTGGCAGACTGGCAGCCATAGAGACCGAGAGGAATGGGGAAAAGAGGGACAAAAAAGCAAGGGAGAGAGGGGGAGAAGTGTGAAGCTGACGCAGATTGATGACACTGCACTCCTAGTCTGGCAGGCCCAGGTGGAGGAGAGAAACATTCCTTTCTGAGCAGGTGTGGGGGGGTTGGGGTGCATAGTAGCAGGAGGAGGGACGCAGGGACATTCGGGAAAGTAAAGGTGCCTGTCAGGCTGGGCTGGAGAGATTTATGGACGCAGCCGCTTACCGGGAATGGAGACTCCGGAGACTCCGCCTCTATAAATAAACGCAGCCTTCTGTCTGAGTCCCAGGCCAGGACTCCCACCATGTCCGATCCCATGCCGCTAGTCCCTGCTGCACCTGGGAGCCCATGGTCTGGGGTCGGCCGAAGAGGAGGCGCAGAGAGAGAGAGGGGGAGATGCTAAGTGACAGAAAGGAGAAATGGGGAGATGAGAGGGCTAGGAGGAGGGACGGGGTCCAGGGGACGGGATGTGAAGATGAAGTGAGATAGATGGGGTAGGGGCTGGTGACCTATGCCAGGCAGGGACAGAGAGACAGGTAGGTTTACTGATGTCATAATCACATGGACACAATCCCACCAATCAGGGTGTGGTTCTGTGGGTTAGACCTCTGTGTCTGTGATCGGAAGGTTGCTGGTTTGAATACCATCCTCTGCAAACCAGTCACATGTCCGTTGGGCCCTTGAACGAGACCCTTAACCGCGTGAAACACTCCAGGGCTGCTGGATAAACAGCTGCACTCTCAGATGTATCTGTGTGTGCAGGAGGGCAAGATGGGATATGCGAAAAGCAGCATTCCAATGCACTTCTGCAAATAAAGCTTTATTCCATGGGATGGATGCCTGGGAGACGGAGCAGTGTCTCATCTCAAATACACCTCAAATACAAGTTAGCCAACCACTTGGAAGCAGAAATGTTTGATTATTTGGCCAGGTATTGCTTACACAGTAAGCCACGTCGCACTTGGGAATTGTATATATTAGTTAGGGTTCTGCAGCAAATTATTAAACAAATGCATCACTATCAAGCAAATAAATGCCTTTGGCTTAAAGTAATAAATTACATGCTTGTCATTATAACATTTGCATAGAGAAATACTGTTTGTTTGACCAGGAAATCCCATAAATATCCACGGCAGTGGGCGGGGTTTCATATGACGGACAGTGCACCTTTAACTTTGAAAATCCATGTTGATTTTTAGGAGCCTACAGCTGTGGGTGGAGCCTTACTGGGCTAGTCTATAGCTATTATCTAAGTCTAACCTGGATCAGGACCCCAGTGGTGGAGATCAGAGACATTAAAAGCATTGTGTTTCTTCTCAGATCACACAAAGCACCACAGCCAAAATACTCCACTGGCTCTGTGGCTTTCAAAATATAATGCCCAATTTCAACAAATGCAGATGTAAGGGCTGCAAAAAATAGCATTCCACACACTCCTCCTCCTTTTATCTTCTTTAAATCCTGAGCCAAAGGTACCTCTGACATTTTTTTTTTCCTGTGATGGCTTCTCGTTGACGGGATGAATTATTGAGGAGTTTTCTTCCCTCCGGTACAATGCAGAACAGAAGAAATGCCCTTCTGGTCACCAGGCACGGCCGCGTATGACAGCGCGGGACGTGCTCGGAATTACCGGCACGTCCTCGGGGCTCTCCAGGATAATCTCTGCCACCTCAGTCTCCGACGTCGCCGTCCCGGTCCCCGATGGCCCACAGGAAGTGGAAGGCGAGGGCCAGGAGGGCAGTGCCCAGCAGGTCCCCCAGGGACGTCAGGTACGGGATGGAGAAGCTGTCGGGGTCCTTGCCCTTGCGCCACATGCAGTGCACCAACCAATCAGCAACGCAGAGCAGTGTGAAGACCTGGGAGGGAGGCAGGGACATCAGCCAAGCGAGGCACTTGATTGGACGACCGCATCACACTGGGGGCGGGGAAAAGCCCATATGACATAAGCCTGAAGATAAAAGCCCACTAGCATGACAACTATATGTAAATGTGCACTGCCATGTACACAGTACAGCTACTGTTAGAAGATGTCCCTCTCAGAGCTCCACCAATCACTGCTTGCTGCAAAACCTCAGACACACGTTAAGCTGGATATACAACAAAGGTATTGTAGGGGGCTCATCATGGATACTAGTAAGACCTGGTCCAAAAAGTTGCTCCCAAGGGCACAGCTGACATTCCTTTGATTCACAAACTCCCCGCCGGACCTCTCAGCAGCAGGAAGCCTCGGCTGAGGGGCTCAGAGGAAACGTTCAGAGGCCCCTAAGGACCATGATGTTCTCCATGTATTAGGGGGGGGGGGTACTCACTCGCTGTGCCGGAGGGGGTACTCACTCGCAGACAAGTGGTCACATACGGTCACAGTAAATGCGGTTACCAGATGGCGACGGGGAGAAGAATTATGTGAGTTTGCTCATCCACGCTGGTCCTCCTCAGTGAACTTAGGCTGACCTCTGTGACCTCTCACACAGCACTACATCAGTGCAGTGGAATGTTTCACGACGTGCCCGGCCTTTCGGATTACCCTGCCGGTGAGATTCACACGCCGCCATCGGGACAGAGGACAAACAGACATGCATACTACTGCTCTCAGAGGGAGGAGAAATCCCACCGGCCCACGTGGCTCCTGAAGATCTAGGTCTGGCATGGAGCTCCCAGGAGCCCACAGTCAGCTGAAAATCCTGTGGGGCGATGTGCTGGGTCTGGAGGAGCTGGCTCTCCTGACTCATACTCCTGGATCCCCTTAATCTGTCCTTATCACCCTGCAAGCTTAACCACATCATGGGTGCCCAAATTGGTGAGCTTCAACGTCCATAACCTGGCCAGCCGGGAGTAGCACAGTGCTGCTCTAATATGGGCAACTTCGGTGAAAGGGAAGGCCTGGGTCACTGTGGCTGGTGGTGCAGTTAAAAGGCCGACTGGACGTGACGCCATGCGGCCTACGGCAGAGTCACACATGATTCAGCGCCATGCGGCGTACGGCAGAGTCACACATGATTCAGCGCCATGCGGCCTACGGCAGAGTCACACATGATCCAGCGCCATGCGGCGTACGGCAGAGTCACATATGATTCAGCGCCATGCGGCGTACGGCAGAGTCACACATGATTCAGCGCCATGCGGCGTACGGCAGAGTCACACATGATTCAGCGCCATGCGGCGTACGGCAGCCACACATGATCCAGCACAAGCAGTAGACCAGAGCACTTCCTTTCTTCAAGAATCTTCCGGAAATAAAAAAACTCTTTAATGATCTATAAAATCAGTGCTGCTGTGGTTTCGGATGCAGCCCATCACCAGGCTCCACAAAGCCTTCAAGAAAACGAGCCCCACATCCTGCTCTTAAAAAAATCTCTGAGAGGTTGTAACTTCTGAAAAGCCCTCTGGGGTGGAGGGTGTAGTCAAAATGTTTGGCTTCGGTTCTGTGATTAAGGGGACTCAGGCCGGGTTGCGGGCTGTGAAGGTAAACTGCACGGATCGTGGCTGTTCTGAGCACCTGACATCAGCACGAGACGCATAAACATGTCTGAGTCGCGGCAGGACGGGTTAATGTGCCGTCTATTCGCCTAAAGTGGAAGCCCAGAGATTTACTGTAGCCATTTCGACAGCAGAGAATCGGGCTTTTCGCCCTGAGAGCTGCATCTCCTGGCCGTTCTGTAGGCACCCATGACTTACCCTGAATGATCCTTTTTAGGGGGAATGGGAAGCGAGCCGAGGGCATTAATCAGGGTGTCACCTCCCAAGTGCCACTTGTTGGCGCTCAGGCTGTGTCACTTCAGCAGGTGAGGGGGAGGCATGCCCAGGCTTTGTGAATGTCACATGGCCAGAGCAAACAAAAATAAAAGCTTCCACTAAATGTCACATGACCAGAAGAAAAAAAATAAGCTTTTCCTCTTTGGCTCTACCAAAAGTATTGAAACTATTGAAACTCTACTAAACGTCACATGACCAGGGACAAAATAAGTTCCAGTAAAACTACTAAAACTCTACCAAAAATGGCTGCTGCTTTGGAGACACATAGGCTAGATAAAGCCACCTGTAACGCGGGGGGGCACTTAAGGGAAACTGACTGCACGGACTCTGAATGCAGGACTGATCTCCTGGGACTAGAGGCTTTCGTTTATGGATAAATATAATAAATCAAGGAGTGCAAACAGAGCCAGGATAGAGTCTTCACGCTGGGAGAGAGCGTGGCTCAGATGCTCTGAGCCTCTGCGACGCAGCAGGACTGGCCGGTGTGTCTGCGGACGAACACACACACACAGACAGACAGCACTCTTGTATTTACCTTCCGTAAAAACATGCATAAATGGTGCTGATACGCGGAGCCCCTCAATGGGCCAGTCTGTCCTCACACACTGGCTGTTTATGTGCGGGGAAGAGGCATGCAGACACCAGGAAAATGTCTGTAAGTGCCGGGTGTGTTTTTCTTTGGAGGCGGGGGGGCCCGGAGGGGGCATGTGCACACTCTTGTGCTCACACTGATGCTTCTGAGTGCTGGGTATTGAAGCGGAAGGGGGGGTTTGCACTGGGGTCAGTAGGTTCAGTTGTGCTGGGCAATGTAAGTCCCCGGCAGGCTGCACCAACACTGAGACGTCTGTGGGGCGCCTTCGCTTCCAGGCCAAACGTCTCCCTGTGTACCCCAAAAAAGCCCCCCGACAGCCTTTAAATAAACATTTGGGCACGAGTGGGGGTCTCACACAGGCACGCTCGCCGTTTCTGTGTCGGTGCGATGAACAAAACTGACCCCCACATCACACAGGGCTAAAAGCACTCAAGGAGAGTCCAGGGCCTCCATCTGGACAGAGATTAAAGGGTGAAAATCCACAGGGTCCTCACTCATCATTAAATAGTCAAAACTAGAGGAAGGCCTACTAAATGTTTATAGTGGTGTAAAATGTATACATTTTTAAGGTTGAATTTATTTAAGATTTCCATTCAGAGTGAAGGACTGGGAGTTTGAATCCGGGCTTGTGTGGGGTTATTCGCGTAGCCTAAAAACATGCAGTTACGTGAATCGTGTCCAAATTCAAAGGTCTCAGCCTGTGTGCCCCAGTAGGGCTGCCGTCTTCTGAATTGGGGCTGGGTGCATTTCAAATGAAACAAGGATTTTTTTTTTTTTAAATCAGCAAAAGGGTAAACGATATTTTGTTAGGAGCAGAGAAGCAGGGTGGGTGTGAGGTAGCCCTGTCCATCATGTGGGAGACGGTGACCTCTTGCACTGGTACTTATGGGATCGAGTCCACACATGCCGGTCCATTTGTGCTTTCCGCCCCTGGGTTTCCACCGAAATCCTTCCTGATCTCGCGGGCCCTTTACATATGTCTCTATGTGGCATTAGCATGATCTCCCCGTGTTGCCGTGGGGTTTCCTCGGGGTACTCTGGTTTCCCCCCACAGTCCAAATCGCCCATAGGTTATGGTGTGTGTGTGTGTGCGTGTGTGTGTGTGTGTACCCTGCAATGAGGTGGTGCCCCATCCAGAGTTGTTCCCTGCCTTGTGCTCGTAGCCCCTGCGATAGGCTCTGGACCCCCCCCGTGACCCTGAATAGACAAGAGATTTTCCCTGTGTTAGATGCATTTCTGAATTTTCCTGAGCTACCAATCAGCTCCATCTCGTTCGGATGTAACATCCTGTGCAGGGTGACACATCTAGGCGGGAGAGGGTTAGGGTTAGGGAGGTGTCGAGGCCCCTTCAAGGTGCTGCTGCCCTGGGGCACTTAATACTCTTAATTCACTCCTGGCTCTTCAGTCAGCGGGCCCATAAACACCCATAATCACAACAGGCCGAGGGGCGAAGGGTGCAGGGATGTCCTGATTCCTCAGGACACACAGAAAAAAACTGCCTAATGAGTGCTTTATTAACAAAACTGGATTATTTAATCCTTCAGATGACACCCACTGCTTGCCAGGACAAGCGACCATTTATGTGATGAACTGTGGCTCTCATTCACCCCCCCACTGCGAAACAACAATTCGGCTCCCAACAGCCCCGGACCCACGGTGGCGCTCGGGTTCAACTCGGAGCACACTGGTGTGGGGGGGCCGCGGGGCGTGCAACCCACCGCAGTGCAAACATGCCATGCGTTTTCCCTGCTCGTGGACTGAACGCGCCCCGTCCGCTAATTGATCCTAACTGCAAGATAAACAGGGCGAAGTCTCTCCTGTCGGTCGGCCGGTGAGGATACGGGTCTTGAAGCCGACCTCCCAGCCAGGCTCTGCTGAGGTGTGGGATGCCGTCAGTGTAGTACCCTATTTTATACACTAGGGGGATAAAGACGCGGCGAGAGAGAGACTGTTTCCCTGAACTAGCACTGCGATGGTGTGGACGCTCATTATAAGTCCTGAGTTCACAAAACCAACTTATTCTCCTTGTCATCTTTCGATATATGGCACCGAAACTGCAAAAAGGCTAGAGCAGCCAGGCAACAGGGTCAGTTGGAAGACAATGCAACAGTGCAGTGCAATGCAACAGTGCAGTGCAATGCAACAGTGTAAGTCCAACAAAACCTGCATAGCCAACGGCATGGCAAGGGCAGAGCTTCCTGGCTCGTATCCTACCTGCAGCTGGGCAACGGCCAGATAGACGGCCACGAAAACAGGTGTCAGGGTGGTGTGGCCGCTCTTCATCAGGCTGATGACATAGAGGAAGATCACGTGACCCGGAATGACGAGGAGGAGCAGCACCTGTGCTGAGCGCTGGTTGGGTCCTAAAGAGAAGCAGGGGAAGGTCGTAAGATTTTACCATGTAATCCCATCCGGCCAATCAGGGAATCTAAGGATTGAGCTCCCCTGACGTCTGCATTGGCATCTCAGCATGCACGCATAATTACACAGATGGCACGCGGGGAAAAAATTGTATAAAACTGCCAATTTTCCATTGATTAGTCTGTTCGCAGTGGGACTCTGATCAATCAGCAATAATACTTTTCGGAATCTGTTACACTCCTACAAACGTCGGCTCACGCCTGCCTGCTCTGCTCCTTACCCAACAGCTACTTCTTTCCTTCTGTTTACCTAATGCCCCGGAAAATCTGCCACATACTATATATTTTTCCTTTTCCTCAGAATTAATCCCAGAAGCCAGGCCCACTTGGGCATAATTCCACGGCCTGGGACAAAATTACTCAAACCAGGCCCCCATGACTTGTAACCCCACTCACCCAGGCCCTCTCTTGACTCCCCAGGGGCCTGGGACAACCTCCCCAGTTGCGACCAGCACCCACGGTAACGAGCAGGCGACAGAAACGAGGACCTGTAGTTGGTGGGAGCAGGAACTGAGTGTTTGGCGGATAGACCGCGGCGGGCGGCACAGCGGGCTTTAGAGCCTCGCGTTCCCTACAATCCTGCCGTCTCCCTTAATGAGGTGGCGTTCCTCCGTCTTCCGGCCTCACGGTCACGGCGTCTCACTTTGCCAAAGCCGCCAAAACGAACAGGAATAACCTCCCCAGCGTCGATTACAAACTCGACTATTAAAGAACCACCCAGTGGCCGTGGACAGAAGTTAAAAACTCCCCGTGGTCGCCAGAGCAGCCGGGATGTCATTACGGGCACTGAAGCGGGCGGCTAAAAGCACGTTATCGGCTCTAAATGGGAATCAAACTGCCGCATGTCTTATTTTCCAGTTTTACGACTGAAAACCAAAGATGTTTGCTGGAAGCTGGCGAGACAGTGAGGCTCGTAAAAAGCTAAAACCTCGTTCCCTCAGGCCAGCACTGGACATATATTGGGGCGGGGGCAGAGGGACACTGGCCTCAGCTGAAAGCTGATTGGCCCCCAGAGTGCCTGTTCCCCTGTCACTCACCGATTCAAAATATATCATTGGCTAATAATAAGTTGGTCCCTCTGTATGAATTATGGCCTCTCTTATGCCCCCCCCCCCCACTTTAAAACATCTTAAACATTGACCCGTGGGTTCTCTGGGAACCCACGCCATTTCAGACCCAACCGGATAGCCACACGCCAGCAGCACCCTGTACCTGTGCCACAGAAGGTCAGGCAGGGTCTGTAACAGAGCTGGGCCTCGTCCGGTGCCTCTTCAGGCGGGTGGTGGAAGTGCAGGTGGGTGGAGATCCGGCTGGACTGGATGGCAACCAGATTCCCTCCGATACCTGGGAAAGACAGGAGCTAAAATCAGCTGAAAGGATGTTTGTACTAAACTGCAGCCCCATGGCACATGATCCGATGAGTGGCATTATGGGAAATCATGCATTTTTAATCATATATTCTTACCAATATATCATTACCCTAATTTTATGCTTCATACCATGCCTTTTCCCACACCTTGTGACCTGAGGACTGATTAGTATTTTTCCATATGGCACCATCAGGTTTGTTAGGGCTAAATAAAGAGTGTTTTCTGGAAAAATCCTGGAATGTGTCCTTGGCTGTGGAATACCTTATCTTGGTGGAGCGGCCCAGATCAACACATACATTTCTCAGATCCAAGAGCGCACAGCTTCACGATTTGTTTTGTGTCATACTCCCGCTCTCTTATCTATTGTACTCTAAAGTCACTCACTATGGAAGTAGGCGATCTCCAAAGTTGGTCAATTCTGGCAAAATCAAGGTCGGTTTTAAGGGACCCATTGCAATCAAATGCATCCCCTACAATATTTGTGAATCCCAGTCCAGATTCTCCAGATCAAAGTCAGACGCCGCTTTATCCTGGTTTGTGATATGCACCATATCACAGCCAGTGATCCCCCCCCTCCCCCATCCCACCCCGCCCCACACCCAAAAGTTGATGGGGTTAACAAATCAATGCTTTTTCACCACCTAAATGTGCCCAGCGTGAGGAATGTGTCCCCAAAATGGCCACCGCAGGAAGGAGGCCTCTCAGAGCCCTCGCGCTCATGCCGTGCACGCTTCTGGAAGCCATGTACAGCATTTTTAGCTCTTAATTTGCTTCATGCCGACAGCTTTCAGACCTGGGCACTCCCTGCGATTGAGTTTCCAGAGGAATCGCGGAAGTTATTTGTGAGACACGCTCTGGCCGCATCCTCTGGGGGAGGAAGCACACAGACGCTGGCTTCGCCCTCCACATTTCCTGTGCGGAATAAACAGAGAATCGCTGTTTGCTGACAAAGGGCAGAGTAGCTAGCAGTAAAAGCCCTAAGTATATTCCGCATTCACATAACAGACTGTTCCTCCACTGAGACTGGGCGCATTGTCAGCAGACAGGACTTTGGGAATCGAGGACGTCTCCTCAATTGCCACTTTGGATGATGGGTTTACGATGTGGAGTAAGTCGGTCTTGGTCTGACTTACCTGGCCTTTGAATACCTGGCACTCTGTATTCGATTAGAACACCTGGGCTCAGCGATCCATGCTGCATGCTTGGCTAGCAACACTTCAGACTTAGAAACCCACATTCTGGGCTTGACTGGCACACCTGGGCATCGTAACATAACACTGGGCGCTGTCCCATTTTCAGAGGCAGACACACAGTCTGCAGGGAGCCGCAAAGGATGTATTCACCAAGCAGTGACAACCAGAGAGGTTCTCAGAGTGCTAACTGCAAAACTGTGGGCAGTACTCAGTTCTCAATATAATGTGATATTTGTTACCATCATTAGCGTGAAGCTCAAAGCCTTTGCTTACATGATATAATTAGAATGCCCAGGGAAGAACAAAGGATTTGGGGCACTGTAAGCTGTTCCATTTAAACATTTGCTAAAGCTATTACTGCAGTGTGAAACCGTAGGACTAAGGCAGACTGAGAACAGCAGGGGTCTTCGGGGGTTTTAGGTGTCCTAACTAGAGGCCTGCATAGAGACGAGGGCTTTACTGTTTCAGGTTTAACATCAAACCAGACATCCCACAGAGGCAGACGGGGTCCTCTTAACTCGAAACTCATTTCCATTTTGCTGCGGGCATAAAATGTCAGCCCAGCGTTTCATGTGCTTAAGCAGAGACCCCTCCCCTCCGGCTACAGGCCCGAGTCTCTAATATGGGTCAAAGGGGATGCCGAGCTTCAGAGAGGAATGACGAGCGGGGGTCTGGAGTGGCCGGCGAAGCGGCCTGCCCTCCCACGCAACTCGCTGCTTCTGACCACAACGTCTCCGGCTGTGTCCACCCGCCAAACCACACAGCCCATCTCGTCTCATTTCCTCTGACTCAGGTTTTAGGGGGTGGGGGGGCTAAATGGGGAGTCTCTGGAGAAACCAGGGAGAGCACAGGCCGGGCAGGGAGGGAGGTCTTGCTGCAAATTAGCAGGCCTTTCTATAGCTATGCTAATTGACATCAAAACGCTGACCCTGCCAGGATCCGTTTGCCTGAGAAACGTCCACGTCTACAGCAGCTTACGCTACATTTATCCCTGAGTAAAGCAGCCGGGATGGAGACGGAGTGGCGCTCCAGGAAAAATAGTGATTGCCCTGTAACCTCCCTACTCCTATGGCCTGAGTGCAGCACTGCTGAGAAGCTGATTTCAATGGATGTAGGTAAGGAGGGCAGGCCTCCACGGCACGTGGATCTGGCGATTTTTCCATATCTGAGGCAAAATGAGACTAAATGTTAATGAGAAAGCACCTGCATAGTGTCGTGTTAATTGCTGGTAATTAGCACTTCGCAATCTTCCCCATTTTAGGTACTCTCATGAACCCGTGACCTTTCACCTTGTGTGACGCAATGCATCCTGGGGTATTTCACCCCTGCAGCCTCTCACCCTCCCATTGGCCAGAGGACGGTAGGGGTTCCGGTACTTACCGTTAATTACGGGGGTATAGACCACAATCCCAGCCAGATTCGGGTTTGACAACATTTTGTCCAGGATGAGTCCTCCAAAGCTACAGGGGAAGAAGAGGGGCTGACATCACAATGGCAGGCGACTTACGCCAGCACCCATGTGTGCAAGTAGCAATGTGCTCATGTGACTCCAAAGGGTGCGTCAGAGCAGAGGTATCAAACTGTGGGGGCGCACCCCCCTGGTGGGCCACGAAGGAATTGCAGGGGGGCACATGAACTCAATATATGCCTGTACACAGTATTTGACACAAAGAAATTTAAATAATAAAAATGTATAAAATAGCCACTAAACAGTCACTAGGCACTAGATCAGGGTGTATGTGTGAGGGAGATCAGAGAACCAGGACAAAACCAGCATGGGGCACCAAACCTTTCACCCAACAGTCTCCGAAATAACAGTGTCTGACACTCATGACCCATGTTGTGCCAACCAATTGCGGTTACAGTTAAAATGGAATATTTTTTCACTTTTTAAAAATGTAAATCACGTCGTGACCCCCCCCCCCCAACCACACACACACACAGACTTTGGGTACCCCTGGCCTAGAGTGTCCCACCCCAACATCACGCAGCACATCCAAAGAGTTCGTAAACAACTGAGGGAAGCATAAGAATTAATGCCGAGTAATCGTGCTTGGCATAAAATTCAGGCCTACTTGAATACATTTCCATCTAATTCTTCAAACAAGAAACTTTCCAAACAAAACAAGTTTACAAGCAAATAAGTAAAGAACAGGGTGATGCTAACTCCATGGGTAGCCTCGGCTGAGCGCTTCTGTATTCATCCTGTTACATGGACAACAGCTGCGTAGATCACTGATCAAGGGGTGAGAGCTGGGCGCGAGAGCTCACCGTAGAGCTAGTCTCACTGTCTCACTTCTGCACCTCCAACAACTGCAGTAAACAACAACTGGAAAATGCACAAGACACAGCTGGATTTAGACGAGTTTCGCTAAATTAACAGTAACCTAACTGGCCTGTTTGCCAAGCTGTCTGCTTCACAGAGCAAACAAAACAGGCTAATTGTAGAAGCATTAAATATAATGAGCTGCAGGTTACTGACATAAAAGCTTGTTTATTTTTGGACCAACAAATCAGCGTCCTACTGGAGAACTCTCTTCAGAGAGAAGAACTGTGAGCTTTTTCTGTAGCAAAAATATCTATTTTGACGGGAAGGCATTTTCGTCATGGAATGCATGCTTTGGCAACATTTTGGCAATATTTGGCATTTTGTCTCTCCCGGTGGGAAGCAGGACACCAAACCGTCACTGAATGTCACAGTCACAGTAACCGAGATGGATATGACCCAGTATGGCTGAACATAAAACATGGTGAAATGTCTCTTATTTTGGTCGAGCTTTGAAGCATATCCCTTTGGTGGCAGTTGAAAGTGTTGACATTTGGGAAAAGTGCACCTGTTGCACCAGAGCGGCGAAGCCGGGCCAAGGACGTCGGGGCTTCTGCTCTTTCGTCATGTGCAGTCTTGTTTTTGCACGTTTCTCCCTTTTGGAAGTTGCCGTCATGCACATTGGCCCTTCTCCAGGGTACACGTGAAGGCTGGACCCCCCCGGGGGTGGAGGAGGGGTACACATGTTCTAATGTTGGCCAGCGTCCTGTCCTCATCTCCTGGCATCAGGGGACGTCAGCAGATCGGCGAGCACCGCTGTTTATACCAGCCGGGAATGTTTAAAGTACACAAATACCTTCTACTCCTCCGCTCCCATGGAGAACAATGTCCCCATTATGGCCTTCTGCAGAGGCGGCTAAAGAAAGGAGCCCTCGCACACGTAGGGGGCATGGGGACGCGCCTTAGGACCCATGGCTGCCGAGGTGCCCGGCTGGATCTGCAGAATGGGCCCTTCACACTTAACTGCAACCTGCTGATCTTGAAGCGAGGTGATTTGGGAAGAGTCACGGAGAACGGCCCGCGCTGTTGCCGTGTGGCGGCTATGTTGCCATATCTTTCATCTGCTTATCTTAGCACAAGTTCAGCTTTTGATGTGATACAGGGCACGGCTTATGCCCTTGCGTGCCTCCGAACAATGAACTGGGGCACTCTGGGTAATGTAGCGAGGGCAGACCCAAAGTGACCCTGCCAGTGGAAGGGGCAGCAGACTTCTGAGGTCTTCCCTGGAACCACCTAGAAGCTGAGCACCTCAGAGAACCAACAACTGAGTCCTGACCTTGGGAATGGAACCGTATCCAAATGCGAGCAAATTAGGATCAAGCGTAAAGGAGTGGCTTATGATTATGGAGGAGATTATGGGCTTGGCATGGGATTAGCCCACTAAACACCATGTGTCGCGATTTACCCGGGACACAATGGTGAGATAAGCTAATCGCTAATGCTAACCGGGCAACAGGCCAGCTGAACAGCCTGGTGGTGAACGACACAAACCAGCCAGAAATATGCTAGTTTGAGATCTGGGTGAAACCGGGCTAGTTATCCCCTGGAAAAAGAGGTGTAAATTTCCATAATAAAAATATCCAGGAATATAAATGGTTAAAACGAAATTGCTTCAGCGAGAAGTGTCAACTAAGCAAAAAAAAAACCCAGTGGAACGTCATGAAGAGAACCAGAGGTCTGGTGGAGGAGAGAATGGACAGATAAGGGGAGAGAGAGGTGAGGGCAAGGAGACAACACAATGATAGGGAGGGAGAGACGAGTGTGGATGGGAATGAAAAATAAGACAAAGTGCTCTGACCTGCTGATGACCATGGAGGAGATGACCGGCTCCCAGCCAGAGAAGAGCAGCGAGTGGCTGGCAGGGTGTTGGGAGGAGACCAGGATGCAGGCTGGAGTCAGGGAGAGGAAGGAGGCACAGACGAGGCTGGACACATACGGCCAGGAGTCTGTGGAGAGCACGAGGACCATCAGACCCACGGGGGGCAAACTCGGGGGAAGGGAGCCTTATTCCTTAACAAAAATGTGGGGGTTTAAGTAATAAGCATCACGGATGAGACTCATTGAGGGTGAAACATTTAAAGTCCAGGGCAATCGCTGAATGTACACACTTTGATGTTCTGTGAAGTTTTAAGATATAAGCATGCCATTTTTCCTGAAAGGAACGAAACGAGACCCTCAGAAGTGTAAAATGGCTGCCTCGTGTAAACAGACGGCTCACTCATCATGCCGAGAATCTGGCCGAAAGATAAATGGCATTCCACAATTTTACAGACAGGCCAACAGCCTCAATCATTAGTCACTTGACAAATGGTTGGGCAGAGTGTGCAAACAGTGCATCGCCGGGCCGAGACACTCCCACGGTCACACAAACATGAGTTAATTCACATCCAAATATGCATCCGTGCAACACAGGGACTTGTGTGACAAGCTCCAATCAGGGCAGGGGACAGAACCATGTGACATGGGGACAGCGTGCAGAATTAAGAGTTAAATCGAAGGTGGTTCCCCTTCCCAGGATTCACAGGGAGTGGGCACGGGTGGGGCCAGCAAATTCTGAAGAGAAAAGTCTGGGAAAGTGCAAAGTAAGTCAATTTATATTAGATACGAAGCAGGGCTGGGCAGAGCGAATCAACACGAAACACTCTGTCCCTTCCTCACAACTTATCAGACTTCTGCCATATAGAGTTTAGGCTGGATAAACGGGTGTTTGCATCAAACCTATGGTGCAGATTGCCAGGGCCCTGACACCCCAAAGACATCCTCAAGGCTGCTTCATAGTACCTGCTTTAGGAAAATGCACCTCTTTTCCTAGCACTTTGAATTCAGGGTTATTTTTTTGTTGGGAAACATACCAGTTCTAGCAAACCCCACCCAACACAAATTATAGTATTTATAGAGACTCCGGAGTTTTTTTAGGCAACGTTCATATAAAAAAAAAACCAGAAGACCTGGGGTTTCTGCAGACATTCATGACTGTCTCGCAGTTCCACAAACTTAACTGCTCCTAATCTCAACCCTCCAGAAAAAGATGGAAAATGCATCTATATTTAGGGCCCCTTTGCAAAAAAGGGCCCCCTGCTGGCCCTCAAAGCCGAGAGAAGCTGCTGGTATCGCCGCGTTTGAAGTGTTAATGCAGTATTTTTTTTTGCAGTTTTTCAGATAATACCCGTATTTTTAAGAAACCCTCGTGGGCATCTCAGTGTGTGATCTGGGCAGCATGATTCGATCAGATGGTGAATAAACGCTGTTGCACGTTGGCGGAGTTTGGTCGCCCAGGGGACTTTCGGAGCTAGGCTACCGTGCTATAAGCTGGTCTTTGTATTTAGCCGGTTCGGGGGATCACTGGCTGAAGCAGATTAGGGCGCTTCCCGCCGCGGGCCGGCTCGCAGATGCGGAGCTAATCCCACCCGTCTTTTGGCTATCACCTGCGTGCCACGTGACAAGTGTCAGACTTTTCCGAGGGAAAACTTTATGGAGCTTTGAAGAAATTCCTGCCACGTGAGCTAGGGGCATTCTTTGTATGAAGAAACCAAATACAATATCTTTTAAAATGTTAACAAGGGGGTGCCCTGGAAGAGACACCACCACCTCAAAGCAGATTCTTATAAAATCCAGGAGCTGGACATAAAAGAATTGTTCCAATTTTTTTTTAAATCCACTCTGTAACAACTTATACTAAAAGTTTGAAATAGTACAAAACAAACAGTTAGTCATTCTAAAACCCGTCCATGAATCAGGTTTCCCAGCTACAATTGCATCAGTGGAAAGTTATTAAAAACGGGAACAAACTGCCCCCTAGTGGCCACTAATACAAAGGTTACTGCTATGCTGCCTTCCGCTTAGTGAGATTCTGCAGCTGTATCTGCAGTTTGTGCAACAGTATCAATTTACCCAAGGACCCCTGTGTTACAATATAAAAAAAAATCCAGTAAACAAAACAAACAAAATATTTACCCAAAGGGAGCATCTACCAGTTCTCTTTTGGGCAATACTGCTCCCAGAGGTAGGCTTGTGCGCCACCTTGTGGCTATTGGTCAAACAACATGATGCCACCCCATCTAACCAGAGTGTCAAGCAAACATATCAACAATAGGGTACAGCCTGGACAGGACACTGATACTCTACTGTTAATTCAGAAATGCCAGTTAGCCTGACTGCATGTCCTGGAACCACATTATCCATATGAATGCTGTATAAGACAAAGAGAACATGCAATTGCCACCCTCACATTTTGGTAAAAAATGTGTTATTTCCTATCAATTGTTCTATGATTAAAATGTAGGCTTTTATGGCTCTTAAGGCCCTTATGTTCTGTTGTTATATTGTTATTTTATTTATATAAAAAAATATGTGCAAATTAGACAAGTGTTTAGTCTTAAAATTGTAGGCGTCTCTGCTGGCCTGTCTCTCTTACCCAGGCAGCGGTATAGGCCCTGGCTGAGCCACGCCAGGAGGGCCAAAGTGATAAGGTCGCCGAAACCGGCGGCGATGGGCGTGGCCACGTTGTCGGGGTTGATGCTTTTCTTCTTGGAGCAGAGGACGACGCCCACCATGATGCCACCTAAAGAAGGGAAGAGGTGAGGTCAGAGGTCAGAGGTCACACAAAAGCCAAGTGGCCTCGGTGACAAGATGGATGCTTAAATGCAATACTGTTGTATGAAGACCCTAAAGGGGTTCCTGAACACAGTCAGAACCAGCCATTCGAAGCCAGTCCTGTAGCTGGTTCTAGCAGGCATAGTTGCAGATGAAATTACCGTATCAATTAATAATGCTTAATTATTTAGTGTTTATTATCTTCAAGACAACAGTGATGGTAGGTTATGCAAATAAACCAAGGGGCAACAAACCCCTGTATCCGAGCGAAATGAGAGAGGAGGCACAGAGCTGGATGTGACGTCATGGGCCGGCTGCCAGGAGAGGAAGCAGAGAGGGACATGGAGAAGGCCGCCACTGAGAGCAGGGGGTTCAGCCTTCCAGCAAATAACAAAACAAACAGGCAGTGCCAGAGGAGTGAAGGCATGTGGGGGCGTGGCCCAATAAAGGTGGGCGTGGCCCACAAAGGTGGGCGGGGCTAAGTAAAGGTAGGCAGGGTCCAGTAGCACCTTGCAGCAGCGAGGCGATGAAAGCAGTTGCCACGCTACTGGAGCAGAGCAGCAATGCGTGTCTCATCTGAAACTTCCCCTCGGGAATCGAACCCAGGGCCACAGCCGCCATGGCAGCCAGGAACCCCACAACCGTGGCCTGCACCTGGAGACACAAAGCTGAGAGTGACGCCCACGACCACGCCCAGCAACAGCGGACAGGGCTTCTCTGCTGGTGGGAGGTAGTAGTGAGCAGAGGTGGAGATTACGCTCTTTCGTTTCTCTTGGTCCTGTGTTAGAGCCAAGATGGCCGCTTTGACAGTCCAGCTCTTCTGATTCGTTAACCCTGAAGGTTTCCAAGAATGTCCCCTATTACCTTCTTGAAAAGCCATGTCCCAAGGATCCATTCGCCTTCCCGGAGAAAATTAATTTTTCGCACAGAAAAGGTCAGCATCCCAACCATTAACTGCCTCCACTCTGTCCCAGGAGCCAATTACCTGTCTGTGTGTTGAGCATTCCTGATACCTGTTATACTCGTTGGTGCTTCATGGACAGAGCATTGCAGAGCAACCTACACCCCAGACAGCAAGGGGCAGGCGTCATACCCAAATGCCACAGTGCCACCCACACTGGTATAACAGGCACCTATGTCACTCATAAACACCACCAAATCTACTGCAGTCAGAGTATTGACAATTTTCCTGAAATTTCCGCAACAACCTTGGTCATCAAAAGAATTCAGAGCAGGTGGGACAGCTTGATGACTGTGCACAGCAGTGACTGTCTGTCTGGAGTTATTTGAGGCTAAAAGCTGAGCCGTCTCCAGGCTCCGCAGAAACCACCTGGACATTCTTCCTCATTCATGTGCTCCTTTAACACTTTGATCCCACTAACTCCATAAGCCAGAATTATATACCAATTCCCCTCCACTATTTCCCATTTCTGTCCAGTTTTGTCCTCCAAACCGCCGTAAACCTAATTTTCCCTCCACATTTCATAATATATATTAAGTAACCGGCAATTTCGGAATAACACAAAACCGTAATAGACGTCTCCATGAAAATAAAGTACAGAAGAGCCCTTTAATGCAGACATTTAAGGAGTACTGTTAGTAATGCAAGTCAGAGGGTATCATTAGGTGAGCATGTCAGATCAACTAAGGATATCACAGACTGCTAGTTAACTGGTTATGGATTAAGATAAAGGAATAGTGACAGGTTAGTCAAGCAAAACATTGCTGGTCCGAGTCTATAATGGACAAGCATAGAAACAGTGTAAAGCTGCCATGTAACCGTGTAATGCTATTATCTTCCCACAGTGACACTGATTTGTTATTCCTGTTATACTTTAATTTTATTACCTTACTGTAATAAATGACATAATATGAAAGGTGTTTTCTATGTATAAATGCCAACAGCAGGCCCTGCAATAAGGATAAAAGCAGGGAAGGTAGGTGAGGCATCGTGGAGGGGAAGTCACCTGCTTCAGTGCCAGGTTGCCAATTATTAAGTTCCTCTTCTCAGTGGGAGAGTCCATCTTCCCTACGTTGACCTGGGACAAGGCCACGAAAAGCATGCTTTTAGTGTCCACAAGCGCCGCAGGTTGTCTGCACGCTGCTCAACAGCAAAAAGCGGGAATGGTTCGGAAATCTAGACAACAGGAAATGACATCACTGTATTCCCGGGGTAAACTGATAAATAAAGAACCAGATGTGGTTAATGAAGACCAGTAACATTCATCTCTGATTAGTCTTGAGCTCCTGACTTTTGATTCTGTAAAACTTTACTTAAGCGTGCTTTATGACAGCTACATTACACCAACACATGACAGGAGTTCCCCACGTCAGCACGTCGGCCACAAAAGTTGGAACAAACCTCTATAAATGCTTATGACAAGTTATGTCGGCTGTCATGAAGGGCTTATGTTGGTGTCACACAGTGCTCAGAGAGCAGCCTTTACTGCAGCCGTTTGTTCTGATGTGTGGCTAATTAAAATGGACTGCCTAGCAAAGTTAACGTTAAAAAGTCAGCTTTCCCCTACGTTTCCTCAAGGAGCTTTGTTCTTTCGTTCTACAATCACGGTTCCCTTTCGCAGATATTCTCACGACCTTCATGGAGCGCGGTCTCTTCGCCCGGCACACTGCAAGAGGCCTGCATGACGCCGGAGAGGGTGGAGGCCAGTGATGTCCTGCCTGGAACCAGCTCCTCACCGCTGACAGCTAGTCATTAAAATGAGCTTCTCCGGAGCGACTCCCTCAGAAATCCCTTTCATTATATCACTGACGTAAGTTCTTGGACGGAGCTGAGAAAAAAATGAGTTTGTCTCTACTGCTAAGCTGCACGTCAACTTGAGTTTTTCAATTTGTCAAGTAAATGCATGTGACACTGGGACTGAGATATCAAGGGAACACCCTTTGGTGTCTAATTCTGCCAGTAGGCATATTTACAGCCACCACCTTTAAAAGCATTTCCTAAAGTATTGGGAAACCGTGTGAGTGGTCATAAGGACATAAGGTGTGTCACCCAGGCTAGCATGTGACGACAGTTATGAAAACGATCATTCTCACCACAACAATACTACCTTTGCCACGATGTGCACTTGTATGACTCTGCCTACCCACAGATGGCATGTTTGATAGCATAGACTTGTTTACACTTATCCCGCATGTTAATACAAATCTGATTAAATATACAGTGTGTTAGCATTACCCATAATATGTCAGCGCTGATCCGCTTAGACATACAGTCTGCCAGCATTTGCATGTTAGCTTTACCACTACATTTACATTGCAGTGTGTTGGCACTGATCCGTTTACCCAAAGTGTTTTAGCTATTACCACACATTGTGTGCTGATCTTCTTAGACATAAGGTCTGTTAGCCTTTGCCCACATATTTAGTGTTTTGCATTGATGTGTTTACGCCTGCGGTGTGCTAGCACTGCCCGTCCTGCGTTAGCGCTGATCTGCTGTGAGCATTTGTCTGCAAGCATGAGCCGTACACTTGCATGGGCACGGGCCTGCTTAGCCAGACTGTATGTCAGAACGGGGCTGCTTACTGCTGTGCATAGCCTGGATGCCAGAGTCATCTCCAGGTTCCCTTTGAGGCCCAAAAGGGCTGGCACCAGGATGAAGATCTCGGTGACATTCTGAAAGGCCTCCCAGTGCTAATAAAACGAGACAGATCACTGTATGAATGTCATGCACATTTTCAGTCCCTGGAGCAATCTGGGGGGTCGAAGGTCTTAGCTGACACCCAGCAGCCCTAGGATTTAAACCAGTGATCTTCGGATCACATGCACAGCGTCCTAACTCACTGCGCCACAAACATATATAAGGAGCCAGTAATATACTTTAAGTAGCAACAACTTGGCAAATATTGTGTCTTTATATAGCACCCCTGGGCTCTTAATGCAGCCATATTTTAATTGCACAAACGTCTAACCTGTCTGGTACCAGAGAGGGCCTTATCTGTGAGGCGTGAGGACATCTCAGCCATTGTTAGGTATCCTACCCAAACCTACAGGCTAATTAACATGAGGAGAAATGTTTGATATTTTCCTGCTTTCCCCACACCAGGACCGCTAAGACCAGACCGAGACGCAGAACAGGGTCTTCCTGACGGTGTTGGCCGTACCTGCACCACATCCAGCACCACGCCAGCAGACACAGTGCCAAAGCCTGCCAGCAGGAATGGCAGCAGGATCTGCAGCGTCATGGCCAAGGCTGACTCCCGGGGCATCCTCCGGGGGGCTGTTAGCGCTTCGGCCCCCTGGGGCTGCTGCTCCAGCTCCACAGAGAGGCCGCCCGCGGGCAGCATCAGCTCAGTCTCTAAGGGACACGGCTCGCCGTAGTCAGAGAGACGCCGGCCACCCGTCAGGACGCCGTTTCCGGAGCTGGTGGCCTTGGCCAAGGTGCCACTTTCGGGTTCCTCCTGCAGTTTGCCGTAGCCCATGGGTACCATGCTGTACAGTGACGATGCTAAATGGCCAGATTCGGGATTCCAGGGCACACTGCTTTGAACTGGAGCCTCACTAAGGTTTGACTGCGGAGCTGACTGTCACCCCTCTGACTGCTATGGCTCGCCGACCAAGCTGGTTCAACTGAGCATTTGGAATCAGCCTCAGTGTGGACTCACTGATTCATATCCTGCTTGAATTTCTAACAGACACACACCTGAAAGGGGAAGACAGACTTTGAACAAAACACAGGGTCCAGGGAACAAACTGACAGGTAAAACAAAGCTACAAACACACAACAAACAAGGCGGGCAGAAACAAGCCTACACCTCACACAGGTTCCTCTTGTCCTCACTGACTCCCCGTCTTTCTTAAGTAGTACTTTATATTCTGCGAAGGTCTTTGATGACAGAAGTCAGCGAATGTAAAAGGGAGCTCTTATAACGACAGCTTCGGGAACTGGAGAATGCGGAGCTTCCTTGGCCACATTACACCTAAATGTTCCATATGAAAAACTTACCCTTTGAACAGTACAGTCGAGAGTGTAAGAAAACTTCGATTTTACATCTTACAGATTCAGTAGTAGACTTTTTATAATGGAAAACCGCCACAACATAACTGTCTGGAAAATAGTTTGTGCACCTTAATCTTCAAAGCGGGTGGTTTATTTGAATAACATAACGAGCCACTTTATAAACTGGCCACTAGGGGATAGTGCAAGCTAGAGAAACTCTCAGCTGCGCAAGGTGTATTCATTTCCTCGGCAAATCTTTGCGAGTCTATTCAATCACATAAATAAAGCGACATCAAAAGTTAAATCGAGCTCAGTTCATTAAACGATTGGTGCTCCTATCACATATAATACACATGTGCACATCATCAGTTCATATTTTCACATTTTTCAGATCGTTTGACGTGATCCTACAAACCGACAAGGAATAATGCATTTACCTAACCAGGATCAAGTGCCTGGTTTTAACACTGATGTCAGTAGCCGGAATTTCAGCTGTCAATAAACTTCAGCGAAATGGAAAACGGAAGTCCTCGTTTACAGAATTCATGCAATGTCGTGTAGGTAGAGAAACTCTGGTTAAGATCACGTTAGACTGGCAAAATCAGGCAGCATTTCCAGGGCAAGTTCCTAAAATTGATGCCACATTTGCTTATTTTAGACAGGCAACATATTAAGAAAATATTACGGGTTACGTACTAGAGTTAAACACATAAAAAATAATATCCACATAACCGCAAGATTTTAAAACATTTTCCTACACGACAAAAAAAAAAAACAGGACAGACAACTTATGCCAGCACTATATATATTTATATATAGTTTTTTTTAATAATAAAATACAAATAATACGTTTTCTCGTCATTATCATCACCATCATTTTAATAAAAAATATTATTATTATTATATCGTTGTTGTTACCGCGTTGGTGGTGTCTGACTGACGCCTCCTCGCTGACAACTTGTCTTGACCGGTCAAACGATCTTATTATAAGATGTACACGCAGCAACCGCGTATACAGTGCGCCTGCGCACGAATAACCCTTCAAATTATACCGGTTTGTTTCGGTTTATCTGTTTAACACAACTAAACCCGTCCTACCACGTAAAAATAATCTAAGTTGTAATAGGCCTACATAGTCTGCCATACACTCCTTAGTAAAACATATTATGGTACTTTAAACTTTTATGTACCTTGCTGTGTTGCGGAATATACCTCCGTACTCCTGTTGCTCAGACAGAACCGGCAACGCTTATGGTTAATTGTACGTATAGACTAAATAAACATCTTGTTAGGTAAAGTACTTTAATATTGATTATTATTATACTCCACCACAGTGTTATTCTCCTTGTTCTTGTGAATAATGCAGTCATTTTTCAGGGTCGCTAACTCTACCGTATATGACGTGACGCGTACTTTCAGAATCTCTCGCTCATGCAAGAAATCTTACGGCAAATCCATATTATTCCATTATAAACCTAAAATTAGTTACACATTGGGGTACTTGGTAAACCCTACATACCATTTACAAGGTAACAAAACTTTTACATACATGTAAATGTGTGTGTTTAATTGAAAATGTCACGCCAGCCAGCTGACCAAAGTTGGCAAGCCTGCATATCATGCATGTTATTACTGGAATGTAACCCGACATCCTGCAATTATCAAAGGTGCGTTTATGCAGTCCTCCGTGCGGCAGAGGGCGCCATCTCAGGCGGCGGCGCCTGCGCAGTGCTGCTTTTTCTTCGTTTAAGTGAGACCGAGCAACTTTTCCATGCGGCGGAAGGCATGGAGCAGGATCAGAAGAAGAAGGTGGCAGTCTCAAAAGATTTGCTTTCCTGTGGTAACGGAGGAGGTATGCGATAGGGTCTATAACGCATATTACATGTTCTGCTTATTTGAAACGGTTTGTATTTAGACGTGCAGCGCTCACCGTTTGTGGTGCACTGGTATAGAAGGGAAGATGGGTCTTATAATGGGAATATTACTGCTTTTTAAACCAGTTGTGTCTGCGGTTGGTTTTAATTGCAACGAAGTATAAGTTTGTTGTCGATTGGTATCTAGAGGTATTGGTTAGATACCGCTTGGAAAAGAGCTAAGTAATAGTTAAACTTGAGCTGAGTAATAGTTAAACTTGAAACGTCTCATTTTTGGCACTTCGCGCTTTCATAGAGCAGTCGGTGCGGGCGTTCCTGCGCTGCTTTTGTGCACAAACGGATTTTTCAGCTAAAGTTGGGTCTTAAAGGTTTGGTTGATGAAATTAGACGGTGTCACCTCGCGTTGTTTGAAATGCTTTATGCTCGAGCCTGTGGGACTGTATGGATTTGACAGCACCAGGGTTGTGTGCGGTTATGTACTTTCTAGGACTTCGCGATAAGCTGCTTCTGAAGTCCAAAACCAGCACCAGCAGCAGCAGCACTTTGCAAACGACTCCGGTTCCAAGAAGTAGCGGTAAGCATAAGACGCATCCTTCTTATTATGCTGCCATGTTGTCGCAATACGGGCTATTGCATTTAAAAACTGCGTGCAGTTCTGTAAAAGATGGAATGGAAACAAAAGTAATTTTACAAAAACATTCTAGTTTAAGCTATTCGGATGGGAGACATAAGTAATGCTAACGGTCTGAGTGTCCTCTGTTTGGTGCAGTGCTCGACAGGCTTCAGCTCTTCCTGCCACAAATCGCCCAGGCCAATGAGAAGCTCAGGAGGGAGATGGAGTCCTCCCCCGCTGGCCACTTCGACATTGAAAATGTGGAGGATGCTGGGAAAGTAATCGAGATGGTACGTCTGTTATTCCAAAAGCTGCTGTGCCTGTGTCATTTGGGGATAGGCACGTGCTGTGAAGCGCTGGTGAATATTTAATAAGTCTTCCTTATTTGACAGGACGTAGCCCTGGTGGACCTGGGTGATACGGATGGCGACACAGAGGAGGAGACGTCGGATGACGATAGCTCTGACTCGGAATTCGAGGGCGAGGTCACCGAGGACAATCTTAAACTGCCTGGGAATACTAGTAAAGTCAAAGAAAAGGCTAACATCGAAGTTGTGGATCAGCACACCATTTAGGCCTTCCTCTGTAAAGGCGCTCGCTGGTCAGCGTGGGAGAACATGCAGTGAGTAAATCTGACTGAAGACCTTGGTGATGTTTGAGGCCGGCATGGGCTGGTCCAGGTGGGGAGCACCACACAGATTATCCATCGCACAGATTTTCTGGTTAGACTGAACTTCACTGCATTAGAAGGAAGGTTGCATAGTGGTTAAAGAGCTGGACGTGTAGCAGGTTGTTTTACAGGAAGAATACTGTGTCGCTTACTAATGAGATACAAAGCATATTTCTCCACATTGAGTAAAATATTCAGTCAAATGTATAAATTGTACAGTCACCATTTCTAAGGTTATTGATTGAGAGTTTGACGCCCTGTTTTGATGCGCAGTTCAGCAATAATGTGGTCGAGTCCATATTTTTCAAATGTCTGATCATTTTTTTGTATGCTTAAGTCATGTATATAAACTTGTTGATATATTTGAGGTTTATTTGGACAAATTAAATATTATGACACGGATGTATATTGTTGTATATTTAAATCGTACATTTTTCAAAACTTAAACCTCGACATTTGTACATTAGGACAACATGCACAAACCAACTCGGGAAAATTCAATGACGCATGTCCAATGGCATCATTTTATTGTTGGAAAAAGTAGGTGCACATTACACCTGTGTGACATCCGTAAGCAGCCTTTCCACACAAAATATGGGAATAGCCATTATTTCCAACTTGGTGCGTGAGAGGAAGTAAGTCCTGCATCATAATAGGTCTCACCTTTGCAGTATGATGCATGCTAGCTTATTGGAAATAGCTGAGGTAATGGTTTAGTGGGTACTGCAGCCACCACAGTGTAGTGTTTGTGTTGTAGAAGCGCATGTATGTCTGTTGTGTGTATTAAATGCACCCCAACGTGATGGTTAGCAGAAAGGATCAAGTGTTCTGCTGAGACTCACAGGGTCATGCACAATAACACCCCATCCACCCCCAGTAGCCCTTGTATGTCTTACTTGGTAATAGGCCAGCATGATGTGCGATGTTAATACCAACACTGCAGGTTATGCTCATGCAGCTGTCTCTACGCAAGGACCACGATAGCTGGGTTAAGACAAGTTACACTGATACATCTTTGCTCTGTCATAGGAACACATCTTGGCCAGCATTGTAATTTTAATGATTGTTCCTTTTTCAGATTATGTGGTATAGGTTTTAAGAACTCAGCCTGAAGTTCGCTGCTGCTGCTGCTGTGCGTGACCTCTGCATACGCTCTCCCAGGCAGTTACAAACATTCCTGTCCTTGCTGCAGGAGTCTTTGCTGTGGGGTGTTTGTGAGAAATTGTAACAAAATTGAGTGAGGAGGAGGAAAGCGAACAAGAAACTGGTCGCCAAAAGATATTTGTCTTCCTCTGCATGGAAATGTTTTGGATTCAGCAGAGATGATATTGAGCAAAAGGAAATGACCCGTCTGCACTACTTTGTGTTGCCACAACTTGTGGCCGCACCACCGTATTTACGGACCCTATAGGTCAATAGCTTTCATTTTGGCTATAGTTTTTTTGATATAAATATTATAACAGTTTATCGCAAAAAATTCAAGTACGGCAATGTGAATTTTTCCATTGAATTCTGCATTTGTTTATAACTATGAATTATTATAAACATACTTGCAAGGTAAGTGAGTATTACCGGTTTCCCTTTGCAGTGTTGGTATTTTCTGTGACTAAAACTGCCCCATTGAACTGGCAGCTTGGTTTTTTTTCTTTTTAAATGTACTGTTCACATCTAGCTGTAAAAATCCACCCTGGACTGCTGCATTAACTGTCTGATGGGGGGTTTCACCGCTGCGGAAGGCTACTGAGACCTCTTTAAAATGGTTTAAACTGAAGGATTAAAAACTTTAGGCACAATACTTGCGGCAGTGAATGATGGGAAATCGACAGTCTCTTCCGAAGTACCCCCCCCGCGCCCCCCCCCCCCCCCCCCCCCCCCCCCCCCCCGCCCCGGCCCGCCGCGCGCCGCCCCCGGTGGGGGGCGCGGGGCGGGGGGGGGCGGGGCGGGGGGGG